>CM073759.1:185855293-186519116 GCA_037127475.1 Arma custos
ATCTATCATGATGTTCTGCGTAGTTATTCAATTCTCCAATAATATGAGTTACGCCAAATTAGAACTTTTGCGAATAATATCTAGGACATTGTAAAATGCTTCAGTGTTAGTGTTAGTTGTGATAGTAAAATTGATATGCATATGAATCACAACTTAAATTGCATGGAACTTGCATAGTCATTGGTAGTTAACACTGACAGTTTCTTCTATGTAATATGTATATATATATATATATATATATATATATATATATATATATATATGTATACACAACATGGGTCTGTCTGAAGGTCTGTATGTGTGTGTGTGTGTGTGTGTGTGTGTGTGTGTGTGTACAAGAATATTTCAACATCAGTACGATTGTAGGAATATTAATGAGAAAAATTCTAACATAGTATTGGCACTAATACTAAATATCTACCGAACATTTAGTGAAATAACCCCAAATCTAAACTTGTCAAACTGCTTTCTCGAACTTTGACTTCTTAATGAATTTAATTAAAAAATATCTTATTATGTTATATTACAATCTGTTCAATCTTCAACCCAGTTTTAAAAAATTCAATATTTATTTATTATCTATTTTATTTGAAAAGAAAAGATATGGCCAGAACTGGGACTCGAACCCGGGTCTTTCACCTTTGTGGTGCTGATTTATTTAGTAATTAATCTTATAAAATATTTTTAAAAAATATTAATTAGTCAAATAAATTTTTTTAAAAAATTATAGCAAATAACAATTAAATAAATTCATTTATTATATTTTATTCATCAAATAATTGTAACATTGTATGCAAATTTAATAAATGTTCGGAATTCATCCTCATACAATACATATTCTAATTTTGCGGCTTATTTGAAATATCAATTTTTTAATACAATTTTTGCGTATTGCGCATACTAAATACGTTTAATATATTAATAAAAATAATATATCGGAAAATGAAACCAACCCTGATTTGACTATAAAGTAAGACAGAGGCTATATTGTTTGAGTATTAGGTCCCGGTTATATTCAGTTATATAATATATTCAGTTGCTATATGTTTATATATTCAGGCTCTATTGTATAATTTAATATTTTAGTCATTAATGAGCTTGGATAGGGGATGAATTATCGAAATATGTTTGTTGTAACAGAGAACCTCCAAATGAGACAATTGCACTTTAATGTATGAATCAGGACTCATTTATACAAAATTGATTTATTTATAGTGTATATCGGTTGGCTTGGCTTTTTGTTAAACGAGGAACAATTTTATAAACCATTTTTCTATCTAATAATATGTCCACTACTAGTTTTATCGGTACAAAGTTAAATTGTTTTTAATTCAGTATATCTGCTGAGGTGAAGTAAGTGAATGTAAGTGAAAAAGTAATTTAGATATGAAGTCAAGGTGAGTTTAGGTTTCTTATTTAAGAAAACTCTTGAAAAAACATCCATAAAATATAGTCCTCTCAACACTCGATTTTCACTTGTTTGCCTACTCAAAGGAGCGGAGTGGCTCAGTGGTAGGGCACTGAGTTGCCATGCCGGAAATCCTGGTTCAAATCCCGCTGTAAGCCAAGACTTATATTAAGTCTGTCTGCAGCCGGATTTGGATCATAAAGGATCTAGGACCCTCCTGGGGCTCACCCACCTTCTAAAAAGTATTATAAAAATAGGGTACCCCAAAAAAGGGAGACAAATCTGATGGTTGAACGTGACCTAGGACAAGTCACCTTCTTGCAGAACCGTTGTCCATGAAACAGTACTGTCTCTACCATCTACTGAACTTCAGACCCGTTCACGGGTTGTAGTGATAAAGGTAGCAGGTGATTGCCAATTCAATGTGAAGATGGTTCGAAATGACAACAATCGTATCAGAATAACGACTATGTGTTATTTGAGGATGATTAGTTTCCAGCTCACAAGTAGCTGCACATTTCATGGAATTTGTACGTGGAATGAAGGAGGTACAGAAAACATTGAAATCCACATTAATTAATGAAATATATCACATCCCTCAGATGCCAAAAACTTTTTCAGCCGGCGTAACTGGCAGAATGGACTAAAAATCTACAGTTTTTATTTCAACAAAGCCGATTGAAGTTTATCTGTTTTAAACATACCTAAAGCTAGGCATTCTATGAATGTTAAAATTAAAACGTTCAGTAGATTTTAAAGATGCTCATCAATACATTGCATTTTATATTTTACATTTTTTTTTCATCAATACATTGCAATGCATGGCATATATGTTAGACGAATAACTCAATACTAGCAGAGGGGTAACGGAAAATACTCGTACTTCGCTTGTGCATCCATACGTTAAAAAATTAGCTATCGCAGTTATGGAATAAAATATGATAAAATTATCATAGTGATCAGAGTGGTTTTTGTATCATTATTACTATAAAATATTATCTATGTTTATATGTAAAAATAATTGTAAACATGATATTAATTACTCAATATGTTCCATTTCTTCCCTCCGAAAAAAATTCTATAATGGATCAAAAATCTAATTTGAGAATAAATCATTTTATATGCGGCCTCGGAGTTATGAGACATTTCCAAAAAGGTCAGAAAGTTCATTTGGATTATTGGTATTTAGTGAGTATGTGATTTCTTGTTTAATTAAACAAATACTCATCACCAAGTTTATTATAGAAAGTGCTAATGAAGCAAATCTCCTAAAAATCGCTATAATTTCTCAAATTAAAGATTCATGAAGCTTACAGATTGTAGAACTCGGGAAGGAAAAGATTTTTTTTTAGTTCAATCATTATTCCGGTGATAAAATATTTTATGTGACTCAAATCGTAAACAAGTTAATTTTTAAACTAACTAATAATATTGCCTTTTTATTTATTTATACTGTGTAATAGTATTTTTTCAATTTTAGTGATATGAACATAATAAATACATTACATGTAATTCCTATTCTGAATTAACACAATTCTGATATTTAAATCGGTCAGGATTTTCGCCATTATTATATTTATTCTTGATATAACTTATTGAAAAAATGTTCGTTGTAATGTATATTTTACCCAAATTATTTAAAAATATTAGAATATGAATTTTCCCTTCCTTATTCATGTGCAAATTATAGTATGTAAAACACGAGTGAATTTTGCATAATGTATATACCAATACACATTGTATGGAACCCATCCTTGTTAAATAGAAATCCCAGAGTAGAATTGGTTTAGTAACTAAACTAATATTATAATTTGAATCCAAATAGATAAAAAAAGAAACACAGTTATTTAAAGATAAAACAAGAATGGTTAGATTTTACAAGTTTTATTTGATTCTTTTTTTCATTATTTAACAATTTATAACAACATACAGAACTCTTTCCAAGACGTTTTATAAAACTCTTTTGAGGGAGTATTCTATTGAACCTCTTGGATTGCAATTGCTGCAATTGATCGATGTTTGGACTGTTGAGTTTTCCAAATACATTCTAATATATCGGATTTATTTGTATAGCTACAAATATACAAATAGTTAATCCTGTCAGCAAATACTTCAAATTCTCAATTAGATCCCACTTTAAAGTTCACTAATGAGATCAGTTTGTGTTTGAAACAGATTATTCGTCAGTTTAAATCTAAATAAATAGTATTTGGTTCTGCAACACGTACCATAAATATTGGGTGGGTTAGTTTCTAGAATAACATTTCAAGTTTGGGACCGTAATCAATTGATTTTATAACTCCTAAGTGTGTTTAGGTTGCCCAATTTCGATTCCTAGTCTATATTGTCAATCTCAGTAAATGTTTGACTTCACTAATTGGTTCTTTGTTGAAAACTATTGGAAGTGCAGTTTCTTGTCATAACTGTAGTTGCCTCGTCCACCAGTACACTACCGTGAAAAGGATATTCCAACAGCAATGGAACAACAAAATTTATAATGTAATTTTATTAGAAGAAAAATTATTTTCATTATATGTTATTTTAAATTTAATAATAAAAGAAAAGTTCAAAGAAAATGGAACTTGTGATTTAGCAGATTGTCATGGATTGTTATCCTCAATGGCTTTATAACCTTAACACTAGTAATACCTTTCTTTTTATTCACACCAATGAAGATATATAAAATTTAATAGTAACAAAACATTTTTATAAGCAGTTAAAATACTGATTCTGGACCCCTTTAGGTATGTTCCTTTTCATATCCTACACTTTCGACGAAAACATCACCATTTATATATTTTGGCAAAATCTATTTGATCTGTTTATTTGATGATTTGAGTTTTGGAATTATTCGGAACTTTGCAGGATTATTTCTCAGCTTCTTCTTCCAAAGATGGCGAATCCCCTAGTGTTATTCTGTTATCCAAAATAAATTAGACAAAAAAAAAAATTAAATAGGTAATACGTCTCACATGGAATCCTCATACAAGACTGAAAAGACAAGAAACTGCTCGTCGTTTTCGCCTACTTAAACATTTACTGGACAAACGCTCTAAGCTCCCAATTAATTACAAAAGACTCATCTACATGACAATTATCAGGCCTATTTGGACATACGGAGTTGAGCTTTGGGGCTCTACTAAACCATCCAATTCATCTCGTATCCTTGCAATCCAAAATCCTTTGCAAAATCCCCAATGCTCCTTATTATGTCACTAACAAACTCATCCATCATGATCTTAATGTCCCATATGTTACAGATTTGGCCCAAACTAGATACCTAACCTTCCATGACAAGTTCCATACACACTTGAATCCGCTAGTCTCTCAACTTGCTTCCCATACTATTCCTGATAACCCTCCGAGGCGTCTCAAAAGAAGATGGCCTCGAGACCATCTACTATAGAACTTTATTGGAGTGCTGCCGATGGGTAGTTTCTCCACAAGTGTTTGTAGTGTCTCCACATATTAGCAGATTCACTTATTGTAATATTATTATATTACAATAATTAATTCCCTAATTTCTTTATTCCCTAATTTTAAAAAATAGGGAATAAAGAAATTTAAATTGGCAATAAACTAAATTAAAAGGACAAAAACGATTTAATAAACAATTTAATGGAAAACAATTTAATAAAGCTCACGCAAATAACTCGAATGAGACGAGCTATTAGAAAAGGTTTCAGAAGATAACACGAGATAAGAAGGTAGGTTTCGTGGCGATCTGCTAAATCGCAAGTCTCAAGAAAATTTATATCTAACTAAGGTTGTTTCAGCAATGTTGAGATAATTTGTTTTAATAAAAAAATGTTCAGAAAAACTAATGAGAATAATATTTCATAAAATATGCTGAATCAATAAAAATATTTCTGAAAGCTTTTAATTAATTGTCTTTATTTTTTTTCAAACTAACTAAATACAATTAAATTATTGGCTTAACCATGAAACAGCGATTCATATTTAAAACGAATGAATACACACAAGTGTTATTGGTAAATACCTTACGCAGGATTGTTTTGTGTTTTACATACATATAGCCAAGAGCTGCGTATTCGTAGTTCGGAGGGAATAGGAAAATTGTGGTAATAGGGATATTGGGAGATATTCCCACAAAGCAGGGAATAATATACTTGCCTACTTGATGAGGGTGTATCACATATTTAAAATAAAGCTCCGATACTTTGTTGTGAAAAAAAAACCTTCACTCTGTCTGATCTACACACAAATAGTTCCATTTTATATTCATGCATATTCTTCCGAAAGGTGCAAGAAATATATTTTAAATATTTTCTTCTTCAGATTAGTTTCATAAAAGTTAAAACTCTTCCAAGGCATACCATGATACCAATTAAAATTAAAATTATTAATTAACTAAGGCATAACATTTGTAAAATCATGCAATTCTACTTACTTGAAGATAAAGCTCATCTATAATGAAAAATAATATTCTTACCTGAAACAAATTAAAAAAGATGATTAGTTAAAGCTAATATATTCATTACTATAATGTGTTTTGCTGTATTATTTCATCATTGAAATTAATGTTTCTAATAAATAATATGAGTCGACCATAGTTAATAGATAAAAGCAGAGTTTCGATTTTCGAAAACGATTAGCATTGTTTTCAGAAAATACATCTTATTGATAGTAAGAAATTTCTTACTTTTGTTTATTTGTTTACTTATCTTTATTTTGACTGACTTCCATCTACCCAAATTCTGTCTATTGTCAAAGAGCATAATATAGCACATTCCTTATGAAATTAGAAAAAATAGTCACGAAATAGTTTTAATAACGTTTGATAAAGGACAAACTTCCGACAAGTCTGTCAAATTAATGGCAAGCACCGTTTATTATTCCTGAAATAAACAAAAAATGAAAACACAATCTATGTTTTATACTTGCACAATATGTTTATTGTTCATTATCGACTCAGTGGAAACTATCCTAAGCCTAAGGATCAACGATATCTTGCGTACACGTCATTGTCATTGCAACTCCATAACAATGGAAGCGTGTCAACCATACACACTATCATTTAAGGTTTAAAATAATTATTTAACATGAATAACATCCCTTGAAAACAGTTGTTATTGCCTATTTTTTAAACTGTAGAGATTTTTTCGAGTTAAACTTGGTAATTATTTATTTATGAAACTGATCAACATATTTATTATAGCTTTTTATGGCTTTTATTTTTACTAGTGGCTTGACCAAATATATCTGTTTAATTATATTGTACGCGAATAAACCTATTTTCCTAAATGCGGTTATTACATTAATACATTAGGGAGGATTCGAGTGAGATATTCCAAATTTTTAGATAATCAATACAATACAATCATAAAATATTTGTTGACGTTCTAATAACCTTATTATACATGGACGCAACATCACTATACCATTTTAATAAGAAGAACTTCCCTCCCTATAAACCTTTGAGTTAAGAAGAGCTGTAAGTTATAATCGCTAATAAAAATAGCTTAAAGAATGCTCAATAATCAGAGGAAGTAATCAAGTTAAATTAAACATTAGTCCAAAACTGTGTTAATTTAAAAAGTTTCCTGAAGTTGTAGAACTCTTGTTTTCTTCGTCCTTACTTCATAAGATATCGTGCCAAGGGTTGTAGATTGAAATCTAAGTTCAAGACCGTTCGTTCTTGAGAGCAATGGGGTTATTGAAATTCATTTCAATTTCTTTTATTATAATTCATTTTACTGTCTCCTCGACACTCCTAAAATAAAAAAATGGGGTGTGGCTGTATCATGGCCACGGCCGTATGTTGTACATGAATACGTTTACGTAACGGGTAATATGTTTATGTATGTTTTATATTTATTATTTACGTACTATATCAAATGAACCGATAGCTGTTCGGCACTTAAGTCGTAACTAATATTTAGCGGTGTTTAATGCTTTTTGAATGACTTGTTGAACACGCCGCTCAAATCCGTGGATTTATGTATCATGTTCTTTTTTTATGTTAACACGAAATGCCATATGGTCGTCCAATGGCGTAGTAGAAGTTGCACCATTGTGTCAACATCCACGGGTACATTAAGGACGTGTACTGATCTGATCGAATGGGGGCAACCCGTGTTGCTTAGGTGGGTACACAAATTCAAATATGACGATGCACTTTGTCCGAGTCCAGTATTTTTTAACACGTACCGCACAGTTTACAATCCGCGAATGGCTCTTCAGGGAAAGTATTACTAAGCAGCGGTAAGTATTCAATGAGCGAAGAAACCACAGAGGACCATACACATCACACTTATGTCCGAATGTATTGTTAAATTACGTCGTTGTGAAACGTGCACTAGCTGCTCCCCAATGTGCCTTCATAATCGACGATCGTACACAATGGATTCCTACAAAGTCCATAGTAGATATAAAAGCGATTTCATCATCCACTTGGATAATTTCAACCACCACAGCTGCAGATGTACTGGGACAGTTGATCCTCTCAGTCGCAATCATTTTTTCACTAATTATATCTATTGAGATATAATTAGTGATGCAACTAATATAATTAGGTCCATTAGCAACTTTAAGGTGTAATTCATAATTATCGAGCCAATTATATATATATTTAAATTTAACCTAGAGCATATGTAAATCAGACATTTGTTAATATATATTGAGTATTTAAGTTGTTAAGTCCATTTCCTAAAAGCCTTTTCTTAACTGTTTTGAATTTTACGGTATCATTTTCTTCTTTATTTTAATTAATTTAAATTATTAAGTATGTTATCTAGTTATTATTAGAATCTAGACAATATTTTTTATTAAAACTAGAAAAATAGTTGAAAGCTCATATACTCCATCCTGTTGTATATGAACCTAGCATCGTGAGGGATATATCTAGAGTATCCAAGATTTAATATATCACAGAACAGAAATTTCACAATTATTTATTTGTTGTTATGAAAAAACTTTTGTGCAATTTAATTAATAATATTTATTTTAAACTGTTTAAAATGTAGATAACATGTGGTTATTCTTATTATCAATTTAATCAACCTATTTTTATCTCATTATTTCATTTTCCAAGCAATAAAAATATCATTCATTTTATGATAAGATTAAATAAGGTTTCTCATGTCAGCCCTGAAGAAGTCAGCAGCATGGCTGGCGAAACTTTGGCGAAAAATTTATCAACACGATCTAAACCAGAAGAAATCAACAAAGTCATTTGTAATAATATTGGCCGTGGAAACCTAAATGAGTAATTAAATAAATTACTATAATTTATTTATTTTTTATTATAGCGATGAAATTAATTTACTATATTCTTTGCTACACTTTAAAGATAGATCTACTATATTTTATTTTTTAATTTGCTTTATATTTATTATTATTACAGATAGAGCTATTTTCTTAAGTACTGTGTTTTTAAAAAAAATAAAAAGCGATTTCAGAAATAATTATTAAAACATTAGGCCTTAGATTTGTAGAATTGGTTTCAGAAATTTGAAACGTTAAAACCGTTCATTTCTTAATGCCCTCTTATGTAAAATCTATAAACCATCTTGTATTGATCTGGTGAGTAACTAAAAAAAAACTATAAACCTCTTAATTTTTATTATATTTTTGTAAAGAATTTAAGAAACGAAATTGGAATTTTTTAGTTGAGGCTGGAATCCCCAGTATTTCTTTCTTCAATATCTATCGCATCAGTGAGCCAGTGTCTATCCTACCGTATCATATAGCAATGATATTAAAAGAAATCTAAAATTTACTTTATTGGTAACAAGTTCTTGTGTATCTGAAACACACGCGTTTGGTTTATTGTGATTTCTATAGATAATTAACAAATCTAATAAAGAAACGCAATAAAACAAAAAACGACTAGTATATATATTTAATAGATGTACTATTTAACATAATACAAATAAATCACAGCTGGTACATAACATTGAGGAAAATCATGAAATGCTCATGTATGAGGAGTTAAATATCGAATTGCTCTTCTCCTCCGTCCAATAATTTTTTTCTTTATCAAAACATATCTTTTAGTTTATATTTAATTTCAAGTACTTATTTAAGCACTGTATCATTCTTCCAATGTAGCCCCAAGGCCAGAAATATTTACAATTAATTTTGTACAAATTTTTTATTCTTAAGGGACCTGGTTCCAGAATAAAATTATGTTTCTACTCTGTTCTATTAAATTCTATTTAGGAAATAAATATATATGAGGTCGTGTGACCACAGAATTGATATGATTTCTAACGCATCCTCTAAGAGGCAGTCGTGCAAGAAATCAACTATTTACAACTCACTTATAACTCACAATAATAAAATAACAGATTATCAATCATAAGAAATATTAGTAAAACTAAAGTTGGATAATTCGTTACTATAAGACCTATTACTACCAAAATATTGATATGAGAATTAAGACAGTTCACTATCAGCTATTGTCGATGACAGTACATTAATAATGGAACAGATTTATTCCTCATTAACAAAGCGCTGTTATTCACATTGCATCCCATCGAAAGCTAATATGTACTATCAAGGTAAGTACTGTGTTAGAATGGGCTACAATGGGCGCGATAAGTGATCAACCAATCTATCAACCAAGTCTTCTGACTCCGCACTGCGTAGTACATTATTCAGTATTATTTTTCTCCAAATCCGAAAGATTGCACTTTTTCGCGTCTCGTGTCATTATATCCACAATATTCGAACTCCTTGAATAACTTAAATATAGTTTAAACAAAATCAATGTATTAAAAATGACGATTCCCAGTCGGCTTTATATGCGGCATAATCAAGATTGTGGTGCATCCAACGAGGGAATACGCGTACAATAAAAACTACTTTATTATTTATTTTTTGATTAAACACACTAAATCCCCTACTCGATTTTTTTTCAATAGTACCAGTTAGAAAGCTGAATTTAGCAATTAACAAAAATGAAGGTAATATAAGTATGTTTGTTTGTGTTCACGCAGATTATAATTTCACTCGAGATCTCATTTTGAATCATTGACTTACAAGTTTAATAAATATACAAAAAAATACTTTAAAATTTACTTCTTATCCACACCAGATATTGTATTACTAAGTTAAAACAACTTTGTTAATTATTTTAATTTATCTAATGGGAAGATCCTGGGTGAGACCCTAACTAAAAATGTTGGGATTAATTTTTGATGGATTCTGTACACCTCTGTACAGAAGCAAAATTGTACAGATGGAATCTGAAAGCAGAAAAATCTGTTAACAATTCAAGACTAGTGAGCCACCGAGAACTGCGGAATATGAAGCATTCCTTTGATCTATCCGACACTAGACGCCTAAAATATAATCCGTTATACAGAGATTGGCCGTTGTACAATGCTCATGATACCCCGTGAGTAACAGGTATTTATTTCTCCCTGTTCCGTTCCAACCTACATAGGGGATGTTTTAGTTGTTTCTTCCCCAATTTTCCTCTTTTCAGGTTCCACGACGTATAAGTGAGTAGCCACTGGTAACATATATAATAGAAGCTTTTAAAATATTTATTCATAAAACAATAAACACTAAAAACTTGCATCCTGAAGGATCCATGGTTTTCGGACGGGGTAGAAACAGAACTATTTCTAAGCCAACCGATGTGCAGAGAGGTAATTTGGTCGTGATCAGATTCAACCGCCAGGACTATGATACTAACTTTATGAAGGCTGCGTGAGGTCCAGGAGAGTCATAGTGTCGATTTACGATTGTTAACAATAAATTTATTATCCTGAACTGAGCTTCCCTGTCCCCATTAGTAATAAGTATATAAATGCAAATTTATACTATTGTGTGCAAATTTATACTATATTATTTATTAAAATACGTCAATATCATCTGTAACTAAACAGATTTAAATAATATATCTGATTGGTTCCAAGTGACCACTCAAGCTTTGTAAGTTCATTGTTTAGAAAATGGCGGTATCGACCAATGAGATGATGCAATACATCAAGAGGGTGACCAATAAGAAAAGATCTTCAAGAAATAGATGTATTGCGGTCCGGCAACAGGCTACAGAGACTGATTGAGAGTGGCCAAATAGGTCTTCACTCCCTTCATTTGTCAGCTCTGTACTCGGTCGTTAGTAGTTCTTACAGGCTGGGGTTGCAGCCTCACAGGGTTTTGTCCTAGAGGAAAATCTAGTCTGGAACCTACACTTTATTGTCTTATACAATACATTATACTTGCTGGCTTTTTTGTCTGTCCGTTACGCTTTTTAGGTAGCTATATATGAGATAAAAGTGCAATAAACTAACAATATAGTCATAATTAAATTGTTATTATATCAACCTGCCGTTAGCCAATCTAATATGAAACTAATTTAATAGAATTGACAGAAACCAAATGGTTATTTGGTATTAATCGAATTCCAAACATTGATTTTGGAAATATTATCAGTAAAAATTCCTCAAAATACTTAAGCTTAGAATAATCATAGTTCCAAATCTATGATAGCATAATCTGATCAGTTGTGGAAGAGAAAATAGTGGGATTAATTAATTGTATTTGAAGAAGGACGATTGTATTTTTTTTTTTTTTTTATTGTTCATGTTTTGTATCCTTAATTATTGACGTAACATCCAATTAGGTTTTTATATAAAGCGGTAATTTTTAACTACACATTACAGATAAGTTGCCTAAACTTTTTAAGGATACTTAAATAAAAAATCATTGTTATATAAAAATCATAAAAAATAATAACTAGTTATGCAGTAGGAAAAACTATTTTATTAATTAATTCATTAAGCAAAAATTCTAAAACTGTGCTACTTCAAGAATAGAAATAGGAAATGCAAATAAAACGCCGCAATGTTTTAACTAATACGGCTTAAAGGACTTGTATCGGAAAACATTTCTGTTTAATTCCAAGCATTAAGCTCTATATCAGTAAAGTACACCGAAACAGTATAAAATATGAGGCACATTTGCTTAAAATATTAATTTAATAGAAATGATAGCTAGCTAGAATATGTCAACTATCGAAAAATACTCTCCAACTATTCACCGATTCATTAAGTATTTATGGACATGTCATCAGAAAAAAATTAAAACAACTTAGTTATATATACACGTTATACACCTACGGCATATATAAAAGGCTAGAACAATTGAGGACAAACTTTTTAGAGATTTAAAGAAAACAAATGACAAAAAAAATGGTATTACTAATATGAAACCGTCAACCTCTATTTAGAAAAAAATACTATCAGCTACGCTTAGTATTTATATAATAAAGAATCATTCGTAAAGATTTAACTCTGAATTAAATCTGAGAGACGTTATCTCTAAAGACGGAAACTGTTTTCATTTTGAATATTGCATGCAAAATGTTCTAGCCACGGAGCGCGCATGTTAATGAACCAACAGAACTGAATGTCGCTTTAGATTACAGATTGTGGGCTGTATTATTTGGTGAAATCTAAATGTTAGAATAACCAAAACAATAAAAAGCAACAATATTACCACTAAAAACATTTAATTTCATTTGCTACTCAAGTTATTAGTTTAAGAGGTATTCTGCCCTTAACCAAACATCTAAAAAATTAGCTATAAGTTGTAGTAAAATGGGATAGATTATTCCAGGTGTAGTAAAGCATTTCTAAGGAATATTACTTTTGTAATGTAATTCAATTTTTTTTTCATATTTATGAATTTATTGTATGAAAATAAAAACTATTTTAGGTCAGAGTCATTGAAAAACAAGGAAGAATAAAAAAAGTTGATATGTCCTACCAAAAAGATATTTTGTAATCATTAAACGTATCTCAAATATACACACACATAAAATTCATATTTATATGTTTACAAATATAAAAATAATAAAATACAAATTTATAAAACTTATTAGGTTTTGGTTTAGAATGAGCCATACTTTAAGAGGCAGTTGGTGGAGTGGTGGAGAGCTAAGAACAAAGAATAAATGGATAAAGAAGATATAGGATGATGAAGAGTAGAAATGGATATAAAGGCTAGAGAATAGACTTTCAATGGGACGGAAGAGAACTGGAAGGTATTATGGAAGCGGGAACTTGATGACTCGTCATTACATGGTAAATGATAATGGGTTAAACCCATATGGGTAATGGTTTAATATTCCTAGCAACTACAGCCTGCGGAAGGGCAATTCTAAGTAAACATATTGTTGGGAAACATTAACGTCTCTTGTTAATTCCATTAACAGATCTTACAAAGCCATTCATAATTCTCGTCGCTGTGTTTCCGACATCTGCCGAGAAGGCATAGAAATCTACCCTGCCATAGTCAAGGTGGGAAAGGCTGAGGGAGTGTGCTATTAGGGTTATTAGATGGTGGAAACAATGAAATACTTTATGGGTAATAGCTGACAGTTGAGATGATGCCGCTGTATCCGAGATGGTTAAGATGTACTAGTGTATGCGCTGTAGGCCGGGTTCAAATCCGTTCCGATGGGATTAAATTAATTATTTCTACTTGAATATATTAAATTGAGAGCGGAATAGCTCTGAGCGTAGAACGCTTAGCTCTTGTGCCAAAGGTGGTTCAAATCCAGCTGTGGAGAACGGATGAACGGGACAACGAGAGCCACTGGGGCTCACTAAGCCTTAAAAAGTGGAGACCCTTAATTGGAGGATAAAACCTGGCTGTTGAGTATGGCATCAGACAAAGCACCTCAATTCACAACCGTTGTTCTAGACTCTAGAACTCTTCAAGGGTCTTAATGGTAAAGTTTTTTTGTTTTTTTTAAAGAAAAAATCTCGTTTTCAATTCTTTGGACTGATTGGATCACTTCAAGCTTTGTCTAACAGTAAATTTATGTTATTTCAATTAATACCCTATATTTCATGTTTCGAAATGTTCTTTTTCGTATTCCAATAAGTGCAAATCTTTGAAAATAAATCAATAAAAGTTTATAACTTCATCAGAGCTAAGCTTATTAATTACTTTTTTATTGTGAGGCCTAATTTTATTATTTTTGGGCGTTACCCTTTTCAAAATACAATTCCCAATCTTTTTCAAATGAAAGCATCCCTCAAATTTTGTATTGAATTTTGAAAAAAAAAAACAACAAGTATTACCCTTGAAAACAAAACATTTAGTTTACTATTACTAGATAAAATATTATAAGTTAAGAAGTACTCAGGGATAAATAACTAAAACTATAAAAATATTTTTTATTCTCAACTGCTCTCAAGCATCTGAAGGTTGGGAACCAATGCAATAAGATTTAAATTACTATTTGAATCCATCAAATTTTCTTGTCAATCTCTTTTTAAATGATATATTATGCATTAATATTGTAACTACAACCCTAATCCTAAAATATTTGCTTACATTATTAATTGTTGAGAAGGTGATGATTAGTTAGGTAGCAACCCTGCTTTATCTTCACTTTATCCAACATGGTATCGGTAATTCAAGTCTAATGCGGCTATACAATTAAATTCAAGAGTTCATTTTCTATTTATTTTATTTTTTTATTGAGGAAACAATTGAATTAATCTAAGGTTTAGAACATCTCTTTCCTTCTTGACTTGGGGGATCCATGTCATTCTTGGGCCAAATATCCATACCAAGGTAACGCATCCGTATTCGAAATTTTAACACGTCGAAGTAACAGTTACAAATAAATTTATTCGAAAATTTCTAATTTTTTTTCTTTTAGGTGAGTTACAAAAAAACATAACAACAGATTCGAATTGAGATTTTAAACCACATAAGGACTTCTAAAAAAGATACATAACAGAAAGGAGGGTGTGGAGGTCAACATTAGCTTACAAAAGTGACTGTTCCTTTGACCTTTCTCTCGCAATTGCCCCTTTTCTACAAAAGGCCACTGGTTTTCCGTTTTTTTCATCTTTCTTTTTTCTTTCTATTTTCTTTTTTTTTTTTTGCTGTTTTGACTTTCTATTAGTGTCTCAGGTAGATGTGAAGCTGTAAATAGTACAACCCTAGTCACACCAACTAACTATATTTCTAAAACAGATAACACTGTATTTCCGGTATTTGTACACTGATTATTTTCTAAATTTACTCATAAATAAATTGTCTTAGTATTAATTCAGAATCTCATCATCATTTTATCATTTTAACATATTTATAACCTTCAGAAGATTTTTTCCTTTGTGTTTTTTTTTGTGAGCAAAGAGTTGAATAGTTCATCCTGGTTTTAATTGTTTAAAAGGTGTATTTTATATTTACATGCATGTAATCTGTAAATGATAGTTTAATCTGACCTACTAAATTCTCTATGAGAGAGAAGGATTATTTTTGAAAGGTGGTATCTCTTATTTTTAAAAAATGTTTTAGCATATCAATAGATTTTTTGCAAATTAATTATTTTAAAATTATCCTTAATATAAAACGCGATTTATTATACATGAGTTTCCTATGTAGCTATTCTTGAGCTAACGTAGGTAGTACATATACAGTATAAATAGTTGTAACCATCTGCATGCAAGATCGCGGGGTTCGTAGCCTGGCAGGTGGCCCTAGGATTTTTTAAGGGAGTAAAAGATCCTTAGCTACGCCGTCCTTCGGAAGGGACGTTAAACGGGGGTCTCGAGCCTGTACGATGCCAGGTACTCGTTAAAAATCCCTATTCTAATTAAATCTGGATAGGCAAAATTTAGAGCTCCCACTGTAGCATCGTCCGATTAGCCATAGCAGCATAAAGTGACGTTGAACAAACAACAAACAACCATCTACATGCATAAACATTCCATTTTATAGCTCAAGGTTATAATTTATTTCATAATATAATCTCAGAATTTGTCTATAAGATATTACACCGAGCACATCCCAATCATAAGAATACAATACAATATAGTTTAAATTAAAACAGCACTCATCCATCCACTCCATAAGGATGAGTCCAAAACATATCCAATAAATGGGGTTCAATTCTCATTACTGGAGGTGATTTATAAGGCCAGAAAATAAGGAAATACTTTATAAGGTGACTTATAAAATATTTTCGTTTTTTTTTTTCAATTTTATCTATTCTGCTGGATCATCAAATTAGGGAATACATACTCTGGGTTTTAGGAAAGGAGGATTCTGCCCCGAACAATCACTAACCTCAATAGCATCGTGATTTACCAACAGTAAAAAGCAAAATGTTAAGTTAACCTGTTGAGTTGAATTGAGGGAGATGGGCTATATCCACTACTGTTTAATTGTGCCCTGGAAAAAGTGGTCTGAGGGTGGAACGAAAATACCTTCAGCGGAACTCGACTAGGAACAAAGAAATAACGAATCAAAACCATAAAAAGCTCAATATATTTCTTTAAGGTAGGGGCACGAAGAATAGAAATTATAAGGAGTTTAAATATCTTGGTGTGTGGATCAGCTGGAATACTCTGGAGAAATAAATCAATGAAGGTGGAAAAGAAAGAAAAGTCGAATTGGTATTTAAAATTAAGATGTTATTGTACGTTGATTAAACTCTATTTTCAGCAGAAACACTATCACTCACCAATGAGGATTTAAGGAGAGAGAAAGGTACACGAGAGAACTCCTGTTAATAGTCAATCTGAAAAATATGCACGGAAGAGACGGAAGGAACAGAAAGAGGTTAGAGATGAGAACCAGGCCAGCAATCAAAACCTCCAAAGAGGAAATGAAGGGATCAGAGAGGATTAAGCGATACGGAGCGGAGAATAAACAATGATTGAATCATTAATAATTAATCGCGGAAAAACAATGATGATGAATCAGGAGAATATCAAAGGTGGATACAACTTAAAAAATAAAACAAATAAAGTGATGCAGAAAATCATCACCAATGAGTTTGAACAAAAACCAAAACAATATCATTTTAAAAATACATACTGTCATTTAAGAACGAAGTAATCGTTTTTTTTATACATTGTGCAGAATTGTCGGTTTTCTTCAAGTCGATACATAACTAAATCTAGCAATAGAGAGGGAATGTTGGTTGAGCTATATATATATATTTTTTTAAATTTTATTTATTGATATTTACAACTGTATTACAATTATACAACAAGTAAATAGAATGCGTGTTACATAATGACATGAGAATGATAAGTAGAGAAACTACCCACTGGTAGTACTCAAATTATATATATATATATATGCATATATTAGTAAAACTTCTATTATCCGTCACTCTATTTACCGTCACTCTCTGTTAACCGTCACCTCAGTTTGAGAAAAAAAATTAAAAAGAATGATGTATAAGTATATGTTGTTTGGTTACTAAAGTCACAGACGCCGGCTAAGAATCAATCGTTTGTGTGTTAAAAACTTTTTTTTTCTAGAATCTGTTGTTTACTCAAAACCTAGCCACACATTTCTCAGAAATTGATTATTTCCTCATCTAGATTCCGCAGTTGAACTACCTTCAGTCTTCATTCTTGTCTTACGGGTACTTGTAGTTTTCTTAAAAGTACGTATAATGATATACGATATATATATTTACGAAAAGGTGAAAGTGCTTCAATCTTCAATTCCTCGGACGAAGTTAATGATATAAAACGTGCGGCGGACCCCTAGAGTTGTCCCTTCTATATAATCATTTAATGATTACAAGAAGGGGCAAACTAGGTTAGTGCACGAGGAAAGAGCTAAACTCCACCTTTAAATTGATATTAATTTCTCATGAGGGAAAAATTGGACATACAATGATTGTGCTTTTAGCCATCGATGTATGTAATTATTATTATTTTTCAAATACATTTTTACTACATATGTATACCTTATTAGTAAGTAAATAAGTCACGAGTACATATATAATGTCGAATGTTTGTAATATATTGTCCAATTTATGTGTGTGTGTGTGTGTGTGTGTGTGTGTGTGTGTATATATATATATTGTATATATATATCTCGAAAAATTGCGAGATCACAGGGATATATAGGATCAGTGAAGAGAAAGGATTTGTCTAGCTGGAATGCGTGCCTTGGTAGCTCAGTGGTTAGAGCACCGCGCTAGAAACGCGGGCGACCCGGGTTCGAATCCCGGCCAAGACATAATCTTTTCTCTTCAAAATTAAAAAAAAAAAAAAATATTTAAATAATTAAAAAAGAACCATAAATAAAAAATATATTATGAATATAAATTTGACGTAAGTCAACGAGATCCCGATTAAAGTAATGTTCAATGAACATACTTCCCCGTGTATACCTCGAAAAATTGCGAGATCACAGGGATATATAGGATCAGTGAAGAGAAAGGATTTGTCTAGCTGGAATGCGTGCCTTGGTAGCTCAGTGGTTAGAGCACCGCGCTAGAAACGCGGGCGACTCGGGTTCGAATCCCGGCCAAGACATAATCTTTTCTCTTCAAAATTAAAAAAAAAAAAAAAAAAATATTTAAATAATTAAAAAAGAACCACAAATAAAAAATATATTATGAATATAAATTTGACGTAAGTCAACGAGATCCCGATTAAAGTAATGTTCAATGAACATACTTCCCCGTGTATACCTCGAAAAATTGCGAGATCACAGGGATATATAGGATCAGTGAAGAGAAAGGATTTGTCTAGCTGGAATGCGTGCCTTGGTAGCTCAGTGGTTAGAGCACCGCGCTAGAAACGCCGGGTTCGAATCCCGGCCAAGACATAATCTTTTCTCTTCAAAATTAAAAAAAAAAAAAAAAAAAATATTTTAATAATTAAAAAAGAACCATAAATAAAATATATATATATATATATATATATATATATATATATATATATATATATATATAAATATATATATATATTTATTTAAATTATATATATATATTTATTATATATATATTTATTTATTTAAAATATATATCTACATATATATATATATATATATATATATATATATATATATATATATGTAGATATATATTTTAAATTTATTTATTCGGGTTTTTTACAATTAACGTATCCAGATACCCAAAATCTTTTCCCGCCAATACTTCCTATAGGCCCATTCTTCTTCTTCCTACCGCAGCACCCTTACTGCCATTCATTCTCTTACATCCTCCATCCATGTCTTCATCGGTCTTCCTCTCTTTCTTCTATGATTAGGTTTATCTAGGTATAGTTACTTTGGCCATTTAATGTCGCTAATTCTCATCAGGTGGCCAAACCATTGGAGCCTCCTGGTCTCTATTTCGTATAATATATTCTTCTCCTGCCCTATAGTTTCTCTTACAAAACTATTGGATAGGTGTTGGAGCTTTGAGATGCCGCAGCTACGTCTTTAAGTCCATCTCAAGAACAAGATATTTACGGGCATCTTGTATTTTTACTCTCCATGTTTCGGCACCAGATAGCGTTCACCCCACACGAAAAGAATGTATATTTTCTTTTTCATTTCCAACGATGCCCCTTTCCATAGGACTGAGATGAGTTTCTGATGTTTCTGATCTAACAAACATAAATAGTAATAATTTATTACGGATATTTTTGCCCTTACGATGGTGATAAAACGTGACAAATAACAATTGCGCAGTTAAGAATGCATTTAGGTGCCCTTTCCAACACAGGATGGGGTCTTCCATTGTAGTTCCGTAAAGCAAAACACTGTAACCGGAGAATCTTCTGTAAAGCTTTCTATTGTAGGGGATATTGTTTATTTGTGAATAATTGTTAGCAAACGTCTGTTGTAGTTATTGTACTGCGGCTAAAAGGAATCGACTGTTCCTTTTTGTTATGTAACGTCCGTTCATCTTCTAGTGATTAAATGTCTTTTGTGATGAAAGGTTAAGTCTAGAATAAGTCGAGTGAATTTTTTATTTAAAACAAAGCACAAAACCTTGTTCAAAGAAGGTTCGAGCATATTAAAACTGTTTTTAAAACCTTTACATTTAAGAACGCTTAGCTAATTAAGTAGAACCAGGCGTAGATGGGAGGATCGCGTTAAGAGTAGTCTTACGCGTTATGGTTAAAGGCGATAAAGTAACCATGCCAACAGTTTAAAATAAATAGGAATCGGCAGTATCTGTTATGATTGTGCAGTATTGTGTTATGATTGTAGAAATTTTTATTGTCCGGGCAAATATTTTTCCTACACAAATGTATTAGTCGAACCCACTAACTAAAATAGTTCTGTAGTAAATGATAATTATATACTAAACTGTTACAGGACCACTGGTCAATTGCTTTGCTAAAAACTAACTAAACATGATTTGTGGAGTTCTAACCATAAAGCAACTTTGTCTCTTTGGAAAGAAGGATCAGAGATGGATGGATGATAAGCGTCTATAATGTGCAAATAACTTATAATAATATGAATGTCCACAATGTAGTGTAGATTTAAATAAATTTATCACACATTACTGTCCTACAGTTTTATATATATATATATATATATATATATATATATATATATATATATATATATATATATATATATATTATATGCACAGTTATGATTATAAGCTTTAACTACTTCTGATTTTCTTAGTTTTATTATATTTTCAAGATTTTAACATTGTACAGAAAAAATAATTATGCTAAATCGTTGAATTTTAAATACAACAAGTTAAACAAGTTATTTAGTGTGTGATAACATTCCGTTCGCTTGAATATGTCTTCTCTAATCTCAAGGCACATCGCTGCCTGTCGGCGGATTAATGTTCGCTGAGAGTTGGGGCATAGATGAAGTTCAGCAACATACTCTGTTTTCAATTTCTTGTGAGACGATTCTCACACAAGCAAAATAAAAAAAATGAAGATACTCCTCTCCAAGGTTACTGCATTCCTCACAACATTACTACAGGTACAAGAAAGAAAAGAGCTTGGTATGTAGAGAGACGACCCTGAGATTGTAATGGCAAGAGAGTCACCGGTGGAAGTGGAAGGCCCAATTTGCATCTGAATGGGACGA
This sequence comes from Arma custos, assembly GCA_037127475.1. Taxonomy (NCBI): domain Eukaryota; kingdom Metazoa; phylum Arthropoda; class Insecta; order Hemiptera; family Pentatomidae; genus Arma; species Arma custos. The sequence goes on from CM073759.1 coordinate 185,876,529, forward strand.
GGCAAGCAAATGGAGGCTGGCGCCGAAATTCGAAGCACCGCTTTGCGAAGATTGTTTCGGTTGCGGAAGCAAATAGGATGCAAACGGTCTGGTTCGTCAACAGCCTTGATGAGCTAGAAAATACTTTGCTCCTCTAACGACTTTATCATTTCCTGCCTTAATTCAATGTAGTGTTTATTCAAATTTATTCTGATTTACATAGATCATAAATAATAAAATGTTCAATGAAAAAACACTATTTGATGTGGACAACACATGACTTCCTTGTACTATCAAGGGACATAAATCGATGGTTCGTAAAGTTATCCTGGATGAAATCAAAATCTACATTTATAGCATCATAATTATCAACTTTGTACTTATTAAAGGATAGCATACAATTTATTTTAAAAACTATACCACGATTACTAAAAGAATCTAGTCACACTGGATTCTGTATTTAACAGAATGTGGGTATCCAGAGTAGAAGAACAACTATTACATCCCCCAAACGGTGTGAGATAAAAGATAGCTCATAGATCTTCATGTTAAGTGATTATTTCCGGTTTATCAACTGTATTGAAAGGGGAGACCTGTGGTCTAGTTGTTACCATAACAAGCCTATGATCGCGGGTTCGTAGCCCGGCAGGTGGCCCTAGGAAGGGAGTAAAAAATCCTTGGTTACGTCATCCTTCGGAAGGGATGTTAAACGGGGTTCCCGAGACTGTACGATGTCAGGTACTCGTTAGAAATCCCTATCTTAATAAAAGATAGGCAAAATTTAGAGCTCCCAATGTAGCATAGTTCGATTAGCCATATAAAGTGACGTTAAATGAACGAACAAACAAACATCTATATTAAAAAACAATAACCTGTATCATTACAAACAGTGAAACAATGAATGAAGGTTTTGGTTACGGTATTGGTTCTACTGGTTCTAAGTCCAGTATGCATGGATGTGATTTGGTCGATATCTCACCCTTCCGCCAGTTATTAATTATTCGGATTGGGTTGTTGACCATCGAGATCTTTGACCAGGTGATGTAGTCATCTTGCTGACATATATTGCTACACGGAGCTTAGACAGTCTGGTTAAAGTCACCCAACCTTACGTTGCTGCGAATCATGGCCCTTGAATGGTCCCTGACAGGCCCATGTATCTAACCCCAAAGCAGATCGTCCCTGGACCAAACCTCAGGCCAGCTATTGATCTATTGATGAACTATAACCTGGAAAAAGGCTATTTCCGATAGATAAAAACGGGCGTAGGCTCATTACTCCTACTCCACCGCCAGCTATTTGCTCTTTTAATCCACTGCATAGAGGCTGGATGAGCCCTAGAAAGGTCTGTAGATCCCATGGTTTGGTCCAAGGTTGATATAGAATGTATCTGCCACTCCTTGTTTACAATCCGAGATCTAATGATAACTCTACCCGCAGAGCTACCACGCTGACTATAATTGACCGTTTATATATTATTGTGTTGTAACATATGAAATGTCAAAGAAGGTTTAAATTTAAATTATTAGAAAAAAAATATTAAACAGTACTTTTATTAATTAATATAGGGCCATTCACTTTCAATACACTTCTCCCAACGTGAAACAAGCATTGCTATCCCCGCTTTATAGAAATTAGATGCCAAGGAAGAAGTGAAGTCTTGAAAGGCTTTTTTGTTTCTTAAAAAATTATCCAAACAACGGAAAAAGTAAAAATCAGCTGGAGAAAGGTCCGGAGAATATGGTGGGTGACCTCTATATTCAGCTCTTGAGAAAAAATCGGGAGAGCTTCTGGGCCTCGGTTAATTAATGTGGTACCCATAGGTCCAACTTTTTTGTCTTACCAAGGTGTTAGCTCCTTAAGGTGCCTGGAAACAGTCATGGCACTTGCTCCAAGCTGTTAACCTAATTCACGAGTGATCTGGAGAGGACCCCCTTCGACTATCTATTTCAACTTTTCGATGTCCAACTTAGTCTTCGGCCTACCATGTTCTTTGTTGGTAAGGTTATGACCCTCGGACCGAAATTTTTCAAACCAACGGACGATTGTTCTTTCGCTCACTGTATCTTCACCGTAAACAATATTAATGTGTCGGAACGCCTCCGTGACGCTATGGTCAAGTTTAAATTCGTAGAGAAAAATTTACGAATTTCCGCGGAAATATATAATTTTATTATTTTTTTTCTTTTAACGTTTCACTTTCAAAAGGAAAAGTAAGACTGATTATGAAAAAGGATTAAATGGCTCTTTCAAACGGTATGCATAACATAGTTGTTTGTGTACAAATAATCTAATCTAAAAGAAGAAAAGTGTAAATAAACGAAACTGACATTTCATCCGTTACGACCCAATATTTATTTGGTATTGTATACATAATGTATAAAATGTTAAATATTAAGTTTTAAAATAGTTCATTATCCTCAAGAGATAATTTTTACTAACAACTACTAGCACTTCTAGTTAAGTACTTCTGGATCGCGTAGTAACTAAAAAGCTAAATGCACAACAAGATAATACACTAACCGTAAATACGGAACTTACTGTTGGTGAACGTTTTTGTATTATGCAAGAAATGTATAAATGTACTGGTATACGAATATAAAGTACACAGATGTGTTGTGGGCACAGAACTACATCTAGACCGACTGTAGATATCAGAAAAAACAATTTAACTTTCAATACCAACCTTGAACCCAGTACATCGAGATTTGTAGCTCACTAACCTTGGTAACTACACACTGCTTAATCCCGCTTCTTAATTTTTTAGTCATTCTATTTTTAATTTTTTTTATTTTAATCATATTTTTAATCAAAAATTTGTTGTTCTATGCAAGAAATAACTATAGTGTTTAAACCACATAAGTTGTATTTGCTATGTACGAGTTCCATGTTTGTAGTGATTAATCAAGCTATGCTTTGGCAGGAATAAATAAAACTACAAAAAAAATAAACTAAAACAAGATCTTGTTGATTATTTTGTTTATGGAGAGCATTCATATTGAATCTTATAATATTTTGATATATTTTTATTTCAGAATTTCTTTTATGTCTAGGGTGTGAGTTTTTAATGACTGTATCGGTGATTAATATTTTGCTTAATTCGTTTTTGCCTAATTTTTTAGGTTGTTGTAAATATATTTGTAAATTTAAAAAAATATGATCAAAATGTATTAATAACTGTCCGATTAAAATAAACATAATTGTCAAATTTATGCTGAAGTTTTTAATTATTAATATCCTTCTTACATCACAAAAGTACCACAGTTTTTTAGTAAATCCTTTCCGAAAATACTAATTTTAAAAAGGACTAAACAATTATATTGAAAAGTAAATAGAGACCTTACATAAATGTAAAGAAAAATTCCAACGAAAAGCCCTTAAGTCTCCAAACTAAAACAGAAATTGAAATTATCTGTCCAATATTTCGCCCATTCAAGCATCCTCAGGGTAGAAAGAGAATAACAGCAAAACAAAACGTGAATAATGCACCCAAGAAACATCCCACAACCTCCAAGGCTCATATGCAACTAATGAATCATAAGGAAGGTTACTCGAACCCGGATGGATAAGGTTAGATAAAAACCGCTGATAAATACTCCAGAATTTGAAAATTCAATACACACTCATCAGACTTCAAAAAGCGCAACAGGAAAAAAAAAGTAAACAACATAAGACAAAAACCATAAGGAAAAATTAAAGTGAAAATGCAAGAAAACCAAAAAAAAATTATCAAGAAACCAGTGGACTTATGGCTATTCCACAAACTATATTAATTTTGAAAAGTAAAAAGAGTCCTTACATCAAGACCTTTGGAGACTTAAGGACTTTTCGTTGGAATTTTCCATGGTCTTAACATTTATGTAAGGTCTGGGGATGTACAGATGCCTAAATAGGCGAAATATTGGACAGATAATTTCAATTTCTATTTTCGTTTGGAGACTTAAGGGCTATTCGTTGGAATTTTTCGACGGTCTTAGCATGTACTAAACTCACTTTATTAACCTCGCCCGGAAAAGCTCAGCGGAAAATTCGATGCAATTTACTATGTAAAAATAAAATACATATTTAGACACACATTATTTTTTATTGTATTTAAATTAATTACAATGCTATCGATATAAAAGTGTAGGAGATTCCACACCTACAAACAGATACCTGGTGTATCCTGCTCTGGAAACATTTAAATATCTATCGGAAAAACAAGGATTTTCTAAATTCTATTCACATTCTTTAAATGTTAGCAACCTAATGTAGAAGCATAAATGAATTTATAAATGTTCAAACTGCGCGCTATATTTCGAGTTCTATCTTCCCTTAGTGTCTAAGTTGTTAAAGGATTAATAATTATGGAAATACCTGGTATAACTGACTCTCGGAGAAGAAATCTCACAAAGATTTACTCAAACGGCAAGAAACTATTAAAAACAGAAAACACCAACCCAAACTATTTTTTTTTTCTCTATATGACATGTGTGGGAAGGGGGAAACATTCCGACATTTAACGTTCTATAAACTTCTTGCAAAAAGGTACTTATGTGTTAGTAGGAGCTACCAGTTTATAATATCGAAACTTCTGGCAATTAATATGTATATATATAATATATATATGGCAATTAATAGTAATATAGAAAAGTTATAAGAAACTTACATCACTAGTTTTAGGTAAGTATAAATCCGCCAAGTTACGGCAACTTGTCATATAAACGACATAACCAGAAGTGCCAATTTATATCATTGATTTTAAAAGTACTTATAATTTTGTCGGAAAATATCCTATTTCGTAATAACCAGTTTATTCAATTACAATTTATGTCATCAAAATATTATATCCATTGAAATAATTGACAGGGCTTAAAAATAGATTTTCAAAAAGTACCCTCTGAAGTATAAATTATTTAGTGCATTTAAAATAATCCACATTACTCATTGCTAACCAAGGTTAATTAATATCAATTATGATGAATTTTATGATTGAATGAAAAGTAAACATTTTCCTCGGCTGAACACCAAGAGTCATATATACGAGCTGTCATATAGGTCTACAACATATCTTTGGGAAGTTAGTAAGAAGTTAGTAGTCTTTAGTTAGTTAGGTTTTAGGAATTATTCTAAATGAATGTTGGATAAAATAATTTTTCTTAGATAAAATAATTTAATAGTCTTTGTTTTTATTTTTTAATCTTTATTTATTTATTTTTCTTAAACTTCTTTATTCAATAATATAATACAGTTTCAAATAAATCCATAACTCTAGGGTATGCAGATGATAATTTAATGTTATTTTACGATTATTATTTGATGTAACTAAACTTTTCGAAGATAAAGACAATTTTCTAGGATTTTTATAATTAATTAAAATAAAGATTCAAATGAAAACTGTCTTAGGGATACACTATTTTATTTATTTTTTAATATTCTATTTTACTTACTAGATAAAAAGTATACTCAAAAATTTTAAATTTATTAAGAAGTTCATGTCTACTACACGTACACAATTATGACCATTTTTCTCTTAAGATTCTATAATCCTGTTTTTAATACGTTAATTAAAAATCGGTAGAGAGTTGCTTAACATTTGGGGACGTTAAAGGTGGTTTGTTGAAATTTGGTAAAAATCGATCTTGTGGTTCAGGTTAGTGACTTAAAATGAAGAATTTGTTGTCCTTTTAAATAATAGCATGGCTATATCGAAGCCTTAGTACACATACATGTATACATATATGTGTTAAGTGCCGAAAACAATATTTTACAGGAGTCAACTTTGATAATAATTAAAAATAACAATAACAAGAAATACAGTTCAAGTTTAAGCATACAATATATTTTTGTAGCCTTCACAGCTTCTCTATTAATTTTATATCAAAATATGACTTCTTGATCACAACTTTACAATATTATTTATGTAGCAAAACCCATTTTTAAAATAATTGCTCTTAACACATTTGTGAACTAAGGCATCGATATGAAAAATTATTTTATATTGAATCTGACCCAGAACAAAAAATTTATCTGAGAGTTTAAGATAACAGACACATTAAAAGAAATACTATTGTAAATTATTTAATATATAATTAAATTAAATTACAGCCCAGAAGTGAAGATGAGAAGACAATTACTCAATTTATACGAACATATGAGCCGCGTGAATCGATTAAGCAAACAAAATGTTAACAAAATCTACAACTACAAAGGCCGGAGAGCCTTTGTTAAACAAATCAAGGAATAATTTCATAATTAATTGCAAAAATTCCAAATTACTGAAATAGACTGTCTCAATAAAAAAAAATAACCAAAACATTTGGCCACAATATTCTTGTTGGAAAAAAGAAGAATCGCAACAGAGAAATAGGATGTCAAACAGGATGGGAAACTTATAGAGGAGAAAGAAGAAAATTACATGAAGGTATGTTTATTTACAATTGTACATGATGTGATCCTTTTTGGTCTGTCCGAGTTTAAAAAAAATGATTATGATGATACAATAAATGTAAAATGAACAACAATCATTTATGTTAGAGAAGAATTGGTTGACTGTAACTTCTAATGTAAGGAATAAATACTATTTCTTCCAAACAATCATTTATGATCTTCATGAAAAACATTTAAAAATTTTTAGAAATTAAAGACACTAGTATGTATTTCAGCTTAAGACAGATCTATATTATTACTGCTTCAGTAAACCGTCAGCAAACCCAGGACATTATAAAAATGTAAATTAATTTACAATGTTCAGAAACGATTATTAAGATTCATTTGCAGCTAAAAATAATGAGGAAGAAAATATTAAAGGACTCAAAGCAGTCGCTTGTAAGATTCTTTTAGATCCCTGGATTCTTTTCGGCAGCTGTCCTGTCCAGAGGTCTTAGTTCAAACAGTTTTCTACAATTGCTTCTGTTTGTTTCTGACAATCTTAAGAACCGTCATTGGTCTTTTGCTTCGAAAATTGACCGTATGACGACTAAAAATGATCACAAGATGAATTTCTTGTACCATTACTAAATTATAAATCGTTGTTTTTATTATCTGTAAAGTTAATTTTGTGGCCTAGTTATTGGGCATAGAAAAAATTGTCAATGATATGACCATTGTCAATAAAAAAACACTAGAAGACGAATACCGTGATATTTCACTATTCTCAAATTATTCTTCTGAATATGAATATTACGGCATCCGTACATACCCATTCATCCTTGGATTAATACTACGGATACGTGAATAAAAATTAATAAAATATAATCTATATAGCCTTGCTTGAGGTATTTTTATTTTATTCATAAACAGCGGTATTATGTACACTGCATTCCAACATAAAGCAAGAAGCAGGAAGGAAACGTTTTCAATTCCGGTTTACAATACTTTCTGATTAAACGAATATTATTTAATAAAGTGCCTTTTACACATTGAAATTTTATCTATTGCTAAAATTCATAATTTTTGTCACATGTGGTGTAGTGGTTAGCATAGCAACCTAGTAGACTCGTGATCGCGATCCCGTCAGGTTTGCGTTATAATTTTATAAATAGCATAAATAATCTTTAACCGTACTTCGACGTAAAAATAGCGGTACCCTGTCTGTGCGATGTTAAGTACTCAAAAAAATTGAGGACTCCCATTGTAGTGTCGTCTGATTAGCCATAGCAGGATGAAGTGACGATAAATGAAGAAACAAGCACTTAATTATATATAAAAATATTAATTATCAATTATGTATTATAAGGATCAATTAATTAAGAAGGCTCGTAAAGGAATTAAAACTCCGAATAGTGCTTTTGAAGCATAGTAATAGTTTTAGCGCATAAACTCAAAGATAGAACAGACATAAAGGCGGAATTAAGCGGAACGGACATAAAATTTGGGAAAATTGGATTCAACACGTTTTCAAGATTTCACGAAACCCGCATAGACCAAAAAATCGCACGCTATTTTTCAATTATGAAACTAGCAGAAAATCGTTTCATTAAATGTGAAACAGAATCTAATGTAGTCACCAACAACAATTATTTAATGTTATTTTGTAACAAAATCTTGAAAAAAAATGATGTCCTATGTCCTACTGAGAAATTCTGAACAGGAAGTAATTTTTTATTTTGTATTCGATTTTTTTAATTCTAACTATCTTGAAAAATTTGAGGGGCGAGGGATTGAATATATATTTTTTATTGGCAGATTACAGGCATGATTCCGTAAATAGAGCGCTGAGTTGAGTCGAAGGTCAAGGGCTCCGATTCGGCTCTGACAGATAAATTATTTAATCTGTTAAAACCGGACCCTGTGGAATTAGGGAAGCCTTCTGGGACTCACCAAGCCTTCTTAACGTGGGTACTCATAATTGGGTGGAAACCTGGAGATTGAGCATGATCTCTGACAAATAACCGCATATTCATTGCCTAAGAAATATTAAAGTCTCTACCATGTACTAAACTCTCTGGTTGTAGGGGTACAGATTTAAATGTCTATTGGTACATTGCGAAATTTCGCCATTGAGAATAATAAATCAAAAATATTGAACTAAATGGAGAAAGAGTTTTGTATTAACATTTTTTAAAAATGTTTTTGAGCATGAGTAATTAAGAAGCCTATAAAAAACCATTTCATTCTTGTTTATTTTCAAATACTATCCATTTTATTAATTTCATCATTTTAACATCATTCCAAATAGATGATTAAATCCAAAGTAGACCATCTATTCTAGATACATCTAGACCACATTTTTTTTTTAGATTTGGTGCTGATGCATCTTTTCTGGTTATCCTCAGAACTCGACATTATCATGCATTGATTTAGTCCTGAATAGCTACCGATAACAGTTTTACCCACCCACCAAGATGAGAAAAATATTAAGGAGTCGGAAATCTATGAATGGTATATATGAATAAATAGTATGAGAAGAGCTTAGAAAAAATAAAAATAAAAGTTTATCAATCCAAAGAAATGTTTAATTTTTTTTCTATTCAGTTATTCAAATATTCAATTATTTAGAAATATTATACAATAACAGAATAATTTAAAGGACTTTTTAAATGTAAGATAGAAAAAAAAATTTAGTTATGATTTATTTGATCAACTAATGCTTCAATTTCAAACTTTTGACCTTATTACCATAGGACTGATAGTCATTTGTAATTAGTTGTACGTAGCTGTATAAAATATTTTCAGTGTGCTAAAGGACTGTTCATCTATTTTTTGGTTTCTAGATATGAATTTCTTCATATTTATCATTTGAATATATGCATTACCAAACCTAGCAAATATATGTTTTGTTTTTAGCAATCGATTAAGCTTTTTACTTAATGGACATATATTAAAGGGGTTAACTATTTAACAGTCCTCAGGAACATTTTTTATAACAAATGAAATCAGTCATAGGGTAATAAACACGTGTTCACATATCGCTTCTTCAAAAGAACAATTTTATAGCTTAACAAAAGGTAGAGGTATTTGAAAGTTCCAAGTAAGTTTAAAAAAAAAAACATGGATATTGGTAAAACAAAGTATTCCAATATAAATTCCAATGTTGCTATTAAAATTCTTTTATTAATCATTAGTATTTTTTTAAAAGCTTGAAACTTATGTCATCATTCCCATAAAACCTCAAGTTCAAACATGATATAACTCAAATATATATATATATATATATATATATATATATATATATATATATATATATATATATATATATATATATTATGGAAATGGGATATCAGAATGTCGATTGTGAATTAAAAAGTTTCAACCACTTAACTCAGAAACGCCAATTTTCGGTAACTGTCATAACTGTTGTTCTTTGGTAGGAGCGATATATAAGTTTGCAATAATACATTTATTGATACAATAAACAATAACATTACAACGGCTTATATTATAGCACTTCTGACTTAATTTAATATAAAACAGAAACTATATGAGTTACTCATTTCCAAATCGTCCTTTATCTAATTTTTTTCGAAATTGTGTTACTGTTACCATGACAATCTATATGGTTTTTCCAATCAAATTAACCAAATATTTAGTTACAAAACGTCCTTTAAACCATTTAAAATAAATCTCAAAGTTGTGAGAAATTTGTGTTTGCTTTCTAAAGCTCCTTTATCCAATCGAATATGACACGCCACCTAACAGGAACTATTTTGTTTTCAAATCTTCCTCTATCACACATTGTAATAAATAGATGTATTCAATTTTGGTTTCAAAACTGTTTTTCAAATTTTAAACTATTCAAAACATTCAGAACTATTTTCTTGAATTACAACCATTTTGACAAGTTTATATTATTTCATAATAGTTTTATTTATTATTTTAAGGTTAGACAGCAATAAACCTGTTTTTGTGAAGTTCAGTTTTTTTATTCAAACCGTCCCTTTTCCTTTATTTTTAGATTCCGTCTCTTATCCATAGTTTGGTTTCAAAATGACCTTCCAAAACATTTTTTTTTTTTAAATAACTAAATAACAATGTAAGATTTCATTCTTAAATAAAAAACAAATAAATCCTGCAATTTTCATTAAATTTTAGGAAACAATTTCCAAATTGGTACGACATAATTTAAATTTATAGGTTTTATTTTGCTGTTTGCCAAATTTTCAGGTGATAGATAAAGGACGATTTGGAAATGAGCGACTCATATATTTTTTAAATAATGGCGTTGGATGAAAATTTAAAGAATACAATTTAATCAGAGCCTTATTGAATCTGAAGAAACGTGTTAAGGACGCCTCACTGAGTGTCGCTACGTGTTCTTGTTACTTCTGACGTTTTACTTTTTATTCTCCTCTTTTTAGCCCAAGATAAAGTGCCCGACATTATTTACACAATCACCTTTGTTACCTGGCTTCTATCAATAGTCTTATTAAATTTCTCACGATTTCGAATAATTTGGCTTCATTCAATTCTGGCTCCAGCCCAGGAATAATATAATAAAACTAAGGAGAAGCAGGAAAAATACTAGGAGTGGAATAACAAGGAGTGAATTAAAGTTACAATAAAAATATATAAACTAAAGTACCTAGAGAATTTAACAGTAAGTAGTAAATAACAAAAGCAAGGGTGGTATATAGGCGTCGTTTATTAGGTGTGGTAAATGGTGAACTATATATTAAGCCGTACATTATATATAATAAGTATTTACTTGTATTATATAAAGGTTTAAATTAAGTCAATTTTACTGCTGAGATTCATTTTGTCGACATGAATTTGGCAGGGAAACACTTCTGTTCAAAGGATCGATTCGGCATTTTAACGAAAGAATTAAAATTTACAGCAATCCTATTATTGTTTAAAAAAAAAAAAATTACGTTGGTAATTTGAACTTGTAATGAGAAGAAATTTATAAACGCCAGAAAATCTATTGAAAACAGCAATAAAAAAATAAACAATTGGATTAAAACAAATGATAAAAATTGGTATTTTAATAATATTTGGGCATACCAATTGTAACATTCGCTAAATTTGAAATTACAAATAATTTGTATGCCATGTATTTGAAATGCAATGCTTAATATTTTTGTTTTCAATTATTTTATTATTTTTAATTTCACTAAAAATAAATTAGTTGTAAAATGCTATGTTTGTTTTGTATGATCAAAACAAAATACCAATCGTGACTGACACAATCAAGAAAAACTACAAAAAATGTCATGACTCACTCGCTAAGCATCGAAATTTACTGGTACAATAATTACTGACAGAAAAGTTACCACAGAATCAGACAAGGAGGCTGAAACGTCTCTGGAGCAGGGATCTACTACAGCGAGATGAACCACGCTAGGAGTGCCTTCAATGGGAAGTTTCTTCAAGCATGTTACCACGAGAATCCCTTAGGGGAAGTTTACCAAAAGAAGATCGAAAATACAATGTGCCAAATAGCATTTGTATTATTTCTAAATAAATATTTTAATTATTTATATTGTTTTGTATAATATTGAAGTAGCCGGAAACAGATGTTACAGAAACAGCTAAATCACATTGAAGGATCATAAACTATAAATATTAATCGTTAAATGAATAACGATTATTGTGCCCCTCCTTACATTGTCCAGTAAAGTCCATTAACCATACATGCACTATACAATAATCTAGCCCAATACAATAAAATATCACTAATATATTAAGTGCTAAGCCGTGGTGGTTGGCTAATTCATATGCTTAATCATATGTTTTAAACACTGAGTAGTGTTAACACTCTCAAGAAATTGGGTTACTTTGATGAGATTTTACTGTAAAAATGATTTTAAACTTTAAAGCTGATAACATAAAAGGAAATAATATTTATTTCTCCTGATATGCTTTTCCCTAATTACAAAATAATTTAAAGTACCACCAAATAAAGTGATTTCAAAAATATGTTTATGTTTAAAAAATATACATTTCCGTAGAAATTCATTTAGTTCAACAATTGAAAATTGGTTTAACTATTTTGAACTTTTAACCAATAAATCTAATTATTGATGAAGGATGAGAAGATGGTAAAAAAATTTGATACCGACAAAAAATCACGAAAGAAACCGTTTTTTAAACTCGAATGAGAAAACCCGAACCTTCATTAAAATATCATAAAATATTTAAATTAAGGATGAAAATAATAAGAAATGTTTAAATTTATATAGATTGTCATTTTATTAAATAACTTAAATTTATTTAGTTTTTTAATTTATGTTGCCAAAAAATCTTCTGCAAATCCAACAAATGCAAATTATCTTACTAAAATCAGATTTAGACAGTATCTATTTATTATGTTTTATTCAACTTTCCCTTAGTAATTTATTAACTCTTTAGAAAATTCAGTAATACTTTTGAAAAGTAACTTTTCTACTTTAAAAAAAAACTTAGGAGCAGAATCATCATTTGTTGTTTTATTTATATCAAGTACATAATTCTATACTTTTATATTTGCTTAAAATTAGTAGTACCTAAAATTAAAAAAATTTACAGCTAAAATAGGAAAAAATCACATTTGGAAAAAAATGCTTAATTTTAATTGAACATTAGTAGTGACTTTATGAGCTAACAATTCAGTTTTATTGCTCCTCAAAAAATTAAACAAAAAACATAAAATGTTTCATACAATCAAAGTTAATTTCTATCTGATGATTTGACAAAGTTAAGTTAGTAACCAGAAAGGTATGAGCTTTGCCTACATTTCACAAGCTAACCTGATAGTAGCCTAGCAACAATCTCATCAAATTAGATCAGTACTCTTGTCTAGTAACACCAGCATGGCGATCCATTTACACTTCTAGTGTTGCCATGGCAGACAGCTTCCAGAGTGGGCCGTCCAGGTTAGCTTGTTTATTCATGTAACGTCAATTTATGCTGCTATGGCTAATCGAACGATGCTTCAGTCGGAGTCCTAAATTTTCCCTACCGAGGTATAATTAGGAGAGGGATCTTTTACGAGTACACCATACTGGGTCAGGACCCTTATTTTACGTCCGTTCCAAAGGACGGCATAACCAAGGTTTATTTCCTAGCTTTTGAAAAATCTTAGGCCTACCTGGCCTGCTATGAGCCGGCGATCTTGAGCATTGGAGGTTTAGTGGGCCGTCGAGATTAATTTATTTTTACAGTTAAATTTCTTAATGCACGAAACGTTCGACCTTTAATATTCATCGCCAATTAAAGGAGGTGTATGGAGACAATGTTATGCACGAGTCGTCTGTTCGGCGCTGGTGTCGCAACTTCAACCTGGGGAGGGGGAATTCATAGGACGAGGAGCGTTCAGGGAGACCATCTGTCATTACAGACCAACTGCTGAGCTCAGTAGACGAATGCGTGAGGAACGATCGGCGCGTCACAATTTATGAACTCTGTGAACATTTTGCTTATGTGTCTCGAACAATTGTACATGAAGTCTTCAAATACCATCTGCATTATTAAAAAATCTATGCAAGGTGGGTCCCTCGCATGCTTACAGATGAGCAAAAAAACAAGCGTATGGCTGCAGCACGGAAGTTTCTGGGATGTTATTCCGATGAAGGAGACTCTTTCCTGACTCGCATCAATACTGGGGACGAAATATAGATTTGTTACGCATCACCTGAGAGTAAACGACACTCAACGGAGTGGCATCATGCTCATTCACCAACCAAACCAATAAAATTCAAGACAGTTCCGTCCACCAGGAAACTCACGGCAACCATTTTCTGATATCGACGAGGTGTACTTCTCATTGATTTCATGGCCCGTGGAGACACTTTTAATGAGTATGCGTATTGTGAAACATTAAAGAAATTACGGCGGGCAGTACAAAATCGATGGCGAGGTCTATTGTCTACAGGCGTCATTCTCGTTCATGACAATGCCAGGCCTCATACAGCTGCGATAACACAACTTTTGCAGCAATACAAGTGGGAAAATCTTCGACCATCCACCGTATAGCCCGGACTTGGCCCAATAGGATTTTCATCTCTTTACGAAGCTTAAAGACTTTCCTGCGGGAAAAAGATTTCACAGTGATAAAGAACTTAAATGAGGCGTGACTACGTATCTCAATACGCTGGCGGCGGAGGACTATGACGCTGAAATACAAAAACTTGTCACACGTTATGACAAATGGCTAAATTTGCAGGAGATTACGTGGAGAAGTAGTGTAAAGTATGCTCTTTCCAATAAAAATGTTTATATTTACTCCCGTGTCTTTATTGCACAAACGGGTGCCATTTTTCGGATGACCCTCGTATATATAAAGTCAACTAATATAATTCAAGAAAAACAAATAGATTTAACATAAACCAAATTTATTGATTGGTGGTGCTGGTTTTTCATATCTGCCTGTAATCGAGCAATCTTTTTTAAAGCATGTGTAGTCTTAAATACACCCGTATGTCGTGACCATGCGTGACCATTTCTTACGTGTCCCATGTCAATTAATTGCCCCCAATCAAGATACCATCTGTCGCTTCGTGAAGAAGCTTTTGATGGCGGCGACACTTGTACAGATTTTAAATCATAAGGGCTCATTCATAAAAAAAAGAGCCATCCACATTTGTTCAATGAAACCATTTCAAGAATCATCATACTTGACATATCGAGGAATAATCAATTAAATGAATGAATTTATCTTGAATGTCAGGAAGAAATATATTGATGAACGGATACAGTAACGTCTTGGGAATCACTGTATTGGCAAATATGTTTGTTATTGAGCCCTAAGATCTAAATAAACTACACAATCAAGAATCTGATGAAAACAACTCATTTCTTAATGCTTCCTCGGTTCAATAATACAAATGAAGCATTGATTGGAATTAATATTTCCTCCTTTCACAGAAAATATAACTTCATCGCCATCTATTCTCTACAGTTAGCATTCTTCATGTATTTTTTATTGTGAATTGTAGTATTTTTTCTCGGTCAATAGAGTATCTCAAATTGACAAAGATATTAGAAATGAGCAGAAGATCCCTTTAAAATTACTTTAAAAATTAGCTTTTGCACAGAAACTAATATTACAATATATATGCACATTCAGAGTACAATTGCCACCTATTAAATATAAATAACATAATAGGGCAATGTTGTATATATGTTCTGAACTAATTAATGGACATTGTTCAATTTCGATTGAAAAATTTAGAAATATTTAAATTGCATTTTTTCAGTTATTAATACACCGTGAAGACGATAGAGGACCAGAAATCATTGGTATGAATACATGAATAAAATGTAAATATTGTGAAATAAAGGATTGTTAAATGGTAGTTTATATTCACTAAATACCAATTCGTGTTTTATCTGTTACATTGTATTATTATTGTTATTAGTTTTAATAGTTGGATATATCCTATCTTTGAAAATCCAATCATTTTTAATTTATAAAGCATATTTTACTAGCGCTCATTCAGTGAGAGTGAGTGAGCTAGGTACTGAAAGCACAGAGCTACTGACCTACAAGTCTAGAATTCGAGACCTGCTGTGGCAGATTATATTGTTTATTCTTATGAAAACCTTGGATCAAACGACTTAGAGACATTCCTGTAGTTCTCTTAGCATCTACAAAGTAGGTTAAGCATGATCGCGGCTAGTTATTCTTTTTTTTTTGTATATATTTTCTCTCATCCCCCATGATTTCATTTATAAATAATCACAATATAAAATACATTACCATATGCAACACAAGAGATTTTGCTGTCAGGAGGGAACTTTAAACGAAATGAATAAAATAACGAAAAATATAAATTAAGCAAATGCTTTATTATAATTTCTTTTTTTTTTGCTACAAGTGTAACTATGGAAGTTCATAGTTTAGTTATCATTACATTTACTTATTTTAAAAACTAATTTGTATATATTTATTTTCTATATTTTTATATAATTGTTATTTTAGAAACCTTTGTGTCGGCCCACGTTGCAAGTCTTCAGGACTGAAAATCGAGATATAAAAATATATATCAAACTAAAGTAATATAAAACTAATTAACTAGAGTACATATGAAACTAATTAGCTTTATTTATATGTTTTATAGTGTTTATTCAGCAACATGGGTCTAAAAGTCAGTTTCTAATAAATAGTTTCTCTATTTAAGGAATTATTTTTTGACCTCCAGCCGATTTTCTTCTCCATATTTTTACGGTCAACTATTAATTACAATTAATCCAATTTTTCCGCTGTAATTGAATTAATGGCGAGTAACAATAATACGAATGTTAAACACGATTCAATTATTTCAAAGAACTTTATTTTTCATAACAGTGAGTATTAAATTTTTAGTTAGGGAAAAAGGAGGGGAAATTTCGAACGTAAATCCTATAATTACAAATAATAAAGTTGAGATCAGTAACTATTTTTATTATCCCATTTTTCATGACAGAAAGTCAAGATAAGCAATACAATGAAACGGGAAAAAGAGAACAGGAAATTCCAACAAATGTCTCAGATGAGTGACCTACACATTCCTGGTATAGATCCTGATATACACATCATAAGAAATATATCTTACAAAACTGTGGAAACGTCGAGCATAAATTATGGCAAAGGGCAGGTGCCATATCAATAAGTTTAAGTTTATTACGGTTCTGGTGCATTTGTTTGAAACTTTTATTGTCTTCGCTCAAAAGTAATGATCTTAGAAGAAGGATAGGATGAGAATGTTGGTCTTGAGATGAAAAATTTGTTGGCAGTTGGGAAAATATTACTACCACTGAATGTTCTATGTGTGTAGTAAATAAAATTTACAAATTATTATCATAATTTACAAAGTAAGCTACTATCGCATAGAATTTCAACTACAAATTGATATATTTTTAGATTTTTTTTCATCAATTACTCCCTTATTAAAATCATAACTAGGCAAAATTCATATCATAAATAATTTTCAATAAGTTAAAAATAAATTTATGAACAGAAAATATAAAACAAAAAAATATCGTGTTTTTTAAGATATCTTTATAATGATTCTACTTTTTTTTTAATCTCTACAAAACTCAAATAATTTTATTCTATGAAATATTTACAACAATTCACATCAAGCACCAAATGCATTTTTACGATAAAATGAACTTTTTTGGTCATCACTCTATTCTTACAGTGATATTATATTCTTATTTTAAACTCATTGAAAATTATTTTCTAATCTTTAGTCTCGCTCCCTATTATGTGTGTTTTTTAAACTATTATTTATTTCCTACTTCTATATATGGCTGGCTATAACTTTGTGTTTATAGTTCAAATAACTAAAAAAGCGTGTTTTTTAAACTATTATCAATTGTTTTATATAAAACTCCCTATGTGATCCTGCCACTAGTCATATGCTGGTATCTAACAGAAAGTCATGCATGCCTTAGTACACGTCTTAGTACTTGGCATAAATTCCCGTCTTCATGCGTTCTGTGTTAACATAAAGAAGAACATGATACATAAATCAATACGTATCTGAGCGGTGTGATCAAAAAGTCAGTGGTAAAAGCTTGGCTACAATTCTTAATTGGTCAAACATTGTATAAGAATTACAAGATTACAGTACACTGGGATTCATTTTATGCTAACGTAAAACGTTACCATTCACGCTAACATAATAACCAGTTGTGTGTCAGCCAACGCAACCGATGATGATCCGATCCAGCATCTAAAAGATGTCATAAGTGGACCGTAGTAGGTTCTGTTTACAAGGGAGCACATTATGTTTTGAAATGAATTCAAGACCACTTAAACTATTATTTATTATTATTTACGACTTGTATGCCGAAGAACCATCGTTTCCTTTGATATCATACATAAATAATAATATTTTATTTAAATAATATTACCCGTTGCGTAATCGTATTCACGTACAACACACGGCCGTGTCCATGAAAAGGCCACATCCTATTTTGAAACATTATTTATATCCTGAATTTGAACTATCAAAATAAGAATTCAATAGTATTTAGAAAATAATGGCCAGTGAAGGAAACTTGCATGGGATGTATGCCCTCAAGGAAAGGAGAAAAACCAGATGGTGAAGAAAAGGCTAAGTACTGGTGAAACAGCTATTATATCAAAATGTCGTTAACCTTTCGGAAGCATTCAACCGCATTATAACATAGAATCAAATATAAAAAACAGTGGTCCAAATTACATTTGCTCGGTTCTTTTTAAATCGTAACTTTCATAAAATAAAATTGTTTATGTTTCAAAAAAGTTAGTGCGAAAGAAGTTTAACATTGCCTTAACTTAACTTTCCCCCTCAATAATTATCCTATGTGAATTAAAATAGAAATATAATATTTCACATAGTAAAAATACCGCGATAATTCTCAAAAAATAGCCCTATTTTGTGCATTGTAGTCAAAATTAAGATTGAAGAACAAATAAAACTTATAAGAAAATAGTATGTAGATTTAAAATAGAAATGAAATAAGACAAAAAATATTAATAAATATTTTTTTTAAATAAAGGAAACATTTATTACAATATATTTCCTCAATTCCCCAAATTGTTGGTTCATTAGCAGGTAATCCTATTTATAATGTTCTCTTGTACAAAGCACAACCTTCAAAAACATGGGCTATTAATTGACAAGCTCTTGCATGTTGGCGGGTTCAGTCTGAGCAATATATGTTTGGTTTTTCATAATCAAAATAAATTATTTTTAAAAAAGTCACTCAGCCTCTATTTAATGACATAAAAGCTAAAATAAGTTGTGATGGTTTAATGGTTATTTTTACCAAAAACTAATATAAATTACATATTTTTTTTTAATATTTTTATTTTTAAGAGAAAATATTTGTCTGGGATCCCGGCCTGGACAAATCTTTTCTCATCAAAATAAAAATGTTTAAAAATTATCACCATCATAAGAATAATAAATATAAAATAAATATCTTCCTTTTTTTTCGTTACTGAGAGAATTTTTATTTGATGTTCTTTCAAGATCGTTGTTTTTTTTTATTGTTCTTTTTTAAAACGAAATTCAGACTTAAATTAATTACACTGGTCGACAAAATTTAACTTTTTTTCTTTCGCAAGAATTTAAATAACAGATTCTAAAAGTATTTATCGTGCTGAATTCAAATATAATTACAGTTTTTCCCCATCGGGCAGGAGTTTTGTGTGATATTCATTTTAATTTTTTATAATATTCCAAAAAATCCGTAACTAGCTATCTAACTCAAAATTATAACTACTGATTGTGACTTATCTAGAAAGTGGTAGATAGTGATTTTCGGGTATATTTTGCATCTGGAACGTCTCTCATTTTAGTCCAACAGTAGTCAGCTAGCATATTGGAACTCCACTTGCCTTGGTACCTCTTCTCTATTGTAGAAATTTGCTGATGAAAACGCTCACCGTGTTCATCGCTGACAGCTCCAAGGTTTTCGGGGAAGAAGTCCATGTGAGGGTCCAAGAAGTGAATTTTTAAAGACATGTTGCATCCCATAGCTTTATAAAAATGCAGAAGATCAGCCACTATGTCACGATAGTTTTCTGCTTTATGGTTTCCAAGAAAATTGCAACACAAACTTTTGAAAGACTGCCAGGCTGCTTTCTCCAGTGGATTTAACAGTCCCTCGAAATGTTCATCAGCCATTAATGATCGGATTTGTGGTCCTATAAAAACTTCTTCTTTCAATTTAGCATCACTGACTTTGGGGAATTTCGATTTAAAGTACAAGAATCCATCAGAAAGTTTATCCATAGCTTTGACGAAATTTTTCATAACTCCTAACTCAATATGCAATGGAGGTAAACATATTTTTTCAGGCTTCACTAAAGGGACACATGCCACATTTTTCTGGCCAGGGATAAGAGATTCACGTTTTGGCCATGACTTTATAACGTAGTGAGACTTCTTATCTCTGCTGTCCCACTCGCACAAAAAACAGCAAAATTTGGTGAACCCAAGTTGCAAACCATGCAATAAAGCAATGATCTTTAAATCACCACAAATATTCCATTCATATTTTCCATATTGTATTTTCTCTAAAACTAGTTTCATATTTTCATATGTCTCTTTCATATCAGTGGCATGCGCTACCGGTATTGATGGAAGTTTATTGCCAATATGTAGCAGCACAGCCTTCAAACTTACTTTAGAGGAGTCTATGAACAATCGCCACTCATCTGGCCGGTGTTGAAACCCAAGAGTTTCCATAACTGAACAAATATTATTACAAAACACAATATCATTTTCTTCAGAGAAGTATACTTTGAAAACACTATGGCGGCTACGATATCTACTAATTCTTACATCTTATTGGAGTAGATTCCACCCTTTGAGTCTGGAAGCTAAAACTTCCGCTTGCTGTTTAGACAGATTTAAATCGCGAATCAAGTCACTAAGGTCTTGCTGATTGGGAAAGTATGGTTCTGATGAACAGCTACTGGCTTCATATGTAAGATCATTTTTATTTTCATCTGAATCATTTGAAGTTTCAGTCAGGTCAGAACCAGAGTTATCACTTAAGGTTGTATCTGCATATACTGGTACGGGGAACTCTTCACTGTGTAAGACAGGTCTCATTGCAGATTGCAAATTCGGATACTTAACTGTATATTTTTTTTTAGATGTGATTCCTTTAATATTTGTCAAACAAAAATAACAGTCAGTTAAATGATCCTTCGGTTCCCTCCAAATCATGGGAATTGCAAATGGCATATGATGTGTACCATTTTTCCACCCAGTCAGCAGTCTAACACACGAAACACAGCATGTATTTGGGGCCCAGCTCTTATCAAAATCACCAACTTAACAGCCAAAGTAAAGTTTATAACACTTCTTTACAAGTGGGGTCAAATTTCGCCTCTGAGACTTGAAGGTCAGCTCACCACAAATATAGCAGAAATTATCTGCATGATTTACACAATTTCTTGTCATGATGAAAAAATAAAGCACAGAAATACAACATGCACAAATACACTTCTAAACAGAAAGGAAGGAAATATTTCACTACTCAACAATCTCACAGTCAGCTCAATACTGACACATCACAATGCCAAAGAGGTCTGAACATGTATAAACAACAACAATGAACCTGCACAGTCATGTTTTATTGCGCTTCAGCACGACATTGCAAATAATTTCAATAATACAGCTTGAGTAAAATAGTTACTAAAATATGAGGTAACGGTTCCTATGCCAGGTCAAAGAAAACGCTAAAATCATATTTTGAAAAGTAGCTTTTACAGAAAAACTATGCCTGATGGGAAAATTCTGACTACATATCTGAATTGAGGATGGAAAATGCCACTAGGTTCACTATTCAGATCTCTTGTGAAAAAAACCTTGTCGACCAGTGTTATTATAATAACCACCAAAAAATTCAAAAAAGTTAAAATGGTTTAGTATTGCAACACCCTGTGGGGAAACCTTAACCAAATGTTATTATTATAAAGTTGTGCCATCTGTATAAACTTCTACAATAAATAAATCACTAAATTATTAAGGGGAAAAACGTTTCATGTGATTTTAGTAAAAGTATTTTATCTAGCAATTACGCCTTTTTCAATAAAGTATATCAATATTATTAAGAAACATATCTTACCTAAAAATTGCTAATTTTTGTACAAATGACTTCTTCCCCACATTTTAATAGTTTTTAATTTTTCAAAAGTTTTTATTGGCTGTTCTGTTTCTTTTTTTTTTTTTTAACAAAGGCTAGTGAAGGTAATACAAACTTTAAGCAAAATTCAATTTTCTTATCATGCAACGAATAGAAACAATTTGAGAGACAAAACAATGTTTTCTGTGATAGGAATAAATTTTAATCTTCATTAAAAGTTTTAACACTCCAAACCACGAAGAGGAAATAAATGATTTACTTGCTGGTCCCATCACCGGGTTTATTTAAAAGACACTCTTGGCTGCAATCGAATTCTTGTTAACTATTGATGTGGATCTTTTTGGCTAAGGGAATTTTTCCTTCGCTTTTAAGTAAATTAAAAATTAATAATTCACCTATGTTAACTAATAAGCCGAGCAAATTCAGATTTGAATCCCTTCGATATCAGATAATTCAGTGGTTCAAAAAGGCTCAAAATTTGTTTTTGTTACTTTAAGAAAAAGTTATATATTTATAATGTCTCAATATTATTTACAATGTCATTACTTAATATTTATCTAAATTAAAAGATGTTTAGATGGGTAAGGTATCCTATTTCTTATCTTAGCACATAATCAGAATTAATACGTTTCAACGTTTAGGCCAATGCTGTAGGTCTCCTTCGAGCTAAACAATACGTAATAACGGCTAGACATTAGCACCTTAAAAGTCACTAGTATAGTTGTTCTTGCTTATATATTTACAAACAATCCTTCCTTGCGATTATACCGGCTTACAGCAACCGTATTAAACTAGTTGATCAAAGATTGTTTCTGTTACTCTTTTTATACTGCATTTATAAACTGATTTCGGTGCTCGAATTTTGCCCCTAAAAAAATTCTCGATGTTTTTGGTCTCATTCGACAAGCTCTAATAAAAACACCGCCTTCTTGGAAAATATACTTGATAAATGATAATCACACAAAGTTGAAATAGCAAATTTCCTCAGTTTTAACTTTTACCCTATGGTGTAAAAGTGATAAGTCAGTGGTTCCTACTTTTTTATTCCATCTCCCTTGTTCAAATGAAATCCTCCCACCCCCCCCTTCCACATTAAAGCGTATGAAAATACAATAAAAACTAATACATTGAAAACAACTCAGTTGGTTTCATTGCCAACATTATAAGTTTCAATTTAAGACATGGAAGTACTGGAAAGAGAAAAATAACTAAAACTAGCTAAGACTTTTTTATGTTCAAATAGTCTAGCATCCCCCCCCCCCCAGGTTGGGAACCACTACTATAATGGTTAACTTGTGGTGTAGCGGTTAGCGTAACAACCTACTATGTTATGGTGGTCGTAGGATTATTTAAAGAGAGTAAAAAAATCCTTGGTTATGCTCTTATTCGGAGGGGGGCGTAAAATAGCTGTCCGGAGCCTGTAAGTTTTATTAAAGAGATTCTCATTAAATATCTCTATTCTAATTCTATCTGGATAAGCAAAATTTAGGTCCTCTCTGTCCGTTCGACCTCATAGCCGTAATGTGTCGTTGAATGAATAAACTAACATACTAAATACAAAATTTTGTCCGAAGATTTAAAAACCACAAACGTATTAAAATTGAGATTAGATGTAATTCATTGAATACTCCTTTAACCAATACCTGGCGTAGATAGGCATACGACTTCCTTAAACATTCAGTGGCTTAAAAAAATAATTCCCAAATCAAATTAAAATGGTTCCTGTGTTTGAAATAGTTTCAAGTATTATTAAATTATATTGCTTATTACATACCACAAAATATAAAGAAAACAATATTAAACCTGATATAAACTAATTAAAATGAACACGGGGATGGAAAAACAGATGAGTCCTATGTAAATTATTTATAAATTATTATCAAATATTTAAAATAATAAAATAAAATTCATGCAATTACAATACTTTCGTTACTGCTTGAAACAAAAACATTAGATAGACGCTTTTCTGTACGATTACTATGCCGTTCTATTTCGTTGGGGGCAAAAATCAGTTTGTGGAATCAAGTTGAAGTAAGTACCTTTTTCGTTTGATTAATTATAATTAAAATTAATATCATATAAAATTGTTGATTTAAAAATAATAAATTTTTGGAGAAAGGGTATTTTGTTTTATAAAAATCTTACGGAAAATCTTAAAAGAAAATATTACTAGCGGTAGTCACGTAGTGATTAATTACACTAATCCCAAATTTGAAATTTCCAATTTCTGCGGCTATTTTGAGGGAAGTACGAGCTTACATTCAGATATCTCGTTGAAGCTAGTCAACATAGTGTCAAGGATGGATGTAAACGTTGAAATATGATTTTTTTTCTGAACTCCTTATTGACTACAAGAAAGTAATGCTTTTAGGTGAAGAGAAACAATTTTTTTTAAAATATACTTTTGTTGATATAGATAGTACATATTAGTGATATAGATAGTATCTTTACATAGTATTTTTCCAATCAATGCTATACTCTCCCCCTCCTAGCGCCTCCCGTCAATCTGTGCAATCAACAATCTCTTCTGTTTGACAACTTTCTAATACTCAAGAAGAGTCGAACGCAGACATCGTTGTCTGAGAAAAAGAAGAAGAAGAAGATATGGGATACGAGATTAATGAAGCATATCTTTCCTTTGTTCAGTTTTCCCAGGGGAGGAAAATCAGTCACAGGCGTCTCTCGCTTTTCCTACTGATTGCGTCGTTTCTTTATCGGTGTCCTTGTGGCTTGTAGATGAGATAATGTTTGCATCGACATGATTCCGGTTATATATACAAATCCTACTAATATTATTACTGCGAAGGTTTGTATGTTTGTCTCTCTTTCACGCAAAAACTACTGAACGGATTTGGATGAAACTTTACAGTAATATAGGTTATCCATCAGAATAGCGCATAGGCTACAGCAAGGGCGGATTTAGGGGGGACACGTATCCCCGACAGTTTTTAAGGTACTGTGGAGAATCCATTACAGTACATAATTAAAGGCAAATCACATGATAATAGTTGTAAAAATTACAAAAAGAACATGAGTGAAACTATTGTTTTGATATCCTACTAATATTATAAATGCGAAAGTTTGTATGAATGTTTGTTACTCATTCACGCAAAAACTATTGAACGTTTTTGGATGAAACTTTACAGTAATATAGGTTATACATCATAATAGCACATAGGCTACAGCAAGGGTAGATTTAAGAGGGAGCCCGGGGGCACGTGCCCTCCCCAAACAGTTTTTTGTGTTCTGTTGAGAATCCATTATAGCACATAATTAAAGGCAAATCAGGAACTTAGCATCTTGAAATTTGCAGAAAGGTTCTTTGTATAATTTAAGTAATTCCACCACCAAGGGTTTCCCCCTTAATATAACAGGAATTCAAAGATTGTATGGAATCTGCCAGTTTTTAAGTTAGACATATGAAATTTTGGATGTACGAGTTACTTATATTTATAAAATAAATTATTTCTTTAAAATGATCTGTCACGAAACTTTATGTGGCAGACCAAATTCCATGCGAGTGAAGCCGCGGACAAAAGCTAGTCATGCTTAATACCGATAATACATTAGGGATAATTTATGATATAATTTGCAAGAAATAACAAAGAGTATTCTGCAAATGTTATTTTAAAAATATCAAATGATACTAAATATTTTAATTAAAGGGGTCATTATCTGAAGTTGCACAGATTCCACTTCCTAATATCTCAAAATAAAAAAATCATTATTTCGAGCGAGTCAAAAATTCATATCTACTTAGTAGTGTAGAATTTTCGCATTTCACAAAGCGACCCCTGCGTGGTCTAGCGTTTTAATTATGGTTTAAAATAACCATGGAAAACGCTGACGTTAAGGCATAAAACCTGTCGATGGGGTAGTAAAGGATGAGTTACTGAAAAATATGGGAATCAGAGAATGAAAACATGGCTTTTGGGAATTGAAAAAAATATTTTACACTTATATATATTGACCCATATAAGGTACAGGTAATTTATTTCGGTACATAATCAGTTGGGATGTAAATGGTTGAGCAAGTAATTGATTATTCCTTCCGACAGGGTACCCACTTTACAAAGGCTGGGAGAGTGTCCAGATCGAAAGGGTCGCTTTACGGCTGTTAACTATATCTGAAAAAGCAGGTCCGGAACTCTTTTTCTGGAACTATATACAATAATAATTGCACTGTTTACAATGCTATATAAGAATATTAAAATGAGCCTATAAAGGGTTAATGAACATGTAGAGAAAACCCTCTTGGGTCCCTCATGGTCTTTACCTGGAAAAGGAAAGGGACATGTTGTAGGAAGATAGAAAAGAGTGAAGATGGCGAGGGAGCTCGTGAAGGACTTTGTACAAGTATAGCACTCACAAATCCTGGCAGGAAGCCTAAAGATCTTTTTCAAAGAGAGGAAAAAGAAATCCTTAGTTATGTTTTCCTTCGAAAGGGGAGTAAAATGGGGATCACAAGTGCGGTTAAAGATCTCGATCACAATTATGGATAGGTAGAATTCAAGACTCTCTCTGTAGTATCATCCAATTAGCCATATCAGCAAAAAGTGACGTTAATTGAATAAAACAAACAAATACTCTTATATTATATAACAGAAAGCCGCATTTTTGTATGTAAACATCTGTTTTAAGTTAACCACGATAATGAAAGTAAAGCCGGGTCACCCACGTCTGTAGCGTGGTGCTCTAACCAACTAAGCTAACCTGGCTCGTAACACGGCCAGACAAATCCATTCTCTTCACCGATCCTATATCCCGTGTTCTTGCAATTTTTCGATGTATACAAGGTGAACAAGGAGAACCGCTATAAAATAGGGGTCTAGAGAAGTTGATGACCCGGGTACGAAACCCGGCCTGGACAAATCTTTTCTCTTCTAAATTAAAAAATTAAAAAATTATAACAATTAATAAAAAAATAAAATAAAATAAATTATAAATCCTATTTTATTTGATTTAAGAAAGTGTTGCTTCATTAAACGACCCCCCGTCAATCAAAAATGAATTGCTTCTGATAAAGAAGGGAATAAATATTTTTATTTGTAATTATTTTCAGACGACTTAAGAAAATTACGATCGGAACGAATGAAAAAATACTAGGCAGATCGCATAAAAACAACAGTAAAACCTTCTAAGAGAAAGCGAATGTGGATCGACTCAAGTGGTCCAATGTTGCCAATAAAGTTAATAATAATAATGCAAAGTATTATTGTTATAATCCAAATAAATCATCAAGTGTGGAGTCTCTGAGTGGTATCTCATTTCACAATATTGTACATGAATTATATCAATGGATCTTAATTTTCCTAAAATTCTTAATTAACAAAGATTTGATGAAAAGAAATAAGGATTAACTTATTATGTCAATTACATCACAATTCGTAATGCTAAAACACGATTTTGTAAGAATCTATACTATTGCTCAACAAGTAATCTGACTTTCTACTCTGATCTGTCAATAAACGCCATACAATGTTACGTGAAAAGAGTACTACATTACCAGAGGAGTATAGAAAATAAAGAAGGTAAAATAGTGCGAACATAATTAGTTCAAGCTAAATAAGCCTAAAAATGTTTGTTTGCATCCGTTTCTCGTTAAACATTTCACCATCTCTCTATCCTCCTATTCAGTCCTTTACTGAATTGAATATAAATATGCATTCATTAAAAATGTAATGCGGGTCTTTTTGAATATAAACATTTTATTCAAAAAGAATACTTTTATGCGTAATTAAAGCTTTATTCTTTTTATGTTCATGAAATGGGTAAGGGTTAAGTATTTACTTTCGGTTTTTATGCCAAAATGTGTGACCATAAATAGGGAGAAAAAAATGTTTTTATTTCTTAATTCCGCACAGGTGTTTAATTGATACCTATTAAGTATATCACTGAGTAACATAAGGTCACATAAGGAGTCGGGTGACTAATAAGTCTTCTGGATCTAGGATCGATTCCGGCAAGGGAAGGTGAGATTCTATAGTCAGTATCTACAACATCAATAACATGGAGTTGCTCAATTACTGACAATTTCTTATCTTGTATAAGGATAAACGAACAAAATGCTGTGCCTTTATCACTGGGGCTTGGGTTCAAACAAGGTGAGTAATTCTTTATTTTGCCGAGTGAGGATCGAACATGGTGCAGGTGGCCGTATTGGGGTTCATTCAGCCTGTTTTATTGAAGCCTAAATTGAAAAAAATCGTTAATTCTGGGAAAACCCAGATTCTTGCCAGAGTTAATGAGCTGTAATGCTGACCTCATCTTCTCTAATCCATGAAATAATGTTTGCCAAGGAATTGTGATTTCCTAACAAGTACACAATCCAAGTTCTAAAGATGTAACTGTTGTAGTGGTATACCTTAGAAAAAGTGGAAATAGGAGTTAATTTAAATCGAAGGCATTGCTTTCCAGGTTTCCAGCCTGGCAGATAATTATTTATACTGTACATGAGTTGTGAATCGATCCTGATAACGAGTGAACCACTAGGGGTTCACTTAGACTCTATCTTTAAGTTTATTTACTGTGGATATAAGTGTTGCGAGAACGTGACTTTTTAACGCGAGTTGCCTCCCTATATTACAGTACGTTCTTACTAAGTATTGAGTTTGGGAAATCCTTTAAAGAACTTAAAAATAATCTCGACTTAAATTCCATTACATTCGTCTTAACTATTTATAACAATAAATGTTATACAAGTATAGTTATTTGTTAATTACCCGTCTCTTAAAAAAAATATCCTGTTCCTTCCGAAGCACTTGATACTATCAGAAGATAGCACTCACCCTCAACATAAACTGATCTACATAATTAAACTTGTTCTCTACTGGATAATTAACTTCACCTAATGGCCTAACATAGATACTCTGTTATCTCCAGCGCAGAACTTATCACATCAACTAGGTATGCAAGCAAAGGGATATATATGGCTGAGTTATCCAATATGCTAGATATCTATGTGTCCACATTGAATTATTTAGTTTTTACAAGAATATGCCTTTGTTAATAATCTTACATTGATACATTAAATTCAATAACTAAACCAATAAAAGTGAGCAAAACTCAAAGAAATGTTAATTTTAAATTTGACTAAAATAGTAAAAATTCCCAAAAAGCAAAGCTTTAAGTCTCTAAAATACTTTAAAAACTGAAATATAGTTTCACCAATTGAGGCTTCATCAGGGCCTCCATAACAAAAATCTCAAAATAGTAGATAATTTGCAGCTCATCTCACACCAATAGTCCATTCCACCCCAATAGTCCAAACAGACTCATCCATTGAAACAACAACCTCCCAGTCGTTCCACAAACAACTAAGGCAAAGGAAGGTTATCCACAAACAGCTGGGGAGGTTATAAAAACAGCTGCGTAACAGAATACAACATCAATCAATCAAAAATGAAATTTACATATACAAACAACTTTTATTAAAAAAAATTTAAAATGCATAATGTTTCGGAATAAAATTAATATAAATTTCTAATCTGTTAGAAATTTAATATATAAATTCTGTGCAGAACCTATAGCTTCTCCTAGAGCTAATTATCCCTTTATAAATAATTCAATCCGTTTCAAAATTACAGGAATGTTGTGTCGATGGTATGTTAGGTTCTATCCCATAAACATTCCTACAATCGCAATGATGCTGATATATCCTTTTATGCAGCGATTGATATATTTCAGCTATTATATACCTTTGGCCACTGCAAACAACTAATTTCATGTCCTACTGGTTGGTGCAAGTTTAGTATCTTATTCTTTAAGGGCGAGTAAATCCTACTTATGTAATTACTATTTATATCAATAGAAAACTATAACACAAAACTCTTTAAAGATATGACTTTGTTCAGACTTAGCCTGATTTATATGCAGGCAATGAAAATGCCCTCCCCACTGTCATTCTCATTGTTAAATACGATACAAGACCCATGCAGTTAGATTTGCGATTCCTCTGCATATGAATTTACTATAGTTGGAATCATAATTCCTATAAATGAGGAATTAATGATACAGATAGATTTCAAACGTAGTAAAAATTGTATATTTTTTAAACATATATAGGTTTGAAAATGTTGTTATTAAGATTATTCATTATAATATATTTAGGGAGCAGAGTGGATCAGTGGTAGAGAGGTGAGTTGACTCATGCCGAAAATCCTGGTTCAAGTCCCGCTGCGGGCAAGACTTTTATTTAGTCTGTTAGTTAGGAGATGGATCATATAGGATCTAGGACCCTCCTGGTGTAGTACAGAGGGTACCCAAAATAAGGGAGAAAAATCAGGCTGTTGAGCGTGATCTAGGACAGATCGCCACCCTGGAAAACCGTTGTCCTTTAACAGTACAATCTCTACCATGTACTGAACCACAGACCCGTTCACGGGTTGTAGTGGTAGAGGTTTATTATAATATATTTAGTGTGATTAAATGAAAAATTCAAAATATATACATAAATGTTTCGTGTATAAATGTGAAAGTTTAGTATACTATATATTCATTTTCCTAACTAATCATACCATAACCTGCATAACTTATTTATATTTTCTCTTCGTATATTTTAATTTTACCAGGTTGAACCGAAAGGTTGAGTATATTAAAATGAAAAATCAATCTTCATTCTGGAGCAATCACTATTTGTCAATTCAGAAAAGAAAAAAAATACAATTCTAACAGCATTCGCCTGACTATGTCGCTGGAATTTGAATGAAATTTCAATCTTAAAAATAAATCATAAGGGATTTTTTAATTTGTTTTTCCGCCTCAACCTCTAATGGAGGCGTCACAGAATAATTTAAATCCTATTACAGTCCCCCGTGATCTTCAAAAATTTAAAACAATTGGAGACTAGTTACATATTTCTTTCTAACTATTTTCAGTAATATTTTTTCCCCACGATTCATCCTAATTGAGTGCTTTCCAGCAGTAGATGTTTAATTGATCATGAGAAAGAATAATCATGATACATATTTCAACAGCACCTCTTTTCGGTCTTGAATTAGTTCTTTCTGATGGAGATCTAACATTAAGTTTCTTTTCCTAATGGTCACGTCAGCCGTTGTCTTAATACCCATTAATCTAACTATAATGATCATGAAGTTATTTTTAACATGTTAAAGTGAATTAGGGTACAAATATGTCAGTTGATTTTAGTCTTTATGCATCCTCATACAAAACTGAAAAAAACAAGAAACTGCTCGACATTTTCGCCTACTTTTAATAACTCTGTTATTCTTCCTTAGTACTGCAATGTTTTATATACTGTTTTCAGTTTCTTTCTTAGCCCTTACGATCGCCTACATCTTAGGCGGAAACGTTGGCACAATATAATAAGTTTTGGCTTATTTTGTGTTATCTTTAACTGCACCAGATGACCAATTCTGTCCATTATAAGAAAATAATGTAGTTTGAAAATTTGCATTTTTCGTCGAACCGAAGATGGTTTGTTAAAAATTTTTAGGGTTGATGTCTTAAGTAAGGATCCCTCCAAAATTTCTGAGGGATGTTAAATAAAAATTCCAAGTTCATCGTACAGGCCCTATCGAAGGATTTTCACGGTTTTGTGCTAACATAACTCTTATTGGGGGTAAAAATTTTGTCTACGTATATACTAATTACTGCAGACAAACCATCCAAATACTATTTGCAAAATATGGGACTTTAGCATTAACCACTTTGCCTTGAGCATTAATCTACTTACTTTATGTATAAGGTTTATAACGATAATAAATTATCATTGGAGTGAAACGAAAATTTGCCAACCCAGATTACAATAGGTCAAACGGAATGGTAGAACAAGCGATCAGAAAGTTAAAGCAATGATTTATAAATTACACTACTCTCACAAAAGGGACAGATCGCGTGTGCCATTGTTTACGTATCGAACTATTATTCAAGCTAAAAGCGTAGAAAGAAAGCATTATTCATTTGCAGAAGGTTACTAACGAAGTCGGATCAAGTGAAACCATTCTGGAGGTTGGAAATGGGAGAATGTACCCATTAACATGTATCACGATAAGAATAAGGTATGATATGAAAGGGTTCGTAATTATAAAGAAAAGCCGTTCTCCTTTGACATACTCATGGGCTGAACCTGACACGAAGTCATTTGATAAAATAAAGAAACGATCGGATAAATAATTAATTCAATAGTTAGTTCAAATTAAGATGCCAGGGGTGGTGGAATGGTTAAGGTGTAACCATGTAACCTCGTAACCGTTGGTTCGAATCCTGCCTGGACGGTTAATATTCATTTTTCAGCGGACCCACTGAATGAACCTTATAGATCTTCCAACTCCGGTTACAGAGGTTGGTAATCTATATTAATAGCAATAAAATAGAACTAGAAAATTCATTATTGACCAGCGTTTTTCTCAAATTCTCTTTTTTACTGTTCATCCTTTCGTTTTCCAGTAATATCAATATAATTTACTATAATTTAGTAAGGTAATTTGAAGTTTTCTTGAAATTTCTCTATTTTCTTTATTTTGCTTGATAAATAATTAATCAAAACCGACAAAATAAACAAAAATATGCTTACATCAAACTTTAGTCATTACAAAGAATAATACACAATCGCCAAAATTTCATTGGAATTGCATGAAAGAAATAATTAGATGTTTATATAAATTTGACAGATTTGGTATTGAGAAAATATTAAACAAATACAATTATAATGATATTGGAAACGAAGGATTGTTCATTTACAGGAGATTAACCGCTTCTTTGTGTTGACTGAAACCATTCGGGGCAAATGGTGAGAAAGTACATAATGCATTTTCTTTATCAAAATTAAGTTTTCCTCAGAAGATGAAGTTGCATAATTTTTTTTTTAATTGGATTTTTACATATAAAGTCGACTGAGTTTGTAAGATTGTCTGTAAACAAATATTATTTTTTTTAAATATTATTTTTGTGCATACTTTGAATATTTTATGGTCTTACAATCAACAAAAATAGCTTGTGCTTTATTATTTTTCAATAATGAGCGTTTGTGAAGAATTGAGAAAAATAATTTCTATGGTATGAAAAACTAGCCTATCCCGCCTTTCAACTACTTTAGGGCGCATGCACATTATATAACACTATTTAGTATGATTAAAATTTGCGAAAAGAAAAAGTTAAGCTGGGATTAATATGGTTTTTACCTATTTCTTATTGTTATATAGTTAAAAAAAAATATTTTTTTTGTGTAACCGACCTAAGTCAATACTCAGTATATGCCATTCATCATCAGTCAATGAATTTTAACTGCACCCATCGAACTCATTCCAATGAAATTTATCGACTTGAGGAGAAATAAACTCACAATGAAAGGCAAATATCAGAGACAGTCACATTATATTTTATGTTAAGGTAAAAGATACTCTAATTAGAGAAGAGGTTTAAGTTCTCATTTACAACAAAATTCGCGGGTGACAGGAGGGAAATTAACGTAAGTAACCGGATAAATCTAAAGAGAGAGTAGATATAAGACACTTCTTCATTGGTTGACAGAGTAAACTTTAACCTAAGGACAGCTCTGATTGGTCGGATACGGATATCTAATTCCTTATCGCTACGTGCCTTCGGCAATCCTTGCGGCTCTTCACGTCTGTCACGTCAAGGTCCCCCGTAAGATAGCTCTGCCACAGATTAATCCCAACTGTCAGATCAATATTTCACGTGAGAATATTCATCCCAAAGTGACTTGTCAGTAAATTAACTTATACAAGAATAAATAATATTACATGGGTACAAACTGAATTTCAGAAATTATATAAGTCACGCTAGTTATTTACCACTAATGGTGAAAGAGTTTGGATAGAGATGCCAGTATAGTTTC
The DNA here is from genome assembly GCA_037127475.1 of Arma custos. Classification (NCBI taxonomy): domain Eukaryota; kingdom Metazoa; phylum Arthropoda; class Insecta; order Hemiptera; family Pentatomidae; genus Arma; species Arma custos. The sequence goes on from CM073759.1 coordinate 185,910,304, forward strand.
GTTGATTGAATTTACCTCACAGAGCACATGACATCAGAAGATACATGCATTATGTAATGCCATCCAGCGATACGCTGACAGGAAACAAGGGCACTCTAAACCAGTACAATATGATTTGAAGGGGCGGACAAAACATGCAAACAAATACACAGAAACTCAATCTGCGCGTCGCACTGAATACTACTTCGCATTATAGAGCTCATCGGCAGGAGCTACCGAAATGTGTTTTGAGGTAAACTAAAAAGGTATACTTGGTTTACCTGCAAATCATCACTGAAAGGCAGGAGATTTTTAAAAACTGATGTTTTAAATGTACCTTCTAAATATTCCTCTAAGCAATCATTGCACTTATAAACAATTATCCGTTCAAACTTGTAAATTATGCAATAACATTAGTAATTTATAATCTATTCAATTAACTATATGAATTTAATATATGGATGTAATATTGCGACAACATTTCTGAAAATGGCAACCGAAAATTCTTCAAAAACATCAAGAATATCAGAGCGGGGTTCAGCCCAAGTACAAATTTTATTAAAGACAAAAATGGAAACCTTAGGAAACGGACAGGAAGCGGAGAAGCAAGAAAATGCCGGAAGGGTGATTGCAAATGTACATGAGGTGGAGGGTTAAAAGAGGTATATTGCCCCCCTGAAATGGAAGTGATCAGTGAAATTATATCACAGCTCAGAAGGAATAATGCACCAGGGATGGATGGTATCCAGAACGAAATGTTCACAAAGGATATCTACAATATAATTTTTGATGTATGGAGATATGAGAAAATGCCTGAAGAATGGTCCGAATCCTCAATTTTCCCAATATACAAAAAGCATGATAGAACGGTATGCAACCACTATAGGCGTACTCCATTGCTGAATTCAGTATATAAGGTTTTGTCGACAGAAATTAGTAGAAAACTGACAAACTGGTCAGAACCTGTTCTGGGTGATTAGCTCTGTGGATTTAGATCGGGAAGGTCATCCACCTATCAGATTTTTTCAGTGAGACGAATGCTGGAGAAGACATACGAAAACAATGTTACTCTTCACCAACTATTCGTGTACTTGCAACAAACATAATTCAGTATAAAAAGGAAAAAATGCATGAGTGTCTTCAAATCGGAGTTCCAAAAGAAATAATACAGTTGGTTATAATGCCTCGGGCAAATACACACAGTAATGATAAATGGAAGATCCTCTCGAAAACTCAAAATAGGAAAAGGACTTAAGCAAAAAGATTCACTATAAAACGTATCATTCAATCTGGTCTTGGAAGAAGCCGTACGGAAAATAAAAACACATGGTGGAAGCACAATTTACAACCGTATAACACATCCAGCATATGCAGATGAGGTGCACATTACAACCCGAACGGTATCAGCACTTGCAGGCGCTCTGGAAGAATTTCTCAGGGAAGCTAGAGATCTAGGTTCGGAAATTAATGAAAAAAAAACGTTTACGTGCGAACATCAAGAGCTGGCCTAATAAAAGGAGAAGACATACAAATAGGAAACTGGCAAATCAAGATTTGTGATGAATTGAAGTACATGGATAGTGCGATAACGTATGGGAAGAGAATTGAAAAAAATATTATCGTCTGAAAAGTGACAGGGAAGTAGATGTCTGTTCGATATACAGAACCTATTTTGCTGTAAAGGATGCCCAGAAACGCAAGATAAGGAGGACGAAGAAAGTGAAGGCTCAGGTCCAACAAAGAGTTAAGGCCTACATGATGAGCCCGATACAGTGAATGTCATCCAGTTCAAGAGGTAGGACGGTTGGGGCATGTGGAGAGGATGGACCAACGAGAATTCCAAGGATGGTGTATGGAATACCGGATGATGAGAAGGAGGCCCATGTGGCTCGACGATGTGGAGGGTGACCTGAAGGCGATGTGTATAAACTGCTGGAGGCTCCTCGCCTAGAACAGAGGCGAATGGCGGAAGAAGTAAGGAGAGGCCAAGGTTTTTCAAGGACTGTAGATTCCAGTAATAATAAATAATAAATATTGACTACCTTCGTACTTACAGGCCACATAACCTTCCGCCAGCTACGTAAACTTCCACTTATCTGTGTCCATCGCTTAAAGCTCGAAATCGACTATGGCGAATAAATATTTGTTTGTTTACCTCAATTAAACAACTATGTGAGTCCTGGAGATCGTCTTTGCGCTCACCTAGTCTTTTTAAATAGGTAATCTTTATTAGGAAAAAAACTGGCTGTAAAGCGTGATTTCGTTCAAATTACCTCCTTCCAGAACAGGTCCTTACCTTGTTTTGAATACTCATAGGTTGCAGTGCTACAGGTTTTAATATAGTAATATTGTAAGGATAGAAATAGTTGGGGGTGCAGTCAATTGAAACACCACAATAAGTGCATACTTATTTATTGTGTGACGACGTTTCGATATACATTGTAGGTCATCTTCAGGGCTGTGAGAGAAAACAGACAAAACAAAATAAATATATAATTACATTACAGTACCAAGAAAATTATAATATAATAATGTAGAGTAACAGAAAAATTTAACAAAATAGTGAAGGAATAATATGAATAAAAATTATCAAAGAATAAATGTACAGAAAGATGATAATACAAATAAAATACAAAGAGAAAAAAATGGTAAACAGAATGAAAAATTAATTACAAAATAAAAAAATATAGACGTAACAAGTTGAGATATAAGAGAGAGATATACAAGTATGTAAAACCTAGTTTAATACAGATAAAATATAGCATGTATAATAATAGACTCCTAGAGATTTAACATAAGAAAACTGAAAGAAAATTGTAACAAAATATGATGCCAAATAATAAATAATGGAAGAATTATATAGAAAGCAAAGAAACAATTATTTTTTTAAATTTTTTTCTCTTTGTATTTTATTTGTATTAGGTATCATCTTTCTGTACATTTATTCTTAGATAATTTTTATTCATATCATTCCTTCACAATTTTGTTCAATTTTTCTGTTACTCTACATTGTTATATTATTATTTTCCTGGTACTGTAATGTAATTTTATAGATATTTTGTTTTGTCTGTTTTCTCTCACAGCCCTGAAGATGACCTACGATGTAGGTCGAAACGTCGGCACACAATAAATAAGTATGCACTTATTATGGTGTTTCAATTTACTGCACCCCCAACTATCTCTACCCTTACATTAGAAGTTTCAGTCAACTAATTTAATAGTAATATTGTAAATAATCTAATAGTAATATTGTATATTACATTTGGTGATTTCGGTACTATATCTTGGAAGTTTTCTAAGATTGCAATCAAGTTTCCCTTACCATAACTTTCGTAGGAATGGAAATTGACGAAGTGAGTAATGTTTATATGGGAAGACCCTCCTCCCTTGAGGATATCATCACTACGAGCTTTCTCATGCCTGAGTAATGCAACCATTTGTCCCGAGCGAACGTGTCCAAGTGGCATGGCTAATGACATCACGTTCTAGTCCCTGGTTTCTTGATCATATGAATCTTTTTGAATAATAAACATTGATTTTGGGCACGTTGAGACCGTAAATGTATTTCCCCTTCGGGCATATTAATATACATTGAGCTATTGAGCCGATTCGGAAATCCATATTGACAGGCCACCATTTCAAGATATTTCTGCAAACAAGGAGGTAGCTCCCATTTAGGAATTAATAGAAAACTATAATAAATAAAAAGTATGTATATATGTCTATATTTATATGTGTAAAAGACGTACACCAAACTTCTTTCATTTCAATTCCACTATTAGGGTTATGATGGTAACAGCTGTGAGATGAAAACCAGAGAGGTTATTCTGATTTGTGTTTTTTTATTGAACAATTTAAAGAAAATGTTATTTTAATTTGTGTGTAAAATAACAGCTTTAAGTGTCGTTTTTTTTACAGATAAGACTGTATAGTAAATTAAGTTAAAGAAATATAATTATAATAAAAATAAAATTTCTTTTTTTACAGAGAAACTCAGTTCAGTTTTTATTTCGATACACCACATTTATAGTTTGATTATATCAAAATTATTTTGAGCTGTTATTTTTGAAGTAGCGGTATGTTAAGGTTTCCATTTGCATTACTTAAAAAATAAGTACAAACAGGTAAATATTTTGAGGGACAACTTTTAAATTTTATTATGAAATAATAATCATTAAAAATATTTATAAGAATAAATGATTTTTTTTTATTCAAATGGACTTATACCAATTTTATAAATAACAACTCATGCATATAGGCATAATTAAACTACAGTCGAACCTCGATATAGCGAATTCCTTGATAAATCGAAGTTTTTCTATTCCCCTTGAATCTGCCTATCTTTTCTACGTTATTTTTACCTCTACATATCGAAGGATTGGTTTAGAAGACCTTGATATATCAAATTTTCCAAGATTCCTTAGCTTACACCTCACCTCTACAAAACGAAGTTTTTGTAGGAAAACCTCTACATATCGAAGTCAATTCTTTTAATATGAACCGTTTAGCCTGAACAGCTCGTTCTGAAAAGCATTGTCATTCTCAGAACGGCCTTTTTTCTCAAGTAATCCTGTAACTCCCCCAATCACATTTGTTTCCAGTTTGTTTCGGTTTCTGCTAACACTTGTATAGGTTTCGTCTTCTGTCGTACTAGGTTAAGTATTGGATGATGCACTGGATAAAGTGTCGTTTTCAGGTATAGAAACTACAATTTCCGATTTTTTTCAAAGCTCAGCTTATTTTTTTTTCACAAATTCAGTATCTGTGTTTTTAGTCTATTGTTTTATTGTTAAATAATGACGAAGTATGGTTTTTATTCTAATTAATTTTTTTTCATTTTTATTTTTTTTTCTAACTGCTTTTAGTTATACTTGTCATAAAAATTCTTCATTTCAATATTCAAAAATAGCTATCTTAAGCAATGTAATTGGCGTAAATTGTATTATTATACAATATATACAATATTTTAAGAAAATAGGTACATTTTTTTCTATATTAAATTGAGTATATACATATTTTATTATGAACCTCTACCTCTATATATCGAAGTCAGTCAGAAATCACCTCAATACATCGAGCCTCGCTATATCGAAATCCTCGATAATTCGAAGTTTTCTCGTTCCCCCTGAGTTTCGATATAACGAGGTTCGGCTGTATTTATATCTAATTTGGAATGTATCCTTTAAATTCTGAAAGTCGAAAATTTCCTCTTTTGTACTTCCTTCTTTGCATGCAAAGATTATAAATTAATATTTATAATATAATTTAACAATTGTTGAGATAATAATGTCAGCCCTAAACCTCATGGTTTTAACATAATAAATAATCCCTTGTTCAGTTACAAATTCAAAATATGCTTAATGATAGCAAAAAAAATTAAATTAACCCCTAAATCAGTACAATCAACTTCCATTTGCCATGTTTATCCCGCAAGGATTAAGCTATCGATATATTTGAAAAAAATTGGGATTATCTCACTGGCCAACGCAATAAATCATTAAAAGCCTTAAAGCTGGATTAATGGATATTTAAAAATAGTTAGACAGAAAATGTTTTGTACCACACAATGCCTGCATAAAGTGAAATAATCGGAAAATAAATATATATATATATATATATATATCCTATCATAATACTCAACTCTGCTTAATTTCACTATTAGAGATAAAAAAAAGATATAGAGTTTTTTACTTCTATTAAATAAAAAAGTTTTTAATCATTGTAATCTATGCGGTGTAATATCTTTTTTCCCAATTAATTAAATTTTTTAGAACCTATTTTTTTTTTTTTCATAACCCCTAAATATGTTTTTTTTTTTTTTTGCAACTGGGTTTTGTGCTCTCTTATGGGCACATTTATTTTTCTGAGTTCTTCTCCTTCTACTGTAGTATGACTACATTTTAAGGAGTTGAGGTGGTTGGAATTTTTGTTGTTTTAGTTGTATTTCTTATTTGTTTAAGTGCCGGGGCACACTTAATTTTTGTGTTTATTTTTATAATTACAATCTTACACACTACTTTCATCAATCTTACGAGTTTCTTCCATTACTTGTTGCCACCTTATTGGAGCTGAAGCAGGTGTCAGAGTTTTAAATATTTCGTTAGTTGTGCATTTGAGGGAGTCGAAGAATTTTTTAGAACCTATTATTATTTTGCCACCTTATCTGAAAATCGAATTAATTGGGAAGGAAGATTTTTTTTATTATTATTTTTTTTTAAGGAATGGAAGAAAAATATATAACAGCCAAAGAAAGGAGGTTGGGACTGGTCCGCTCGAGACTTAGCTGCACTAGGCTGACTCATTCACAAATTATGAAAAATAGCCACCTCCTTAATACCAATATCATAACGCCATTTTGCAATTAAATTATTTTCGATGAATGTACTTTATATTTTCCAGCTATAAATAAAGCTGGATTAGCCCCAAATGTATCAATGGCACTTGTTGAAAACGAAGCTACCACCACCATAGTATTCGCACTTTTTTAAAGCTCATTCCCTACGGTTTGAAGTTTTTTCTCAATTTGTTACTTAATTTTCGCCATCATTCAGCCTGAATGCATGCGTGCGTACTTATATAAATATATATTAAGTAAAATTGTATATAGCGAAAAAACTTTTAAATAGCAAACAAAAAAATATAAACAATAGCTATTATACAATAATGGGGGTTCAACTGATTTGAGCATTTATAGTTTTGAAACATAGGGAGAACTCCTCTAGTAAGAAGTGATTTTTTTTTTTTTGTTACAGTAAATTCTGGATTTAGTAGTGGTATAAAGTAATATATCTCGCCGTCAGAAATAAAGTAATAATTTGGTAGGGGATGAAACAAGAAAAGATACACAGGACTAATTTAATTCATGACCATGTTTTAAAAATGAAAGTTTGACTTTTAAACAAATTTATCAAACGACAAAATTGCTTTGAAGTAAATAATAGAGTAAAAACATGCCTTCTCATTAAACGTTTAAAAGGAATAAATTTTATTAATATTCGGGTGAAGGTAACGAAACTCTATAACAAAAACTTAATTAATTGTCATCGAAAAAGGATCTCGAATAATTACTCGTTTTAATTATATAATTAGTCAAGATTCACATAAAAGTTATTAAATTATTTACAATCTAAACAGGGAACTAATTCTTGTTACAGATGTAAAGAAAAATATTTCTATGTAGAAGCATTACACATATTTTGTTTATTATATTATTATTTCACAAAGCAATAATTATAATGAGCGATTTATAATTTGTTTTTATTAATTTACGGTTATTTACTAACAAAAATCCAAAAATTATTTTTAAATGTATTAAGAAATATCATATTTGATTTATTCCATAAGAAAATACTAGTTCGCAAATCCAATTCCATGCAATAACGTGTGGATGTTTGTCCATCAGGTAGTTATCACATGGAGTAGGTAATCTTATTAATTCAAGATTCATAGAGTCAGAGGAATGGAGTGGAACACGTATACAAAACTAGGGAAAATACTTTGATACGGGATTTGAAGAAGCGCATCTGTTCAAAGAGACTTGATGATGCAAAGGACTATGTGCACTTAACAATTAAGATCAGGAGCCGAATTTGAAGTAGCTTTAGGATAGTTTAGATTCAGTTGAATTCTAACCGAAATATTTCTTGGTTTTCGGAAGTAGCGCTGAAGTTTTGTTCACTTCCTTGTATATGCAATACCAGCTCATCATGGGGAGGGGGGGAGATATGTAACCGATCGACCAATTTATTTATATTATTGCACGGAATGGGTTAGTTTTGTAATAGTATAAAAAGTTAAGGTATTAACCAAGCCGAAATAAGAATTGATTTGCCTCTCAATAAGTTGAATTTTAATATATAAATTAACCCTCACCAAAGATTACAAATCTTTGCTAGTAGCAGAGCGGAACTTCTTTCTGATTGGAGGCTCAATTTTTTTATTGAAATTTACAACTGTATTATAACAATACAACAAGTAAATACAACGGCTGGAATGATACATAATCGTATCGAAAAAGACAAGTAGAGAAACTATCCAGTAATCACTCAAAGAAAAAATCCAACTTAGAAGGTCACGAGCCCATCTGCTTTTCAGACGCCTCGAAGGATTATCAGGAATTGAAGAGGTTGTTAGGTTTGAAACTAGTGGGTTTGAGTGGGAATAAACATTGTTATGGAAGGACTGATTTCGGATACGGACCAAATCAGTTTCAAATGGAACATTACGGTCACAATGGATTAATGCAATATATAAATGGATTAATAAAGTAAGCAGCAGTGAGGATTTTAGTTTGTCAGAAATGAATACTAAAGGAATTAGATTGCTTAGTGGATGATACCCAAATCTCTACTCCTTCAGTCCAGTTGGTTCATATGATTGTCATTTATATGAGCCTTTCGTAATTAATTCCGAGCTTAGAGCTTAGTTTGTCTTGTAAATGGTGAAGTAACCTGAAACGGGGAGCTGTTTCTTTTCGTTTCAGGCTAGTGTAAGGATTTGAAGTTAAGCGTTTGTCAATGTGTAGTCCTAAGTATCGATGGACTACAGTGGGATTTTATTAAACGATACAGTTTGACAGGAAGTCATTGGTGCACGATGGAGGATAATGTTGATTTGACGAGTGATTTGTGGGAATTTACTTTATCCCTCCAGTTTTCACCAAGTTTCAAGGTTAGTCAGTGATGTGGCGTTGAAATGTACAGGATGCTATAGTTGGATTAGTATTAACTGATAATATACGTGTATCATTAACATACATATCAAGGATAGTATTGATAGTATAAAGTATGCAAATGTATAAAGTATGTCGAGGACTGGGTCGAGAATACTGCCTTGAAGTACACCAGCAGATGGAGGCAAGAAGGGAGAGCAGACATTATTATAGTTAACTTTAAATGAACTGTCAGTAAGATAGGATAATCAGAAATTATGTAGGAGTTATGTTACTACATAGTTTGTAAAGCGACCCCTGGTGCCAGACTCGGTCACAAGCCTGTTTTATCATCGAGGAATACCGAGAGGTTCAACTAAAACAAAGAAGTGGCCAGTCCCTTCATTTTGAAAATGCCATTGACGCTTATTACCTTAAAACATTATAAATATGTACATATGTGTAAATGGGTAAAAAGAAAGAAACATCTAATAACAACTATCTCAACTGTACCTTAAAACGGTGCAACTGAATTTGTGAAAGGTGAATTTCCGATGTTTTGAGAATTATATGGATATGATGTGATTAAATAGACGTTTTTTAACGATCGTTAAGTTATAAGAGTGAGGAATGAAAGAAGGAAACGTATATAGTTCCACAGGGACGAGGAAAGATCTGTGATCTGTGTAAAGCTGTGGTTAGATGTAGATGTAGTTTTATATACAATATATCAAAAAGTTCGGGTGTTAAAAGAATGGACCACAGTTTTAAATTGAAGGAGATCGGAAAGGGGTTTGATAACTTGGCCTAGAAAATATGCTAGGAAGTACTCAAGGCGGTAGGAAGTGTAAAGCCACTTAAACTCCTTGTAAAATCGAATGACAAGGGTGTCTCTAGAAATTCCAAAGAAGAAAAGTGCAAAACTATTGATCAAGTGTTCACGTAGACTTCTACGCTCGTTGATATTCTTCTTTCGTGATTGTTAATAGCACCGACATGACACGGCCCATCCCGGAAGAAGAATATAAGAATTGATCAAGTGTTTTAGTTTTTTATCGATATCTCCAGAAACACCTCCGTACCGCAGTAATAATCAAAATGAGGAAAAATTAAGGAGCTAAATAGAATGCTATAACAGCACTATCATTTTGTTTTAGAAGTTAGTCATATTTAATACCTAATTATTCATTAATTTTGTAACAAGCCCAATTTATAAAAATATAAATATTTATCTATTTCTGTAATATTGCTACTTTAAGATTATTCTTACTTTATTTAGATTATTTACATTATCAGTATATGAAGTTTGTTAAATTTATTAATGGTTACATCGAGATTGGAGCTGTACGTGATATGCTAAATTAATAATGTGCTGTGACTGATAATTTCTTTAAACATCTGTGATCGATCATGCGAGATCTGGAGATCATGGGGCTCTCTCACAATCTATAAAATTAGTACTCTTACTTAATTGGATAAAATCTGGCATTTGAGAGTGTTTTCAGCAAAATTTTCTCCTGCCTTCTTCTGAATAATTATAAATTGAATTTAATATTATTTATTTATTCTTGGAAATTCAAATTGTTGTTCCCACAATGAATTACGATGCGTCAAACAAAAAAAAGTATCAAGGTACAACAAGGAAAAGAAAATATTTATATAAATTGTAATCCTAGCTCGTGGAAAAGCCTAGGGAAGAATCGAAGAAAGACAGTTTTGTGAGAGGGAAGTAAATAAGCAACACAGCTTGCACCTGCTGACTCTTTGGAGGTTCTATGGCCTGGAAAAGAATCAGTTCTAAAACATGTAGGAAACCGTTAATCTTGACTCGAAAGGGACCCTACCCCAATTTTTTATATATATTTTTTTATTTATAACCATAATCCATCAATTAATGATATTTCAAAAACTTCTGTAGTTGTCATGAAATGGATACAAAATGCACTTCCATACCTGTCGGTTTGACTTCGGTCCAATAATTTTTTTTTTCTTATAAAAAAGTATCCAACTAGCGTAGGGTTCATTTTCATGACTTCAATTATCTTACTTTTCAAACGTTAAATAAACATTATAAAAAGTTTCAAATTATGTAAATTAATCTTTCAAAATTTGTTTACTTAAATAAAAGGTTAAATAAAAGATTTATTAATTTCTCTATTAATCGTTACTATTGGAGAAATAGATGGATAAAATGACAATGAATAAAAAATAATAAATGAGTTTTGTTCAATAAAATATTTCACTTTCGAGAAATTTAAATTTAAACTTAAATTATAAATTACATCTACGAAAATTCCATATTATCACTAAAGACTATCCTAAATTGGCTTAACGTTCCAGTTAGAATTTTACACATGATTACATTTTCGTAATGTGTCAAAAATTACCTAAGTTGTTGAACAGTTTTGGAATTTTCTTCTTATAAATTGAGTGAACTTCATAATACTATGTAAAAATACAATTAATAGAATATAGTTATAACATATTGTAGATACGGAGTGTCTTTAAGTCTATGGAAACATGATATGAGGTGTTATACATGTCACTAGCAGAGCGAAGATTGTGTGGTCCATGGTCCAAAAAGAACTACAAAAATTTTTTTTTAATTATTAATGGTAACGACAAGTCCTAACCGCACCTTAATAAGTAGGACAGAATAAGAAAACATTTGAATTTTCTTAAATAATTTCATGAGGGAGATTTTTTAAGCGGGCCTACAGCAGCAAGTTTTATTATATTTTTTCAAATTCAAAATTTACTTCTTTTCTCAGCCTTGTTTAAAGTCCCAAGATTAGCCGCCTGACTTCTAGGCAAATGTGTACAAAGTAAGCGTTCCTGTTGGTGGGCTCTTTGTATTTATAAATAAATAAATAATAATTTAAAACACATTAATTAATTAACACTTTTAATTCGTAAAAATGAAGGTGACGTTTGTTTTGGACAGTTCTATAATTGCAAAAGGTATGAGGTAGAATTAGGCTTCCTCAAAAAAGAAGGTGTAATTTACCAATTTTATATTCCATTGAATAATAGGGAAAACGGAATTAAAAAAAAAATCTTATTGAAATTTTTTTTAAAAATAATTGAAAAAGTTCTAGTTCTAGTTGAGTTGTCTACCGATTTGCAGTGTTATTTAAACATCATTATTAAAAAAATCATTGGAGGCCTGATCTCTTTTATTTTCGTAGCTCAATTAAATTAAAAAATACTTTATTAATCAATTTATATATATATATATATATATATATATATATATATATATATATATATATATATATATATATAGGCTATATTTAATTTCTAGGGATTCAATTCTCTCTATTTAGAAAGTGATTAATTTTATCGAAAAAGTATTATAATTATAGTTTTTCTACTTCTCAACCAAAAAAAATCTGTTAGTACGCCAGATAACAATTTTAACGTTCATTATTAATTTAACTCCATTATCAATTTTAGCTCTTTCTAACTTTATATCAAATATTAATATATTAATAAATCAATTAACATTATATCATTTTATATTGATAAATTAGTTAGTTTCTATTATTTCATTTAGAAACTATAAACGATAAAAGAGGTGTTTTATAACGTAAAAAAAAAACCTGTCCGCCTGGTGACATCCAAGTCTTTCTATTTCAACTTTATATTTGTTCAAATAATTTGAACTCACATTGTAGTATATAATTGTTGTATTATGCATTTTTTTCTTTATTGAAAGTAGAAAGAAAAGGATTAATAAAGATAAAAAGAAACTTCTTCCCAATTAACTTAACATCTACAAATACATTGGAATAATAAAGATGGGTGGTAAAAAACTGTCCTGATATATATTAACTTATATAAAAGGTTATATATATAATATATTATTTCATTTTTTTATATCTGATTAGAGTTGGATCTAAATACTAATTGTTATATGCTAGATCAACGGAGGTATTATAGTGAAAATTCAGGAAATTGATATTTAATAATAATAAAAAATAATTATACTTCCACTGAAACCACTGAAATTAGTATTTCTATAATAGACAGACCTCAAAAGTGTCGAATATTTAAATCTTTATATGGTGCCCTAACAGAGATAAAGCCTTAACGCTATCATGGATTTTAATGATTTTTATAATATTTGATGAACAGAGCTATTTATCTGGAAAAGTTACTTTTATTTTTCTTCTTTCGTATCATTCAAGAGCTAAAAGTTGAAATTCGTAAGACAATATGATGCAAATTAGACTTATAATCCATTTCGAAAGTTTAATCTAGTCGTCCAATAGAGATACGCATCTTGAAAAGTAAAGAAAAAAATAATGAAAGCATTAGTTTCTCGTGCATGTATTTAAAGGAAGAATGCTTTAGTAAAAAATCAAGAAAGAAAAAAATTGAAAACTTATTGTTCCTTCTTATGAGAAATTATTCTGAGAATATTAGAATTTTGATAATTTCCCAGTGTTGTAAATAGAAAAAAACATACTACCTAGAAAAAATGTACTTTAACTTGTTGATCAGAATGTACTGAACTTGATCCAGTTTAATTGAAAGGCTAACCACAATCCAGTGTTGAGTAATTTATAAAACACTGGAAGACATTTCTCGCAGGCACTGAAAAAATGTTTAGAAATAATATATATATTGAAAAAATACTAAATATTTAGGAGAACTATACTGTCATAATGGACTTACAAGGTGTGATTTTTTTCTTGCCGAATAATCAATTTTTTAAATTTATTTCAGAACGATTGGAATGATATGGCTGTATTTGGATAAAAATATATTATTATTACTAAAATTAATTTATTTATTCGAACCAAAATTTTCAAAAGGGTCAAAGAAGATTCATAGAAAATAAATGTCTGTAGCTGCTTTTTGAGGTTTAATATTGCAGTATAATTATACTATATTTTTAAATGTTAGAATATTGTTCATTCTGTCCATGTCTATTATATCTGTTTTTGAGGGCGTTTTAATTTATTTTTGTTTAATTTATTTTGTGTTTTATTTCTCTATGAATCATTTATTCAGTTGTGATTTTATTGGCTTGGTTCAAAGTGAGTTTAATTAATTTTACCTCCGAACCACCTTTTTGTCGGAGAGGCAAAGAAAAATAGATTTCATCAATATGTAATTCAACTGTTATAAAAATAAAGGTTTTTCAATTGATTAGATTTGAACTGGAGTAGGCTGTATCCTAGCATGTATTTGTGAATAATATCCACAGGTAAATTTTAAAAATAAATAAAACAGTTTTTTTAATTAAAATTTAGGTTTTCTGCATAAAACCTTTTTTGTGATCTCGAGGTCTACTATCTATTTAAAAAATAACCCAAAATTAAATTTTTTTGCTTAGGATCTTTTTTGTACTCTCGAGATCTTTCCAGTTTTTTTTCTCTGTAAACTATTTTTCCAAAAAAAAATATATATATCAAAAAAAAAAATTCAAATTTATTTTTCTGATTATGTTCCTTTTTTTGAGCTCAAAATCTCGAGAGAAAACATTTCGAAGTATACTATCGCTATTTAAACAATTTTAATTATTTAAGAGAAACCTTATTTATTATTTTTTCGATCCTTTATATATATTTATTTTAAGCGATTTCTTTACCTGATATAATATTTTTGGTAACTTGGTAACTTTTTTCAATATATTCAAAGATTATCTGATTCATATGATGAAACCCTTGTATTCTATCAATTTTTCAATTCTATGAAATTTTCTGACTTATATTTCAATTTCAATTTTAACTATCTATTTCAGCAATAGAAACATATATTACTTATCTGCTTAAATAAATAAATACTTTCCTTCATGTTCCCTAATAAAGTTAAACTTATAATAAATTTGGTTCCCGGTGGAAAAAAAAAAGTAGAAAGTAATGTAATTCAGATAGAAAAATATTTAAAAAAAAAACCTTTACTGGTTAGTGTTTAAGCTACAATCTAATCTTATCGAAAAAATTAAGAATAAGGTAGTGTTGTAAATAAAAATATATATTTTTATATTTAAAAAAATAAAATAAAATTATAGTTCGAGGAAATATTTCACATTGTAAAAGTCTATATTGCCTAAAATTCCTGATACAATCTTATTTTCATGTTTTTAAAATTTTAAATAATTTGGTTTTCTTATAAAAATAAATATATACTCTTTAAAAGTATTATTCAAATTCTTGATTTTAATACTTCAGAGCAGTTCTACTTTAACGGTGACCCAAAAACAATGATACAAAAATTAATAATATACTTATCTTGTATAAAACAAAATTGAAAAAATAATAAAAAATAAAACAATAAATAATATTTTATATCCTAAAAGTCTGTGTAAGCAAAAATTCATGATGCAATTTGACTTTAATGAATTATTGATATATAACATATAGACGTGAATTAAAATTTCAATAATATTTTCATATAAAAATAAATATATTCTTTTCAAAAGTATTATTCAAACCCTTAATTTTAGTATCGTTTATGACTACTATTCCTAGTAAATTTTTCAGCTACAATTTTTTTTTAAATTTAAAAATAAAAAAATAGGACCAAAAACCTTCAAAAAATTTTTTGTAATTTCAAGATATAATATAATATAGTGTTCTATATATTAATGTGCATGTCTATTACGACGGCGATCGCTAGAGGTGTCGTGTGAGTGAGAGCTTACCTCATGTCGACGGTCGGGGTGGAAATGGGAGTTCTTCAGCCGGCGGTTGGGTCCTCAGGTCGTGGGCAGGCGCACTCTGCAGTTCGCAAGCCTTCGTCTCCGCCAACTCGCAGTTAACGAGTACTATTGGCTTGTCCGGAAAATAATAGGGTGTATAAAAAAAAAATTACCGTTTTTCCAAACTCAAGATTTCAAAGGACTGTAAATATTTTAATCCTATTTAATACTTACCAATATTTAATATTCCTGTACAGCATTTTCTAAGCTTGTTCAATCCCATTCCCATTCGACTTCTTAAAAAAAAAACCTCAGTTTAGTTATTGGTTTCAAAAAGAAACCTGACAGTGTCCTACGAAATTCTCGCAATTGTAAGGCATTACAGGAAAAACAAATCACAGCCACTGAAGTCACTCATGAAATTATTAAGTATGAAGGATAAGGTGTCCTTGACTAGCGCATGCGTGGCGTAGGTGTGAACAATTTATTAGTGGAGATACGACGTTGGAAAGGAAGAAGGCTCTGTCCGGGCTACCATTAATGGATAATGATGAGGCTCTGCAGGAAGCTGCCAAGTCAAAACCATCCAGAAGTACTTGCGAACTTGCCAGGGAGTGTGGTGTGTGGAAAGGTATTATTAGTCGCCATCTACGCTCCATTAAGAATGGTAAAAATTGCTGAAGACTTGTCTCTCACGAACTTCATCAATCAGCTAAGAGGTTAGAAAATTGTGAAAATTTATTGAAAGCCCATTCTGGTATGAGATTTTACCGTCACCTGTGATGAAAAGTGGGTTTACTGGCGAAGTCCGAATATCGTGAGCAATGGCCAGATTGCATTCAAACTGATTTTCCGGTTGCTGCAAGGGTGCAATTTGAAAAAAAAATTAACAGTTTATTATTTGCAGAGGTTATTTAAAAAAAACATTATTTTTATTAGATTAATTTATTGATATTCACAACTATAATAATATTACAACAAGTAAATCTGCTAATATGAGCAATATGACATGAAAAAAAAAAAAAACACTTTTGGAGAAACTACCCATCGGTAGCACTCCATAAAGAAAACATAAAATCGTGATATTTCCGGACGGTCCAATAATAAATCAAAACTACGTATAGCTTTCAACATATAGAAGCATTTTATATCAACATCTCTGATTTTTCAATTTTGTAACATAGAACCTTGTAATACTAAGGTAGGAAGATACCTATAATATATACACTAAAACAATTAATTTCCATGCATGAAACGCATTGGGAAAATAAATTTAATCGAAAAATATAGAGATGATTATAAGGAAACAACTAAAGGTAGCAAGAGTCAAGGTAATAATGAGGTAAATCGCAGGTTTTCCAGATTTGCATCTATTTTTTGCCTGAAATTTGCCAGTTTGGTTACAATATGTCTTAAACAAAAAAATGAATAATAGATAAAAACTGACATTACAATCCGAAATTTTCTGTTTTAATTAATTATGTGACTTTATGATCACTTTTTCTTCCGTTCTATCTCACAATATATGTTAAAAAGGTGGAAATAGATATAATCGGCTGATTATGAGTTAAATGTCAAACACTGACACCTATAACAGTAAGTATTCTTTCCCATTGCTGTAAGCCATAGCAATGCATTGTAATTATAAAACATTGTCTATTTTAATCAATTTATACTGTATATAATAAAAAATAAAAAAATTTAAAAATTATATTTTATTAACTTCTCAATCCGAAAATTTGGTATGTTAAAGTATTTACATTCAGTTGCGTGCTAGTAGACCTCTAAAGTTAAACCATTATCGAGAACCATTGATGAAATATTCATTTATTAAAAGGAAATACTTTGATAAAATAATTTAATTATTTATTTGAACATAAGCCTAAAAAATAAAACGAAAAAGATATACAATAACAAGCTGAACCGGCCACGCGTTGCTGTGGCTGTTGTAATAGTTTTAAAAATATAATACATTTAATTAATGAAGTAAAAAAAACATTTTCCAGTCAGTTTTTCATTTTTTATTTTTTACAAATACGTTTCGACTCTTTTAGTCATTTTCAATCTCTTAATTCCTTACTGAGATTTTCATAAAAAGTCTGTAATTTAACAATATAAAAATAATCAACAACAATAACAATAAAACCATAATTACACCAATTGTCCTAAAAAAAAACTGAAATATTTAAATATAGATACCTCTTACGAATGTCTATAATTTAAAACTACTTGGAGATACATTTCTCTCCATGCTCATTTCTACTCTGCATTATACTTTGGACTGTACTTATTTATATGTACCTTGATACTATTTTAAATTAAAAAGTAAATTTATAAGAGTTTAACACTACGAATGTTTTAATTTTTTTTATTTATTTAAATTATTTTATTTATAATATATAATAATTGGTTTTGATATTTTATATCTGAATCTTACTAATATTATAAATGTGAATGTTTGTATGTTTGTCTCTCTTTCACGCAAAAACTACTGGACGGATTTGGATGAAACTTTACAGTAATATAGGTTATACATCAGAATAACACATAGGCTATAGCAAGCACGGATTTATGGGAGGGTGTAAGGGGGTAAGGCCCCTCCCCCGCCAGTATTTTAGCTACTGTGGAGAATCCATTATTGTACATAAATAAAGGCAAATCACATGATAATAGTTGTAAAAATAACAGAAAGAACATGAGTGAAACTATTTTTTTTGATATCCTACTATTCTTGCTAATATTATAAATGTGAATGTTTGTATGTTTGTCTCTCTTTCACGCAAAAACTACTGGACGGATTTGGATGAAACTTTACAGTAATATAGGTTATACATCAGAATAACACATAGGCTATACCAAGCGCGGATTTATGGGAAGGTGCAAGGGGGTAAGGGCCCCCCCCGACAGTATTTTAGGTATTACGGAGAATCCATTATGTACATAAATAAAGGCAAATCACGTGATGATCTATGTGGGGGTACGGGGGCATGTGACTCCCCCGTTATAGTACATAATTAAAGGTAAATCAGGAACTTAATATCTTAAAATTTGTATTTAGGTTCTGTGAATAGTTTAAGAAAGAAATTCGGATAATTCCACTCCAAGGGTTTCCCCTTTAATATAATAGGGATTCAAATGTTGTATAGAATCCGTCAGTTTTGAAGTTATCTGAAATTTCGGGTGTTCGAGTAACTTATATTTAAAAAAAATAATTAAATTATTTATTTAAAATGATCTTTCACGAAACATTATGTGACAGGCCGAATTCCGCGCAAGCGAAGCCGCGGGCATAAGCTAGTCTTATTATATGGGAGTATTAGAAATAATTTATATAAGGTTATGTGTGACAGGTTATACTAGAGTTATCTATAAGTATAGGCCATTCTTTATTTATTTCTTTTTTAATTTCAATAAAACAGATGAATATAATTTATTGATTTCATTAGATTCCTTTCTATCGTTAACTACATTATCTATTTTTTGATTGATATATATAGCTTCTAAACATCTTCTTTTTGCTTTATCTTTTATCTATCCCAATAACGAATTAAGAGATTGAAAATGACTAAAAGAGTCGAAACGTATTTGTAAAAAATGAAAAACTTACTGGAAAATGTTTTTTTACTTCATAAATTAAATATTATATAATATAGTCTAGTGGAATCCATATTATAAATATAATACATTAAAATTTGAATTTTTAAGAAACAATGAATGAATGAAAAAAATTAAATAATAAAGATATTAAATAGATTTTCGATTTTACATTTTATTTATCTTATATCTAAGTACTGTGAATAATAAATAAAATACAAAATTCCTAACTGATAAAATATAAACATTAGATTAATGAATGAGGTATATCATGGTTGATTTATAATTATGGCTAATAATATTTTTTTAAATCATAACTATTTATTTCAATTTAATTGAATAATATTGATGCACAATTTTTTTTTAATCTGTTCTTTGCTATCCAAGCAATGGATAGCAAAGGACGAATGGTCGAATTATTTTTTTTATTTATATAAGTATAATATATATAAGTCGAATTATTATTATTTCGTCGAATGGACGAATACGAATCTATTTGTATAGATTAGATGATTTACTAGCTTGCAACAGATAATTGTCCATGGGAGAAAAATGGATGTTTTAGGTCCAAACCGCAAATGGACATTGTCTGGCCTTGAGACTCGATGGTCATAGCAAAAGCCAAGCTTATATCAAATTGAAGTCTTTTGAACGGTATTATGGGTTCTTATGGTATCATTGGAATACGTAGCTACAGGACGACTCCTCCGGTGATATTTTTGATGACCAAACGTGTAAGATTCCATTATTGGTGGATTCAAATTACTCATAATCAATAATAATGACCGACACATATCACTTAGGGGTATGAAAAATAGTTTAAATCCTATCATCAGACCTAATGTAAGTATGAATGTAGACACGAAATTTCATAAGAATCGGTCAAGTCGTTTCCGAGAAGTTTTGTTACAAACACGAAAATTGTATATATTAGATAGAGCTAAGGTTCCAGTTAATTATGATATGATTGGAACTTAACTCAGGATCTGTTAGACCTACAGAGCTGCGTTTGAACTCAAATTGTAGAAAATGTTATTTTCTTTAAGAATGGTCATTTATGTGTCTTCCCTAAAACTCACCGATTAGGAGATACAGGCCAAAAACTGAAATAACTCCGAAAATTTCGAAGTTTTTCGGCCACCAAAAGTATTCCCGTCCGTTGTTTCTGTTGCGAACATGGATTTACCCTATTCAGACATACCCTTACAACATATCAAAAATGCAGCATCATCAAGCGTATTGCTATGACGACGCATCAATCAATAATAATGGCCGACACATATCACTTAGGGGTATGAAAAATAGTTTACATCCTATTCTCCGAACTACTGAATACAGACAAAAAAAAAATCGGTCAAGTCGTTTCAGGGGAGTTTTTTACAAACACTGTGACATGACAATTATATATTAGATTAGATAATTGCTATATGAGACGTTCAGGATCAAAAGTGAATGACTCCAAAATATTAAAAATTTACTTTTTACATTTTTCGCTAAGTTAGTCAATCAATTTTCAATGGTCAATCAAGCCGAAAACTACTCTTTGCCGCCTCATATCTCATGTTTTTAATGCATTCCGAGTCTGAAGATTCTGGAGCATAAAGCATTGCTTCACTTAACTTGCAAAACATATGAAAAAGTCAATTTTTTTAACTTTGGGGATATCTGATTTTGATTCTGAATGCCGTATATGTATGCTCTATATATATATCAAAGTTTATAAATAGGTAGGCTATGTAAGATAAATAATGTAAGCTACACCTACTAGTGATATATGGTTTTTGCTGTGCACGTGTTATTGCCTTTTGTTTTATCTTTTCCAATGTCACATCATTATATCCAAGGGTCATACATGTGGCCTAGTGGTTAGCATTCCAACCTACTATGCCCATGATCGCGGGTTCTAAGCCCGGTATGTGGCCTTAGGATTTTTTAAAGAAAAAAATCCTTAGATATACCGTCCTCCGGAAAGGCGTAAAATGGGGGCCCTGAGCCTGTGCGGTGTCAGGCACTCGTTAAAAATCCCTATCCTAATTAAAGCTGGATAGGAAAAATTTATAGCTCCCTCAGTAGCATTGTCCGATTATCCATAGCAGCATAAAGTGACCTTAAATAATTAAACAAATATCATTCCAAGAGTCTAAAGAATATAAATTTATTATTACAACAAGTAAATAGGCTAAGTGATACATAATGACTTGAGATAATGACAAGTAGAGAAACTACCCACCAGTAGTACTCAAATCACTAACTAAGTTCAACTAAGAAGGTCACGTGGCCATCTTCTTTTCAAAAGCCTCGGAGGATTATTGGGAATTGAAGAGGAAGCTAGGTTTGAAACCAAAGGGTTTGAGTGGGAATGAAGTTTGTTATGAAAGGATAGATACCGGGATCGGGCCAAATCAGCAACAAACAGGACATTAAGGTCATTATGGATGACTTTATTCTTAACAAAATAAGGAGCATTGAATATTTTACGAAGGATTTTGGATTGTAGGGATTGAATACGAGAGGAGTTGGATGGATTAGTGGAGCCCCAATGCTCTACTCCGTAAGTCCAAATAGGTCGTATGATGGTCATGTAGATGTGTCTTTTGTAGTTAATTGGTAGCTTAGAGCGATTGTCTAGTAAATGTTGAAGTAGCCTGAAACGTCGAGCGGTTTCTCGTCTTTTCAGTCTTATATGAGGATTCCACATTAATCGTTTGTCAAGATACTACTTTAAGTATCAAATCTGTTCTACAGGCACCAGTTGGATATGATTAAAGGATACTAGAGGGCAGGAAGTCATTGGTTTACGACGTAAGGTAATAGTGATTTGATGCGATTTTTGAGAATTTATTAAATTCTTCAAAATTCTCACCATTCTTCAAGAATAGTGATATGGGACTAGAGGGGATTGGAGGCTTAGGAATGCAATAATAGGATTGGTGTTGACTGATAATACACATGTGTCATCAACATACGTGGTAAGGATAGTATTAGGATGAGTCGGGAAGCCAGCTGTATATACATTTATAAAGGATTTGGCCAAGGATACTACCTTGAGGAATCATTAATTCAGGTATTTTTTTCTAGTTGTGATTTTGTATTAATTTTTGTTATTTGGTACTGACTTTTTGTTTTGTTTTGTTTGATAAATTTTCAGACATTTGGATATTTAAACTGAGATTACATCTTATTTACTAGAATAACATATCGAATATAGAATAACACACATATACACAAACACATATATATATTAAATTTTATAATTAAGAATTTCTCATTCGTTATAATATATGTATTATTTTTTGTGATATGTTTTATTCCAACAACTCAGATAAAACTTATTAATTTATTCACAGTTTCCTTCAATCCAATGCAAGACTATTTCTCTTTTCAAAGATGAAATGTATTGAGATCCAAATAACAATATATGTTTATCAATGCATAGAATTTGTTTAAATATGTGTTTATTATTAATAACGCAATATCTCTAATCCTTTAATCTCTAATCTAGCATAGGAGCAGTAAACGCTTACTATACTGAAATGGCTATTTAATCATGATATATTCCAGGAAGGTTTCAGAAGTTCTAGTAAAATCATCTATGTGGAATCTCCCGTATGACAAGGCATTAAAAATGATTACGAATTATTCGTCACTCTCTCACTAATCTATGAAGTCAAAAATCAATCTGTGCATACCTATTTAACTACATTGTTTTTAAAATTATCGAATTAAAAGAAAATTTTATTTAATCAGTTATTATAAAAATTAATAAAACAAAAACTTAAACTAATACCAACACAAAATGTCTGTGTCAAAATCCCTATTTAACATATACGAAGTATTTGATATTGAGCGGAGTGGCTCTTTGGTAGAGCACTGACTTTTATTTAGTCTGGTTGCAGCTGGAGATAGATCATATAGGATCTAGGACCCTCCTGGAGCTTAAACAGCCTCTATAAAATTTTAAAAAAATAGGGTACCCAAAATAAGGAGGAAAAATCTGGCGGTTGAGTACATTGAGGCATGACCTAGTACATTCACCTTGCAGAACCGTTGTCCATGAAGCAGTACAGTCTCTACCATGTACTGAACCCCAGACCCGTTCACGGGTTGTAGTGATATAGGTTTTTTATTTAATAATTTGGTATACATAGTAATACATCTATTGATTCCAATCTTTTGATCGTTCAACTTAATATCTTTTTTCATTTTACTAAAATTTTAAAAGCCTATTAGACAGGTTATTAGTATTACATACGTTAAATATTTTAAATTGCAGACAAATATATATTACATCCATACCTGTAATAAAATCTGATTTAATTAATTATTTTTTTACATGTTTTATCTCATTTTTATCATTGGATTATATTTCAACCTAAATCCTAGTATCATTCATTATACTCATAACTTTGAGTCATTATTTGAATTCGAAATCTGTAAAGCTTAATCATTTTATACATTATAGTTCTAATACAGAAGTATTAGTAAATATAAATTTAGTTAATATTGTCAATATTTTGTTTATTTATTTATTTATAAATGGCTCTACAGTCTTTGAAGAACCTCTGCCTCTGCTAATTTCTTCATCCATTCGCCTCTGTCCGTCGCAAGGATTGTCACTGAATTAATACCAACACAAAATATTTTTCAAAATCCCTATATAAAATATACAAAGAATTTGAAAGTCATTTTTTTTCTTTTTCTTCTTTACGCCTCGGAAATATGGTTTTTAGAAGAATGTCAATATTACTAAAATTATTTTGCGATGTAATTCTGATGCCATTCAATCTATAATGGAGCTACAAAATGTTATTATGCTATTCAATCTTCAACTTCAACAGTACTTAACGTCATTAACAACAATTTATTCAATGAATTGATGTAGAATAAAAAGCGTAGTACCACAAGGTAAATGAGTAATTTTCAATTGAATAACAGTTTTTAAAAAACAAAACAAATCTGTATGAGAAAAGAGAGATAAACTTAGAAACTTGATTGATGAAACATTTTTGGAATGACGCTAAAACAAGTTCAGGTTTCATCGATAAAACAATATAGCCATGATTCCCGTTAAACTTCTGAACAAGCATCGGAACTTTTTCAATAAAATCGTCTTAACTGCTGTTTGAATAATGAGAAGTATTTAAAAAATAAAAGACTCTCAACTGAACTTCTTAAGACCCTAAGATCGGAATTAGTGGAAACAATAGATTCTCTAACAAACAACTGAATAAACATCGCCAGGTGTACTTAGTGGTTTGGGACAAAAGGAAAATAAAAGTCGATAATGTTGTATTAAAAAAAAAAAAAAATCGAAGCATCGGAAAGTTAAGCCTTGCCAAGCTTTTCAGCCAAAAAATGTACCAAGAGATGGAAAAAAATGTACCATTGGAACCCAAGACGTGTCTGTGTGGTCGGGACTGTACTATATCTAGGACAACGGTTGTTTAGGGAGGTAATTTGCCCGATATCACGCTCAATCGTCATGTTTTCCCCATAATTAAGAGTCAAGCCAATAATATAAAGGCTGGGTGAGCCCTAGGGGATCTTCTGATCTCATAAGGTCCATCCGTGGCTTTTAACAGATAAATAGTTAATTCTCTGCAACCGAATTTGAACACAGCATAGCAAATCAGCACTCTACCCACTAAGATACTCCGCATCCCAAATAATAGATAAAGATACTTTAAATATTATTTTGATAATTTCAATTAACTTGTACTCATGCTGGTTAACATAACAACCTACTAATCCCAAGGTGGCGGGTTCGCAGCTCTTAGGTTGCCTTAAGATTTTTAAAGGGAGTAAAAAATTCTTAGTTATGCCTTCTTTCGAAAGGGATGTTCAACGTTATTTGCCGTAATCCTAATTAGACCTGGATAGCCAAAATTTAGGACTCCTTCTGTAGTATCGTCTGATTAGCCTTAGCAGCATAAAATGGCGTTAATTGAATAAACTTATATTGGCATTATAATTATTGAAGTATTCTATTTTAACCGAAATTACAATTATGATCATCATGAGATTCATTTTGATTAGTTTCGTAGGTCTGCACGTAATTTTGTACTTACCCACGTAATAAAAAAAAAATCCTCATAATCAATAGTCACAAAAAGTTTTTTAGGTTTTATATAATTGCACCTCCCATTTAGGTCACTATGTTAATATGGCACTTCATTTCAAGGTCATAATGGATTTTAAACGCCTATTATGTTAATGTATACCGCGTAATATCTCAACTTTACAGTACATGACTCATATGTAAATGTTTGTAACATAATAGAATTAAATCGGGCTTTGATTTGTGTAAAATAGACTACTCATCTATTATTTACGGATCTACCCATCGTCGAACATTAGCATTCTCTCCATAATACGTGAATCTAGATTGCAACTGGAGCTTTTAGAGCCAGCCCTGTGCTCAGATTACGTGTTGTGACAGGCATACCTCCCTTGTTGTATAGAAGGCAATAATTGGAAATAAATTTCCCCTCCAAATTATTTCCACAAAAATTTTCTAGAGATTTGGGAAAAAAAAATCAGGCATAATGCGCTAATTGGGTTCTACACTTCATCGGAACTTAGTAGACCTCTTAAAATCGAAACAGCAGAGATTTTGCAATCAACAACAGAGATGTTGTAATCAAGATACTAGGAATTTTAGGAATGTACAAAATGTAAACGAGTAATAACAAAAAGGTTTTTTAAAATAATACAAACTGTATTTATGGTTGTAAATACTCTCTACTACACTCACAGTCCTAAGTATCCTTTGTCAATACGGTTTCTTGTCACCTTTACTGATAAGATAACACAAATGGAAATGTGTTTGATCAAGCTGATTTGTGAATCGTGTGCTTCCATTTAATTCATATGGCTAATCTTATCGTTATTCCGAACTTCAATTGAGGAATCAAAATCATCGGGTAGTTATTTTGGGGTAGCTACCCCCTTAGGTTTAAAATGGCCTCATCTGTTAATGTCCTATTTTATCTAATGATGGTTTAAAAATCAATATAAATATATATCTATATAAATTATCTAATAATAAATGTTTACTATTATATAAAAATCATTTTATAGTGTATATGTAGTTAGGACTACTTTGTTATGTTATAAATATTTTTATTATAATTTTTTTAATTTTCTATTGCTATCAACTGATGCGGGCGGCACCATGAAAGGGATGATGAGCGGGGAAAATGTGTCATCTCGGGACACATGAAAGGGAATATGTTTGGGACAAAGAACAGACCTTTTGGGTCCCTTATGGTTTTATGGTCCAAGATGGTGGAGAAGGAAGGAGAGGGGGAGAGAAGAAAACTCTTGAAAAACGAGGCTGAAGGAGGGACTCAGGAGATAGACACAGAGAAGGAAGGAGGTACTCTGGAGACGAAGGCGGAACAGGAAGGAGGTACTCTGGAGATGTACAGCAAGGAGGAGAGATCTGGCAGAAGATAGAGAATCCCGGATGCAGCACGGCGAAGATCGACCAGAAACCCAATCTACCCCTGTCCACAGATAAGTTTAGTTTATTTCCTGTAATGTATTTTATGGCAATCCTATTTATATATATTTAAAATCTGAATCATTAACCCTGTTTAAAATTGAATAAATAAACGATCCTTATTGTAATTCTGTTGGTGCTTACATACCCCAGATACACTATTTATTCATAAATAATATGTTGAAGGTATAATAGAAAAATAAATCGGTAAACACAAGAATAGACCTTTGGAAAGGAACCAAATTAAGATTAAGGAATATAAATAATAATTTGAGTACTCATCCTAAATGAGACTCTGGCATCCCAAATATCAATATATATACTCAAAATATATTTAAGAGTAGAAACATAGCACTATAAATTAATTCAAAAATTCGAACCTGTTGACCAATATCCTTATCGTGACAGGATGCAATATTAATTAATAAATATATAATTGTGAATTTTAAATTAAGGTTATATAATTATTATAAGTAAAACATTTGCTGTGGAGATAATACTTTTTGAACCATTTAGCAATTAGTGAACCACCCTATCATCATGACCCAATTCATAAGTGATATGCTGATTAGATATAATTGGAATCCATTCCGGACTGAATCAAACTTGAAAGTAGAAAACATTTTAGTCTAAACATTATATGTAATATAAAAATATCTTTGAAATGTGATTTGATTCTAAAATCTAAACTATTTTGCAACAAGGTTTATCAATATAAAAAATCTTTGTTGAAATTATTTTCAAAACTATATGTCATTTTTTATTTTGAAGAGAAAAGATTTGTCCTGACCAGGATTCGAACCCGGGTCCTACACATCTCTAGAGCCACACTCCACCAAATAAGCTACTAGGACTCGTAACCAGGCCCGACAAATCCTTTCTCTTTACCAATCCCACATCCCCAGCACTCGCAATTTTTGGGAGTATTCCAATTAATGTGATATTCAATGAACATTCTCCCCCCTATGTACATGGCAAAAATAATCCAGAGAATGGATTTGTTGGGCCCGGTTACGAGCCCTGGTAGCTTGGTAGAGTGCCGCGCTAGAGATGCGGAGGACCCGGTTTCGAATCCCGGGCCAGGACAAACCTTTTCTCTTCAAAATAAAAAATATTTAAATAATCACAATAAAATAAAAATTATATTTGATTTTGCATGTGATTATTATTATACAATTTAATAACACTTAAAATAAACTATTTACAGTCTATTAATAACAGCACTGAAGTATTTATGACTACTTAAGAAATGTTTTCCAAATTGATAGTTCCTTCCTTGAAACATTTCAATTTTACAACACTAGACTAAATACAAAAGATATTTTTAGAAGTCATTTCAACATTTTTTCTTTATTTTTTGAAGATTCTCTGTGAAGAAAAAAATAAAAACAGTATGTTTAGAACATTAAAAGCTAAAAATCTGTACGAATGCTGTTGGTAAATTACTTTTATGGAATTACTTTTTTATGATCAAAGAAGAAAAAAAGCCCCATAAAAATTTGATATTTTACTTTAGAGCATATTTAAATTCAATTATCAGATTAAAGCTAGTCAGATAATCTGACTCTATCAAGAGAACAAATTAAAAAACATCTTTCATCAAGAAAAAACACCGTTGATTAAATAACTAACTGAAAAATAATTATTGTGTTCTTCCTGGTTCTTAGCTACATAATTAAAACAATGTATGCAAACGTTTTTAACCTTTGGTTCTTCATTGTTTTCTCCACATTAGACCCTCTAATCTAGAGAGTTACAAATCGAACTATGTATAAAATTTTTGTTTACATTTTGTTCTACTGCTCAAAGAAATAAGAATAATAAACGGTACAATAATTTCACTATAACGGTAATACAAGAATTTCACTATACTGAACAGTAATTGTGTTCAAACATCCCAACACGAACTTTATAGAGACTTTTTTGACTTATTGTTGGTGAAAATATTTGAAACATATATAAACGGATGTGTAATAATTGGTGTCCTTTTTATAAGCACGTGGGATATTGGCCGTTATGTTTTATGAGTAATATTTTTGTCGGCATAAAACCCTTGCCTATATAAGGTGATTAAGAGGTCTTGAGAGCACAAGGCACTTAGGATTTACGACCAAGCAATGGCTAAAGAGCCGCTTATAGTTTTACGAAATAAAAAAAAATAGGAATGCAAGAGGAATTATTAAACGTTGCTAGATAGATCACTCCATGTCCTGGATTCGTGTTTATTATTGATTTTTGTATTATATCCATCCATCATTGGCGCTACAGTCGTGTGCAGCCCTTGGCCTCGTCTATGAGCCATCGCCCTGTTGCTCTGGCCAGTGCGTTTGTTCGCCGCCATTCGCGGGTTTTCAGAAGGTCACTGGAGTCCCTGGTGACAGCATCCTCCCACCTAAGCCGCGGTCTGCCTTTTCCTCTTGTCCGATGAAGTGTCCCGTTCATCAACTTCCTCGGGATCCCATCCGTTGCCATTCGGGCAGCACAGCCCACCCAGCTTTGCATCCTCTTCATCAGAAATCTGGTCAATTTCTCTGCTGGTTAGCCTTCTCTAATGATCACCAACTTTCAGGGCACCAAAGATGCGGCGCAGTATTTTTCTTTCTAAAAGAACAGCTTCTTTTTTTTTAAATGGATAAAAAAATCTTTATCTTGCAAATTAGGACCACTGTTTATTGACTCAGCGAAAATGGAAGTCCAATAATCGATAAAAGATATTGAAAAATAATACTTGCCAGCAAGACGGACAAAATACTCTAAGAATATTTAAAGCGACTGAATATACATCTTCTTGACGTCTAATAGAAACTTTCTAAGCATTTTACTTAAAATTAAAAATCCTTTTAAGTGTCTATTAGTATTTCAAATAGTTTAACATAACATATAATTTCGGAACATGCATAGCCGATATGTATAACAAGTAAAAGTAAAGCCTTGATACGACAGTTTATAGGAAACAATTTTATTGATGCTAAAATAGCCGATCCTATATGTAATAAAATATTTTCAAAATGTATTTATATTTATTACTAATGTTCCAAGTTGCCGAAATATTTATTTAATTTGCACTCGGCTCGAGATCAATGTCTCGAGGGGATGTCTCAAAAGTTTGACCGAAACGTCGGATTTAAATAAATATAAATATTTTTTTTATAATGAGAATTTATAGACACCTATAAGCACTTTTAAACTTTTATCCGGTTGTGAACTGTTACTATCCAATAATCTGTAATGCAACAGAGTTTTTATTAATTTTTAAATAGCATGTTGACGGCGTGATACACTATTTTCACAGCTCCCGGTCAGTCATATCTCTTCTTTCACTGATCCTATGTATATATATATATATATATATATATATATATATATATATATATATATATATATATATATATATATATATATACTAGGATCCTGAACCTAGCGAGCCAGGATAGCCGAGATGGTTAAGGCGCCACCACGGAGAGGTGGGAGACTCGAGTTCGAGTCTCGGTCCTTTTCAAATAAAATATTTTAAAAAAATTAGATCATATAACAATAAAATAAATTATAATAATATTAATGACTTAAAGTCAACTAGATCCAAAAATAAAGTAATGTTCAATTAACATTCTCCCCGTGTATACATCGCAAATTGCGAGAACACGGAGATATAGGATCAGTGAAAGAAGAGATATGACTGAACGGGAAGCGAGCCAGGATAGCCGAGATGGTTAAGGCGCCACCACGGAGAGGTGGGAGACCCGGGTTCGATTCCCGGTCCTGGTCATATCTTTTCTTTGCAAAAAAAATAAAGATTTTATCTTCATAAAACCTCCATGAATAAAAAAAAATAAACAAAACAGACAAAGTGTTGAATGTTCTGCTTGAATCACTTCTGAATCAACTACAGGAATTAATATAAACGTTAATAAGGTTCTGTTGCATTTAAAAAAATTATTTCAGTAGAAGTAAATATGAACTATTATTAAACATTACTTTATACTTTATCTTTCTGAAAAATAAAATTACTATGTAAAAATACGAATAAACTCATAAAACAAAAATTTTAATAAAGACCTTTACACCTACTTGTTAAAACTTTTATTGGAATGAACAGTTAATATATTTTGTTTATTACATCCCTACAAAAAGGGTTGTAGCGTCAAATATATTTCAAATGAAGAGGCGTTCTAATCTAAATTATTCTGCCATATTTATTTTATTTTTTATTCCTTTCGAAATAACGATATTCCTCATTCTTTTTTTAATCTGAGTGGGTTGTCTAAAATTAAATTTTTAATTAAAATCCAAGAGCCTCCGACTGTAAAATATATCTCTATAAAGATATTTTTTAAACCACTTCAAGAATATATTAGTAGAGCGAACGATACTGAACTTGAAACCATGAAGTACAAAATTAGTTATACCCGCTTATCCTATCTTCATCCAGTTTTTAAATAACATTTTTGAAAAGGAAGATCAAAAAGATAATTTGAGGAATTTGAGCCTCTGAATTAACTGAAATTGTTTGCATAGGTGTCTCTAAAAAGACACCTATGCAAACATCCATCCATTTCACTTTTCAGGAGTAACTGTTGTTCTTGTTTAGCTTTGGGCCTTAAGCTGCTGGACTCCACATTTATCCTGTGGGCTAAAGACAGCGGCTAATCGGGCAGCGTTGCGCTGACAAGCATACCAGTGCGTACGTTATCTTGCTACCTCAGTTTCCAGTGTTCTTGCAAAGATTAGCGCCTTAAGTCGACAAAGTCCACACGTCTCCTGTGGGCAAAAACCTTGCGACCAATCGGGCAGCATTGCTCTTGCAAAACCACACTCCATCCCTGACACGGTGCGTTCATTACGGTCCGTCCCGTCTAATACAATGGCCGACAAAATGGATGCCGGCACCCACCCATTGGGTAAGGGTAGCGTTGCACTGGCAAACGACCAACTTAGTGCGCTCTTGTGTTAGTTGTTTTGGTGCGTTCATTACGGTCCGTCCCGTGAGTTAACTTGTGACTTTTGTTCAATATGGTGCGCAGAAAAGTAGCTCCTACCTCAACGACCTCAGCTGCAGGGGGAGCCTCAACTTGCCGCACAAGAGGGCAACATTTAAGAAATTCTGAGGAGAGAGATGCCAAACCTACTTCAGTACCAGCAGTACCAACAGAGAACCGGTTCAGTCCTCTGGAAGAAATAGTCACCGAATCCGAAGCCACAGCACCAGTCCAAACAAAAACACCTTACATACCGCCAATAGT
This sequence comes from Arma custos, assembly GCA_037127475.1. NCBI lineage: Eukaryota > Metazoa > Arthropoda > Insecta > Hemiptera > Pentatomidae > Arma > Arma custos. Next base: position 185,941,923 of record CM073759.1, read on the forward strand.
GATGTCAAATAAATATACTATCAGGAACGTGAAAGCTTTTATGGATAAAACCGGGATTCACGAATATCTACTCAAGCAAACGTATAGAGGTATTCAAATACAGATGCCATCGCTGCAAGAACGTGAAAAAGTGTTGAAGGGATTTAAGACACTTGATATACCTCATCACTCATACGCAACTAAAACGAAAAAGACTTTCAAAAAATTCGTTATCAAGAATTTGGATATATCAACCCCGGAAAAAGACATAGAAGAAGCTTTTAAGCACCTCCAAGTAACAGACGTACGTAGATTTCAACGAACAGATGATAAAGGGAGGAAGACACCACTAAACCCGGTCATTATTACAGTTCCAACAAACATCACCATTGATGACATCAGAAAAGTGCGGCATGTAAATAGGTGCATCTTCACAGCAACCACCTATATACCAAAAAGAGACGGCCCAATACAATGCTTCAAATGCCAACAATTCGGGCACACACGAAACTATTGTGGTTACAACGAGAAATGCGTGCGCTGCGGAGAACAACACGACATTAAAAGTTGTCCACGCACAGGATCCCCAAAATGTGCAAATTGCAATGAAGAGCATGTCGCATCCTATAAGCAATGTACGGTGAGACAGAAATTATTAAAATTGGCTGAAGAAAGGAAAAAGGAGAAGGCAACAGCCAATCAGAAGAGAGAAGCCCCTCCCACCACCAGACAATACAAGACGACCAGCGCAGGGACCTCCTACTCCTCCCTCCTCCAACCCCTCACTCATGACGACACTGAGACCCCTCAGACATCACCGCCAACCACTCATTCTGAGGGCGACACTCCAGCGATCACAATGGACCAACTAATACAAATGGTATACAACCTCACCAACCAGGTCGCAGCCCTAGTTCAACTGGTAGCAGCCCAACATCAACCATGAATTCGCTGTCTATCATAAACTTCAACTGCTGCGGACTCCTGAACAAGAAGGAGGAAATAGAAGCTCTTCTGGCTGCAACACAACCGACTGTGGCCGTCTTCACTGACACCAGGCTTCAAGGTAACCCACCACGTCTTCGAGGCTACTCGTTAGTAACCGATGACATACACGACCCGCGCGGCGGCGTGATGATTGCGGTGAAGTATGGGACCCAGTGGAAGAAAATCAAAGAACCCATGGCCACTCTTGGCAGAAAAATCAGCCACGCGACGGTCCAGGTTCTGATGAAACAACCTACATATATCACTGGTTTCTACAGAAGACCGTTCGGATCTCTAAAGGAGTTCAAATCTTACCTTGAGGCCTGCGCAGTAAGGACCAATCACTGGCTTGTGGGAGATTTCAACGCCAAACATACGGCATGGCGCAACACCAAGAACAATAAGGCTGGCTCGATACTAACCAAAACAAGATACTGCATAGTACACCCGGACACATACACCTTCAGACACGTTGGAAACGGAGGCACTTCTACCTTGGACCTTCTTCTCACCAAACAACCTCACCGTATCACAAGCTGCTCAGCATTAAACTTCCTCTCATCCGATCACCGCCCAGTACTGTACACTTTAAACGGAAATAAAGAAGAATCTATGAGGGAAAAATTCAGATACCAAGAGGCTGATTGGAAGAAACACAAAGAAGAAGTGTACAACAGCCTCCCAACCATTCCACAACTGACCACCACGGAACAGGTAGACAATTATTTGGAAACCTTCATAGAAACCATCACACAAGCAGCGACAGCATCCATTCCGAAATATAGGCCGGCACCACCACACCTCCGACCACCGCCACAACACATCCTAGCCCTTATAAGAAATCGCCACACTTTAAAAAATAAATGGTACAGAACCAAGGATAAAAACATGAAAATAGCAGTCAACGCCATCACTACCCAGATCAAAAACCTTCTACGACAATGGAAGACATCGATCTGGCATGATCAGCTCGGAGCAACGCATGGGGACGAACGCAAATTTTGGAAACTCGCCAAAAGCGCTACGATGAAGTCCTCGACTATCAGAATACATGATGGCGACCGCCTCCTTACACCAGAGGAACAGGCAGAACTCCTAGCGGATCACCTAAATAGTGACATACTGTCCAGAACTGATACCAGTACACCTCCAACTATGGACAGGGGCACTAATTACATGTTTGTCAGCCCGAAACAGTTAAAGGCTATACTGAGACGGTCAAACGGCAACCGCTCACCCGGTCATGAAGAAATACAGACAATTCTTCTGAAGCAACTACCACGGAAAGGAATAGCACACCTCACGCATCTGTACAACTCATGCCTCCGACTGAGATACTTTCCTCAACAATGGAAACACGCCATCTTGTTCCCGCTACTAAAGCCGGCCAAAACAGGGGATAAAGCGGAACACTACAGGCCCATTAGTCTTCTACCGCACCTCGCAAAAACCTTCGAGAAAATTATCCTAAATTTTTATCTTAAAGATTTCTGTGAGGAAAACTCTGTTATCCCCTACGAACAGACCGGCTTTCAAGCACACCTCAGCACTGAACACCACCTAATGAAAATCCAGACGGAAGTATGCAGAGACCTCAACAGAAATGCAGCAACAGCTATGATCTCAATAGACTGTACAAAGGCATTCGACTCCGTGTCTCATGGAATTCTTTGCCAGAAGCTTCTGGATCTCGAGTGCCCGGAACAGCTCTATAGCATCATAGCCTCATTTCTAAACCACCGGAGTCTGGCCGTACGCGTACGGGACAAACTATCGAGAAACATACCACTCACCTGCGGAGTTCCACAAGGAGCGGTACTATCCCCGACCCTTTTCTCCATCTATACTGCTGATATAGTGGGTAAAAACTACAAACGAGCAACTGTCGCCGCATACGCGGACGATATAGCCATCTATAGCAGCAGTATGAGCGCAAAATGGGCATTAAAACAAGCCGAAAGTACGTGCCAAGAAATAGTAGAAAAATTGAGACACCTCAACATCCAGGTAAACCCGGCAAAGACGGACTGTGTAGTGTTTGCCCTCCAAAAAGGGAAAAAAGGCCGTTTACCAAAAACTCTACAAGTGGCTAATACCACTATCAGCCCATCTAACTCCATAGTTTACCTCGGAATCAAACTAGATCGCCACATGACACTGTCAACCCACTGCTATTCAAAAATCCGCATGGTAAGAAGAAGAACCTATAGACTTCATCACCTACTACTATCTTTAGCCTGCGTTTAAAAATCAAAATTTACAAGAGCATCCTAAGGCCTGCACTTCTATACGGAGCCCCGCTATTCACCCACCTCAGAGTCGGAACGCAGCGCCAATTACAACTGTTTCAGGACACTATACTCCGAAAAATTGTTCGGTCTACATCGCTGAGAAAGCTAAAACCGGAACAATTACACGATCTCTTCAACATACCCACAACAACTGAATTCATAAAGCGAAGACACATAAAATTCTTCGACTCTCTCAAATGCACAACTAACGAAATATTTAAAACTCTGCCACCTGCTTCAGCTCCAATAAGGTGGCAACAAGTAATGGAAGAAACTCGTAAGATTGATGAAAGTAGTATGTAAGATTGTAATTATAAAAATAAATACAAAAATTAAGTGTGCCCCGGCACTTAAACAAATAAGAAATACAACTAAAACAACAAAAATTCCAACCACCTCAACTCCTTAAAATGTAGTCATACTACAGTAGAAGGAGAAGAACTCAGAAAAATAAATGTGCCCATAAGAGAGCACAAAACCCAGTTGCACAATAAAAAAAAAACCATATTTAGGGGTTATGAAAAAAAAAAAAAAAAAAATACCGAAGTCATTCAGGCAGTAACAGCCGAGAAGAGAAAACCTGCTTCTACCACCACTATTGTCTCCGCCACTAAGAAGACAAAGGCGAAGACTTCAACCGATGGCTGGAAGACAGTAACTGGGAAAAAGTTCTGCAAACCCGCCAATACCACAATCAAATTCAGTGCGAGCACGTCAAACGCGTTCTCGTTTTTGGATGAAAAAGATATATCGGGCAGCGATAGTGCGAAAAGTGCAGGTACCACGACTGTCGCGATTCGGAAGAAGCCTCCTCCGATCGTAGTTCCAGGTGTAGTGAGCACATAGAAGGCCGTACAGGAGCTGAACACGGCCGGATTTTCGAATTTTGAAATTCAGAAGACCATAGATGGAGTAAGGATATTTCCGGGCACCAACGAAATTCATGAAAAAATGACCGGGTTCTTTCGCCAGTCAAAGAGTCCCTACCACACCTACTCTCAACTAGTAAAGGAAAGAAGACTAGAAAATTCGTGATCTATGGGCTGGACATAGATCATAACATACACGTAGAAGACATCAAGTCTTGCCTCGGTGAACGCTTAAAAGGAATCCTCGACGTCCGTCGAATGAATAAGAGCGATAAGGACGGCAAGAAGACAGACTTGCCCCTCATCCTCATCACAACCGCCCTCGAGACCAAGTTAGATGACATCAAGCAGCTCGCACACATAAACAGGATACGTTTCAGCGTCAAGCAGTATTGCGGAAAGAGCGGCATCGCTCAATGCCATAGGTGTCAGGAGTTCGGGCACACAAAAAACCATTGCGGGAAAAAGGTGACTTGCGTCCGATGTGCCGGCCCTCACCTCATCTCAGATTGCCAACGCACAACCACACCTGTCAAGTGTGCAAACTGCGGTGAACCACACGTAGCATCCTTCACTGGATGCCAAATCAGGAAGACCTTACAGGAAAAACTTGAGGCACTGCGTCAGAAGATTGGTCTACGGAAGAACGTCACAGTGCTGAACCAACAGAAGAAGACCGAGCAGCAGGCTCCACCACCACCTGAAGAACCTGGACCAACCAGCGCACGACCACAACCCCCACCCAGACAGACCCCACCTACGACTACTGACTAAGCTCAACCTCAATCTCAACAGACTTACGCCAATATGGCTCAGCATAATGAACCCCCACCATGGGTGGAACTCATTATGCAGAGTATCGCAACTTTAACACACACCACTAACACACTCATAACACTTATTACTGACTCTCTGACAAAATGAATAGGACAGTTAAACTTTTAAATTTCAACACTGGCGGGCTTATGTCCAAAATTACGGAAATCTATGCGTTGATAGCACAGACCCAACCCACCATAGTGATCCTCACAGACACAAGAGTTATCTTCCGGCTCATTCGCATCCCAGGATACGACCTCACAGGAGACGACGAAGGAGGGGTCATCATCGCCATACGCCACGGATTTCGGTGGAGAAGACTCCACTCACCAGTGGTAACTAGTGACCCGAGAATTCACCACAAAACTGTACAGGTGCAACTCGACAAACCCACTATCATCACAGGTTTATATAGAAGACCCAGGTGCGCCTGGTGTCTTGCAAAAAGCAGCTGACGGGGACAAGCTGTTGACAGTAGAAGAACAGGTTACCAAGTTTTCAGATCACTATGGTGTAGTCATCGCAAGAAGAACTGATCCTGCACAAAGTGATTTACCTACTGAAGAGAAAGGAAACAACTATATGTTTGTATCTCCGAAGCAGCTGAAGGCGATTCTCCTTCGTACGAAGAGGAATAAAGCACCAGGCCACTACGGGATACAAACCATATTGCTGAAACAACTGCCAAGAAAAGGAATAGCTCACTTGACCAATTTATATAACACTTGCTTCAGGTTAAGATATTTTCCTGATATTTGGAAGAGAGCTATTCTTTTTCCTCAAACCCATGAAGTCGGGATTGCAGCCAGCAGTCTACAGGCCCATTAGCTTGCTTCCGCATCTGGGCAAAGTCTTTGAGAAAATTGTCCTCAATTATCTCAAGACATATTGCTCAGAGATAGCTCTCATCCCACCGGAGCAAATCGCCTATCAGGCAGGCCTCTGCACGGATCATCACCTCGCGGAGATACATGCGGAAGTGAGCCAGTGCACAGCCAAGAACGAAGTGACCGCTATGATCTCCATAGACTGCACGGAAGCGCTTGACTCAGGGTCCCATAGCCTACTATGCGAGACGCTACAGGACAACGAATTTCCGGAACAGCTCTACTCGGTCCTACGATCGTTTCTTCAACAGCGAACGTCAGCAGTCCGCATCGGTGAAACATCGTCGGAAGCCATCGCATTCATCTGCGGAGTACCTCAGGGGTCTGTGCTATCTCCAGTACTTTTCTCGATATACACAGCTGAAACTGTTGGAGCCAACTACAAAAAAGCTGCTGTAGCAGCCTATGCCGATGACATAGCGATCTAGAGCAGCTCGATCAGCGCAGAAAGAGCTCTACGGCAGGCAGAGGAGGTCTGTGCGAGCATCACACAGAAGCTAGAAGGTCTCAACATAACAGTGAATCCTAAAAAGACGGACTGCATAATTTTCTCATTTCAGGGAAAAAAGCGCCGCCCTCTCCCTAAGGTCTATAGGGATAATATATAGGGATAGGGATAATATATAGTCTAAAGAAAATAACGGTTTTGTTTTGGATTTTTTGGAAACTTTTAATCCGCTCAAAATAGTTGATTTGCTACAAATTCTTCGCGGGACAAAATGAACAACAGGAAGTAAGTAATGCTTAAAAAGATAATTGTCACACACAGACATAGATATTGAACTAGGCATTCCAATGATTGAAAATAAGTTGTGTTTTTGTCTCAAAGGGTTCTGGAACGCATAAATTAATTTAATGAGCTTAGATTGGAGCTCAAATGATTTGTCTAGTAAGTCATTGATAGATAAATCTAAACAGTAAAATGTATATAAGTGATATACATATGTTACTTCCCCAGTTGCAAGTATTGCTCTGACATTTTACTTTCCTAAATTTTAGCCCATTTTAGGATTTATATATGTTTAACCAATTAACATTAATAATGGGGACATGGACTATATTTAAATTTAATAGGATCACTATTATAATATAATTTTGTGATATAAGATGTATAAAAGATTAGTAAATTGGTCTAAACATTTATTGGGATTTGGCAGAGACCTAGAATCCGGGAATACTTTGGCTAAGTGCCAACAGGGTCAAGCCTTAATATGCACCATTAATACAAAGTAAATTAATAATATACTAAGAATTTATGATATAGATAGAGTTTTGTTTCTTATCTGTAATCAATCGATTTTACAGTTTATTTTTAAAGTTTTATCTTTGACATTAATTATTTTATACAGGCCTTGCAAAAATCAGTGTTTAAATTTTTTGTTGAGAAAAAATATTCGATATCATTTTTTACATCGAACATTTTGTTTAGTTAACGGTTCATCATATTTAATTTATGTTACTTTTCTAAACACAAAAGTTAAAACTTTTTTATCTCATTTTTTATTAAAAATTGACGGTTGTGAAATTAGTAATGAGTATTAAAAATTTCTAAAATTTTTAGGGGCCAATTTGAACGTTTTTTCTATTTTTTTTTTTGGGAGGGGACACTATTATTTCATAATACGGCCTTCTCCTCCCCCTTACATCAAATCAGTAATTATAATTATAGTAATCGTTGTAATAATATACAATGTTGACTTCATCAGGTGATTAAGGTACAATCACCTGAAAACTTTACCTAAAAATAAAATCTTGCCCAACCAAGGTAAGTGCCTTTTCTGACTGAGAGAAAGTGAGAAATAAAGAAAGTTTTATGTTATTGTCTGTGTTATGAGCCTTATATAAAACTGCATGCTATCATCAACTTCAAAATCCTATAAATCTTTCCTTAATGTCGTGGCTTGGAAAACTTGAGAAACTTTTGTTAGGTTTTCCTTGAAGTTTTAGGAATATAATAAGTAAATAAAACTAAAAAATAATCTTAGAGACATCCTATAAAATTATATTTTCTTCATTCTTAACCCTAAGTTATGGTATCTATCTATAGATCATAGATTATAATAAATAATATATTTTCTATTTTTTTTAAAATAAAACGCTATAAATGTACAATGATTATGTGTTGCATTTACCAAGTACGAAAACAAACTGCAGTTTCTCAAACTAAACAAACTCTAAAAGAATAATAAAAAAGGCTAAAAATTAACATTTTTTATTAACTATGAAAAATTATTTGAGGTGGTTATGCAAGTAAAATAAGATACCATTAATTGGAGAGCATACAATTTTAAATGACACTGGCATTTTAAATTCCCATGGGGCTTAGTGAAATTTCGAAGATGGACAAATGTCAATACATCAACTTTTTCACACCTTCATTATCATGAATTTTTCTAAATAATACAATATTCCACTGTTCCCATCAAATAGTAGTGGGAGTAACTTTAAGTAAGTTTTTTAAAGTAATTTTTTTTATATCTGTTTTATTTATGTGTTTGCAAGATTCCATTGTAACATATTATCTTTTAGAAAATGCGACTTTTGCGATGGTATTCTAATGGTCTTAGAAAGATAAAATAGATTGTTTTTTTTTTTTTAAAGTTTGATGGTTGCCCGGAATACAGTAAATGTATCAGATTGTGCTATATATTAAAAAAAATTAAAAATAGTTTATAGGCAGATTTCACAAGAGGCGTTAGGTTTAAAAACCGTTTACATCCATTTTCCAATTTTTTTTTCAGGACAGATAAAATCAGATTCAATTTAAAAAATAGCCAATTTAACAAATTGTTTTTATTACTTTTCGCCATTTTGCTAAAAATTCACTTCACACAATAATTACTGATAATTTTTTATCTCTTTGCTTATATCTTATTTAATAAACAAAATATTGGATATACCTGACTTTGATCAGAAAATATCGATATCTGGTTGGTTTATGATTAATAAAAAATAAATAAAATAGACATTTAAAAAACAAATAACTTTCATTAATATAATTAAACAATATATACATACAAAAAACTTCTGTTGTTTCTTCTGGTTTAGACCGTGTCGGTGAATTTTCTGCCAACGTTTCGCCAGACATGCTGCTGACTTCCTCAAGGCTTAATTGAGACTGAATATTCTGAATTAAGCCTTCAGGAAGTCAGTATTATGCCTGGCGAAACGTTGGCAGAAAATTCACCGACACGATCTAAACCAGAAGAAACAACAGAAGTTTTTGGTATAAATAGTGGCCGTGGAAACTTGAAAGGGTATTTAATATATGAGCCGTTTATTTTGAAAGTGACCTAACTCCGTTTTTAAAATTTTTGCCTAACTCCATTCTTGATAAGAAAACATACATTATTCACTTAATAATTGTTAACATTTTAATTGGAACCATAAATTTAACAGCCTTAGATACACTTAAGCAGTATGACTCATTAGTATCCTATACGTATATTTTTAAATTCATCGAAACGCAAACCCTTAAATATTTGAAGATAAATGGAGGTAGGCCACTTTCAAAATAAACGGCTCATATACATAGTTTTGATTATTCATATGTACAAATTTTCACTTACATCTTGAATTTGGCAAACATCCATATTAGTAATATGATATTCATCTTGGATAGGTGACACATTATTGTCTATGACCACTTTGTAAAATTTTAGGATATCAATTGCTCTCCAATCTTCTCCATAATGTTCTTCAATAAAGCATCAAAATCATCTAGTTTTTGGATGAGAAGTAAAGCTTGGAAGTAACCACTTTTGGAATCCTTAGGTTTTGATTTTTAAATGACCTAGAAGGCTTTGGAACAAACAAATGTAATACATAATTTCTGATATTAAAAGCTATTAAAAATAAAAATAACATTTTTAAAAAAATAAAATGGATGTACCCGATTTTAAGATAAACGCCTCACATATTTTAACTACCGTATACTGCAATGCGAAAAAATAATTTATTTCACTAATAATGCTTATTGTTGTTTAGTTCTTAACCTGGATGGCTTAAGTGGAGATAGTTGGACTCCCTAGCGCATGAGTAGTGCCTAACCCAGAACATCTTAGCCTAGTGGATTTTCAACAGCCACTAACGATGTAAACACTTCACTTTACAAGGCCCTGTTCTCGGTTCTAATTGCAACTTTTCTTTGCTCAACATTCTTAAAAATAAGAAATTTAAAAATACTACGTCTCTAGGAACCAGAAATAAACCGATTTCAAGCTCAATTGTTAATTTTATGGGAAAATTCGGTTTTCGTTTTATGAAAGATTTTTAATCGAGCAGAAAAAATAAATAATAATTTCGAAATTTGAGATTTATGGCTCAAGATAAGTCGAAACAAAATATGAAAGTAAAACTCTCAGTCTATGGTGACCGAAAAAACGTCAGGTTTCCACTCCATAGGCAAACGTTCAATAAGTGATTTAGACAACAGTTGAAACTAAAGCCGGTGGGAATATTCGGCCACAAAGGGACTGATTATTTCCAAGAATAGAACATCGGCGTAATATCTTCACACATATACATATATATATATATATATATATATATATGTAAAAGACGTACACTAGACGTCTTTCATTTCATTGCGACATATACGGTTGCCATGGTAACGACTGTGAAAGAAGAACCGGGGAGGTTATTGTGACTTGTTTGATTATTGAGTAATCGTGTAAATAGGGTTGAAGTGTTGACTTTAAAATGATGTTTCCTTTATTACAGAGAGAAACTCAATTTGGTTTTATTTCAACACATAATAAATAGAGTGTTTGAATCAATTAACATTATAAAACATCATTTTCTTCAGCATTTCTATAAAGGATAATTATAACAATAATGGATAAATTAAAATTTGAATTTATATTGAAATTTGATAATGATTCGAAAACAAACAATATTTGCATAACATCAATTACTGGAACTAATAACGAGATTTTTATTATTCCTGAACATTTCCAACCGGCTAAATTACATCAACAACTTGTGAAAACTCAAGCATACAAAACAGTGAAAAATACATTACAAAAAACAGATGATAAAAGAAAAGTATGGATTGCATTAACTGAAAAATTAAGACATGTTTATTTTGATGAAGATGGAAACATGCAGTTCAATCACTATTTGTTAGAAGAGATTTCTGAAAAGAAATCCGAAGCTTCTGAACATCGTAATATACGACAATTATCGGAGAAATTTGTAGTGGAAAAATTTACAAAGAAAATTTCCAATGTGTCCCAATGGATGAATATTTTTTAAGGCGAATGTAATCGTTTGGAAGTAGAAGACGATACCAATAAAATTGAAATTCTTAGATTATAGATTATTTCTTGATGAATCTTGTCTTGACTGGTACCGTTCCATGCTCATTAAGTACACAATTAACTCTCGTTGGTCAACTTGGAGGGACAATTTTTGTGAAACTTTTGCAGCGAAAGGCTGGACACCAATCAGGTATGCAATGTCATTTAAGTATGTACAGAGTTCTTTATTAGAATATGCTCTAAAAAAAGAAAGACTTTTATTAGAGATAAATAAATCAATCGATAATTCTGCTCTAATCGATCTCATTGCTACGGGACTCCCAAATTTTATAACTGATAGGATTGATAGAATTAATTTATTGGCAACATGTGATTTATTTAAAAACTTAAGAGGGTTAGAGCATTTAGTAATTAAAAAGAATTTGGACAAGAAAGAAATTGGGTTTGAAAATAGAGTTAATATAAAAAATAAACGAGACAAACCTTGTAACATATGTGAAAAAAACAACAAAGGTGTGCGATATCACCCTGAAGCTTTTTGTTGGTTTAAAAACAAAATCAACGATGGGCCTAAGATGGAGTCAGTAAAAAATATTAATCTTTCTGAGTTGGAAGCAGAATTTGTCGAACTGGATCCAAAAAACTAGTTGTTCCGCCGTTAATCAAAATCGAAATACTGTTAAATGATAAGGTTAAAGTTTTGGGTATTTATGATTCAGGCTCAAACGTTTCTTTAATAAATTCGAAATTGTTATATATGAAGAATAAACCTATCAATAAAACAGAAAACAATATTAAGTTGAGCACGATTAATGGCGTAAAAAAACCTGTAGGACTGGTAAATCTGAAGATTAAAATTTTTGATATCGAAAAAAATGTTAATGTTTTTGTTATGGATCAAGAAACTTTTAAGTATGATTTTTTAATTGGCTTAGATTGTATACGAAATTTTTACCTGATTCAAAATGAAAAATTAAAAGTTATACAAGCAATTCCAAACTTAACAAAGACGGAAGAAGAAGAAGAAATAATTCCCGGGTTTTCGGGTGAAGATTTTAAAGTAAAACAAAATATTAACAAAGATATTACCGATCAAATTGGAGATGAAATAAATGGTCAATATAAAGTAAATTTTAATGAACACATTGAAGTTGCTAATTCTGATTTTAAAATAAATCATCTAGATAGTCAGCAGCAATTCGAATTAAATAAATTAATAAGAAAATATAATTCACTTTTTGCTAAAGATAAATATGATATAGGGACTGTAAAGGGTTATGAGGCACATATTGATTTATTGATAGATAAGTATGTCAGTAAACGGCCATATAGATGCTCCATTGAGGATAAACGAGAAATAGAACACCAAATATCGAAATTATTACAAAAAAATTTAATCGAAGAGTCATATAGCCCTTTTGCTGCTCCTGTAACATTGGCATATAAAAAAGATGAAGGAAGTAGATCAAGATTATGTATAGACTTTCGCGAGTTAAATAAAATAGTAGTTCCTCAATCACAACCATTCCCATTAATTGAAGATTTGATGATTAAAACGAGAAATTGTAAATTTTTTTCAACATTAGATATAAATTCAGCATTCTGGTCAATTCCCATGAAAATTGAAGACAGAAAAAAAACAGCTTTTATTACTCAAGAAGGACATTTTCAATGGACCTGCTTACCTTTTGGACTAAAAACTTCTCCAGCTATATTTCAACGTATCCTCAGCAGTATTATAAGAAAACATAACCTTTCTGATTTTACTACAAATTACATAGATGACATTCTAGTTTTTTCTAAAGATTTTTCAGAACACATTAGCCATTTACAATTATTATTGGAAGCAATTTGGAAGGAAGGTTTTAGATTAAAATTTACGAAATGTAACTTCGCACAAGATTCCGTAAAGTATTTAGGCCATGTAATACAAAATAATACAATTAAACCATTAAAGGATAATCTGATTGCTATAAAAGATTTTCCTACCCCAAGAACGCAAAAGAATGTTCGACAATTTTTAGGAAAAATAAATTTTTATGGAAAATACGTACCAAATATATCAATTATATTGGACCCCTTGCATAATTTATTGAGAAAAGGGCAGACATTTATTTGGTCAGAAAAATGTCAAGAATCATTTGAAAAAATAAAACAATTACTTTGTTTAAAACCTATTTTGGCAATTTTCGATCCAGATCTGCCAATACATATTTACACAGATGCAAGTATAGAAGGCATAGGAGCTGTTATGAAACAGATACAACAAAATGGTGAAGAAAAACCTTGCGCATATTTCTCTAGAAAATTGAATGAAACCCAAAAACGAAAAAAAACCATTTATCTAGAATGCTTAGCAATTAAAGAAGCAGTGAAGTACTGGCAGCATTGGCTCATGGGAAAGAAATTTACAGTTTTCTCCGATCATAAACCCCTCGAAAAAATGAATATTAAAGCAAGAACGGATGAAGATTTGGGAAACTTAACGTTTTACCTATCTCAATTCAATTTCGAAATAGTGTACTCTCCAGGAAAATACAATTTAGAAGCAGACTGTTTAAGCAGAAATCCTGTTTTAGAACCAATGGAACACCAAGACGAAAGTTTAAAAATTGTAAACCTAATTAAATTAGAAGATATAAAGCATGATCAAGAGAAAAATGAAGATGTACAAAACTTCAAAAATATACTAAAAAAGAAAGATCTAATATATTATAAAAAGATTGGGAAAAAAGAAAAGATTATATTGTCAGAGGACTTTAGTAAAAAATTAATAGAAAATATACACTACCTTTACTGCCATATAGGAACGAAACAAATGCAAACAAAAATTAATCCATTTTATAAAGCAAAAAACTTAATAAATAATATCAAACAAATCTGTAAAAACTGTGAAATATGCATAAAAAACAAATCAAGAGGAAAATATAAATTTGGGCAAATGTCTCACTTAGGTCCTGCTACCTATCCTTTTGAAATAGTATCTATAGACACTATTGGTGGATTTGGTGGTTCACGTTCAACAAAAAAATACCTACATCTCCTGGTTGATCACTTCACGAGATATGCCTACATACTGACATCGAAAACTCAAAATTCCAATGATTTTAAGAAATTAGTTCAAATAGTGCTGAAAGACAATAAAATTGGCATGATTTTATCAGATCAGTATCCAGGAATCAATTCAAAAGAATTCAAAAAATTTTTGGACGAAGAAAACATACCAATCATCTTCACTGCAATAAATGCTCCGTTCTCAAATGGTCTAAATGAAAAGCTAAACCAGACGCTAGTTAATAAAATTAGATGTAAAATTAATGAAAGAAAGGGAAAACGGGCTTGGACGAATATAGCACATGAATGCACAAAAAGATACAATGAAACGGAGCATACGGTAACAGGATTCTCTCCTAAATATTTATTAGAAGGATCAAATGTTGCTATTTTACCAGCAGAATTAAACCAAAAACAATCATATCATGGATTAATGCAAGATAGAAAACTCGCTTTAGAAAATACCATAAAGTCACACAATTATAACAAGCAACGTTTTGATAAAAGTAGAACAAAGTGCAGATTAAACGTAGGAGACTTGGTGTATGTAGAAAACGGAAATCGGATAAATAGGAATAAATTAGACGAGTTGAAAATTGGACCGTTCAAAATTTTAGAAAAAGTATCGAATTCAATATACAAAATAGATGTAGGGCATAAGAAATCAGAATCAAATCTTTTCCATATAACCAAAATTGTACCAGTTCCGGAGTTGATCACTCCGAGGAAGGGAGGTGTAAAAGACGTACACTAGACGTCTTTCATTTCATTGCGACATATACGGTTGCCATGGTAACGACTGTGAAAGAAGAACCGGGGAGGTTATTGTGACTTGTTTGATTATTGAGTAATCGTGTAAATAGGGTTGAAGTGTTGACTTTAAAATGATGTTTCCTTTATTACAGAGAGAAACTCAATTTGGTTTTATTTCAACACATAATAAATAGAGTGTTTGAATCAATTAACATTATGGGACTGATTATTTCCAAGAATAGAACATCGGCGTAATATCTTCACACATATACATATATATATATATATATATATATATATATATATATATATATATATATATAAGTTATCTGTGTACCAATAAACTATGAGGATTAGTAATACTAGTTCTAGTCTAAGAAGTAAGCATTTGCTTTGATTTTTATGTAAATATTGTACTACTGTATATATGAGCTGTAAAGAATAATAAAGTCAGTTGTTATCTAGTCTGTGTTGTGTCTATGTCCGAAATCCTTCTTTTTTTTTAAAGTAGTGTTTCAGTCTTATTTTATCTGGTGCCGGAACCCGGGATTTCTGTTCATTAGTGTTAAAAGTAATTATGGGTGAGAAAGAAGAGTTAGCTAAGCTCGAGTACCAGTTGGCTAAAGAGAAGGAAGAGTTAGATAAGGAGCAGGCCAAGGTCGAGTACCAGTTGGCCAAAGCAGCAGAAGAACATGCTCAAGTAATGGCTCAACTAACAGAAGCAAAGAAGTCGGCGGAAATAGAATTAGTCAAGGTACGTACCCAGAATTCTTGCTTCATCCATTAGGATATTGGTCAGTTAGAACCGTTCACGGGTACAGTTGGCGACCTGGACCATTTCGTAAAAGGCACTAACCAAATTATGGCATTGATCGCAGCAAAATAAGCCAGTGCAACCATCATGGAATCGGATGTACAGGTATTGGAAGCAGCATTGATTGGCCGTATCTCACGGCGCATTCTTAATACGATACAGGGCGACACAACACATTCGTGGGAAACGCTGAAGAGCCGACTGAAAAAGTTATACGGCGGAGGACGCTGGACACCGGAGGAGGACGTATTTTACTTGATGAAGGTAAGGCGTAGCCAGGGTCAATCGGAGGTGGACTTCGCCGAATAACTACTCGTCATGTACAACAGATTGGTGGAAAAAATGATAGAGACTATGGGCCAGTAAGAAGGCAGTCGACGTCTAGAGTTTGTTCGAGACCTCCTGAAGGTACAACTTAATCACTACCTAGATCGACCGGGATCTCTCTCGCGTGATAGAGGTTTCCTAAAATGCGCCCATGATTTGGTGGACGCACACGATAGAAATAGAGCCCGTCAAGAGAAGCGCGAAGGCGAGTGGACGGAAGTAAGGAGACGCCACCGGAGCCCTCCCAGGCACAACAGTATACCCTCGGCGAACAGACCTAGCCGGGGAACAGAAGAAAGGAGGAAACGCCCGGAGCGGCGGTGCTATGAGTGTAATAGGACCGGCCATGTAGCAGCGCAGTGCAGTCTTATACGCTGCTATGAATGTGGCAGAAAGAGGCACGTGGCACGAGAGTGCCCAAGACGTACGTTGAGATCGCAGAAGAGGGAACCTAGACCGGAACCTATGGAGATTAATAATCAGGAGTGGCGGAAGAAGCGGAACCACCGGCGGAGCAGCGATCACTACTCCAGTGGAGAGTCTTCGGCAGAGGAGAGCAGCAGATCTGAGCGCAGCACACTGACAGTGAGGGAGCATGAGGTAAGAGGTGGGAATTTCGTGAGGGGGGGTCCCCCCAGTTCGGAGGTAGGGCCGCGTCAGCAACGTCCAGAATGAGGAAACGGTGTTAGGTGGGGCAACGGTTCGGGGGACTTAATTATTATTAATACAGTGAAAAGGGGAGGACGAATACGTTTGCCCGTGGCGAGCATGGGGGGGACGGGGATAAAGTTTTTAGTGGATACCGGGAGCACAAATTCTCTAATCAGTAAAAAGGGGCTGAGAAATTAGGACTTTGGGGGAAACAAAAGCAATGCCAATGTAGCATTGCTACCGTTAGTGGGAGGTGCAGTACGTTGGGGGAAATAAGCATAAATTGCAAGGAATTTGTAGGACGGGATTTGGGAATTTAAGTCCACGTGGTGGAAACAATA
This sequence comes from Arma custos, assembly GCA_037127475.1. Lineage (NCBI taxonomy): Eukaryota > Metazoa > Arthropoda > Insecta > Hemiptera > Pentatomidae > Arma > Arma custos. The sequence continues at coordinate 185,958,956 of CM073759.1, forward strand.
ATGCCGGGGTACGACTTTATTGTCGGGGGGGGGGGCATATTTTGACTTTATCGGGGCTAGAATTATCAGTGAGTCGGGGAAAATGGGATTTCAAATTAGGGGAACGACCATATCAAGCTTCAGTCTCCGGACTAAGGGGGGGGTATTGAGATTGAGGAGGTGTCTTATCGCAAAAAATTGCGATAAGACACCCATAAGTAAGATCGTGGCATATAACAGGTATCTTTTTTACGCCGAAGACGAAATCCTACCTACCATGGGGAAAACCGTCCATCGTATTAGACTTAAAACGGATAATCCTGTATACGTTAAAGATCGACGTTACCCACAAGCTCTGAGGAATATTATTTAAAAACAGTTAGGCGACCTTCTTCGCCAAGGGATCATTAGGCCAAGTGACTCACCTTTTAATAGCCCGTTGTGGGTCGTACAGAAAAGGAAAGATGAGAACGCGCAAACGGTCAAACAATACAGGGTTGTGGTCGACTATAGAAAGCTAAATTAAGCGACGGAAGATGAGCGATACCCCCTTCCCCGCGTGGAGGACATTTTGGATAGGTTGGCAGGCGCAAAAATCTTTAGCACTCTAGACCTCAAGAGCGGGTACCATCAGGTCAAATTGGCCGACAAGGATATCGGAAAAACTGCGTTCTCTTGAGACCGGGGCCATTATGAGTTTGTGAGAATGCGTTTTGGACTAAAGGAGGCCCCGATGACCTTCCAACGGCTAATGGACGAATTCCAAAGAGGTCTGGGAGAAGACTTTGCCCAGGTATACATGGACGATTTAATCGTTTTTAGCCGGTCCGAAGACGATCATACAAGAAGAACCGTTGCCCAACAACATTCGGGGAGTCCGCAGGTTCCTGGGCATGGTAAACTACTATCTGCGGTTCATCCCAGGGATTGCGGAATTAACCCAACCGTTAACAGAGATCCTACGAAAGGGGAAACGGTTCTGTTTAGGGCCCGCTCAGATCGAGAGTATTCGTAGGTGCTGAGAAATACTGACAACTCAGCCGCTATTAGCTTTTCCGGATTTTAACCGCATGTTTAGGATTACCACAGACGAAAGTGAGGTAGCTATTGGGTCCTGTCACAAAACTTCTCAGGAGGGGAGAAGCCGGAGGGACAGCGCGGCCGAGCGAGAACTTCTGGCGGTAGTTTGGGCGGTCGAGTATTTTCGATCCTATATGTACGGGCGGCGGTTTGAATTACTGACGGATCACAAACCACTCGCCTACTTGGCTACGCTAAAGGAAACATCGGCGCGAGTCTCTCGATGGAAGGAACGGTTAGCACCCTATACGTTTCAAAATGTGCACAAAAAGGGGTAGAAAACGCAGTAGCGGATTGGCTATCATGCGATCTTGTAATAAATGCAGTCGAGGAGGAAGGCACGTCGGCCGAACCGTTCGCAGTACGGTATTTAAGGGACTGGGCAGAACACGGACCCGAGATTCCGTTAGTTCGTCAACAATCGGAAGAAGGGGCAGGCTCACCGGAACGAGCTGGGGAGCTGCCAGAAAGTGACATCATTAACTACAAGCGGTTTCAATTGGTCATTCGTTCGAAACAGGGCGCAGGTACCGAGACGAAGGTGACAATGTATGAGGGGTGTCTACGGTCACAATCCGCATACCACCGACAACGGACGACGTCGAAATAGAGCGGATTTTCTCCAAATTTTGTGTGCCGGGTCGCCGGGGCCATATCTATGTAGGCAACAGGGTTCTAGTCGAGAAAATCAAACGGTTATGGCGGCAGGAACGAATCGGGGTGGGATGTTCTTTAGAGCGCTGCCTTCGGCAAGTAGAGACAGTACCTGATAGCACAGCATAACGGCAGATTATTAAAGATCATCACTGCGGGAAAACAAATCATCGGGGGATCGAAGAGACATTAAAAGCATTGAAACGAATTTACATTTGGAAGACAATGGGCGGTACCGTGAGGGATTTCATAGAAAACTGCAGAGTTTGCCAACGCGCGAAATTTGACCGGCAGCCACCGGTGGCGGAACAGGTAGTCACTCCCACCACGATGGAACCGCTCAAGTCATTACAGGTCGATTCATATTCGATTGAGGGGCAAACCTGGTTGACGGTTATAGACGGATTCAGTAAGCTCGCTATGACGTACCCGATTTCAGTGAAGACCCCGAAGGCCGTATGGGAAGGCATCCTCCAATGGTGCGCGACTTATGGGGTGCCCGAAGACATCATCTCTGATGTTGGACGCGAATTTGACAATTCGGTAATCCGCGAGGAGTGCAACCAGTTAGGACTCAAATGGCGGCTTAACACTCCCCATCACGTTAAGGGCCGGGGGGCAGTGGAGCGTTTACACAATACGCTGGGGGAACACCTCCGACTGCTGAAATTAGGTAGGGGTTTAGATGCCGCGCGCGATAATAGCGTACAATAATACGATCCATACGACAACGGGGTTATCACCAATTGAAATTGTGTTCGGACAACCACGGAGAGATAGAGGTGACCTCATCACCATCAACAATGGGAGCTACGGGCGAAGCTCCATCAATCACGCGCCGACCGTAGATCTACGTGGCAGAAAGTTCGCGAGAAAATAGTCCAGGAAAAGATCAGCCGGGTACAGAAAGCCAACACGCGCACTAGGGTATACAACAAGGGTCCACTCCTGTTGGGGAAGATTGTTTATAGACGGTTACCTACTGCTCGTAATAAGTCAGCAGCGCGGTATGAAGGTCCATACAAGATTATAACAGTACGAGAACACAATTTGTACACGATTAGGGATGAAAAAAATCCATTCCGCGTTCGAATTGTCCATCTGGAAGAACTAAGAATACCTCATGCTCTGTCACCTGTCCCGTCTTTGGTTACGGCGCAGGAATCTGAATAACTGGTTAAAACAAAAGTTTTTTTTTCTTTTCTTTCTAATTTTTTTTGTGTGTTCTATGTAATCTGAGTAGGTTATCTGTAACTTTATTTTTGTATATTTTTGTTCTTTTTATTTTTTTTTTTTGTGATAGTTCCTCCTGTGCAGGAACTGGAAGGGGAGAGTTATCTGTGTACCAATAAACTATGAGGATTAGTAATACTAGTTCTAGTCTAAAAAGTAAGCATTTGTTTTGATTTTTATGTAAATATTGTACTACTGTATATATGAGCTGTAAAGAATAATAAAGTCAGTTGATATTTAGTCTGTGTCGTGTCTATACCCGAAATCCTTCTTTTTTTAAAGTAGTGTTTCAGTCTTATTTTATCTTTTATATATATATATATATATATATATATATATATATATATATATATATATATATATATATACATACATACATACATACAGAGAGAGAGAAAGAGAGAGCGAGAGAGAAAGATATAAGTTGTATTATAGATTTTTGATATTTTCCAATTGTGTACAAATAACATATTTCTTTTCGTTTTTAACATTTTTCGATGTATTCTCAAAGCGATATATTAAATTAATGGAAGCTAAAAATGCTTTATAAATAAAACATTTATGTTTCATTAAAACCATTGTGAGAGTATTAAAAAAAAGTAAAACCAATTATTTCAATTTCCACTTTCGATTTAGCTATTTTTGAGAAAAATGTTGCTTGCACATGTTTTTGTTCACGCACACAGATATTTTACCGATTTTGTCATTTTGATTCAGAGACCTTTAAAAGTATTTTATAAATCCATATTTTATAATATTTAATATTTCAATGTGTTTCACAAATTTAGCGTCCTCTATGCGGTGGTACATGGTTCACCATTCAAAACATGTCAAAGCCAATCTAATTTTTCTAAAAATAATTGTCTCAAATAAATAATCATTTCATAATAATCTAAGTTATGCATATGTTTGTGATTCCTGAAAAAAATGTAATTTTGTATTTATCCCCTTTTGCATCTCAACGCCTTATTTCATGTATAGGCAGAGGCAATTAATAATAAATCAAACAAAATAAAATAAATACAATAAACCTTCCACGTTTATGTAAGTTAAGTTAATTTTGAGTTAAAAGTAATAACATTACTTCTTGAAAGAATAGCAATAGCTACAAAAAAAAATCTAATATGCTATTGCTGTTTAGCATAAAGCAATTTTAAAATGTTGTTTGGTATCTTAGTGTGTGAAAAGATCTCATTGAATAATTACAAATTTTTTTTGGAACCAGTTCCAGGCTTCCAGAAGTAAAATAACAAAAGCTCCTCTGTTCGTCAAAACATGTGTTCCAAGTTATCCCACGTTTTTTTCGTTTGCCTTCTAGCATCCGTTTCTATTTCTATATACTCTACACTATTTTATTTGAGAAGAGAAACATTTTATTAAGGATACAAACAAATTCCGAAATTAGGAATAAGTTTTCTAAATTTGTTTTGAATAATTTTAGCAGGTAATAATCGAGTGCTGATAATACGCTAGACTGTAGTTGTTCAATCCTTTGTCGCGTAATGACAGAAGAAACTCAACTAAAGGTCAAATAAATCAATCGTGCAAATATATTATTGAATATTTATATTAATAATACTATTTTATAGCAAATACAAATTATCTACAATATTAAAAGATTATTTTTTTCCCAACAAAATAGATCGAAGTTAGAGAAGTGCACTGCTTGGGTGCGTCATGATCACTGGGGCCATGAGAAAGAACCCCTGCCGCATCATTGGAAACTATACTTGATTTAACTCCTCTCGATATTCTAATTGAAGCAGAGGCATTGAAGACAGCCAACAGGCTAGTGAAAATAGGAGGAATACAGGCTAGGGAAAATACACGAATGACTTTGGACAGAGTAGTGTCTTTCATACGATTGAGAGAAATGCAGAGTTAAATAAACATTCAGACCTAAACCTGAATAATTATAACTTTGACAAAAGATTCCACGTTGTTAAGCAGGCGATTTGCAGAAGCAAGAATGACAGCTTTAACCCACCCAAGGTTCTAAATGTATACACTGATGGATCCAAAGGGTCGCATGATGCCGGCTCGAGGTTCTGGTTAAGGGGATGCCGGAGCACAGGTTATTATTATATAGCTCTGGGCACAATAACCAGTGTATTCCAAGCGGAAATATGGGCAATACTTGCAGGTGCCTTCGAAACGAAGGACCACAAGAATAAGGTCATTAATTTTCTTACTGACAGTCAGGCAGCATGTAATGCACTAAAAATGCAGTAACAAAATCCAGACTAGTGGAGGAATGCTGTATAAGACTTGATTAATTAGCTGTACACAACAGAGTTTACATATTTTGGATCCCTGGACACTGTAATATATCAGGAAATGAGAGGGCCGACAATTTGGCAAAGAAAGGAGCAGGAATTGCTCCAACAGGACTAGAACCATGGTGCGGGGTTCCCCTCTACCTGGCTAAGGATACAATTAACAAACTCGCCAAGATGAAGACTTTCTAAGAAAATCAAGAAAGAAGCCACTCACATGTCGAGAACCGACCTCAAAAGTATGGTCGAAGCCATTACTGGGCACTGTAAACTCAGGAAGCATATACATCGCCTGAGCATTGAACAAGAATCTCGGTGCAGATGGTAAACAGAGAAGGATGAATCCCCCTGGCTCGTTCTCTTTGAATGTAATGTACTATCTCGAAAGAGGACATTTGACCTTGGCCCTGGAGGACACAAGGAACTTAAAGAATTGAGATTTAAAGATTATCTAAAATATCTCAGAAACCTAGACGTATGATAGGGATTTTTATGACTCGAGCACGATGGACCTCTTCAGGCCGAATTGCTTGGTAATATTAGTCATTCGCAAATAATAATATCCCAGGTTTTTTTTTTCGTTTGTCTTCTATCATCCGTTTCTATTTCTATACACTCTAATTTGTTTCAGTAGAGAAACATTTTATTAAGGATACAAACAAATTCCGAAATTTGGAATAAGTTTTCTAAATTTGTTTCAAATACTTTTAGCGGGTAATAATCGAGTGCTGATAATACGGTACACTGTGTTTGTTCAACCCTTTGTCGCGTAATGGCAGAAGAAACTCAACTAAAGATCAAATAAATCAATCGTTCAAATATATTATTGAATATTAATATCATTAATACTATTTTATAGCAAGCACAAATTATCTACAATGATAAAAACTTATTCCAAAGAGTCGTTATTCCCTCGAAAAAATAGCTACACAATAACCGAGTCAAAGAACATTACTGTGTAATTTAAAAGTAAACTATACTCACAATTTTGTAGACCGACTAATTGGGGCTTGTATTAAGGGATTAGTTGAATGGAGCAGATGGGAAAGTGAATCCACTTCTTAGGTTTTTATTAAGCTTCTGCAAGCTTAACGGGGATGATCCCTTTGATATTGCAAAGCATCATTAACTTATTATTTTTTAAATCGTTTACTTATGTTTTTATTTTCTCGTATTAAGATTTAAAACGCTGATTAAACCTCTCTTTTTGCGGAGTACATGAAATTTGTGGTTCAGCGAACTCTATCCTTGTTCACAAAATATCAACAATGCATCTTAAACTTCTTCTAAAATGCTCGATGTACCATTTTATATATTTATAAATACTAAAATTACTAAATATATCACACGATATATCGATGATACCGAGTTCTGTTTACAGAACAGAATGATGATGGTTAAGCGAATTCTTAGTTTTTTAAACAAAATACCCACAATGCTACTATAATATATAAATACCAATGCTACTATAATATATAAATACCAACAATTATACTTTGAATCCTTCTTAAATTCTCGATGTACCATTTTAGAAATTTATAAGTTCTAAAATTACTACATACTATATCCTCCTATAAAAGAAGAACAAAATTAAAAAATTGGCATATTTGATTTAAGCCTATAGTAAAGATATTGTATTGGTTGAAGCTTTTCAATTCAGGAACGACATATCTGATGTTCCATTTCCGTGATATGATATGACGTTTTTTGTGTTTTCTATTATAGTAATATTTTGAGTTGTATCATGTTTGAATCTGATGTTTTATTGGAATAATGACAAAAATTTAAATAAAAAATCTTTCAAGATCTTAAAAATGTTCGAATGATTGACAAAAGAATATCAGTACCATCATTCCAATAGAAATGTTTGCTTTTCCAATACCCCGATTTTTTTTTAAACTCTTTTGGTTTAATTTTTACAAGACTTGGAACTTTCAACGTTTTGTCTTATGAAAAATAAGGTTTTTTGAGTTATGAAATTGTTCTTTTCAATAAGGGATATATCCCACGAAGTGGTGTCTTGGTGCTATAAATATATCAATTCACAATAAATTAATGAAAATTAATCCGAATACAAATTACAATAGAATTCTTAGGCCCACATTATGGAATACCATTATTTTGATTTTTTATTCAATGAGTGATTAGAAACTTTGAAAACTCCAACAGATTAAAGCTGAGTTCCGTTGAATTCGATAAAATGTCAGTAGAACGACTTTCATAAATTATAAGATTGACCTAACTATTAATTTTTGTTTTTGCCCCAAGACTGTAGGTTCATTGGCGCCTAGACACTCTCATTATACTTGACTGTAGTAAGATTACTAAAGTAATATATATCCTAGTTTTAGAGATCCTCTTTAGAAAATGGAACAGAGTGGAGAATACTTCTTAATTGGCCTGCAAAACTGTTGAAGGTCCTAGATAGTTATAACTCTTGTCCAACTCATTCTGACCTTCTTTCAAAGCATGTTTGACTGTAGCGTTATACTTTTGGAAATTGGGGACGTGGGGACCTCTGAGAAAAGCGTTTTACTTCAATGTAATCCACGAATTTTGAGAAAAAGTAAACTCAATTAACAACTAATATGGGACAAATCGTTCATTAATATTTCATGGAAAAAATTATTTAAAAAAAACAAAAAAACAATAAGAAAGAAAACTCATTTGGAGAGGGGTTAGACCTTGCAATCCCCCTCTCTCATGACGACGTCTACGTGCCTGATTATGATAAGCTTGGAAGGATTTACTACTCTATGAATTTGACTTACGTGTTCATCTAACTTTATAGCTCCGTGTTTAGGCAATAACTTATCCACCTGTTCCTTATTTGATAACCGTATACGAAATAGATTATTCGATATACGTTACTCAAATGTCACTGCATGGGGACCAACCGAGGCTTCATTAATTAAAAAATGATTATTTATATGTTCCATAAATTTCTCACTAATGAGTAAAACTAAAAATGGTAAACATTCTTGTATATATATTATTTTAATTTTTTATATAACCCTTAAAGCTCCTGATAGGTTGTTTTGACATTTAGGTTACTTTAGCGTCACCTAAAACTGTAGGTTTTTCCAATTTGACATTTTAAACGAAAAGTGTAGATTTTTTAAAAAATAATTAAGGCTAAAAGGGGTCCTGTAACCAAATTAATTTGTTAAACTAATTAACCTAATTATATTTTTAAATAACCACTAAAACCCATGAAGGGTCTTGGGTTCAATACATGGTAGAGACTATAGTGTTTCTAGGACAACGGTTGAACGGGGAGGTGGTTTGTCTAAGATAAAGTTCAATTCCGGGTTTTCTCCTCAATTACGGATGGACACTTTATAGAGGGTGATGAACTTCAGGGGTTCGTCAGATCATACAGGATCCAATCACGGCTTTTAAAAAATTAAATAACGTCTCTGCCACCGCTCGATTTGGACCCTAAACCTTCTCGGCACTCAACTCACTGAGCTACCAGGAGATAACTTTAAATCGAATATTGCAATGTATCTGTAGGATAACTAACTGGTCATCAGATTTACGTTAAATATATCATGAAAACAAAATAATAAATTTTAAAATAAGGTCTAAACCAAAGGTAATTTTGTTTTACAAATAACTCGTGAAGTGAAATTTTTTTACAACTTTTAAACCCCAACTCCGATAAACCCTACCCAAACCTTTCCGGGCAAAAACTGTAGGAAAGCTGTTTTTATTTTCGTTTCAGCACACCCGCCGATTAGCAGATGTATCCTGGGAGATTAGTTTTAAGCTTGGTACAACTCCAGGGTACTGGCCTATAATCAATTCACGACACCGCACTTGTGCTATCTTGTGGAATTTCTAATGAGACACTTCGTTGTATGTAACATAAAAGTTTGTAATCATTAAAATAATAACTGCTTTAGTGATATTACTATTTCTGTTAAATTTACAACAATGCCCAATGGATGATTTAAAATTGAGGCGGTTTATTTAAAATGACAACAGTCGATAAAGAAAAGATTTGAAAACCCTTAATGGTTCCTATTCAGTGGAGCTTAGGCTAAAGCTATAACTTATTGTTATTGAAAATCAATTTATTGCAAAAATAATTTTAAATAATATGAAATTAAAACAGTAATTATTTAAATAAGCCCAATTAGCCCAAGCAGAAATAGAATGATATAAAGGTTTTAGTTACCAAATATGATTTGATAATATTCCAATACTAATTATTTTCACCATGAACTTCATAGCAAAATTTATATTCAGCAATAATCTTACTTTGCATAAACTTACCGATGAGTATTCATTTAATTAGTTAATGTAAGGACAAGAAAAAAATAATGTATTCCTCTATATTTATCTGAAATTATTAAAAAGACAAATATGTGACCAAATGTGCTTTTTGATACATAAAATTTATAAAGGAAACTTGAATTGAAGCACACAGAATTCTTCACTTTCCGTAAGCAAACAAAGCATCCATACTTTCACTAGTCTGTAATAGAAATTATAGTTTCCTAAAACTACAATGATAAATGAAGGCCGGATTTCGTGCAGTAAAAATTTTAAAAACGTGCAATAAAGATAAATTTTAAGAGGCTTGCAATAAATAAAATCTATTCCAAGAGTGAAAATTTATTATATATCATAGTGTAATATTTTATAATATTATATAATATATAGATCATAGTGTAATATTTTATTTTACATATTATTTGGAATCATCAATGCGATACGAAGAAACTTGTCAAACAACTTTTTCCTTATTTTTTTCTCACTACCGTAATACCGGGCTACATTGGCCCTAGGGTCCTTCTTTGGCCCAAATGTAGGAAAAGATAAAACGTTCTCTAAATACTTTCAAGTAGTAGTTGTTCAACTAGTTACTGCAGTTTCTGCTAGGCTGAAGCCCCAAGTCGGCACTGATGTACACGAAATAGTTCGATAATTGTCTGCTAGTATCAGGACCTGTGGATTTCTTAATCTTGTGAAAACACGTGTTTTTTTTACTCTCAAACTTTCAACTTTCGAAACCGTTCCACGTATGTTACAACTTTGGTAAGTACCTAATTAACTAATTTGCTTAGTACGGTAGGCAGTGGTATAGTTGTATTTGTCATTACGGTTTAGGTTTTTGGTAAAAAAATATAAAATAACAACAGCTCTAATAACCTCAAAAATACGACCTACTTTGGCCCACCTGTTTTGTGGGCTAAAGTAAGTCGTGCTTTTGAAAACTTATTTTTGTAGTTATTGCTATGCATTACGGGGGGCGGCATCATGAAAGTAAATTTGTTTTGCATAAAGAACAATGTTGGTTTACGAGAAGTAGGTCACGCAAGAAGAAGGGTGTCCCCTATGGTCCCCTTATGGTCAAGGTGACTGAAGAATTAACTAAAGGTGGGAGTCGAAGACTCACTAGAAAGGGACTCTCTAAACAGATCCCAAGGAGCTAGGAGGAAGCTGAAAACGGAGCCGAAGAAATTATAAGTCTGGATTTAAGAAGGCTGGAATACATCCTATTAATAAAGAAGACGATTTAAAACGGTTACCTTCTAAGGATGTGTCTGTTAATTTGGATCTGGTTGGAAAGACTTTCATTCACCATTTGGAACAAAAAAGAAAAGAGGTTGTTCAGCCCAAAACAATTTAAAGACAAAAACTGGAAGTTTCTGCTGGTAAGAGCAGTCCAAGATATTCAATATCAAGAAATGCAAAAGCATCAGAAAGAACAACAGAAAAGAGAAAGAGACATGAAAAAAAAGCAAAAACAAGAATTAAGAGAAAACAAAAACTTGAAAAAATACAACAGAGAGAATTGAAAAAAAGAAAGTAAATGGTAAATTCCTGAAGAGGAAGACTACAAGAAAACATAACATCTCAACACCAGAAGAAGATAGTGATAACTACAGCCTCATTTCTTCAGGCCACAGCGACCTTGTTTTTTCAAGTGATGATGAAAAGGAATTGGTTGACTCAGTTGTACCACCTACTTCCCAAAATGGCAATAATCCTCAAGATAGTAACGAATCTCCAGAAGAAAACACCAATACACCTCCAGAAAGTACTCCTAAAGAAAATTTAAAGGCAAATTTAAAAGAAGGGAATTTTGTTGTTGTGCAATGGAACGGGCTAGAGTTTCCTGGGATAACTGTGAATGTGACGGATGAATGAGCTGATGTTGAGTGCATGGGACGCAATTTTGGAAGTGGCCAACAGTCAAGGAAACTTTGTTTAAGAATGGGCTGTTATAAAGAAGATAATCGACCCTCCAAACCTGGAGGAAAAGAGGACTCTTCCTTGTCAGCAATTAGTGAGACATAAGACAAATGTGTATTTTTTAGATTGTTAATTTTTTGTACCTTTTATGAAAACAAGAATGTTTAAATGAATTTTAAATGTATTTATCTGTCTTAAAAATGAATTTTCTTACTAACCCTAGTCTTCTTTGATCCAAACTAATTCCACAATGCTTTAAAGTAGGTAAAATATCATTGGGCCAAAGTAACCCAAACATGAGGGTAACATTGGCCCAAGTAAAAAATAAAAAAAAAATAAAGAAAAACTTAATTTTTTTTGTTAAACTCATTAGAAATTAAATTTAGGGTAGTCTAGTTGTGTAATATAGGTTACCAGAGCTTAGATATAGGAAAGTTACAAAACCAATTTAAGTGTGATTAAAACATTTTAAAAAATTGGGCCAAAGTAACCCTGTTTTACGGTACCACTATAGTTCACCATAACGGATAATAATTACCAAATTAATGGTTATTTTTATAAACTATGATCTTTCCGCTTCAGTTCTGGGTATGAAATAATTATTACTCAAAAAATATTCATGATCAAAATAAAAATTAATATAGTTAAAGTGCAGTTGGAGAAATAGAGAATAATCCTTTAGATATACAATGAATTCAATCGTTGATATCAATCTTAAGATAAAAGCAACATTATTATTGAAATGTAGTGTTGAACTTAGTCCAAAAATAGCGGTAAGTTAAATAGTCTATCAAAAACATCCAAGATATCGTAAATATTCTAAAGTGGCATAATTTACATATAATTTTACTATCTTGGAGAGGAAAAATGCACATAGAAAAAACTATCCACATCCTCCCAGAGATTAGATTATAAACCAGGAAATTTAGAATATAAATATTCAATCACTTATATTTTTAGATTTTCAGTATATTTAGCAATAACGATGTAAGATATATTTTCTTATTATGTATTTTTTACATAATGAAAGTTATCTGCTCACTTCAATTTGGCTTCGATGCCCCGAGGAAGTCTCATGTGCCCCACCTCTACGATGAGTTGAAGTGGCTCTTCCCTTCTATCCGTAGATTCTATTTCCTAGGTTCATTCTTATATCAAACTATCAACTCACAACATCCATCTTATATCTATAGTCTCCTACAATCCCAATCCTCTATCCAATCCCAGGGCACAAGATCTCGCTCTTCCGATCTTTATTTCCGTTCCCATAGGACCAAAACTTTTGAGCGTTCCTTTCTAGCCCGTTCTACCTCTCTTTGGAACTCACTCCCACTCGATATCCGACATGCGTCTTCTTTATCCACATTTAAAATCAAACTTTTCCTACGCCTTCTAAATTCCGACATGCTCTCTAATCAATAAAAATGAATAGCTATATTCAACACAATTGATTGATGAATTACTGTAAATATTCCTCACTCATTATGATATTATTTTTCTATTAGACTATATCTTTTTTTATAAATTTGTATGTTTTTTTTTTTTATTACTTTTTGTAATTCTCTATCAGGCCAAACATTTTTAGTTAATTATTTTATTTGAAAAGAAAAGATATGACTGACCGAGAAGCAAACCAGGATGGCTGAGGTGGCTAAGCACCACCACAGATAGGTGGGAGACCCGGGTTCGAGTCCCGGTCCTGGTCACATCTTTTCTTTTCGGATAAAATATTTAAAAAATTATACCATATAGCAATAAAATAAATCATAATTTTTAGTTAATATTTATTTTCATGTTATTATGTAAATTTGAATTATTCTATAATGTAGCCATTTGGACAGATATATATTTATTTAATTTTATTCATTTTTGTTATTCTTAAGGGACCCGGTCCCAGAATAAAATTATTTTTCTATACTATTTGCTACTGTTTTTAAACCATTGTATACAAAGCCTGTCGGCAATCGTATTGTCATAATAACTACGGGCTTTTGGTATTAATCATGTCACAGGTTAGGTTGTTGGAGGCATAGAAATATATTTATTTTATTTATTTATTATGTATTTATTAGGAAACTAAGTGTATTAAGCACTGTGTTTCTAATCTCATGGTTCTTTGATCATCTACGACGGTAGATAATTATTTATTCTGTTATATACGCCACAGATCACCTCTGTGGCTCGAAGAACCTCGTATGGTTCACGCAGCCTCTATTTAGTGCGTTAATACATAAAAAAAGGATGTTTTGGTGAAAAATAAAATTTTTGTAAATACTTTTTTTTTTTAATTAAAACAAGTTGGTAAAATTTGAGCTCATTTACATTAACTCGTTTTCGAAGTAATTTTCTTAAATTGTTTTAATGTTGTAAATCAGAATTTTTTTTTCGTTTTATATCTACATCTACACCTGTCAAATGAAACCATGTCAATCAGCAGATTGGCTGACAGTAAAATAAAATACAATGACATGAGAGACATGAAGAAGAACAGTACCCAGCGGTACCTCTCCCTTGGCTTGATTCAATTTCCTATTATAACATATCCCTCATCCACGTTATTTTTAGACTCCTTCTAGTGTTCCCTGACTCCTTCATTTGTTCTATTAATGGGTTTGGGTGTAGTTTTTCTTAAAAGCGTTTGCAGTATGTTCCATTGTGTTTGTCAACCATTGTTATGCAGAAATCAGAAGTTAGTATGCAGAGTTTTGTTTGTTAACATACACAAGCCTGAGTAATTTTGACTGGAAAGTTTGAATTCGTTTTCTTTGAGTCTGTTTACCAATGAAATTTGTAATGCATATGTCCAAACTGGTTTTAGTAAGTTGTATACGTGATTAATTTTTTACTTTAAATCGGAGTGGCTCAGTGGTAGAGCACTGAGATGCCGTGACGGAAATCCTGGTTTAAATCCCGCTGCTGGCAAGACTTTTATTTAGTCTGTTTGCTCCATCAATCCCTCTCCCATCACTCATTTCCACTCTCATCAAACGATCTCCTCCAGGCTACAGCTGTTAGAATCAAAACCTTTTCCTTTCCCATCACATTAGCATCGGTGTACTGCCCTCCCAATAAATCCATTTCCCATTCCGAATTCAGCTCTCTCCTGAACTCCTTAGGGATTCATTTCCTTTTAGGTGCAGACTTTAATGCGAAACATCAACAATGGGGCTCAAGAACTACTAACACCCGAGGTCGCATCCTCCTCTCTGCACTTAACTCCCATAATTCCAGTTTTATTTCTCCAGGCACCCCTACATATTGGCCCACTGACCCAAACCGAAAACCTGATCTCCTTGACTTCTTCATCCATGCTGGCTTAGGTCCCTTAAACAATTCCATAGAACGCCTTGATGAACTGTCCTCAGATCACAGTCCTTTGATCCTCACCCTTTCTATAGTCCCAATATCCAAACTTCCTCCGCCATCATTTATTAGGGGACCAATAGACTGGAACCTATTTCACCAGCTTGTATCCGACACCATTGACCTCAGAGTTTCCCTAAAAACACCTCAGGAGTTAGATGATGCAGTCAATTCCTTTACCAATATGATCCAGCAAGCAGTTTGGACTGCATCTTCACCCCGTCCTTCCTTCAAAGTCCGCAAGAAAAATCCATTACCGCAAGATCTTAGGGATCTTATCCTTACAGAACGCCGTTACCGATCCCTTTGGCAAAGAACCAGGCATCCTCACGATCGGAGACTGTATAACTACTTCACCAAATTAGTCAAAAAGAACCTGACAACCTATAGATCCGAATCCTACAAATCCTACCTTTCCACACTATCTGCTTCAGATAATTCCCTTTGGAATGCCACCAAAAAAATACTCAAATACCACTCTATTTGCCATCCTCTCCGACGTGAAGACAGTTCTTGGGCTGCATCAGATGAGGACAAAGCAGAGGAATTTGCCAAACACCTTTCAAATACATTTATCCCACATCCTGAAATCCACCCTAACCACGTTTCCAATATTAATGAATTCCTTTCTTCACCCATTCCTCTATCCTTACCTCCTAAAGCTGTAAATCCCTCTGAGGTCAAATTTCTCTTACAAAAGTTAAAAGTCCGCAAATCTCCTGGACATGACCTTCTTACCACCCAGATCCTTCAACGACTTCCTCAAAAAGCGATTATTTTCCTTACCTATCTATACAACTGTATCCTTCGTACAACTCACTTCCCTTTGCTGTGGAAACACTCCGTCATCATCCTATTCCCTAAACCTGGCAAACCACCCAATGTCACTTCATCATACCGACCCATCAGCTTGCTCCCTATTCTTTCCAAAATTTTTGAAAAAATCCTCCTGAAACGAATCCTACCCATCATCGAATCCAATAATATTCCTTCCCATCAGTTTGGATTCCGTCTCAGGCACTCGACGGTACAGCAGGGACTCCGAGTTATCGATCACATATCCTCTGCTCTTGAAAGCAAACAATACTGCACAGGCGCATTTCTGGACGTATCACAAGCTTTCGACCGGGTATGGCATGCCGGTTTGCTGTTCAAGCTCAAAACCCAGTTACCTCAATCCTTATTTCTAGTTCTTCGATCCTACCTCTCTGATCGCTACTTCCAAGTACGCTGTGGTAACGAATACTCCAATCTTTACCCAATTCAAGCTGGATTTCCCCAAGGCAGCGTCTTGGGTCCTATCCTATACATATTGTACACCGCTGATATCCCAACTACTACTGAAACCTTCCTTGCAACGTTCGCAGACGACACAGCTATCCTATCATCTCATCCAGATCCCGAAATAGCTTCCACGAACCTACAAAGCCACCTTTCACTCATTGAAATTTGGTGTAACCAATGGCGGATCAAAGTCAACGAGGAAAAATGCAAACACGTGACTTTTACCCTTCGCCGGGAAACATGTCCTTCTGTCCAATTCAATGAAACCATCCTACCTATTTCCGACACAGTACGATACCTTGGCTTCCTCCTAGACAAACGACTTACATGGAATCCTCATACCAGACTCAAAAGACAAGAACTTAACAGACGATTTAGCCAACTATACAGATTACTATGTCGGACCTCCGATCTTTCAATAGACAATAAATTACTAATATACAAGACCATCATCAAACCTATTTGGACCTATGGACTGGAACTGTGGGGGACAGCAAAACAATCGAATATCAGACGCATTCAATCCTTTCAATCCAAAATCTTGAGAACTATTTTCGATGCTCCTTATTATGTTTCCAACAAAACCCTCCATAAAGATCTCAACATTCCTTTCGTCCTCGACCTCATCCCTACTAAATTTTCAAACTTTCACCAAAACCTTGCCTGTCGTCCCAACCCCCTGGCTCAGTCACTATCCAGTTCCACACATCCATATAACCCACCCCGCCGTCTAAACCGGCAATGGCCCCGAGATCTGTTGTAATAATGCCATTTGGAGTACTGGCACTGGCCAGATTCTCCACTCACGACCTGTGTGTGTGTGTGAAGCGCCCTTACCGGCTTCCATTGGCGTTTAATGCCAGTGACGCGGCTGGGAAAGGGGGCTGGGGCTTCCCGGACTCCTGCTTTGCCCTCATTCCTGGGGAAGAAGCTCAGTTCGGGGACTCCAGGCAAATTGTAAATAGGGTATGAATGTGTGCATTTTATTTTATTATTAGTATTATTATTATTATTTATTTTACTTTATTATTTATTTTACTTTAATATTATTATTACCGCATTAATTTCTTTCTGTTACCGCATTTATATATTTTTCCGCATGTATATATTTATTTATTTTATTTTATTTTATTTTGTTTATATTATTGTTTCGTTATGGAATGACTGTAAGCTACACAGCACTATTACTTATTGCCCATAAGTGCCAGATTGTAATATTTCAATAAAGTGTTAATATAAAATATAAAAAAGTCTGTTTGCAGCGGGAGATGAATCATATGAGGTTGCAATAACATTTATTTTTATTTTATACATAATTACTATCACCTTCAATATACACCACTTCTCTATCCCTACAACGCTCCATGCGAATTTTCCATTGTTGGAAATTGGTTGATGGAAGTCATCTTCTGGCAGTTCCTTCAGGACGCGTTCTCTTTTACAGCTTAGACGGACTCAAATCTCGTCCCTTTTAATGAAGATTTCACCTTAGGGAACAGGTAGAAGTCACATGGTGGAAGGTCTGGTGAATAAGGTGTGGGATGCTGTACTGGGCTAGGAACCTCTTGACAGATAACGCGGAATGAGCTGGCGCATTGTCTTGGTGGAGAACCCATGATTTGTCCTTCCACATTTCGGATCGATTTTTCCTTACTCTTTCACGTAGTTTTGCAAAGTACCTCAAGGTAGTAGTATTGATTAATAGTTTGACCTTCAGGAACCCAGTGAAGGTACACAATCCCATGAATATCGAAAGTCTCGTTATTTAATAGACACACCTCGTATATGTCCTAGAACCCACCCCAGCCTCTCTAAAGAAAGTACCCTTTATTGAGGAGAAAACATGACGGTTGATCTTGATCTCGGTCAAATCATCCCTCTACACAACCGTTGTCCAAGAAACAGTACAGTCTCTACCATGTACTGAACCCAAAACCCACCATGGGTTGTAGTGGTACAGGTTTTTTATTTTATTATTTTCCTTGATGATGCCTGAATTGGCGGAATATTAGCGGCTATTTTCGTTTTCTATTTATTTCTTTCGGTGATTTATCTGATTTTTTTTGTGTACACGTATTTGTAACAGTATGGACCGTACCGTGTCCTGAACCAAATAAAGCAATGTTAATATTTAAGGCTTCTTCTTATGGAGTTTTCCTGACATATCCTAAAAACTATCATATGTCTTATATGAGCTATTGCTTCTCTATATTAATCAGTTTCTAAGTTTAAAATAATAATTAAATAAATTTAAAAAATAATCAAAGATAAATAGGAAAATTAATTAGTATCACTGGATATGAGTATGTTGTGTACTCTTATGTATAGTTTTCGTTAAACAAACTTTATATTAAATAAAAAATATATTGTCGGTGAGAATTATTTTTTTCCTGGACATAGATTAATATATTGCACTAGTATTTCTTTTTTTTTTTTTTTTTTTTTTAATTCAATTTATTGATATTTACAACTATAATACAATTACAATAAGTAAATCTGCTATATGTCTAATACGACTTGAAAAGCACTTGTGGAGAAACTACCCATCGGTAGCACTCTAAAAAGTTCTATAGTAGATGGTCTCGAGGCCATCTTCTTTTCAGACGCCTCGGAGGGTTATCAGGAATAGTATGGGAAGCAAGTTGAGAGACTAGCGGATTCAAGTGTGTATGGAGCTTGTCATGGAAGGATAGGTATCTAGTTTGGGCCAAATCAGTAACATATGGGATATTAAGATCATGATGGATGAGTTTGTTTGTGACATAATAAGGAGCATTGAGGATTTTACGAAGGATTTTGGATTGCAAGGATTGGATACGAGATGAATTGGATGGTTTAGTAGAGCCCCAAAGCTCAACTCCGTATGTCCAAATAGGCCTGATAACTGTCATGTAAATGAGTCTTTTGTAATTTATTGGGAGCTTAGAGCGTTTGTCCAGTAAATGTTGAAGTAGGCGAAAACGACGAGCAGTTTCTTGTCTTTTCAGTCTTGTATGAGGATTCCAAGTGAGACGTTTGTCCAGATGGAGTCCTAGGTAACGTACCTGTTCGACAGAGTTCAGAGGAATATTATTAAAGGATACAGTAGGGCAGGAATTTGTAGGTTTACGACGAAGGGTGAAGGTAATTTGATGGGATTTGTTAGGATTAATTTTAATTCTCCAATTTTGACACCATTCTTGAAGGTTTGAGATATGGGATTGAAGAGTTTGGGATGCAACAAATGGATCATTATTTACTGATAACACACATGTGTCATCAGCGTACGTAGTGAGGACAGTGCTTGGATGGGTTGGGATGTCAGCTGTATATATCGTGTATAGGATGGGACCCATGATACTACCTTGAGGAACTCCGGCAGACTGGGTAAAGAGGGAAGAGTAGGTAAAATTATGGTTTACTTTAAAGGCTCTATTACTGAGGTAGGAACTGATAATAAGGAAGTAAGTAGAAGGTAAGAATTTACGGAGTTTGTACAACAGTCCCGGATGCCAGACTCGATCAAAAGCCTGCTCTACATCGAGAAAAGCTCCCGCGCAGTACATTCCGCGCTCTAATGCGGATGAGACAACGTCCACCACACGATGGCATTGCTGGATAGTGGAGTGTGATGTTCGGAAACCAAATTGGTGATCTGGGATTATTTGATTGGATTTTATGATAGGATGAAGACGTTTCAGAATGAGTTTTTCAAGTATTTTGCCCATTATGGGCAGGAGAGATATAGGACGGTAAGAGGATGAGAGTTCTGGTGGTTTTTTAGGTTTTGGTATCATCTTAACTATGGATAATTTCCAGGAATCAGGAAAGTACGTGGTGCGGAGTACAGCGTTGTATATATATGTAAGGAGTAGGATCGCTTTCCGAGGAAGGCGTTTTAGAATATGGGATGTAATTAGGTCGTGGCCAGGGGCTTTGTTGACGGGTAATCTGTGAATAATGTTTGATATTTCGGAAGGATGGAATGCTTTAGGAGGAGGGGACATCTGAAGAGGAATACTTAATTCTGCTTCAATGCATTCAGAGTGGGTTGGATTAAGGATATCTGGATGAGGGTTAAATGTGTTGAATAGGTGCTGGCCGAAAATTTGTGATTTTTCTTCATCAGATCTTGACCAGGTTTGGGAATCGGTTAAAAGTGGATGGTTGAAATGTTTATATTTTAGGAGTTTTTTGCACTAGTATTTCTAAAGTAACATAACTCAAAAATCTTTGGAACTTTTTGGGAAAACTATTAGTGAGCACAAATATGTATAAGGACACTAAGTGTAACACCTCTGTCTTCTGGCAAACAATTGAGAGCTTGAAGGTTAAGTTGATACAGTCTTGATGAGTGATTAGGAAATATTTATTTATTTCCTTCCTTGTCATAAGGTTGGTCACTTTATAAATACTAGTGCGAAATGTCAAATAATTTTGAAATGCAGGAGATTTGATATACTGCTGGTTTTGTATCAAGTGTTGTTTTCCATTCTAAGTCATTATTATTTTAAGTGTAAATTTATGCAATAAGGTAATTAGGGTGTTAATCAATTAAATAATATTCTAATTATTGGGGAAATTAGTACAAATAAAAACTGAAATTGGTGAATTCGACTAATTAATGTTGCGATAATCGGTCAGTCCAGTCCAATCATTCAACTGTATTAGATGAATATTTTCATAATAAAAACCAATACCTCAGTCTGTAAAATCTTTGAATCTCTCAACGATTAAGCCAAACTCTATTTCTTACTCGATTATATTTTAACCCGAGGTTTAATTTTATGATTTTATACTTACTGCAGAATATTTAACTCTAATTCTCATTCGAAAAAGTGGACGATACATCTGCCTGCCGTATCTGTTTGTCTTCATAGGTGATATGAGTTTTCCATTTCTAAAGTAAACATCTGACACTCTGGCGTATCGTGCGAATGGTTTATGAAGGTTTATCATGCATCTGTTCGGAGAATTTGGGGCGCAATCGTTCAAACGTATAAATGGTTAAAAAAAATTGATAATTCCACATCATTTACCAGAAAAGCTATTAATCAATATTACAGTAATTTATTTCATTTTGTTTTCTGTAATTGGACTATCAAAATAAGCCTACAGTTAACAGAGGGTTTGAAGTGCAAGATGAAAAATGCCTTTATTGTCGTGGTGAAGTATATGGTGTAGTTTAATGTAATTTTCATCAAATAATATACAGTATGGAATTTAAATAACTGATAAATACTAACTAAATAAATAGCCTGTCGACTGTGGATATAAGATTAAAAAGCATATATATATATATATATATATATATATATATATATATATATATATATATATATATATATATAAAATAATATAATGCATAACTACTCCACTGACTTCTATTTTTTATTATTCGTCTTCTACCTTCTTATTACATACATCTAATAAGAATGCCTATGAATTTATATGAACATGCGAATGCTAAAGCGATCCTATTTTAGAGAAATTAAAATTACATAAATCTATACCTATATTCTAAACAGTATCTTAAGAAAGATGAGATCTGTAATGCTACTTTTTGAATTTTTCCCTCTTATTGAGAGCTGTGTAGGTGTAAGTTTGTATAGTTGTATTGTTCTTGATCTTATTTGTTGAAAAAATTGCTAAAACATAAAAAAAAAACTTTTTTCAAATATAAGAAACTTCTGTAAAATTGTAGATACCGATTTTAAATGCTTTTTATTTTTCTACACAGCGAAAACTAATTATTAACTAATTTGTTTTAAATAGACCCTTAAATAAATAATCGAGTAGAATCCTCTTTTAAATCAAAACAAATGGAACATTTTTTTTTTGGTACTGTAAAATTACTAGCCCCTTCCGAAACGAAATCCTGATTTCATGGCTCCTAGTATTGAGTTCGTTATTATATTGTTACGGCCAGAGAGAGAAAGGCGGGCGGAAGGTATTAACGTCTTAAGCCGGTCGTCTGAAGAGATTAAGATGATGGTTCTGGAAGGTTCGAGAACGTGCTCTCCCCACTCCCGTGCGTCCAGAACGTTCCTTGCCTATTAAATACCCCCTCGCCGCTAGTCAGGCAGTCAGTATTAAGCCAGGCAGTGTGATGAACAAGTGAATCAGCAATAAGTGAGTTAGTAGTATGTGTCAGTGTGATAAACTATTCAGTAGTAAAGCAGGCAGTGTGATAAACTAGTGTCAGTGAACTGTGACAGTCTCGCGAGTGTAATAAACCGTTTTTGTTTACTTTATTGTTTGGTTTGTTTACTTTATTTACAGTTATTGTGGACTTTAAGTGTTAATTAGTAGTTGTAAACTGTAGTGTAATTTTGTAGTATTCATACTAATTTATAGTTAAGCTATTTAGAATTAGTAATATCTCATAATTACTAATTATATTAAATAGGTGTTAGGCCTAGATTATAATCTTTAGAATATTGTTATTGTAAATTTATATTATTCTAATAATTTAATTGTTAATAATTTCATATTATTCTTTTATTCAATTGTTAATAAATTTTAGTATCTCGAATTTGGGAGTAGTTTAATTCATTTTACACCCAGTAGTCCGCAACAATATTATACCTTGCGAGAATCAGGCTAGTTACATTTTAACAAAAATTTTTATGTTTTTACGAATGAAAAAATAATAGTAATAATATAGGCAAGTGCTTCAACTGACTTAAAATTAAGCATCTTGGTAATGAGAGAAGTGTAAAAAAAAAAGGATTGCAAGCTCTGTATAAAATCACATCCATCCCAATACTGAGCTACTCAGGTAAATCATCGACTATCTTTCCAAGAACCGAAGCCGAAGAGATGAGGGTCCCTGAAGAAACTAGAAAGATAAACTAAGATGATCAGAATCAGAAACACTCCAATTAGGAATAAGGCCAGCAGAAGAAGAAAACTGTCTAAGTAGATTAGCCCATATTAAAAGAACGGTCTATGAGGCGAGAGCGAAAGAAAGAAGGATAGCAGGAAGGCTCAGAAACACTTTGAAAGGTGAAGCCAAAAAATATTATTTTAGAAGAAGCATGAATTGGAGTGGTGAAATCAGCTGATCGGGACCACGATACATGTAGCAGCCATTACAACTTAACATCATCTCATAAAGAATCCTCAACACAGATCATACTGAGAGGAAGAAGAAGAAGAAAAGAGGAAGAGATTGTCAATAATAAAAATTCAAGTTGCTCATCTTAATTGAGGCGTTTGGGATCAAAAGCTGATGACACCAGAATTTCAAAAATAGTTTTTTTGCTCAATCAGTCCAATAATTTTATATTCTGGAAACTTCAGGTTCAGAAACAGACTTAAATAATGAGAAATAAGGTGAAAAAGTGTCGTGTTAGACTAAATTGCTTCACTAAACTAGCGAAAAATGTGAAAAAGTCAGTTTTTGAAACTTCGGAGATATCCACTTTTGATCCCCACTGCCTCAATTAATTATTTTTAAATAATTAGCTAAATATTGTGAGTTATTTAGGTTAGTATTTTTGCAAGGACGGTCAAGTCGCAGAAGCCCTTAAACAAGATGGCCTAACCAACTAGGGCATGACGAGGTTAGTAAAACTGGTGAGGTTAAGAGAAATTACTTAATTACTGAAGCTAACGGTTTGTAATTGAGTCAGTTACTAATCTAGGCACACCTCGAGCGCCCCCCGCATTTTAAAACCTCTAATATTTTAAAATATTTTGGGGACGAAGCTATCTCCTGGGAAGGGGTCTACGGAATACAAATGTAATCAGTCAAATTAATGTCCCTAAGAGAGTTGTAATTCAGTAGAGCTTGTTTTATCTATTAAATAGACTCTGAGATAGAGAAGGCAGTTGATTTAGTTTGGCGTAATAATTAGTGTAGTCAATGTGAAATTTAGCGGAGCGGGGTTTGGTTAGAGTGTAAAGGGCTGTTTATGAGATCTGCAGATCCTTGATTTCGAGACACGTTGCACCAGATAAATTATTATATTTTATTACTATTCTCTCAATGATCATGCGAGATCTGCATACACTCAGGGGGCCATCCAGCCTCTATAAAATGGGTACTCACAATTTGGAGAAAAACCCGGCGTTTATACATGATCTAGGCAAAATGACCTTCCTCCATAACAGTTAGAAAGCAATGCAATCCTTTTTTGAACGCGAAATCATATGGCATAGGCATTCAAACCAGTGTCCCCTTATGGATTTCCAGAAACAATTGCTAATTTTCCGTAAATGGTCATAACTAAGAAATGTTTACAAAAGACTTTGTTGGTTTCTTCTGGTTTAGATAGTGTTGATAAATTTATCGCCAACGTTTCGCTAGCCATGCTGCTGACTTCTTCACGGCTGAGATCATCTGGGGTCCAAGAGGTTCTTCAGATCCTACACGATCCAACTACGGCTGTTATCATATTAATAATTTCTCTTCCATAGGCGCATTTGACCCCAGAACGGCATAGCAACTCAGCACACTACTCTCTCAGCTACTACCCTATAATTGTTAGGAGAACTAATCGAAGATCATAAAGGATTTAAATACTTAATATAAAAAAAATTGTTAAATTATTTATTGTATTTGAAATAGGCATACATATCCATAAACTGAAAATTATATTTGTTTTAGTGATTTAGCAGCTTACTTAATCCAGATCCACAATAGCTTATTACTGTTAAAATATTAAATGATAAAATAAATATTTAAAAAATAAGTTAAATCAGGTTTTGGTTTTGACTGATTAGTAAATTCGTAAACACACAAATCCTTTGGGAAAGAACCAAATGTAGCGCATTTGTGAACTTTGAAATACAATTTTAAGCCTGCAAGTCTAGTTTGCCATAAAATCGGTTTATCAGGACCCGACGGGTATGATAAGGCTCAATGGAAAACATCCCAACCCTTTCACTTCTATAAAGGAGGGGGACAGCCTTAGTCCTTTGCTTTTTGGTCCTTCTCATGGATGAGGTATGGAAGATATGCAAAAGGAGAACTCCAAGAGCTGTGGTGGGATACTGGAATCTAACACCAGTGCTTGCTGAGGCTATGGTATACGCAGACGACATAGTACTGATTGCGGACTCTCAGGAAGCTCTCCAGACATCACTAAACTAATGGCATGAGGAGCTCCAGCTAAGAGGATTGCACATCAATCCAGATAAAAGCAAAATTATGTGTGTAGGAAGGGAAAAACTGGAGCCAAGGATATTATGTGATGGTGAACGACTTGAAATAACGACACCTATACATATCTAGGGACAGTAATGAGCAAAGATGGTAAAATAGAACAGTATATAGAGGTTTTAAAACAGGTGATGAAGGCCAACGGACCAGATATCCAAAACTATCTTCGGAAAACATGAAGTAAGCAGAGAAGCCAAAATTAGGATATTTAAATCGGTTTTCCTTCCAGTGCTCTTGTATGGATCTGAAAGTTGGACAACCCTCAATAAGCATGCAAGCAGGATCGCAGCGGCTAAAATGAGGATCCTCCAAAGGGCATTGGCAAGACCAGGAGGGACTGTATAAGAAATGACAGGATTCGCGAGGATTTGGGAGTGAAATCAGTGCGGGACACCTGAAGAGCGGCAAAATGGTTTGGGCATGTCTGCAGAATGAGTGATACGCGAAAAGCCAGGTGGTTCTTTGAAGCAAGACCGGAAGGAAGCCGCCCTCACGGTAGACCCAGATGTATGTACTCCGACTTGGGAAACTGGGTGCAGCAAGAGGACTCACAATTCCGGAGATGAGAAGAATTTCAAGGGACAGAGACCAATGAGCTCGGTGGACCGAGACGGCAACTCCATGCTTAGCGGCACACAGAAGTTAGAGGAAGAAGAAGAAGTAAATAAATTCTTAATTAATTACTACAAATAAATATTCAATAATTACTCAATGGCATTGAACTCAATGTAAATAATATAATATAGCTTCATAAAGACGAGAAGCATACCAGAAATTGAGTTTTATAATGCTAAGGAATAAGAGACGGATTGTAGGATCCCCACTAGGAATGAGTGACTACATCGCAAGAAACATCGCCTTCCGTATCGATATTTTTTATTAAATTTAAATTTAGCACTGCATATCGAAAAATATATCTATTTTTGATTATATCAGCCTCGATATAGATTTAAAGAAGATAAATAAGAGATATAAACACAGTTCGCAACAAAAGTTTTTCAATCCTATCAAAATAGAGTTATGTCTATAAAAGTTCGACATTTATTAACCTTTAAAATTTGAAGAGGGTATGTATAGAATTGAATATAAAAGTTAGTAATATTAAATGTTTTTAAGTGAAGCAAAGAAACTAAACATTGTTATAAGTTTTAAGGGTAACAAGACATTTCAAAGGAATAAAAATAAATGGAAACTTTAAAACAAAAGTGAATGCAGATTCCAAGTAGCCAAGAAAAACAACTAACAATCCCTAGAACATTTAAGATTCCAACTTGAACATTGCTACTCAAGATAGTACAGAAATTTCTCCTTTGTTTGTCGAATCCTCCGTTTCTGTAGAACTTTCTATCCTTTGTGAATGTAGAAATATATTTTTCTTGGTAAAAATATATTTATCTGATGTACATGTCTATTATAAGACCTACATGAACTTACGGAGTTGAACTTTTGAGTATCCAATCCTTAAAATCCAAAAATCTTCGTAACATCCTTAATGTTCTTTACTTCGTTACTAATAAAATCATCAAAGTCCCATTTTTTGCAATTTTGGCCTCGACCTGATGTTAATCCTTTCATAGCAAATTTTATTACCACTCAATCGTGATAGTTTCAAATCTCTTCTATTCCCGAAAATCTTCCAAACAACTGAAAAAAGGATGATCTGATGACTTTCTAATTTAAATTAGTCATTTGAGTACAAACAATGGGTACTTTCTCTACTTGCCTTTATTTACTTGTCATTATTATCATTTATAATATTTACTTACGATATCGTTTAAAATAGAAGTAAATTTCAATAAATAAATTAAAAATATAAATTTCAATGGTTTCGAACAATTTGTTTGTAGTTCAAAATCAGGTAAATTCTAACACAATTTAACTTTTTAATTCCGGTCTCAAAATCGATTAACTAATCACGATTACCTAACCGATGGTTTATCTTTGATTAGTTAATCAACAAAAAATCAATAGAAATTCTGTTATACACAAATCAACTAATCAAAGTTAGGAAAATTAGGTTTATAACCGATTCAGCAACTGGCCTTAAGTCATTTGTAGATTAATTAAATGGCAATAAAAAAAATTTGGTAAAGAATTTAATTATTTCCTATGCTTATTAACATAATGTACAAACTAAAATTTTGTTGCGATTTTTCTTGTTCAATTTATTTTAAATTAAAAGGGTTAGAATTAGAAACCTATTTGAATCATCACATTAAAAATAAATGGCTAAAACCTTGAAAAACACTTCAAAAATAATTGCATATACCTACTCATATTCACGTAGCAACTGTTAAAATTGGTTTTAAAAAAATGAGTTATTAAACTTAATAACATGATGGTCTCGAAATGTTTTTCTGATGACGTTTTCCTTTCCTTCCGTTGATTATTCATAGAGAGATAAGAATAGTATCAGATTTTCAAACTTTCTACCCTATCAGTTCACGATTTATTGTGTCAATCCATCACTCTAAATGACAAGTTTAATAAACAACCTTGTATAACCATGTGGCCTTCATAAACCCTGTTTCATAACTCTTCTAACCCTTTTTTTTATTTTAATGTGCATGAGAATCTGTTCTATTGTATCAAAGTCACATCTGCATCCTTTATAATAATAATAATTATAATAAAGTATTTATTTACTCTGGGACAAGACCCTTTAGAATAGTAATACAAAAAATGAAATATGATCTCTGCTGTAATGGCATGAGATTGAATTTTTAGATAACTCCGAATAACAATAACAATAAATGAAAGCAACAATTATATAAAGAAGATAACAATAAATTAAATTAAAAAGAAAGAAAATAATTAATATTTACTTATGCTTATACAAATTTTATGAAAAAAAAAACAATATATATATATATATATATATATTCCTTATATATATATATATATATATATATATATATATATATATATATATATACTTCCATCAATTAATAAGTTTAAATTATAGACCTGAAGAACGTTTTCCGACATGAAGAAGGTTTAGAGCTTCATTGTGATGAGGATCAGCTAAGGATAGCTCTGCCAAAACATACATCTGAGAACCGAGGAAGGGTGTTCTGGGAGTGAACCGAGGCTTTGGATTTAAGGAGTTCAGAAATGTACGATGGAGGCCAAGATAGGATAACTTGGTAAAGATAGGATGCTAGGAAATACAGATGTAAGAAGGGTAAAGGCATTTCAGCTCTTTCTTCATGGGCGTTTCTCGAGATTGGGACAATCGTATGGGAAATATACAATGCAATAGATAAACCGTTAGTTTTGTATCGATATCTCCAGACACCTGCATACACTGTATAACAGTAGTCCAAGTAAAGGAAAATTAAGGAAGTAACTAGAAGTCTACAGGTTTCAAATGGGAACAAGTTAGTTCAAACGCCTAAGTTGGAAAAGGTGCGACGGGATTTAGTTTTTCCAGGAGTGAGTTCGGTCAATAATAATTCACAGATTTTTGAAGGTTGGATAGAATTTGATAGGATTATTACATAGAAAGAGGATTGGACTAAGGGAAATAGTTTTAAGTAAGTAGTTCACACCTATTACTACTGCCTCGGTCTCCTCCTTTATCAAGTTTAACTTGTTATCATTTTTTATAATTATTGGTCATTTTTTATGAGTTATAAATATTTTTATTTTTTAAAGAGAAAAGATAGGCCCTCGACCGGGATTTGAACCCGGAACCTTTGTCTCACCGTGACATCGCTCTGCCAATTGAGCTATCCAAGGCCCCTGCCGGTCGAGGACAAACCTTTCCTCTCATAGATCCTAAAGCCCCAGTGCTCCCGCCATTTTTGCGATGAATAGACTACAAAGAAGTTCTTTGAACATTAATTTTAATTTAGGAGCTTATTGACTTACGTCAAATTATTTTTTATAATTTTTTATAATTATTGGTCATTTTTTAACTTATTATCAATTGCCCACTTAATATTACTTTTGATGTCGATTTCAGAATCCAGACTCATTTTCCATACCATCAAAAAAAGTTTCCTACATCGCTTATGCATTTATAAATATGTGTGTGCAGCCAACACTTATCTTATTGAATTACTTCATGAGTGTTGGGTTACTTTTGATCACTTCCTTCTAGAGGGTTTTTGCCAATAGTACGATATATAACATAAATAAGTTTATAAAATAAGTTTTTACTTTTAGTCCATGAGATTCAGTCTCGACACCGAGGAATATAAAATTGATTAATGTATGATATTGTTACGGGCTACTGGGTATTAAAATGAATTAAACAATTCCTTAATTAAAGATACTAATATTTATTAACAAAATGATAAAAAGGATACAATTAAACTATTAACAATTAAATGATTGAACTAATATAAATTTATAATAACAATATTCTAAATATTATCATCTAGGCCTAACTCCTATTTAATTATTACAATAATATAAGATATTACTAATTCTAGATAGCTTAACTAGTTACAATAGTTTCTATGAATATTATAAAATTACACTACAATTTATAACTAATAATTAACACTTACAGTTCACTAGTCCACCGACCGTAAGATTCTTCAAGTATCACAAACTGACACACAGTAACAAACAGAAACAGTTTATTACACTCGCGAGACTGTTACAGTTCACTGATACACTTATTACACTGGCCGGTTCAACACTGACTAGTTTATCACACTGACACTCACTTATTACACTTATCACTGATCTTCACTGGTCTACTCTCAGGCTAAGACTGACTGACTCGAGGTGACGGAAGTCTTTTTATAGGCAAGGCCGAACATTCTAGAACACGGAGGGGCCAGATAATTCTGGAATATTCTTAATCCTTTGCCGACAAAAGGAGACAATCTAGAACCGTCCTAATCCTATTTTAACTTCTCCCGCCGACGGATTTAAGCCGCTAATCCTCTTGCTTCCGTCTTCCTGCCGGCGCCCGTAACAATATTTTCAATTCGCATTCTTTTTATTGTTGTTTCAATGAATCCAAATAAGTCCTTGATAGTAATACTTCATAAATGGAGTTGTGGAAAACTCAGTCCTCTTTTCATTATGGATTTTTCTCGAGTTATACTAAAAAAATGTTATTAAGGCAGAAATTGCCCTTATTTGTTTCGCATTATGGCATTTTCTGGCGATTTAGTTTATCCGCATTTTAAAACATATTAGTACAATACTTGCAGGAGTTTAGCGTTCTTTGAAATAGACAATTACGCACATTTATGATAAAATTACTATAAACGAATGATCGAAGAAATTCTTTGCTTTTTCAAAAAACAAGAACAATGAGCAATATTTAAAAATACCTAGAAACCAAAATTATTCCAATTTTCGTGATCCAAAAAGATATCCATACTCAGCTAACATATATGCCAATCCAGGAGGTAGGAGGTTTTTGTAGAAGGTGAACTAGACCAACTTTCAATGATCGACATTTATTCGACTCTGAACTCGATGCTCTACAACTTTTACCTTATAAGTTTCCAACAATGAATTTTTTTCTTATTATTTTTTACGACTAGCATTAATCAAATATCAAATTAATTAATTATGAAGGCATCTATCTATCTTAAAACAAAATAAAAAAATCTAATCAAATTAAATTATATATTAATGTATAGTAAATGAACAAAGAGATCTATCTCCTAACATTTGCCCCATCATCATCCTCTCTACCGCTCATACAGCGTGAGGTTTTCTTCAGTACAGCCCGGACTACACCGTACGATCCTCTACCATTTCTCTTCTTCTGTTCCATTGCAGGCTTCTCTTTGCGAAGCTTTCCTTAACACTATCTTCCCAGGTATGTCGGGGTCGTCCTCTGGACCTTCTTCCTTCAACCTTAGCCTCGTTTGTGATCTTGGCCAGCCTGTTGTTTTCCATTCTTAAAACATGTCCAAACCATCTTAGACTGTTTTCTTCTATCACTACTTCTGCAGGCTCCAGTCCGAGGCCTTTCATCTTCCTGAGGAATCTCATTTATGAAGCCCGGATCCTACTTTTACATTTGGTAGCTAATGCCCAAGATTCCGAAGAGTATGTTAATATGGGGAGAAAAGTAAATTGATATACCTTCAACTCTGTTCCCTTATACTCTGTACCCTAATACTTCTCTTTTATTCAGGAACTTTTTATTTAGTGCATGGAACAATTTACCAGCTGAGTTAACCCTCTTCCTTAAGGTCACCTGTGATCAGTGGTTAGCGTAACAAACTACTAAGCCCAAGATCGCGGGTTCGTAGCTTGGCAGGTGGCCCTAGGATTTTTTTAAGGGAGTAAAAAATCCTTAGTTACGCCGTCCTTCGGAAGGGACGTTAAACGGGGGTCCCGAGCCTGTACGATGTCAGATACTCGTTAAAAATCCCTATCCTAATTAAACCTGGATAGGCAAAATTTAGAGCTCCCACTGTAGCATCGTCCGATTAGCCATAGCAGCATAAAGTGACGTTAAATGAACAAACCCTCTCCCGTATTTCATTGATTTGTTCCAAAAGACCCATATAAAGTTTTTCCATAAGATTAAGACCCAAAATAGATTTACTGTATTTATGTTAGTTGTTATGATTTAATTTTAATCCACAAAAATAACCTATAAGCGTTTTTTGTCAACGTTAACTTTGGATAACCTTTTATTATAATGCAATTGGGAAAAACTACAATGCAAAGCCTTATGTTTCAAATTCAGTAATACACCCACTTACCATTCGACGTTTCGCCTATTCAGGCATTATCAAGACACAAAAACAAAAAAGGGTTATGTGAATCACATCTGGAAGAATAAGGTGCAATACATCCCAAAGATCAAGAGCCCAAACAGGCTCCAAACATGAGAGCACCCCACCAGACTGGTAAGTGGGTGTATTACTGGATTTGAAACATAAGGCTTTGCATTGTGGTTTTTCCCAATAGTGTTTCTTTTTGAGTTTTTGGCTCTATTTTATTGATTTGGATAACCTTCGAAACTGGTCACTTTATTAATGCTAACAATGCTCACGCTGCTTATTCTTCAAACCGATATTTGTAAGATTTATTATTATTATTATTTATTAATAAATCCTTCTTATTTAATGGAAATGGCATAATAATAGTAGTACATAGAATAGTACATATATTTATTATTTCTTTAAACATAAATTCATCACGAACTTTTCTGCAGTTTTTAATGAAGAATTTTACAATATTAAATGCTAAAAATAATTCAAGACAACCTCATAAAAACTTTTGATGGGTAAAAAGAGAGAGGAGCAAAAATGCCTATTGACTTACGATTTATTTAAACAAGGGAATGAATAAAATATTTAACTTTGATAAAATGGAAAAATCTTAAAAGTCGAGAAAGAATTTAAGAACAAAAGATTATAAATCTCTGCCTTAGTATATATTTCAGGTATCATTTTTTTCGTTTCGTGAATAATATATATATGAATCGACTTTACAACTATAGTTAATTATTTTAATAATTGGCAAATGCTTATCGTAAGAATAATTTAAGCCATATGTTGTGATTTTTTGCTTTGTAATTTATTGTATGAACTTACAATTATATTTAATGCTAAGGAATCCTTATTAATAATAATTTTTAAAAATCTCTTAAACGTAATATACGAACTGCTTAAAAATGTTTTTATTCAGCATTATCATTCTCGTTTTTGTAGGGACAGACGACTCAATAGTCGCTAGAAAAGAGTAGTTCGACAAAGACTTACAAGAATGTACATATAATATAACCGAGTTGTGGTTAGTATTTGAATTTGAATGAGAATGAGATAATAAAAGATGTGTGAACATATGATGCCAGGATGGATCAAGGCCACTCTAATTCCCAAGAAGTAATGGGAATATGAAGAGGAGAGGATATTAAAAATGATAATTGTTAGAATTCTGTATACAAAATTATATTCGCACTGGAAATCATCAATTTAATTGTAAATTAAAGTATAAGGAAAAGAGGAATGCGAAGATATTTTATGGATATAAAAGCTACTACTACAAGAACAGAGTTACGTAGAATCAGATAACCGCCTAGTTGTTGCGGTAATGTGTAATGGGTGTAAATAACAGAATTACTAAGTGAAGGACATTTAGAGCAACAGTGGGGTACTGAAGTTTAATTCTTGTGCTGAAATAGACTCTTTATGTGGTTTACATGATCTTTATTGTTGACAAAAATGTTAAAGGTGGCGGCCAATGGACCGAACAGCTTCACTGAAAAGGGATGAAATTTATTCGAGGTGATATTTATTGACCGAAACGTTGAACAACCAATTCACAAGATGAGAAACAAAGAGCCGCTGAAGACGATTACTAACATCTGATACAATCTTTAGCCGTTAAGAAAGAATCGTTCAAGAAATTGCTATATTGGCTTTACTGCCCAAGCTATGATCTCAGGGAAAAGTCATATCCTTTGATCTGAATA
Source organism: Arma custos (assembly GCA_037127475.1). Classification (NCBI taxonomy): domain Eukaryota; kingdom Metazoa; phylum Arthropoda; class Insecta; order Hemiptera; family Pentatomidae; genus Arma; species Arma custos. The sequence continues at coordinate 185,992,590 of CM073759.1, forward strand.
TATTTAAATACTAAAATGGGATGGCACCCTGAGATCGTTATACTTAATATATAGTCATTTTATGTTATTAATAAATAAGATACTTATATACTCTTCTCCAAAGGTTAAGGTGGTTGACTTATTTAATGACCAGGAGCTACTTATTAAATAAGAATAATTATAGAATAACATTATATTTATTGGTGCTGATCATGGTTACAGACTTAATAAAACTTATACACTTACAATTTACAATGAAAAGGGGGAGCTATAGGTGACTTATCTGGCTTCATTCTCCATTCTCCTCCTTGCGTCTTGACTTGACATTTAGAAATAAAAGAATAAGTTCTAAGTGTGAGACCAATTAAAATAGTGTTAGAAGAGCCTGCATTAACATGATTTGATCGTAAATATTGTGTATATATAGTTGTGTGTGTGTGTGTGTGTGTGTTTTTTTTTTGTGTTTTTTACGGGGGTAGGTGGAAATCTTCAAAAGACACGGATAGGCCCGTACCTATCCGTAGTGTGGGATTTTTACCCACTAAAACCACCTCCCTACACCTGTTTCCCACCCTCCACGGGACCACCGTTAAGCATTACTTCATGGAGGGGGAGTGGCTGTGTGCCGCCTCATTGCGCTAGGCTACCTCTGTTCTAGGCACGCCTCTCCTTCTCTTCCTTCCTCAGCTTCTTGATGACCTCTGCGGCCAGGCGTTGGCCAGCTGTCCAGTACTCTTCTGAAAGCAGCATCAGGCTAACGATATTGTCGGCTGTCGCTCCTGAGCCACAGACTCCTTTAAAATCATTCCGTTCTTCTTGAAAACGGGGACAGCTTAAGAATACATGCTCCACCGTCTCCTCTATTGTTGAGCAGCTTGGACATTCTGCTATTTTGTCCAGCTTAAACCTCAATTGGTATGCTCTGAAGCAGCCATGTCCTGTAAGCATCTGGGTTAGGTAGTAGTCTACTTCCCCGTGGCTCCTATCCATCCAGGGTTCGATGCGAGGAACCAGCCTATGGGTCCACCTCCCGTTCGTGGCCATATCCCAGCGTTGTTGCCACTTCTCGATTGTCATCTTCCTTTCCTCAGTTCTGGGGATGCGAGCAACTCTTTTATACCAACGCTGTCTCTCTTCTGCGATCAGTTCTATTGGTGGCATCCTGGCCACTACACATGCAGCTTCGTAAGAGACAGTGCGAAACGCGCTGATTACCCTCAGGGCACTTCGACGATAAATGGACACCATTGGTCTCCTGTAAGCCAGTGTGTCCAAGGCACCATTCCATATCGGGGCTGCGTAGAGAAGGATGGATGAGGTGACGCTCGATAATAATAGTCTTCGACTGTTTCTAGGCCCGCCTATGTTGGGCATCAGTCGAGCCAGTGCTGTGGTCACTCTTGCTTCTTTATCGCGTACTCGCTGGATATGCTCCTTGAACCGCAGCCTTTCCTCGATTATTACTCCGAGATATCTCAGCGAGGGCTAGGACTGGATCTCTTGTCTGCCCACTCTCAGGGTTATTTCTTCCCTCCTTTTGCGGCTACTAATAAGAAGAGCCTCTGTTTTCTTGTCTGCAAGCTGGAGCCCCACCGAAGCCAGCCAATCACGGATTAGTGAGATACTCTGGTTGGCCTTCAGAGCCACTTCATCTTTGTATTTGGCCTCAATTACCACTGCAACGTCGTCAGCAAAACCCACTGTCTTGGCACCCTCTGGTAGACCAAGCCTGAGGATCCTGTCATACATGATGTTCCACAGGACAGGCCCAAGCACTGAACCCTGGGGTACTCCGCCAGACACCTTGAAGCTTTTTGTGTGTGTGTGTGTGTGTGTATATAAGTGTTTAAAAATATATTTATATCGTTTAATACAAATAATGTTAAGTAAATTATAACAATAAGCAGCAGTGTGCCTTCTTAATAAGTTCTTGATGCGCCCGGGTGGTCTATTATGTATACTTATATACAGCAAGAGCAAATAACAGGAGCCATTATGTTCTATATAAAAATAATAACTATAAAATAACTAAAAACTAATATAAAAAAACAAATTAATAAATATATATCCAAACCTTTCTGCATTAATATATAGATATTTTTAAGAAAACTAACTAAGTGCTAAATTTGTTTTCTGCCTAATTTTAGTCAGTGCAGATAGGAAACTGCTTTTAAAACTGATTGAGTGTTTTTAACTCACATCACCAAAAAATTTGACTAGACCCAAATAATTCAACTTTTCTTCTTTTACCATAAAAGAGAACTTTGCTTTATTCTAAAGTGGCGTAATGTACAAACAGAAATGTATAGAGTAGAGATCAACTATATAAAACATGTTTGAATACTGTGACGTAACACTATCTGCAGTAAAAGCGATTTACTTAGTTCTGGACTGAATTGTGAGTTCTAACCTCTTTGTATTCAAGATTAATATGTATGGATGTAAATATTTCTGACCACTTTGATGATTTGAAAGTTGATCACTCAGGGAGAAATCATGTGGTAGAAATGTAAATGCCATAAATTACTAAACACTTTATGGCAGGCAAATCGATATATTTAGTCCTAATCCGTTTGCTTTATTAACATTTGTAAAATAAACTAATTTCAATTTGAGGCTGCCCGGACAGTGGTTGGGGGCAGAGCCGCTAGGAGCGCTAGCGTACAGACAAGACAAGAAGATTCTCTCTGTATTATCTCCTAAAGACTATCTATAAGCCAGTGGCTCATGGAAGGTGGCTAAGTGACAAGTAACGAAATTTTATTATTAAACCACCTCCAGGACAAGATATGGCCAAAACTTACGATTATTTGTTTAAATTGCTCTTAATTGGAGATTCTGGTGTTGGTAAAACGTGTATACTCTTCAGATTTTCGGAAGATGCATTTAACTCAACCTTTATATCCACAATTGGTAAGTGCATATTGTAAAGTGGGTCTACGACTTGAGCTTAAATAACCGAATTAGTTTCGGTATGTTTCTTTACTTGTTCATTTATTTTTATGATGTGTTATTAGGAAAATGCCTTAATGGAAGTTCATTTTGCGCTGTATTTGTAAGTGTGTGAACAATAAATGTGCCAGTTTCTTTTTTTTTCTGATTTTTTTTATTTCCTTTCATGGAAGTTTTCTGAGCATGTTTTTAAGTGATAGGCGTTTTTCTCCTCAGTTTAGTTCAGCTTAAACCTGCATTATGATTGAATGAAGTATACATAATATATTTGGTTAGTATACTATTTAGAAATTTTTTGTTGAATCACAGCTTGATATGAAACTTTATTCCGCAGGAATCGATTTCAAGATAAGGACTATTGAATTAGATGGTAAGAAAATTAAACTACAAATATGGGATACAGCCGGACAAGAACGCTTTAGGACAATAACTACAGCATATTACCGTGGTGCGATGGGAATAATGCTTGTTTATGATATTACTAACGAAAAGAGCTTTGATAATATTAAGAACTGGATTAGGAATATTGAAGAAAATGCCTCTGCTGATGTAGAAAAGATGCTTTTGGGCAACAAATGTGACTTCCCTGAAAAAAGACAGGTAATTGAAAAGTTGTATGTTCAAACAAATCATAAATTTCATAAGCAGTTCTAAGAACCATGAATGTTGTTATTTATATAGAAGTGATAGTTGTGGCATAATTGGCCTTCAAAGTATTATTTAGCGTTAAGTGCTCATAATTTCTTATGAACTTTTAATTGATAACATATAAACAGTTGTTTTCTTATTACATATGCTTAGGTTTCAAAGGAGCGAGGTGAACAGTTAGCGATAGAGTATGGAATTAAGTTTATGGAAACCAGCGCAAAGGCTTCAATCAATGTCGATGAAGCATTTTTTTCACTAGCCAGAGACATTAAAACCAAAACGGAAAAGAAACTCGTAAGTAATGTTGATTTCCTTCAAGGAAAACATTTTTCGTCAATTTTTACTTCCTTGAGACCATAATAGTGTAGGTCTCAACTAGTTTATAAACCTAAAATATAACAGTTTCAAGATGACTGAATTATATTCTTAATCGGTAGCTTTTAAATTTTTTATTCTATATTTTTTTTTTATAAATGCTAAAAAATTTTATTAGTATTTAAGTCAAAATGTTTTGTTTTTTCAATCAGATAAGGTTAATTTCATAATTCTATGCATTTGTAAATTTAAACAATTTAATTTAGCAAATGTATTATGTATTATTTCAATTATTAGGTATTAATTCTTCTGTTTTTCTTTTCTTTTTGCTCTCTGGAAATTTTATGCAGAAGGTAAATATTATCACTGCAGCATGAAGCTGTTTAAGCATGGACTTGTCGCATGTAGAATTATAAAGATGATTTTTTTTTTTTTTAATTTGTATAAATTGATTTATATAAAGGATTATATCCATGCTTAATTTAGCTTGTTTGTTGTTTTAAAACTCTAAATAATAGTCTTTAATTTTGGCATGTTTTATTTTACTTTTGAAGTTTCTTTGTAAAGACAATGTTAAATTAGTTTCAATGACTTTGAAATTTATCTTTATTCTGCTTTTATCAAAAGAGGAACAGGATAATGATTTCCCTGCTGAGATAAGTTCCTAGCCAATACTTAAAAATAAAAATACAGTTGAACTCTAAAATTAATATAAACAGAATTACATTGATACATTAAAGAAAATACCAGAATTTAATAATTTCTTAAAAGTGCATATTCTAAATTAAGTGTACCTACATTTTTTTTAAATATGCCTGTTTGAGTGTGGGCTATCAAAGACTTTATGAAGTCATGTTCAATTTCATTGAAAGAACTTGAGAAATGTTTACAGATGTTGAACTGGATTCTCATTTATTTTGTACTCAATGCCTTCAATGCTTCCATTGTTTGTTTTCTAGGTCATTTGTTTGGTAATTTATGTTTTGCTTCCAATTTGAATCATTATAATTGAACATCCTCACATTAATTTATTAATGTAAACTTCTGTTTAATATTTAAATATTTTATTTGCCTTACAAAAAATTTATTCTATATTTAATATTAAAGATTTTTGAAAAAAAAAAAAAAAGAAATTAATACATAGTTTTTTTTTATTGAATGAAAATTTGGCGTTTCTAGGTTCGATCGTATTTAAATAAGCTATTAAAAAAAAAGCTTTCTGCTATCAATAATAATTTAACAGCTGCTGATATAAAAAGTAATAATGCTATTTATGGAATGTGCTATATCTTCATAATTAGCTTATATTAAACTTATTTTCAGTATTTAGATGATAGAATATAAGTGTGTTTGATACTTTTGTAAGTAATAGTGTTTTATTACAAGTAGAATAGTTGATGCCTTTTTTTTTTGGTAATTGTTCTGCAGGTTGTCTCTTTGATTTGAGTCACAATAAGTTTTAGCTCTTTATTCACGGTAATCATTTAATCTAGAAATGAATGTTTGAACAAGCATATATCATCTATACTTCAAAAATGTTAGTTGAAACTTTTATTTCTTGATGAAATGATTAACAAAATCTACTTATATTATAATCTACTTATCAAAATCTACTTATAATTATACTTAATTATATTCTCTTTCCCCTATTAAAGCTCACAATAAGTTGTATTTTTGGAAATTATTAAAAGGGAAACGAATAAACAGTTAAAACTTGTAACTGAACTCAAAGCCACAACCTGCAGAACAGATACCTTTTTTTTTTTTGGTTTAATGAAAAATCTCTATTCTCTCTTTTCTATTGATAATTAAACATTAATTTGCCTAAAAAATAAATATTAATTGATTATTGTTGCATCATACTTATTTATTTTTAATTTATAAGTTCCAGTATAGCATGCTTAGTAATCTCCGTCCTTTCCATCTTAGTTGGGACTAGGAAGAGACAATTTTTACAGATTTTGTGAAATTAAAGAATTCATTATGCTCATAACTGTTTTATTTTTTTATAGTTAATAATTCAGTTTAGTTTTGTTGTGTTTTCTTTGTGATTTATCACTTTTGTGTGGCATGAAGATTTTTCATTGATGTTGGAGTATAATATGTAGTTAGCGTTTATGAAATATTTTAACGTTATCTATACAATTAAAAGATTGAATGGATACATATGTATTTTATAGGAGCCTGTAATATTTTTCTAAAAATTGTTTTAAAAAATTCATATCTATCGCTATACACTCACTTTGAATATACAACCCATGTCTTATTAAATAACAGCCCATGGTAAAAAAACGGTAATACTCCTAGACCATCTTGCATTGTCGGTTCTATACTTTATAATAAAAATGAATATATTAAAATACATAATATATCCTTCACGATTGAATGTTACTCTATAACTCTGAATAATGTCTCAGAAGAAAGAAAAGCAACTTTCATACTGAGCTGTTGTAGAAAAAGTTTTGGAATAAATAAAATGATGGCATATAAAATTCCTATATTCATTAAAAATTTTAATCCTATTCTATGCAATAACTTCAGCACCAGTCGAGTGATAGGAAACAACGTAATGAACATCTTTTTAAAATACTCTATATATCTTTTGTGATAATCCTGAACAGAGTTCTGGGTTTTCATAATAGAAGCTGGTTGCTGTAATCGATGCCAACTGAAAATATTAATAGTGTACCTAACTTATATAACCTAACCTGTACCACTGCAACCCATGAAGGGTCTGGAGTTCAGTACATGGTAGAGACTGTACTGTTTCTTGGACTACGGTTGTGCAGAGAGGTGATTTGTCCTCAATCACACTCAACTACCAGATTTTTCCCCCTGTCTGCCATCTGCAACAAATATATTAGGAGATCCAATAAGTTCTTCACTTTTAACTTGCCCATTGCAGTTTCTATTTGTTCTGACCCTTTTGACTTTTCAGAGATTGTATATCTAAAATTATGAAAGAATCATACCAACAATTAATTAATAAATTTAAAAATTTATCTCGAACACATATTGATGGTCAATCAGTTGTTGAGTCTATTAGTAATGCCTGATACAGAGCATCAAAGATCATGTTTAAATTACTTTAACTACTGAACTAATTTTCTTTCTTTATTATTTATTTGAATTGTTTCATATATCATATCGCTGCTCCAGAAGTATGATGACACAACTGCAAAAATTGAAATTTTACAGGACAAGAGAAAAATATGTAATTCCAATTTGTCTTAATAGAATGGCTTATAGATACAGTTTAATTCTTCTATTAGAATAGTTTATAAACATATATGGGTTATGTCGATTTACAAACATCTAGTAAATGCATTTATGAGCCCGCCAAGACAATAAAGTCAATTTCACAAAATTTTAAAGTTGCGTCATTATACTTCCAGACTAGCGATATATGCTGAGATAAAATGTTACCAGATGTCTTTTTAATATACAATAATGAGCAAGTGTTTTAAGGTTTTAAATAAATTGATGTTTATTTCATATACAATTCAAATCAATACACATGAGGTTGAATATGTAAACCATATGTTAAACCACATAATCTAATCTCTTTAGATGTATTTACATGGATAAGATTAATTTTAGTTTAAAAAAAAGGGTTAGAATTCAAACTATTATTTTTTTTCTGAGTTAAAAAATGTAAAATTTCCGTTACAAAAATACTGGCGTAACTCTAACAATAACTAATTGTATTGATAGAAATGGTTAATAACAGTTTATGATGAATTTGTTTAATACATACTGATAATTCTTCAATATGTCTGTTTTCAAATATAGGCGTGGTTTCAGAGATAAACAAAGATGGCAGGCTGATTCCCACCACCTGTGCTGATTTTTTGTCGTCTCGAATACAGTTTGTATGATTAAAAAATACATGATCAATATGAATGGTAAAAAATCAAATCGGTTTGTTGTTTTTTTTAGACCAGGAAGATCATGTTAGCTAGCAACATTTAATCCTATTAATATGCAATATGTAGGTAAACTAGCCATTTTTACTTTAAACCAATTCTTGAATTATGGTTATAAATTGTTCTATTATAATAAAAAATAAGTCAGTAATTGGAGTGTTATCATTTTGAAGGATTTTTTTATATAATATTGTCCAAACACTTGAGAAGAATATTCATTTTTTACTATTATGCTTCTCATCCTTAAGTACTGTGCTGTTTTCGTTGAGCTAATTAAGTTTCCTTAAAAAAGTTACCTAAATGGACATTACTAAAGTTTATTGAAATAATATAATATGTTAAATACACATATTAAATATGTTTATTAATTGAAATAAATTAAATATGTTATTAATCTTATTATTATATTTGTAAAATAATCTAGCCATCAATATTGATGGATTAAGGCATTAATCATAAGCTTTTCATTTTTCCATTGCACATCATAATCTGTTAAAGATTATGGCACCTTAAAACAGTCCCACATGTGCTAATTCCTTCTCGAATTCCTCTTTCCAAGTAGTATTATTATATAATACGTCTGTTTACCTTCAACACCCGTCAGATATCTACAGTCTCCTCCAGTTCAAATCCTCAATCCAGCACCATGAAACGAGATCTCGCCTATGCGATCTCCATACTCGTTCCCACAGAACCAAAACATTTGAGCGTTCCTTTCTCGCTAGCTCCACCACAGTGTGGAAATCAATCCATCCTACAATTCAGCATGCTTCATCACTCTCATTTAAATCCTTGATTTTCCAACATCTTCTGACTTCCCAAAAAGAGTCTCTCTAAGCAGGTTAATCATTAGCTTAAATGAATCAGTATTGAATAATTTATTTTGTTGTTTAGTCGTTTTTGTTTTTTTGCAAAGAAGATATACATTATGTAAAGAGATTATTGCATGCTAGCTCATGCATTTTTCTGTTGTTACTAATTGATTTATTCTCTTAAATTGGTAAATATCTTGTAATGATTCGTTCTTTTTATTTTTTACTTTTTTTGGCACTTTATAAATCTTTATGATCTGCATTATGTACCCTTCTGGCTAGATACATTTTATGCTTCCTTTTTTGTTAGTCTTTGTTATTCTAAAGGGACTTAGTCCCAGAATAAAGTTACTATTGTATTCCACTACTATTTATCTAAATAGATGCTATCATGAAATTTTAATTTACCAATTGCTTATTACTGTTTTCTTTTCATTTAGTTTTTATTGTAAATTTCAGTAATTTATTCAGATTTTTGATTCGTTTGTATATAAATTTAGGAATAAGTTTTTTGTATATTAAATATTAGAAATACTAAAAACTTATGACCCCTTAGGAGGCAAGCAACCCGCCGAAAGGAGGGCACCAGTTGAAGTCGTACGAACCAAGTAGGAAGCAGACGAACTGGCTTTCCAAATGTACTATACTCTGACCGAGTCTCTTCCTCCGCTCTCTGACAATCAGCGTGACGGGTCCAACCCAACACTACGTCCATCTAGTTCTCTTCTCTGTAAATATTTTCACTCAAATCTTACTTCTGTATCCAAATTGACCATGTAAATTAATAACTTGTGGACATTATAAACAATGCTGTTGTGCTAATATTTTTTGTTATATTATAATAAACATCTCACCGATGGTAAATTATTGTTTTAAGTTTCAATTTGTAACATTCTCTTTCAAGCCATTTTGTATACAAATTTTTTTCTAAGTTCCTATTTCAGACAATAGATTTGAAAGTGAATATATTAATTTCATTTCTTCACATAACTTGTACGATTAATCGATCTAAAAACAAAACAAAACAGGAATGAGATTATTTCTCCTTGTGTAACCTTTTTTGTGTATTATAAATATAAGGGAATAACATTTCTAAATGTGATGTAAAATAGGTGCCTGATTTTATAATATTCATAATTTTTCATACTCTTATTTAAATAGACATTTAGATTGACGTTAATTTCTAGAAACAAATTTTTGTCGATTCATGATGTCATTTAATCAGCTCATTGTCATATTTATTTGGCCGCGTTAACTTCATTATCTTTTTTAAAATAAATGTTAAAATTATTATAATTTGATAAGTATTGTACATCAAGAACAGGTTTATTGTTCTTGAAATAGTTAATTCGTAGTCAATTTCATCACAAAATGCGTTGTTTAATTTGTCTTTTTTTTTTCTTTTTTTTTGTGATATTTACTGAATAATGTTTCTAAAAGTTAAAAGACGATTGTTTTTTAGGATTATTTATATTAATATATTTTTTTATGACCTAAGTTCGCATTTTTATCGCGCCTTGTTATTTTTAGATCTTATTGCTTTTTTTAAAAGTGTTACATTACTTTGTATACAGGATTAGTTTTGTATACACAAAAGCGCATTTGTATGATTTAAAGCAAAATGTTTATATTAAATATATTTATAAAATTGTCATTCCGATAACCGATTTGTCTTTCTTTACCCCATATAATCTGATAATGACCATTTAAAACTCTAATGTAATGTAAGTAATAAATAAATTCTGTATTTTATTATTTAGACTTTTTTTATCCTATAATTTTTAAAAGTTAATCACTCATTTGCATTAATGGTTAGCAAACAAAGCTATTTACTTATATCTAAGCCTCACAATATATGAAAAGTAATTGAGTGGCCAATAACATTTATGATTTATAATAAGATTTATGGCATAAATAAACAATAATAATTCACTCTTCAAATCCAATCTCTGCTAACTGTTGTAAGTATAAAAAAGAAAAAAATATCTGCTTCAGAAGTTATGAAATGGACGTAAAACAATTTAGGAATAACTCAATTATACTTATAAGGAATATAAATGATTGTGACTAGGATGAGAATACCCACCCAAGATCACAAAAAAAGGAAATGAAAGGGAGAAAAAATGGATAAATGAAAAAATAAATTACCTCAAAACAAGAAAAAAAAATTCCTTATGGAGGTGTTGCCTGCGGCTATTCTCTTGGACCCTATGGCCACCTGAAAAGGGCTGGGAGAGGACAGGGTATAGTCGAGGACACCTAGGGAAACTGGGGGAAGAAATAAGCCCAAACCATTTATCTATTCAAATAAAATGCTATTATATTGAAATAAAAAGTACATTTAACAACATAAAGAAAAAATAAAACTCTAAATTAACATAAAATTCACTTTCAATAATAATGCTAAATAATAACATGTGACCTATAATCATGCACCAGATTCTCCATCAATGTTCATAATCCCTAGAACCCACTTATAAGATAATAATAAAACGATTTCCATAATCTGTGACAATACTGGTATGCTCTAATAATGGCTACAACTTAAAAATATTCCCCATCAGCAATCTTTACCTCATAACCGCTAGTAAATAATTTCCAAATAAAACTCGATCCATCTCTGGTTTACGATGAATCACAAAGAAAATATTTATTTTCAGGGTTTGATTGATTCTATCCACAACTGAACTACAAGCGGGCTTCACCCAGAATAAAAGTCTGATTACAGTATAAGGCAAAGTTCCTACCTTCCATCTGGTGTCTTGGTCAGGTCCCTCTAATCACTAGTACCAGTCCTCAACTCTAACTTTTTAGGAAAACGATAGGCTATTGAAGGCTTATTCTAGTAGCTAGCTTAATCATTCTTACCCCTGGGGCGTAACGTGCTGCGATCTGGTGATAATAATTATCCTGAGAATTCAATAATTATATTTAACGTTTCCAAAGATTCGAACAGGGCCGGGGATTTTATGTTGAAAACTGCTGATTCGGTTCCGGCCTCGTGTTTGAATTGGACCTATGAGCCGCTGACGGGGACACAAATCCTGGCATGAGTTGTTTTAACAATAATTTCCTATTTAATAAAATATGTCTAACTATATATCTATACATAAATATAATCTTAAATTAACTCTGTCCGTTACAGAGGTATTTCCGCAAACACTTTCTTTGTTCAGGAGATATTCACACCTAAATATTTTCATTGTTATTAATCATTTAGGCATACTAAATAAATACAATTTATTTCATTTGTTCCAAATACTTTATTCATTAAATATAAACATTAGCGTTTATATTAAATGTTGTTCCAAGTGATATCCTTAAGCATTAAGATAGGCTCGGCATATTTCTTCAACAACAGCACTGGATAAATGCTGATATTTCACAAGATTCAATTATCTTTCTTCGTAAAGAATTAAGGTCATTTACCGGCCCTGCTTAGACTTTTTGTTTTATGTCACCTCAAACAAAAAAGTCCAGTGGTGTCAGATCTGGAGAACGTGCAGGACCAATCCATTGATTGGAATAATTAACATTTAGCCATTGTCTTGGACCTCTTTTGTAATGTGCAGGACAACCATCTAATTGAAACCATGTATTCCTTCTCGATTTTAGTGGAATATCATCAACTAAATCATAATAATCATTGATGAGAAATTCCAAAAATGTGTCTGCATTGAGTCCAGGTGGTAAGAAATGCATACCTATTGAAATATTGTCTAATATCCCTTAACACATATTGCACTGAAACTCGTGCTGAAAATGATGCTCGCAAATTGCATGGGAATTTTCATGCAACCAGATATGATTATTTTTCTCATAGCAGCTATCTCATCTATAGCTATCTCATCTTTTGAAGGTAGCTTCATCTGTCCTGAAAAATGTGAATTGTGATCAGCTTGATTTTAATACTAATCTGAAAAATTTGTTCTTTGCTGTAAATCTTGTGGTGATAAATTTTGTACCTATTGATAATGATAAGGGCAACCCATCTGCAATGAGAGTTCTCCTTAACATACTCCAAATAAAGTTCTCCTTCTTACAAACCCTAAGTTTGTGAGTTTGAATCCCGGTCTCGGAATTCATAAACATTCCCCCATCTATCGGGTATGTGTTGCAAGTCTACTGGAGGCAACTCACAAAGACCAGGTATGTGAGTAGCATTGTGGTTTCCCAGAGTGTCAAATAAATCCTTGGATGCTTAGTTCAGGTCAATCTACTTTAGGGAATGTAATATAGGTCCTTGTGTGCTATCTCGCGCTGCCATAATCCTTGGATCTAGACCACTTTGTCACTTGATTTTACATCAGTGATATATATGATATAGTTAATCTTACTAATATTATAAATGTGAATGTTTTTATGTTTGTCTCTCTTTCACGCAAAAACTACTTGACGGATTTGGATGAAACTTTACAGTAATATAAGTTATACATCAGAATAACACATAGGCTATAGCAAGCGCAGATTTATGGGAGGGTGCAAGGGGGCACGTGCCCCCCCCGACAGTATTTTAGGTACTGTGGAGAATCCATTATTGTACATAAATAAAGGCAAATCACATGATGATCTATGAGGGGGCACGGGGGCATGTGCCCCCCCCCCGTTATAGTACATAATTAAAGGTAAATCGGGAACTTAGCATCTTGAAATTTGTAGTTAGGTTCTGTGTATAGTTTAAGAAAGAAATTCGGATAATTCCACTCCAAGGGTTTCCCATTTAATATAATAGAGGTTCAAAGGTTGTATAGAATCCGTCAGTTTTGAAGTTAGACATCTGAAATTTCGGATGTTCGAGTAACTTATATTTAAAAAAAAAAATTAAATTATTTATTTAAAATGATCTTTCATGAAACTTTACGTGGCAGACCAAATTCCACGCATGTGAAGCTGTGGGCATAAACTAGTATGTAATATACATAATAATGTAGTCTAAAACAATATACATAAATACATATATATGCTCACATATTTCAGTTAAAAACAGCAATAAATTTAAATTGAGATGTGCATTTTACAAGTTTTTTAAAAATTGAATCAGTTTTTGGGCATTTTTCAAAGTGTCTTTGGTAAATTGGTTCCTAATCCAACTTCATCTCATCAACCTTAAAGCCAAGCAGTCATATCAGGATGCAGCAGTGTCAATAGTGCACGTGGCCTTAAATTTCATAAGATCAAAAACAAAAAAATGTTGGTGGTGTGATTATGACCTGTGAGTTCTTCTAACAGAAGTGTTCGGCTTTTGTCAATACAAAGCTATAATAATTTTAGCTATCAATCAAAACACATTTTTGGGGGGCATTATTAATATTATGGCTTTTGAGAAATTTCAAAGTAAATGTGACTTAAAATCAAGACTCTCTTATCCTAATTACTTTTATAACAGAAATTAACTTCAATAGAAATATTCTGAAGGAAAAAAATTAAAGTATATCTTTCAATAGAAAACTATAATTTAATTAAATTTTTCAAATAAAATAATTTTATTTTTTAAGTACCTTGGAATTTGGTGTTGTTACAGTTGTTTCAAAATGGGAAATTGCAAATGATGCATTGTTAGATACAACCCATGAGGAAATTGTAATTTTGGGAATATTTTTTTAGTGTTGAAACTCTCATTAGTTTCTATAGTCTTGTCGGATAATTCATTATTATTTAAGTATGTATGTTTTATTTTTTAAAAATCGTCATTAATTAACCGAATAGCTATAAAGTATAAAAAAAACACTATAACTTGTAAGTTCAGCCAAAAGAAGTTCTAACCTGATATAAATTTATAAGGCTAAAATATTTTTAGCTATCAATCAAAACACATTCAGCTTTTGATTGAAACATTGGTTTCTAATGAATAGTTTCACTATTAAAGGAATAATTTTTTATATACCCATTCCATTTTCTTCTCTAAAAATTTAAATTGCTAGAGACCAATTTTCCATTGTATAAAACTGAAAAAGATGAATGAATAACCAATGGTTATCTACACACTTTTTAATGCATGTCTATTTAATTATTAGATTTTGGTGATAAGCTACTCCAAAAATGTTATGTAACCACTCTACGAGAAGAACAACAAGATATTTTTCACAAGAATTTCTTATTTCTATAACATTCTGTTTTTCTATGCTAAATAAAACTAAAATAACAAGAAGTATTGCCATTAATTTACATCATATAAAATAAATAATTCAATCAATTTAGAGGCATCAAATAAGCCTGATAACATGTTAATTTTCTATTTGATTGCCTGCTTATCAGCCTGTACCAAATGGTACTGTAAACCAAATCCAGTTTGAGCCCAGGTAAAATTTTCTGTTGATCTAGGTTCCTGTAACATTTTTCCAAAACAGAACTAAAAGAACTATGTTTTTAATGTTTCCATCAATTGAAAAGGTGAGATATAACTGACCACTTAACAAGCATATATATGGTTGTTAATCTTAAGGTCTTCCATCTGCAGATTTTTTTAACACTGATGATAAGAGATAGTGTGAAAGATTTACAGATTTAAGATTCGAGCTATTTAGAATAAGAAATATTGAATCTGGGGATGTCCTAGTTAAACATTCCAATTTACAGTTGAGATTCATAAACTTCAAAAAAACATTTTGTGGTATCACAGCTGTTTCTCAAAAATTGAAATTTTTTTAGATTGATAATATCTAGTTTCAAAACTTTTGTCATAAATATTGGAAGTGGTGCTTTACTTTTAGTTCATAATAGATATTTCTTTTATTTATATAAAATAAATTGCAAATATATGAAACTTTGTTTAGTTGTATTCAAATGTTCTTGTCTTTAACGGGAAACGAATGTCATAACAGTTACTGTAAACTATCCTACTTTTTTAATTGACTGATTAGTAATATACAATCAAAAGCGCCTATACAATCAAATTTCGGAAACTTTGATCATTGATTATAGAAACCGCTCTAGAATGTAATTTTCTATCAAAGTGGGGGATGATAACGTTTAAAAGCTGGGCAAACAAGATAAATGATCCATTGTGCATTAGGTCTTTCTACGCCGACCGTCCATGTTGTTCATATAATTTTATGATTTAAATTAAAAATGAAATTATTATCTATCTTGTCTGTTGTATTGCCGATGATCAGCTGTGACAGGGTTTTAAAACTTAGTTCAGGGTGGTACCTCTCTCCCTCAAACGGAAGTAAGTATAAACTTCTTACATTACAATTTTCCCAAAATATTTTAGTTTTTTGCCATTAACATTTTTTATTTTTACGCAAAGGTATACTGGTGGAGACCAAAGTCCCTGGAGGTATATATACTGACTTGAAGTCTAAATTAGGCGATATCCTGTATGGGAATCGGGATGAAGTCTACAGGGGGATCGGAAGGAATGACTGGAAATATAGCACCGAATTCAATGGTATACCTATTACAAATATATACATTTCCAGGAAAATGCAAACTATTATTCCAGAACTATTATTAAAAAACAAAATAATTTTTCTGTTTAATTATGTTGTTTAGACCAAAACTCATATGAGCTGTTCAGAATCAAAAGTAAAAAACAAAAATTTGAAAAAGTCAATCATTTTCGCTAATTTGGTCAATTAATGTTGTCTAACACAACACTTTGCCACCTCATTTCTCATGGTTTTAGTACGGTTCTGTATCTGAAATTTCGGGAGCATATAGCATTTGTTGTCTTATCGGGCCCCACTACCTAACTGGCTTCACTCCGTCTTTATCCGTGCCTATAATTATATTACAATAAGCTATAATATTATACGGCTAAATATTATAATGTTATAACATACCTGAATTAATTCGGCGCCGGTGAGGAGAGCATTGGTACCCCATTTCTTGAAACAGGAAACTAACCTAGATAACCGATAATACATTCTAACATTAGTGAACCCCATGGCAACTTCCCACCACACTTTCCCTGCTGCATTTCCGATTTCGCAGAAGGCAATCTTAAATTTTAAGCTAAGGCAATCCAGTAGCTATAATCGATGTGATCCTTAGACAAAGATCTGGAAGTTATTAAATTCCATTAGTACCATAAGTCGATGATTATCAGCTTAGAATTATGCTTTGCATTCCTTCAATGCGTCTTGAATTGTACTATCGTGTTATTGATTATGGAGGGATCATATGTTGTAATTATTTCTTTTGTATTCTTGCAGATTCAATCTCAGATAATAGCTTTCGCGGCCACAACGGAATGTTCTCTACTTTCACATCTACTATTTAAATTTTGATTAATGGTAATGAATGATATCATTGTCGTATGATTTCCCTTTCAACAAATACTACCGCATTCGTAAGGTTTTTAACTTTCCTTCTTTTTATTTAAAATGCGTATTTTTTATTATAAAAAACAACTATATAGTTTGGAATGATGGATTGAATTGGTCAGGAGGGTTCAGTCAGAGATAACCCAAAATAAGTGAAACTTATTTTTTAATTGTGCCAACATTTCGGCCTACGATGTAGGCTATCTTCAGGGCGAATATGCCTCGTCAGTGGGTCTACATCGTATTTATTTAATCGTTTGCACAATTAAAAAATAAGTTTCACTTATTTTGTGTTATCTCTGACTGCACCCACTGACCAATTCAATCCATCATTAGAATTATCCAGTCATGCCCAGTCTCTCGTACATGCTTGCATAAAATTTAATCGTGGAAATATTCAAAAGAAACCACAATTGAAGGGTTTGCAGCAACAACGAGTTAACTCCAGTTTTTATAATTTTTGGTAAAATAAGAAAAAAACTGTTCAAAAATAGAGATTGTATTTAAATCGACTTTGACTTCGTCCAATTATGTGACTTCTACCACTACATGTTTTGCCCAAATTTCATTGGGAAGTTCGTCAAATTCGCAATTCTAGAGTCGATTTTATTCTGGAGACAACTCTTTTTTGGCCCAAATAATTGAAAATTTCTTTCTTTTTAAAGTAAGGAAGCATTGAATAAGCACAATTTTCTAGAAAATTGGTTTAGTTCTAGAAAATTTAATATAGATTAAGAAAAATAGCATTTACTAGCAAACTATGATCATCAGTAGTTTTGCATTCTTATTTTTTGTTACTGTGTTCATTTCTTGAAATAAACCAATTTTCTTGAAAATTGTTCTTATTTAATGCTCCCTTACTTTAATAAGAAAGACATTTTCAATTATTTGGGGCAAAGAGTTAACTCCAGAATTAAATCGACTCTAGAATTGCGAATTTGACGATTTTTTTAAGCAAAAATTACTCCTTGTTGGACCAAACGAAAGAATGAGTTTCTCTCTCGTATGAATTTTGCTGTTATGAACTCTGTTTGGCCTAAAAATGGAGTTAATTCGTTGTTGCTGCAAGCCCCTCAATTACTAACAAACTAATTTTATATATACCTTAAACATAACGTTCATAACCAAAACATAAATTATAAAAAAGTGGCTCATTAGGTTTACCGCTTTCGTTGGTCTACCAAAAAGTTCGTAATCACTTTGAATGGTAACAAGAAAGAGTAAACTATTATACCAAATTATTCTTTTTTCAATTTTCCATGTTATTTTATTTTGCAATACTGCATAGAACGTAATTAGAATAAATAGAGACAAAACTGGGATTCAAATAAGAAATGCAGATTTCTCTTAAAAAGAAATATTACAATTAGTTACTTAAGCTGATGAATGCGCTTGGTTTAATAGACACAAGTAAATTGATAAATGATGCATAATGGACATTAGTTGATGAGTAAATGTATAGTTGGAGTAAAAAAGGGGATTCATATAAGAAATTTGCATATAAAAAACTGAAAACAGACAACTTTTATGTATTTACGAGTCCAAGCGAGACTTGATTGATGCGGACGAAAAGTTCGAAGGGTGAGAAAATTTGTAATGTCTATTTAATTCAATGGACTTATTGAATTATTTGGTCGGTTTTCGAACCATATTCTTCTTTTTAATTTTATGTGACGATATAAATTTTTTTTTATAAAAAAAAATGTTTCTTTTTCTGTTCATGTTTGTTATTCTAAAGGGGCTTAGTCCCAGAATAAAGTTACTCTCCTATTCTATTCTATTATTTGTGAATAGTTTTCTAGTTCGTTCAGTTTTTTTTGTTATTTTATTAAATAAACATTCGTACTTGTGTTAATTCGTAGACCCTCCTTCGATTTACCTAGCCTCTACAAAGTGACCTCCCTTAGGAGATACTGTGGACGTAGAAAGAGTACGGTTATAAATATGTACACAACCCAAGATCCTTCTCTAAGAGTTCTATAGTCGTATGGGTTTTATTTTTATTAGTGTTAGTTATTTATTACCTTATTATCTCAACCGCTATATCTTTCTTGTAATAAATTTCTGCGGTGGCATAATTTGCTGAATGCAATAAATGTATATTCAATATTATTCTTAAAGTTTAAGGAAATAAAGTAATTTTACAGCTATTAATTGCTATTTTATTGAACTGTACCTTTAAAATTTATCGGTGCATTTGAAAATATATTTGCATTGTTCAGGAAAATAAAGTAAAGGAAACAATGATTAATTTAGTTAACGGATAAATAACGGCTTATAAAACACTGCAATTGTTTTGGAAAATATAATTCTATTTATTTAAAATCAAAACATATCGTAATAATGTATAACTGGTTTATAAATAATCTAGTAAGATTTCTTTTAATCAGTTTTTTTTTATCATATCTAGAAATCATAATTGCATATGTTTTGGGTTATCACAATCCTTTTTTATGTATCACATAAAAGTATTATGAAGGAGTTTTCTTTAAAATATTCAGCGTTATGATTTTTTGAATATTTTGAAAATCACGAAAAGTTGATCATTATATGCAATAGATATTTTTTTCTCTTTTGCCGAACATATATACTCAGATATGGAGGAAAGAAAGTGCCATCCTCTTCGCAACTAGGTCTTAAACATTTTTTTTTAATATCATCTAATTTTATTAAAATTGATTGGATTTTAAAATAAACTGCAACAGCTGGTAAATAAGATATTTAACCATTAACCCACTTATATTTTACGTGATGAATAATATTAGTTGACCTAATATATATGAGGAGGAAAATAATCCGGGAGGAGGTAAGCAAATTCTCTTATATAGGAGAACTGTTTATTTTGAAGCCGACGTTTCGACCCAAATTGCAGGTCTTGTTCAGGGTTGGTGAGATCAGGAGTGGACACCAGATTGTGTTGACTTGACTCTCAGTCTAGTTCAACTCCTGATCTCACCAGCCCTGAAGAAGACTTGCAATGTGTGTCTGTACTTTGGCTTCAACATAAACAGTTCTCTCTATATAAGAGCATTTTTTTACCCCCACCTGGACCGTTTTCTTCCTCACTTATATTTTAGTACTTTTTCCATACTAGAGAGGTTGGTACGATTTTTAAAAATGAATTATATTTCTTCTCTAGCTGGATTATACACTAATCCGCTACATACGAGTGGTGTGGCTCAATGGTAGAGCCCTGAGTTGTCATGCCGAAAATCCTGGTTCAAATACCGCTGCTGGAAAGACTTTTATTTAGCTTGTTAGTAGTCGGAAATGGATCCTGTGGGATCTAGGACCCTCCAGGGGCTCACCCAGCCTCTATAAAGTGGGTGACCAAGACAAGAGGGGAAAATCTGGCGGTTGAGCGTGATCTGGAACAAATCACCTCACTGTACAACCGTTGTCCTTCAAACAGTAGTGCCTCTACTATACTGAACCCCAGACCCGTTCACGGGTTGTAGTGGTACAGGTTTTTATTTGTTTCTAGTTGGATTATTATTTTGCTATCACTTTTCTATTAACTAACGACGCGTCGTCTATATTTTTTAAGTATAATAATAATTAAAAAATATGTCTCATGTGGACAGGTGTGACTTCCCGACGGGAAGTTCCCGTACACCTAAATCAGCGGCTCAAAAATTTAAACTAAACTCAATTGAAATTTGCGAGCACAGTACCAAGTATTGCTGAAGTATTATGTATTACAGAAAACTGTAAATTGCCAAAAAAAAATAATAGAAACAACTGTTTAAGTAGTTAGTTATAAGAAACTGAGGGATGGTGAAAAAGGATATATTCTTTGAAATCTGAATCAATTTACTTAAGTACTGAAAAGGATAAATTGATAAGAAGCTGCTTTTGATGCAATATAAAGTATTGAATATTATGCGCAAATGAACTTCATTATCTTCTATTTATGCGTTTTCCCTTCCATGACATATGATCCGAAGATGAAGCATGACTCCATTTTATCGATGAGCTCATATTCAACCTCATGCATCGTTCATTCTGATCTCCTTTGTTGCAATGCAGTGAAGCATTTGTTGATAGTCCCCCTTATCTGATTTGTCTTCCAAATTCCTTACTTTATATTCAACATCTCACAAAAAATCTGTACCACTACAACCCATGAACGGGTCTAGGGTTCAGTACATAGTAGAGACAGTACTGTTTCAAGGACAACGGTTGTGCAGGGAGGTGATCTGTTCCAAATCACGCTCGAACGCCAGATCCCCCCCCCTATTTTGGGTACCCACTTTATATAGGATGGGTGAGCCTCAGGAAGGTCCTAGATCCTATAGGACTCATCTTCGGCTGCTAACAGACTAAATAAAAATCTTGCCTGCAGCGGGATTTGAACCAGGAATTTTGGCATGGCAACTCAATGCTCTACCACTGAGCCACTCCACTCCCCAATATCTCACAAACGTGCTAGAAAACAAGTATCAACAACTACAACTAATATTTGAGTCTATGTGCAATATTTCAATTTTTAGTCCTTCATGTGAAAAGTGTGATCATAATGAGACCCTTAAGCATATTACACTTGAATGTCCAGCATATATACAAAAAATAAAAATAGTGCTCAAGAATTTAAATTTGAGTAACAATTTTGTTTATGATTAAATGTTAAAATTACATTAAAAAAATTGTTAACCGTCATAAATATTTGAAAACAATCAACAAAAATATATAATACATTTATTATTTATATATTTGTATTTTGTACGTGAGTGTGAGTGTGTATGTATATGTGTGGTGCAAAAATTTATATAATACACTTAAAATAATAAATTATAGCAATACTAACAAAGTGATTAGGCTTACTGAGAATAGAACTTTCATATTGTAATTCAGATGTGGCTGTATGGAATATACCAATGCCACCCCAATAGGGGAAAAAATATATGTGCAATATTCTAATGCTTCTTCTCTTCCGACATACTTTATTGTACGCATATTCATATAACAAGTTCATCATCATAATCCTTCCCCCTTTTACCTCCGTGCAGTGTGAGTGTCCTTCCTGTAGAGCCAGGACCAAGTATCTCTTTCCTGAAACAGCTCTTTTCTTCCGTTCTAGTCCATTCCTCTCATCCTGAAAGCATCCCTTATGCTGTCTTCCCAGGATATGCGAGGCCCTTCTCCGGGCATTTTTCCTTCTGTGCGGGTCTCGTAAGTTTAGGTGTCCGAACCACCTTAGTTTGTGTTCCTCCAGGATAGTCTTCGGTATAACAAGTTAAAAAATAAATTGCAATGAATGTAACTGGCATAGCAGAATGTTAATATACAAAAGATAAGAAGTATTTGTGAAGTCGGTGGAAAACTAGTCCGAAGCTTAGAACATAATAAAAAGTATGACAGTCTGGAATTACTTTTTTTATTTATTCAGAGGTAACCTCTGGTATAGTGGTTTGCTTTACAACCTTCTTTAACCATGTTCGCGGGTTCGCAGTCCGGCAGGTGGCCTCAAGATTTTTGAAAGGAAGTATAAATTCTTAATTATGCCGTCCTTTGAAGGGAATTAAAATGGAGGTCCCAAGTCTACGCTGTCAGGTTCTAGTTAAAGATCCCTATACTAATTATCATGTATAATACTATACATGGATATGCGACATTTAGAACTCCCACTATAGAATCATCCATTTAGCCATAAGAGCATAGGTGAAATAAACAATTAAACTTTATTTTGGTTCTCATCTGGTTTTGTCTCTAAGGAAAATATTTAATTTTTGTTCGAAACTTTTGAACTGAAAAACATACCCGTCAAAAGTATGTATGAACGTTTTTAAACATTACTGATTGATGTTCAAATACTCTTCAGGCATGAAAGGCAATTAGTCGGGAAAAAAAATGATTCTGTCCAATTTAGTTTACTCTTTGAATTACTTCAGGCCAATGGAATTTAGTCGTTTTCATTCACGTACCAGTTGTATATATACACGTTATTTGAAATACAAGTTATTTGAAATATTTACTTATTTATCATACTATTATATAACACCATAACTTTCTGTACTGATATACTGGTTTTAATTTAAACCATATATCTTTTTCAAAGGTTTTACTTCCTACCATTTTTATAAAATTTATGTACATATATTTAATTAATATAACGTAAATTTCAAGTTCTAAATAGTAAAATAGAAAGTACTGTATTACACATAACAGTTCTAACACAAGGAAGATATGATAAATATTTACGCTACCGGCAGGGATACTCAGGAATACCCATATTATATCCCATATTATTATACCCATATTATTGAGGTTAGTGCTTTGTTAATAGTCAACGTTCGTAAGGGACAGGGCACATGGATAAGAAGGGCGTGCCTCAAAATGATCTCCTGATCCTGAATTACTCTACGGCTACTAAGATACATTAAATAAATTATCTGCACAAATCAGGTAGTCCGAAGTCAGTCTTTTTTGCACAATAACCTTCAGTATTTTACCTTCTGAGTTACACCACTTCCTATACATACAGGGTGTCCACTGGCTTATTTTTTATCATACTGTTATTTCTTGCTTAAGTCATTTAGGTGTTTTAATATATTGATGTTTTATTGTATATAAGGAATGGATTTATTATTTACAGTTTCTTCCGCCTACTTGAGGTACAGAAGCATATGGTTGATACTTCATGGGGTGGACACCATTGGAGAAGTGTATTTGAACGATCTTCATGTTCTATCTTGTAACAACATGTTCGTTCGCTATACCGTCAACGTCAAAAACTTACTAGTGGTAAAATATTTAAATTTTTTATTTATATATAATCTTTAGTTCTTATTAGATCAATCTTGTCACTAATTTTGTATGCGCTTGCATGGGCGTAGCCAGTGCGGGAGGGTGGATTTATCCCCCTGGATAAATCGTGAGGCGAAAAAAAAAGACAATGTTCAGGTAAAAATTTACATAGGACTTTAAAATGCTCAACCAATACTGCTAAAAGAGTTACAAAGTGGGCGTCGCTTCAATTCTTCGAAAAATATGTTAAGAAAAGTATAAAATAAGGTTTGTCAATCCCCCCCTCTTTAAAATCCTGACTTATTCCAAGAGCTCAAGTTCCAAAGAGAGATATATCTAGGTTTTTATCTTTCACCATTTTGTTTTAAGCTAGATGATGGCCGGTTGATATCTCACATAACTTACTCTCACATTGCTTAAAACTTTGATAAGACTGTATAAAACTACTGAAAAAAGCAATTAAAATTATTGACCTGTGTTTTATTTCACCAAAATTTATTGACTACTAAAAACTACTATAAATACTGAAAAATATTTAATTGCAATCTATTCACCTATTTTCTTGTAATTATGAGACAAAAGTCTGGCAGAAAGATAATTTACAGATTTTTTATTATATTGTGATATTTTTATTTTGAAGAGAAAATATTTGTCCTGGCCAGGATTCGAACCCGGGTTCTCAGCATCTCTAGCGCGGTACTCTACCAACTAACCTACCAGGCTCGTAACTTGGCCAGACAAATCCATTTTTTTCACCGATTCCACATCGCCAGCACTCGCAATTTTTACATATGGGGAAGAATGTTCATTGAACATTACTTCAATTGGAATCTGGTTAGCTTACATCAATTTTATATTTATAATTTTTATTTTTTATTTTATTGTGATATTTAAATGTCATAATCCCGGGTTCGAATCCCGGCCAGGACAAATCTTTTCTCTTCGAAATTAAAATAATTACAGATGTTTGACCTTCTCTATCTTGACTGGTCTGATACAGGATGATCCAAAAAAAAAAAAAAACTGTGCCGCTACAGCCCATGAAGGATCTTAGATTCAATACATGGTAGAGAATGTACTGTTTCTAAGATAACAATTGTGCAGGGAGGTGATTTATCTGAAATCATACTCAACCCTCGTATTTTGCCACCAATTTAGGGCTACTTACTTTAGTGAGTTTGGGTAAGCCCCAGGGTCTGTAGATCCCACAGCGTCCATCAGCAGCTGTTGTACGATTAAATATTTTATCAGTTACAGCCAAATTTGAACCTGGAACCTTCAGCTTGGAAACTCGGCACTCTACACACTAAATTACTTAAACTACCCACCTCCACTAGCCTTGCATAGTGCAATGTATAAATTATATATCTCAAGAAATATTTTTCTCCTGTGCAACCAGTTATGTGCTTTAGGAGATAATTGTAGCCTGATTTCAGTATGCTATGTATTGAATGCAAAAAAATTGACCTCAGTATAAATAAGTATAAAACTCAATGAATGCACATGGGCATAAATACACAGGCCTTCGCAGCACCCAAATGGATGCCAATTGATATTTTTAACTTGTTAAAAGAATTGTCTATTTAAGCTCAGAGCTGAACGATGCAAACAATAAATAAAGTAAATAGAAGAATTATGGCAGTGAAGAAATCATATTTTGGAAATATTAGACTCTTCAAAAGTAAAATATTATCATACTACCATCAATATTATTCAAAAGTAAAATATTACCGAGACTAGGCTGTATAAAATGTTAATTTGACCAGTCCTCACTTACAGTAAAGAACATGGGCACTCACTGCTCAAATAACAAACCAGCTCCAATTATTTGAGCGAAAAGAAAGAAAGAAAGAAACTTTATGATCTGGTTTTTGATAAGGATTAGGATGAGGTTGTGGGGCGATCAACAGCGGGGTTATTACGCCCTTGCTTTTGAAGTGATAACTGTGCGGAATGATACTTATTATTACTTGTACAGTAATGCATATAGAATACTATATAATAATAATAGGGAATAATCTTTGTATTGGAGAACTGCATTTTTTTTCCTTTATTTTTTATCCCTCCATTTTTTCTTCTTTTTTTTCCTATCTTTTATTTATTTTATTTTTTTTAATTATTTCTTTTTTTTTCCTTGCATTTATTATGAGGAGTTATACAATGTTTTCAGTGTTCTCCGACATTACATACACAATCAATAGATTAGATCAGATGTCTTATAATTAACTAATTATAACTATATATAGTCAGATGTTTTAAATAAATATGTTTCTAAGTCAAACACACACACACAAACACACACACACACACACACACACACACACACACACACACACACACAAAACCTTTCAAACGCATATATATTTGTAGACAATTTTGTTAACTAACAATATTATGTACATTAATTCTACTCACTAGAATAAATCGGTTTTAATAGGATTTCTTGATTGGACATAATCTAATTCTAGGACTGTAGATTATGCATTAAATTTTGGTGTATAGGTCAGTTTCTTTTAAAATTGCAATAAGTTTCTCTGCGTTTGAGGGGTTGTTTCCAAGAGATTGAATCAGTCGCCTTGGCAGCTCTTTGGAATTGGTTTTTGATAATGCAAACAATGCATGGATGCTTTGAACTAATGCCGAGGTGTATTTTTTGTACAAGGATGCTCATATCTTCCAATTTATCAATACACGCCATACAGAATGATTACATCATGTAAGAAGAATGCCTGATGGAATACTACCATACAAGCTCTTGTAGGATTATAGAGCCATGTAGGAGCTTCCATTGTACTTATTATAGTTTATTGTGTGTTCAATTATAGAATAGGCAAAAGAGTTGACCGACCACAAAGATATTGGATACAAGATGATGAAGTGGACCTTAAAGCATTAAATGTTACAGGGTGGAAACAGAAAGACAGAAACAAAGAAGACTGGATCAACTTTGTTAAGGAAGCAAAGAATTTTAGACTGTAGTGCTGTATTGTACTAGTAGTAGTATTTTAGTTATAAGCTTGGTAAGGCTAGATATATTGGGTCGTTTCATATGAAATCTCCATTTTTATTATGCCTAAATTCCAATGTGGAATTAGTGGACTTCTGGTTTTACTATGAGCTGTTATTAATACATTAAAATTTTTGAAAATGATTCTTAAGTCTAAAACACATCATCAGATTTTATCTCATCACAAAAGCCAAAAAATTTTCAGTACTGGTATAACATTGAGAAAAATGGGAGTAAATATTTTGAATAAAAAATGTTTTGATTTCACAAGTTGTTTTGCTACATAACCTTTCCTTTGATTATGGTCATTTAATTTAAAATGACTCAATAATAAATACATTACAGGTAAGGATATGTGTGGCTGCAGTGAAGACAGTTTATTACTTTCCAACTTTTATGATTACTATTTGATAAATTTTAAATATAGTACAATAAAAAGTTGGCAACCTCAATAATGGTTTGGTAAGTATTTGTCTTTTCCAGGCTGGCAATAACAGATTGGTCGTGATCTTGAAGTCACCAGTTGAAGAGGCGAAGAAGCTTACATCGAAGCAGGGCTACGCTGTTCCACCGACCTGCCCTCCTCCTTCCTACCATGGCGAGTGTCATGTCAACATGCTCAGGAAGATGCAAGCCTCCTTCTCGTGGGACTGGGGCCCATCCTTCCCGTCGGTGGGAATTTGGTAAATATACTCATATTACCTTAGGTCTCTTAAAATTCCATAAATAATAAATAGCTGATTGATATTTGTTCGCTGACTGTCTGTATGATAAAATGATTATCCATTCTGAAAGCCAACATTTGTTGAAACTTTGAACCATTAACAGGGCTGAATTAAAAAAAAAAAATTATTTTTTGAAATTTACTACTGTATAGCAATAAAAATACATATAGTAAATGGAATGAAAGATACATAATGCCATGAGATTAAGGCAATTAGAGAAACTGGTAATACATGAATTATAATTTCAACTTAGGTAATGATAACATCTTCTCTTCAAATTCAAAAGAGGATTATCAGGAATTGAATTGGTTGCTAGGTTTGAAAATAGTCGGTTGAAGTGAGAATAAAGTGTCATAAATGGATTGATATCGGGTTCAGGTCAAATCAGTAACAGCTGGAACTTTAAGGTCATTATGGATGACTTTATTTACAATAAAGTAAGGAGTGTTTAAGATTTTACAAAGGATTTTGGTTTGTAAGGACTGGATACAATTTAGAAAAGAATTTGATGGCTTAGTGAAGCCCCAAAGCTCTTGTCCATAAGTCTAAATGGATCTCATAATAGTCATGTTTATGAGTCTTACGTAATTAGTTGGAAGCTAAGAGTGTTTCTCTAGTATTTGTTGAAGTAGCCTGAAACGGCGAGCAGTTTCTTGTTGTTTCAGTAATGTGTGAGGATTCCAAGTAAACATTACCAAGTAAACAGTAAACATTGTCAAGATGTAGTCTTATGTACCGGATCAGGCTGAAATTAAAGAAGAAATAACAGATATATAGCTAAATAACAGAATAAATCATAAATAACTAAGATTTATGGATATCAGTAAAAATAAATTTCAAATAATAATATGTAGAACACAAGAAATGAAAACTATGATTATAATTTAGATTTTTTTTTTAAGGAAAGAAGCTGAGATTGTTTTCTCTGATGGACCACAAATCGAGTCTATTACAGTTAAGACGGAACTACGAGGTGACAAATGGCTTGTCACACTAACCGCATGGTTTGGACCTTCACTATTTCGAATGCATGACAACCTAGTTGCATATTTTTATTGGAATGATGTAGCATTTGGAAAATATTCAGTTCCTATCTATATTAAAGTTGCCAACAGGCAGAATCATTCTGTTTCATTTTCACTTCCTAAGGTATGACTTAAATATTCCACTCTTTAATAGATATCAAGTATCTATAATATAAGCTGATGAATTTTACTATATATTACACCCATGGTACAATATTCATTCAAGCTTCACACATAAGATTTTGTGGACATATCGTCCCTGCCATTTCCAACTATCGAAAGTGAAAATCGATATTTGATCGCTTTTGAGGATTTGAGAATTAAAAAAAAAACAGTTTCAAGATTCAATAAAAATTAGTGCCTATAATCATACCAATGAAATTCGTTTTACATCGTTTTTGTGACTGATAGATGCCTCTATATGAATTTTATATCAATTATCAATCCTAAAGCAACTGCTACAAGTTGAAAACGAAAAATGTGTTTTTTCATATTTTATACTTTGCGATGGCAGGGACAATATTAACAAAAAAACCTCATAATATGACAACAATACATATGCCATAAATGACCTTAAAAAAGGTTGAAAAGATCTGATTAAGGGAGCCCTTGGAGTCAACTATTTTTAAAATTAAATTTTTAAAGTCCAAGTTAGGAGTAGATAATTATGGGTGCTGTCCTCCTTCCATAACACCAACTCTAATTAATACAGGTATAATTAATAAGAGCTAATATATTTTACATATAAATATATAAACCTTAGCTTAATAATATAACCTAAGTGGTATTTTTGATAAAATAGAAAAAAATGTTTATTTAAAGCAAAGTTGGGTTTTACATAAATATATTACTTAAAGCAGTACCACAATTACCAAACATAATACTGCTATACTTTCCATTTTACAAAATTACATACATGGTAAATAACCTCAGGTTTATCCAAAATTAAATTTTTCCCCACTCTGATTTAAAGTAAACAAAAAAAAAACAATATTAAATAAACAATATCAATTCTACTTTTCTGACTTTGTTTATTGAAAATTAAATAACTTTTTATCAAAACACAAAATTTGGTTAAAATCATTTAATTTTTTATTTTGACAGTTTAAACTTATTTTGACATATTATTAAGATTTATGGCATAATTTATCTTACAATTGAGTTCCAGTTTGTGAGAGATGTTATGTTTAGTGAGCATTTATTATTATTTGAAGAATGGAAATCTAATATTTGTTAGTAGTTGTTAGATGTATGTTGTGTCATCATTTTAGAAAAAAATATTTTAAATACTTTATTTATCACAAAAGTTATTTAAAAACTGTTATTTTTTTATATCTGACTTTTATTTCATTTTTTTATTAGCAGGCTTAATGATTATTAAATTTATTACATAATACAATATACATTTTCAGGATGATATAAAACTATGGTGGCCAAATGGATATGGTGAACAAAACCTTTATAAAGTTGATATGGTTTTTAAACAATCACATAAATCCATCAACATCGGATTTAGAACAATCAAGATCATGGAGCCAGAAGTGATGAATGGTGAGTCTATTAATGTAAAAAAGTATCATTTTGAATAATTATTATTTATATATTTATTTGTTCATTTTTTAATTAATAACATTTTCATGTTATTTAATTTTAAATTACCTGTCTGTTGGTTAAATTTAACTAATGACAATATTTTTTTTATAAGCAACAGTAATGTTAAACTTACAAGTTTCACATGCTCACACTTTTTTTTTCTTTGTCCTTCAATTGTATTTATAAAATAATGTTTTCCCACACTTCACACTTTTAATAAGCCTTAAGGATAATTGGTTGGAGATCTAGTGGGCAAGGCCCTAGCCATGAAAACCTTTCGGGGAGGGAGGGAGGGGGGGGTCAGGTCGGGACCGAGGATTTTAATACCATTATTCATGATAATTTTTAAAATTTGGATAAATTTGCCTATATAAAATATTATTGGATGATGAATTATTTAAATGCAATACGCAAAAACAACAATACTTCAATTCTTGATTTTCGATACGATTGTTAGTTATTGTGAAGTTGTTGGAGGTCATTTTCAAGCAAATGTAAATATAAGTAAGCTTGTTGCAATGCACAATGATGTAAAATGTGTTGGATCCTCTGTTGTGTGTGTTGTTTATAATTTAATTTTCACTTTTTAAACCTAGTATTAATTTTTAATACTAAATAAATTTCGGGATTTCGGGGGGAGGAGGGGTTGACCCCCTAATTACCCCTTGGCTATGGCCTTGCTGGTGGGTAAGGAAAAACATTAAAAGCAATTTAATTATGGTCATTACTCCATTCCTGTGAGACAACCAGATTTTTCAGCCTAAAGCTTACCTCTATTAACATTATCTGAATTCTTTAATGCAGAAAGAACATTTCAAATCTGACTAAAGGCTTTTAAAATTAGTTCGTTCATACTTACAAAGTTTTGAGCTATATATATCTGATGTTATATATCTCCCCATTATGAACAACTTCCTTAACATTTTTATTGCATACCACTTAATTGGTATGAAATTTTTATGGGCCCTTGAGGTATATTATTTCTTGGTTTAATTAGTTCCAAATTGAAAAATTAATAATTTTTAAAAAGGCACATAACAAAGAGACATTTTTTATAGGTAAAATGTTTTACTTTGAGGTAAATGGACAAGCCGTTTTCGCAAAAGGAAGCAATTGGATACCTTCTAGTATTATGCCGGAACAGAGTGGAGATGAGGACAGGGTCTCAGCTCTGCTTGAGGGTACTGCCAAAGCATACACAAATATGATAAGAGTCTGGGGTGGTGGAATATATGAATCTGATTTTTTTTATGAGGTTTGATTTGTGATGTCTTTTACATTTAATAAGATAATAATTAACATTTCCTTGACATTAATAAAGAAATGATGGATGAATTGGTCAGGGGTTGCAGTCAATGAATATACAAAATAAGCTTATTTTATTTTATTGCGCGAACGGTTTGGCCTAAGATGTAAGTCATCTAATTGCTGTCATGTTTAATCATTGAATGCACACCCTGACCAATTCATCCATTGATAGAATTGTCCAGTAAACTATTTTCCACTTAAATTAATAAAGAAATAAATTAGATAGTTGAAAAACATCATGAGCTATGTAGTGTTAAACTGAAAGGAAAAAATAAACAAAAAAGATTTTTGTTTTAATTTACTTTAAAATATTTCAATAAAAATTGTACAATATAAATTTATTTATTATTAACTATGAACATTGTGTTAGCTACCAAACATTACTGTTGAATTAAATGTGAATTTTAACCCTTAGTTAAAAAAAATAACTTTTCCTGAATTAAAAAAATTTAAAAACCTCATATTCATTTTTTATCACGACTATGAAAAAGTGATCATTTGCTTATAAAAGATTTATGTTGAGGTGAGACATACTTGTCCCACTGTTTTTGAACCCCACTCTATGGAGTGACAACATTTTATATTCAATTCCCAGACTTATTTATACTGTTAAGATAGTTTTGTGAACCAAAAAAATTGACTAATGCTCTTTTATTATTATTATTACTATTATTCTACAGTGCTAAAACTTGTTGACGCGTTCTAGCCTCCTCTACCAGCTTTCTCCAGTAATCTGTTTTTCTTAGCTGTCATCTAGCATCTGACTTCAGGATATCTCTCCTCACCATCCGACCACCTCAGCCCCTTCATCTCTTGCCATAGAGAGGCTCTGTTAAAGCCTTTTTAGGAATGGCCTTCTCCTCCATTCTAGCCACATGGCCAGCCCATCGCAGTCTTCTAATTTTTAAGGAGTAAACATCTGTTTATTGAACATTGAGTAAACTTCGTTGTTTATTCTCATTCGCCAACAACAACACTCTTTCATTAGTGTCTTCAAATTATTAAAGTAAAAAGTAATTATGAAAAAAATTCAGTATAAACAGATGTAATAGTAAAATGAAATATACTTAACTAACATCTTTAAAATCTAATAAATAAACAAATAAAAGAATGTATAATTTTAAAAATTTCTCATAAACCATGAAATATTTTTAATAAAAGGGGAAAAAAATAGTACAGGTGGAAGTAAAAAAAATTAATTTCTTAAATATTGATAGACTAATTCTTAGGAACCGATATTTTTAATTCACACTTTAATCGCAGATCTTTTTCATGGCTTGTTTATATCCAAAGAATTAATTTCTTTGAACTCCACCCAGACCATTTTCTTCCCTATATTTAGATGGCTAACTAATAATTGAAGATGAATTTAACCATATGAGCCCAAAAACAAGATACAATTCCTGAAAATCTGTAGTGTGGGTCGAAATGTCAGTTTCTAATAAATAGTTTATCTCTATTTTAGCATTTAATTTTTTTTACCTCTACCTGGACCATTTTCTTCTTCATATTTCTTGGCTCAACTAATAATCATTCAAGATTTTTAATAAAATCTCAGCAGAATAAAAAAGTTGTGAATTTAATCAGTTTAAAGATAAATTGTAAAGTATATACATTAATACTTATATAATTACATTAAAAGATTTCAAAAGAGGAATAGGTTACTCAAAAAACCTGTGCTGAACTATATATAGAACTATATAAAGCGAAGGGTTAGAATCACTTGACTAATTGATTGATTGTTTGAACGTGTTTATTAGGAAAAAAAATACAAAGAAAATATGTCTACTAAGCCCAAGATCGCGGGTTCGTAGCCCGGCAGGTGACCCTAGGATTTTTTAAAGGGAGTAAAAAATCCTTAGTTACGCCGTCCTTCGGAAGGGTACTCGTTTAAAATCCCTATCCTAATTAAACCTGGATAGGCAAAATTTAGAGCTCCCACTGTAGCATCGTCCGATTAGCCATAGCAGCAAAAAGTGATGTTAAATAAACAAACAACAACAAAGAAAATATGTATATTCAGTAAAAAATCATTAAAATTTAACTAGAACGATAGACAATGGGTGATCCGTCTGTCGATGTCTATGCTAGAAAATCTCATTTATTTTTTTTATCTCTAAAGTATAAATGAATAAATATAAATGTATATACATAAATACATACTCGTAAATAAGAATAATTAAAAAATTAATATACAAATTCTATTAAAGCATCTAATAATAATAAAAATAAGGTTTTAATTCAATTGAAGCCTTTAATAGTTCATAAATAAATATAAATATATTTTATATTTCAATTATTATAACTTTTTTAATTTATTTTTTTATTTAATTTGTTTTTTTTAATTTATTTTATTACATATGCTTCCCTATTTTTGTATTTTACCCCTTCAATCTATTATTATATCAACATCTATCTATCTATCTATTGGCTAATTAACTACGACCTTCAGGACATGGCCTCCTGCACCTACTGACTTAACGCTTACCAATTGGCACCATTTAATAAGCTAAGTAATTCTTCAGTGGCAAAAGTCTCGCTCCCAAAGTATTTCTTTCTTATTTCACCATAAAAATTACAGGTTCCCGAGAAATGAAGAGTGTCTTTTTTTCTTCGGAATTACAAACTGGACAATTGTCTGAACTTTCTTGCACCCACGGTTTTGATTTTAAATATAATAATTCAGTCCTGCAGCGGAAAATCGAGCGTATCGAACTTGATTCCAGAAAATCATTGTAGTGGGGAGCTCAGTTAAACTATAATCAGATAGTGGACTTCATATATGGATCCAGGAATTCACCTATATTTAGAATTCTTATTTTTATTATTACCATTTCTTAAGATGAATGAATAAAGCATAAGATGTAGCAGTGGCAACATTCCGAACGACAACTGGACAAGACTTCCTTCAGAAGCACTTGGGTTGGTGGACTCACCATTATGCCCCTTATGTTCCAATGTTGAAGGAACTGCAGAACACCTCACGATCTGCGATGGCCTTAAGGACGTCACTTGTGAGGCAACGATAGAGGGACGAGCTCGTTTATACTGGGCGGCACAGCATCGGATGGCGGAAAGGCCACGAACGGGCGTTGGTTGAATGAATGAATGAGATGAATGAATAATGTTCTATAAATAGTAAAGTATGTGAATCAAATGAAACAATGCTAAATTAATATTAAAGTTCATTCTCATTGGCCTTAATTAAAATAATATAATAGTTACCTTTTTTAGACATGCGATCGCCTTGGGATAATGGTATGGCAGGACATGATGTTTGCATGCAGCATGTACCCCACATATGATGAGTACCTTAGGAGTGTGGAAGTTGAGATAGAACAGCAAGTGCAGCGCCTTCAGCATCATCCAAGTATTGCTGTCTGGGCTGGAAATAATGAAAACGAGGGTGCTCTAATGGGAAATTGGTTTGTTATTTTATTTTTTTTAAATTAGAAACTTGGCAAAGAACTGATCAATTATAAAATTTTAATAATAATTTAAATTTTAATTATACTTACTTTATTAATGTTACTCTAAACTATCTTATGAGTCTAATGTCCATGAGTCTTTACTAAGCGGCTAGGTCATAGTTGATCATAAATATCACATGTTAAGGCGGGCCAAGACATGTTTAGTAAGTTTTATCCGTTGGAATCAGTTTTTCTTTAAGCATTGTTTAAAGCTTATCTCTTCATCAAGATTTGTCCATTTCATTTACATATAACATATGTATGTAAAATGAGTGCTGTTCATGGGTTGCTCTATTTGAAAACCCTATTTCTGTTATTATTATCTACAGATTTCTAAACATTCCATACCTTTAATTTTCCCTATTAAATGGCAAGTGCAAATCTTTCTTTCTCTAGAAAGATGCTTTGAAGGATTATGTGAGAAAACTGGTAACAATTCCAGAGAGACTAGCAGGTTATTCCAGAGAACTCTAACCAATGGAAGGCAATCTTCAGGAATGATTCAATAAAAGTCCGGAATGGAGGATGGTGAACCAGAACATGTAGATAACATCTGAGCACGTTGCCATTGACTAAATAGATAGGAGACATACAGAGGAAACTGAAGTTTTATTCTTTAAGTGAAAGAGGGTTTCTTTCCTCTACAAAGCAATTAAAAAAAATAAATATTTTTATTTTTAAAGAAAAAATATAGGCCCTCGGCCGGGATTCGAATCTGGAATCTCTGTCTGACAGAGGTTCCGGGTTCGAATCCCGGCCGAGGGCCTATCTTTTCTCTTTAAAAATAAAAAAAAAATTGACCAATAATATTTAAAAAAACTAAAGTTTCTACAAAATCTTTGTCAACCTGAATAGTAGAGAATTGGTTCCGCAAATTCCGTGGAAATCGCAAAGAAATTAAAATAATGTTGGAGAGTTCTAAATAAGAAGAAAGTGAACTCTATTTATTTATTTTCCAGCATGGATTGATGGATGGATGTCTATGCATAGTGTTAATGCTATTAATTGCCACTGCAAAACCTGTTAAATCTAAAAATGAGGTAGAGAGAAAGATACTGCATTAAAGAAGTTCTTCATCTTCTGATAAGAATTATTGGCAAACTCGGAACTTTCATCATTCATTATTTGGTCTCACATATTCTGATGGAATACATAGAGTTACAGGGAAAGATATAAGACCCTGGAACTAGCACCTGAAGGATCTCCGGGACACGAGAACACATCATAGTAGCTTGCATTACCATGTAAAAACACCAAGCATAGTTGACCAGAAATTACGTTTAAAAAAATATCATCACCTGGGCCGAGTTGGACTTCCACATTACTTCGTTTTTATAGAAATTGCACATATTTAAGAAATTATAGAGAACAAATGAAATATTCATTCTCTTGAAATTGTCTTTCGGAATATTATATTTATTTAGAATATTTTTACTTTCTTTCAGGTATGGTACAAGCCGTAACTTTGCGATGTACCTAGAAGACTATGTAAAGCTATATGTTGAGACTATCAAACCAATAGTGTTAGGTATCGATGAGACCAGGCCTTATTTCATCTCCAGTCCTTCCAATAATATTGGAAACTATACTTCACATCCTGGATCTTCACTATACGGAGATGGTATTTACTTTTTTGATTATTCATCATTTATAATTGTTTTTATGAATCTGAATGATTATGAATGGGTCTAATAATTTGTTTTTAAATAAATTCTTATGAATAGCTTTATTGAATTTTAATACACACTTAGTAAACAATATTAACCTAATCTAAGCAAATCATTCATTACTTTTAGTTTTAAGGATCATAATTTTTTCTCTATATAGAGTTATGTTTAAATATCCTGGTGCATTAATCATAGTTAGCAAATTAAAAAAAAATATTTATTTAACAATGATAATTTCTAAAGTAATTATTAAATATTTTATTTATAACTTTTTTTAACAGTCCACTATTACAATTATTTTGACAATGGATGGGATCCTCGTATTTACCCAAATCCTAGATTTGCTTCTGAATACGGATCATACAGTTTTCCATCTTACGAGTGTCTACAGGCTTCGCTGCCACCTAACCAATTTTATTGGGGAAGTCCATATGTTGAACGAAGAATACATGCTCCTAATGGAAATGAAACCATTATAAGTCAAATATCTAAAAATCTTCCGACATCTAAAGATATCAAAGATATAATTTATCTTTCTCAGGTAAGACAGTTAATAATTTATACCAGTCTATATCTTAAGTAATAAGTATTTTTTTAAAGTTATGATAGAATTCATTAGAAATTATACAGATAATGATAATTAATAATGACATTTAAAGATAAATCAAGCAATGTCAACCAAAGTAGAAACTGAGAAATACCGGAGGTTAAGGAGCTTTCGACTGGAATCTGGAGAAGGCCTCACGATGGGTGCTCTTTATTGGCAACTCAATGACATTTGGCCAGCTCCATCTTGGGCTTCAATCGGTAATTATGTTTATATATTTAAAAACATGTTGTTTTCTTTTAAGTTAAATGCTTGCTAAATGCAATTTTTTTTCTTGATAACTGCTTCATCGAATTTAGTGTAGTTTCTATTTTGGAAAACAGTGCCTTATTGTCTTATAAATAATTTATCATTTCCTTATACTCATCCTATTTCATGCAAAATTGTCTTAATCCTAATTATTGCATGATCCCTATATCTTCACTATTGTTGCATCAATAAATTTTAATCCTTAAACTATTCCTGATATAAAAAATGTAATAACTCAGATCTCTCAACAATTATAGGTTTCACCCTGGAACATTCTTCCAATGCTCAAATGCTCCAAAATCAGATTATCCAGCAGCCTTGAATATTTCAAAGATCGGGAACTTTACTCGAATTTTTTATTTCTCGATTTAATCAGGAAATATGCTAGGAAAATAACAATTCATTGCTAATTTTTTAAAGTTTAGTTTAACGGATCTATTTTTCCAACAGTACCGAGCATTAAGCGTATAGTTTAATGAGGAGAAAATATTTGTCCCTTCATCATGTCGTGTTCTGTGTAAACCTTCTTCTAACTTTGTTCCTCAATACTTCTGCTTCAATCACTATACTAATTCTCTCTTCCGTCTCACCTAACTGAGCTGCTACAGCTGTTGATAAGTTAACTGGAAATGTTAGGAATCTTTAAAATAATGCATTAGCTCCAAATGTTTCAGGAGATATTCAAGTTTGTAGAAATATAAAGGGATATGTTTACAAAATTTGCAAAAAATAATATAGAAAGTGTTTACCAAATTAGAGGACCTTTTTAAAAGAGAAATTAAGTACGTTGAACAAGAAACAATTCAATAAAAATAACTACCTTTTTAAATAATAGATTCTTGAGATAATCAAAATTTTTCTGATCATATAAAATTATATAAATAATAATGCCTTTTTGAATAAATGCTGTTAAATGTAGTATTGCAAACAAATTTTGTGTTCATCCTTTTTTTTATTTAAATTAATTGAAAAAAAAAATGTTCTTAGAAATATTTTTTCCATCAAATAAATTTTAAAATGTATTAAGAGTATTTTTAAAAAATAAATAAAGGAAAAATGAAATTTAGCATGAAATATGCCATGTATATACATTTATATATTTATTAAAAAATAAAATACTTTCAGATTATTGTGGAAACTGGAAAATGCTTCAATACTATGCAGTCGAATTCTTTGCTCCTATAATAGTTTCTCCAGAAATGTCATCAGATGAAAAAGAAATTTCTGTATATGTTGTAATAGATGGTGCAGTGTCTTATAAACAGGCAAATTTAATATTTAATATTTATCGGTGGGATAGTATTTCTTCATGCCCAGAAAAGACATTTTCTAAAAGTGTAACATTGGTAAGAACATTTTATTTTATTTTTTTAGATTTTTAATATAACTCATTTTTAAAATTGTTGTATTAACGATTAGCAAGCATTTCTTTTTATTGTCTTTCTATAATAAATTAGACAAACTATATTTAAATATTTAATATTCCTATGTCATGTCAGTAATAAACTAGGTATGATTAATATATCTTACGAATAGTATGTTTATAACTATATGAGAGATTTGCAAAATATTAGGAGTTGATTTTCATCACTTTAACCATTAAAATATTTCAAATATTAACAATTCTGATGAGATAGATAGTTATCAAAATCTCCTAAATTGTTTTAAATTTCTTATGGTGACATCAATTTGCTGGTGATTTTGGTTGCTCAATCTCACAATACAATTGCGAACCTCGGGTTCAAGATCAACATCTTGGACACCAACATCTTGGAAAGACAACCTTTCCATGGTTAATGAAAATAGAATTAGTTTAGAATAGAAAAAAACAGAGAAGACTTTTAAAAAAATTATGCAACTAGTACCTTTTACTTAGTTATTTTTCAAAATTGTTTAATTAAATTTTTTGCTGAAAAAACTCTTTATAATTTCATATAAAAATTAATACAGTTTATATTGGGCTATCTGGAAAATAATGCAGGATTTTATGTTTTCTTTAAAATATCCTTCCAAACAGTAATCTTTATTATTTTATTATTAATGTTTGTTAGACTTTTGACTTTTATAAATATAAACACTTATCAATCCTCTTTAACAAAAATGTTTGTTTGCTTCTGTAACATTTTAAAATTGGAAATAATTCAGTCTTTCCTATGATATCTGATTGTGATTTTACAACATTTTTGTTTTATGAGTTCAAACTTGGCTGGAACGGGGCCCAAAAGGCCAGAAGTATCAACAAAGTATGGGATTAAGGCAACTTAGACAACCCAATAATAAAAATGTTATGTGAATTAAATTCCACTAAATTAGTAATTTCCATATTTATAAAAAATACCTATGTAGGAATCACTGCACAATAGAGACAGATTCTTTCCATTGCAATATCTTTAAAAATGGCTTTAAAAATGTTTAAGAGTAAATTGTAATTTTCTATAAAATAATTTCCTCTTTATTTCTTAATAAGAATTATTTCCTTAATGATATCTCATTTGTTTATTTTTATAGATAGAGAACAGTTCTCTAATAGCAGTAAATCTGCTTGTCGATCACTATTGTGCAGATAAAAATTGTTTCTACACAACAAGACTACAAGTAAATAATCTGGTCATAACCCCAGAAAATTTTCTTTTCCATCTACCATTGAGGCAGTACAACTATCCGGAAACAACTGTTGAGGTATTGAATAAGTTATTTATTTTACAGTTAGTCAGTTTTGTACCCGTAATAATTCAATCACTGAATCTATTTAAAATTTCAATTAGGAAAAAATAGGTATAAAAGTCGCAATACAAATTCTTCCTTTAATTTAAAAATATCTTATTCGAAGTTTTTCATTTTGTTTAAACCTCACTGTGAACTCTCATGTAACTTGAAAAAAATTATAAATACTGGCTGATGATTGAATGTGATAAGAATCAGAAAGTTTATGTGAATGTGATAGGAGATAAGTTTTTATTTAAGGTCACCTGTGGTCTAGTGGTTAGCGTAACAAACTA
The DNA here is from genome assembly GCA_037127475.1 of Arma custos. Taxonomy (NCBI): domain Eukaryota; kingdom Metazoa; phylum Arthropoda; class Insecta; order Hemiptera; family Pentatomidae; genus Arma; species Arma custos. The sequence goes on from CM073759.1 coordinate 186,032,886, forward strand.
CTAAACCCAAGATCGCGGGTTCGTAGCCCGGCAGGTGGCCCTAGGATTTTTTTAAGGGAGTAAAAAATCCTTAGTTACGCCGTCCTTCGGATGGGACGTTAAATGGGGGTCCCGAGCCTGTACGATGCCAGGTACTTATTAAAAATCCCTATCCTAATTAAACCTGGATAGGCTAAATTTAGAGCTCCCACTGTAGCATCGTCCGATTAGCCATAGCAGCATAAAGTGACGTTAAATGAATAAACAAACAATAAGTTTTTATTTAAGGTTCAGTCAAAGTTATTTACAAAGTAATTAAATTAAACAGTTGATTTAATTCTATTAAAGCAAGTTTCAGCTAAAAAATAGAAGTTGGCATCTCAACTGTAATCATGGCCTCAATCAGTTTAGTAAGACTCAGGGCTCAATAATGCAACCAGCCTTCTCCCAATAATCATTTCACGTTTTCTTGTCAATACACAAAATAAGATTAATTGAACAAAAAACTGATTATCACATTATTATATCAACAGTATAATCTTTTACATAAAAATGTTTTTTTTAGGTTGCAAAATTGGATGTTATAGACAAAAACACTGTCAGAATTATTCTGTATGCCCCAAGGTATGCCCTATTTGTTTGGTTGAATGTCGAAGGAGTTCAGGGCAGGTTTTCTAAAAATGGTTTCCATATGATGGTTCCTTCCACAGTGGTGACTTTTGTATCCAAAGAAGATATAAGACAGCTAACTGTAGATAAATTATCAGTTACTTGGTTGAAGAGGTCTTACCCAAACTGACTAATAAATGGTAAATGACTCTTTGTATAATATTCAAAAAACTATAGCATCATCTACTATGTTATCATCTACTATGTTAATCTACATCATTGCATTGGCTGACCGAACCTCCTGGGGTGAACCCCAGTTCTCCTCCTTTCTAAAAAGGATCCTATTTACATATCTACATTGATTTGTGTTTGGAGGTTGACACAATTGGAATTACAATTGTTTTTTTATCTTAGATGACAGTGACCTGTAGCTACAAATTTCATATTGTAATTACACGTTTAAGTCATTGAATGCTACTTTTTATTGATATGTATTGTTACTCAGTTTCTTAAATTTGTATTCAACATTGGAATGAATCTTTAATCTCATTTTTATTTTGGTATATACTATTTTCTTCTTCGTTGACTTCCTCTTATGCCATTACTAGCATGAGGAGCCTCCACCAAATGCAGTCATGCCTCTCGGTCTCTACTCAGCTGCCCCATTTCCTGGAGGGTCTTGCCTCTCTCCCTTCTGATGCGATGAATGTATCCTGATAGGAAACTCTGGAACGGCCTCTCAGCCTCCTCCCAGTGGTTCTAGCTTCCATGACCTTCTTTGGCTCTCTCTCTTCATCCATCCGACGTGGCCAAACCACTTTAGCTGTCGGTTTTTTTAATCTTAGCTCAGTCACTTTTAGTTCTTCTCTAATCCCCTCATTCCTGATGCGGTCCCTCCTGGTCTTTCTAACGATTCTCCGTGGGAATTTCATCTACTCAGCTGTCATACGGCTAGCTTGCTTGTTGACACTCCAGTGGTTCCAGCATAGCCCGGCTTTCACTTTTATAAGTGAGGCTTGGGAGGTAAACTGATTTGTAAATGTCCATTTTGGTTTGCTTACCAAACTCTCTTTGCCCAAATATACTGTTGCAGGCAGGGTAGTAAACCTGGTTGGCTTTGGATATTCTATTTGCTACTTCTGGGTCAATTTTTTCTCTGCTGTTGATGGTTGTCCCCAAGTAGATGTATTCTTCTACAACTTCAAGTACCTCCCCTCCCCATTTCAAATCAGCTGGACTTCTTGTTTCTCTCTTGCTACCATTAAGACTTTGCTTTTCTTGCAATTTATTATCATTCCTTTGCGAACGAGTTTTTCCTCCCATACCACCAGAGCTTGCAGCAGCTTTTCTTTTGTGTCCGCAATCAGTACAATATCATCGGTAAAAAATAGACTTTGTAACATAACATTTCTAAAATGTTAAGTTCCATTTGCCAATGATCGTCCAGGCAGTGCAGGGCTTAGAGTTTTTATGGATTTCATTCATTAGAAGAGGACTTAAGCTATCATCCTGCCTCACACTTCTATCTTGGGAAAAAGACTTGGACTCCCTTCTGTTGATCCTCACTACTCCTTTCGCTGCCTCATATGCCGCCAAAGCATCCCATATTTCTTGTCTAATGCTGCTTTTAGATCCAGGTATTTACTTTCTAAAAACGAAAATTGAAAAATTTGGGCACATCATGAGAGGAAAAAAACATGAAATACTATCATTAATAATTAAAGATAAAATACAGGAAAATACCGATGGGAATGTCGATATTATGGCTACAAAATCTCCAGGAGTGATACTGATATAAATCTATAGACTGGTTTAAAGCAGCAAAATCAAAGATCAGAATAGCCTCGATGATTGCCAATCTCTGGAGGGAGATGGAAGCTCTAGAAGAAGATTAATTTTGTACATGTTATAGTTAAACTAATTTCAGACTTTTTTGTTCTTATTTAATACAATTGTTTTTATAGTACAAACTTACTTCATTTATACTTCAGACATAAAGAATCAATCATTGATATATATATATATATATATATACATATATATATATATATATATATATATATGAAATGAAATACAATTGAAAGAAATGAGGGACATGACAGACAAATGAATTGAAAATATCTTAACCCATATATAGAATAGAATAGAATAGAAAATAAACTTTATTGGTTCCAGAATAAAGTTTATTTTCTATTCTATTCTATTCTATATATGGGTTAAGATATTTTCAATTCATTTGTCTGTCATGTCCCTCATTTCTTTCAATTGCATTGAGATAAGGATATGTATTGTACAAATAAACAACTATTTTAAAAAGTTAATTTAATTTAATTTATGTTTTTTGTAATGTGATAAATGAAAAATAAATGGACATTCTATTGAATATTTTATAGTTTTAATACTATTATTACTTAAAGTACTAATTTTGGTTTTCACTTCTACAGCTGTCTCATACTATCTGAGTATTAGGAATTGATTATTAGTTCAATAATTAATATGAAAATGACATTTCCAAATAGTAATGTTTTTATTACTTATATGCTTTAAAAGCAACAATAAACTAAATATACAATTAATTTATTTATTTTTTGCATATTTATAAAATCTGTTTCATTGTTTAGTTAAAAAAGTATTTGCAAAAGAGAAGAAAAATTCTAAACATGGGAAAAATATTATAATGCAATTGGGAAAAACCACAATGCAAAGCCTTATGTTTCAAAAATACACCCACTTACCAGTCGACGTTTCGCCTATTCAGGCATTATAATCCTCCATTGCATCCAGGAATGCCTGAATAGGCGAAACGTCGACTGGTAAGTGGGTGTATTTTTGAAACATAAGGCTTTGCATTGTGGTTTTTCCCAATTGCATTATAATAAATAATAGTGTTTCTTTTTGAGTTTTTGGCTCTATTTTAGTGATGGGAAAAATATTGTTATTGTTTTGGCCATAAAAATTTTTCTGTTGTCTATTTATTTTTGGAAAGATTTTATAATACTCTCCAATAGATAAGAATGAGAAGAAACCTATATCTGTGCCTTATTGTTTTTAAGAAAGAGGATTATAAAAAATTACATGTTATAAAATTTAGTACACAAAAATCGCCACCCAAAACAACCTAATTGAATAAATCATATTACGTTACCTAATAGACCAGTAAAGTTCCCTTCAAACAACTGAAAAATACTTGGTGGCATACTTTGAACCTGTAATCAGTCAACAAAGCACCAGTTAGTTAGTACAGTTAGACATTTCCTGTTTCATATTGTTTTTTTTTTACCTACTCTCGCTATAACTGTTATATTTTGCTTAACAAGATCTCTATTTTTTAAAATAATTCTTTACAAATATAATAAAACATAAGGACCCTTCTTTATTTTTTTTTTTTGGAATCATCCATTTTTATTTATTTGAATTAAATTTATAAGTAATCAATTATTCTTTCGATACATAGAAACAATTTTTTTCTAATCTTCATTTTTCATTCCTTTGTTAGTTACTATTAGAAATGAATGCATGTGTTCCAATATCACATATAGCATTTATTTTATGTAATTATGTGTATGCATTTAATGATACATATATGTATGCAATTATTGTGTATGTTATGATTTTAAATTGTAAATAAATAAGGTACATTGTACACACTTGTATGGGATGTTCTGAAAAATAAATGGTTCTTTCAAATGGTTACTTTATTTATTTAGGAATGTAAATTTAAAAAATAATAATATACGGTGCAGAGCTTTGGGGCTCCACTAAGCCATCGAATTCCTCTCATATACAATCCAAAATCCTTCATAAAATCCTCATTGCTCCTTATTTTGTTAAGAATAAAGTCATCCATAACGACCTTAATGTCTCATTTGTTGCCGATTTGGCCCGAACCCGGTATCTATCCTTTCATAACAAACTTCATTCCCACTCAAACCCTCTAGTTTCAAACCTAGCTTCCTCTTCAATTCCCGATAATCCTCCGAGGCGTCTGAAAAGAAGATGGTCACTTGACCTTCTTAGGTGAACTTGTGATTTGAAAAGTACCAGTGGGTAGTTTCTCTACTTGTCATTATCTCATGTCATTAAGTAACACTAAGCCTATTTACTTGTTTTATTATTGTAATACAGTTGTAAATATCAATAAATAAATTTAAAAAAGGTACAAAAATAGAGAAGCTCAATAAGATTTTCAATTTATGGAGTTTAAAATAATGATTTGTATTATTTATTTATCGGAGTGGAGTGGAAGTGGTAGAGTGCTGAGTTGTCGTGATGAAGGTCCTGGGGTCAAACCTCGCTTGCTGGCAGACTTATATTTAATCTGTTATTGGCCAGAGATGGATCCTATGGGATCTAGGAACCTCCTGGGGCTCACCCAGCCTCTAGAGTGGTTACCCTTAATAAGGGAAAAAATCTGGCAGTTGAGAGTGATCCAGGACAAATTACCTCCCTAAACGACGGTTGTACAAGTACAGTCACTACCATGTTTATCTTATTTTTTATTTATCTGGCTCATTAAAACATACAAAATCACCAATAAATTATTGAGAAGTTATTTATTTTGTTCCTTGCCATTTTGCCCAAAATGATGCTAAAAATTTTGAAATGAAGATTTGATCATTATTTGTCTTTTAATTAACATTTATTTTATAAAACCAACAACAGATATTTCTTTAGAGCTTTCCTTTGGAAAAAGGGAACCAATTAATAAAAAAAAAAATTAATATTTCTTTAGGTCTAGCAATACAAATATGTATTTTATACTGGATCTGTTTCAATGATTTAAATATAATATTTTTATTTTAATTATGTAATTAATAAATTAATTATTATTATTAGATAGATAAGTAGTAACAATTGTACTACTTGTTAAAGGAATATGAAGCCTTTTCTATATTTGGTTACTTTACTACCTCATAAAAGTCTCAACAGATAGCGTTTGAATCAACTAACTTCAGCTCTTTCCGTTGAAGTCAATTTTCCACTTCAACTCCCAACATTTACTTTGGACAGCCAGCACTGGGAGTGATTTTAGTTTTATCACAAAAACAAACCATTCACTTTAGCAATCTAAATTCCAGGAACTCTGACGATCACTGATCATCAAACACACTAGTGCCAAATGGAACATGAGTTTGAATTTTGGAATGACATGGAGCGATTTTAAAGTCCATCACGCTCCAATTTACCAATACTAAAAACTGATGGAGTGGAAATAGAGAAGGGAGAGTTTTTAGGCTATGCTATAATAATATCTGTAAATAAATACAGTAAGTATTGTTAGAATTTGCGACATTGCATAAACATGTGGCAAAAAATATTTAGATGAATACCTTACAATCTTTTTATTTGTATATCATTAGCAATGCTTGTTTTTTTCGTTTCACTCGACTTTGGAGTTTGCCAAATCAATCACTTTTGAATATTCTGTGCCTTTCTTTTACCTCAGTACTATTCCATTATTTCCTTCTTCCGAGAACTAACAATGCTATAATAATTTAAAGAAGATAAAACATTTTGAGTTTATAGTTATGAATTTTTATATTGGATTTATAATTTCTACTATGCTTAAAGCATTCGAAATTAATATAAAGCGCATAAGAAGCATAAATTAGTCTCTGAAAAACTAGTAAACAAACAATTTGCTATAGTTTTGCCAATTTCAGGTATCACTAGGACTCAATTAAAAAAAAACAACTAATGAAATTCAAATACAATTCTAATTTCAATAGCTTTAAATTACGCATCGACTTCAGGCATCACATTAAAAACATCCAATCACATACTTTAAAGACAGATTGGAGTTTTTACAGTGTAAAGGGTATTTCTTAATCTTTTCTTTGTATTTTTTACTTAAGGTTTTTAGTTGGGACATGCCAATTGTATTGCTATGTACATAATTGGCGCTGTATGTTTTAAATAGTAGATAGTAAATCAAAATTCGCGATTACAAAAATATTGCTAGTGTCCTTAAAACAAACTGTCTCAATTTAAGAGGAATTATAATTAATCGTTTTTTTAAAACATAAATGTGCCAAGAAAACTACATTTACTCTTGGATAAAGGATGGAATTAGATAAAATGAGACCACCTAGACACAAATCTTCATCAATCCTTGAATATTTAAAAAAAGGATTAATCCTGATAGGTTTTATGTCCTTCACAAAGACACTTGTTTAGTATTATGTTACTTTAGCATAGTCATTATGAACTATTTGTATGAATCAAGCAGTTTCCCTTAATATCCCACGATCTTGGATATAGTATGTTGTTATGCTAAATACTACACCAGTTCGCCTATAAGGTAGAATTTCATTTAATGTTATTTGTAAGTTAATGATCACTTGTTAATAATAGACTAACCTCTAATACTTGAAGTACCCCGACTACAAAAAATACATTAATATCTTACAACCTTATTTGTTCCATGTTACGAAAGTACGGAATATACATGCTTATCTTCTTGAATACATCTATGAGTTGTTATTAAAAGTGAGGAAAAATATCATTGAGAACTCACCAGTCTGGTTAAATAGGCAACATTTAAAATATTTAAAATAAATCGGCAAATTATTTTATTTTAAAACTTCCTCTTGGGTCACCTTGTTACGAAGATTTTCTAAATCAAAATTGCAAACTCCATTAAATGTTAAAAGATTATTAGTTAATTTATAGACAAGAACTGTTCCCTTAGAGACAGTGACGGGAGGAGAGATGATGGGATAAGTTATTGAGGAAGGAAAGCCTAACCCTACTTAAATATTTCACAGCCCTCCTCGTTCCCTCCCTACCTCCTCCTTATCTTCCTTCTTACTATCTCCAATATTCAGGGAAAAGTTCATCATCATCAACATTGCATACGCATGTCAAATCATAGCAAAGATCCAAACATAGCCTCTATAGCTCTCCAAAATCATATATTCGATTTATAAATGTGGTTCTACAAATAGCAGATCGAAATAAATGCCTCAAAATCGAGCCATAGCTTCTCCCTACGGAATGGTTCGTGTTCAACAATCAAAATTGACGAAGTATCTTCTAGAAACTATCTCATTCAAATAAAAAGGCAACGAAATAATTTTTCAAATGGAAACTAATATTAAAAAAAAAAGTAAACGTTTGAGAAAAATGTACCTGTACCTAACAAAGGACATAACAGTAAACAAAGGACACTCTTGTGAGATGGTGCTCAACTGGCTGCATTGTGCCCCTCCTAATTAAGGCTACGCCCAAGAAGGGCCTGTAGGTTCGATATGGTTGCTCTTAGGTCGATAATAGAAAACATAATTTAGCTGCAATAGCCTGACTTGAACAGGTAAGAAGCGGAGAGTTGAATTAACGTAGACCATAGAGTCTTGATCGGGAAAAAAATCATTGACCCTTTCTATTAATTCTATTCTAACAATCCAAAAATAATTTTTATCAGATTTTTAACAGACTGGAATTTTTAAAAAAAATAGAAGAATACACCCTCTTTCTAATTTTGTTACTATGTCTTCTGTTGTTTACATTCCTTTATAATCTAGATATCCTGTACGATTAGAAAAAAAAAGTCCCATCTGAATGTTTCTCAAAAATGGTGCGACTAAAAAATTATTATAGTAGAGTATTTCTTTTGGACCAGATTACATAATTACAGGACATTACTTTCAAGCATCAATCGTCTATTAATATGAGTAAAATTTATATTGCTAAATTATAAAATTAAGATACATAATCTAGTGTGCCTTCCCACTGCTTCGGGTGATTGCAAACAATAGATAATTAATACGTACCATATGATTTATTAAAAATCTGAGGACATTTTATTATTAATATTTTTACTTATAATTTTTTTTCTATAAACCTGATTGCTTATAATCTGTCTTTCTTCAATGCCGTTGCTAAAGTTATACGTATATATCTGTCTCACATAAAGTTAAACGTATTTTTTAATCATAATTGCATGTCATAATAATCATAATAGCATGAAAAGCCGAAAAAATTGAAAAAGCATATAGTGCCTGCTGGTGACTTGCAACACAGAGATATATGGAATCATAGTCCTCACCGACTGTTTTCGCCGGAGACACATATGTATCCATAGCATTTTAAGGGTTAACATGACAATGCGCTGGGAGTTAATAAAAAAAAAAAAAAAATAAAACCTGTACCACTTCAACCCATGAGGTATGGAACATGTTACTGTTTCTGAGCCAACGGTTGTGTAAGATTTGGTCGCGATCACGCTCATTAACTCTGATTAAATGTACCATCTTTGGAGAGGCCCAATGAGGGCTGAAGATCAGATTAAATAATTTATCTTACACAACTGGATTTGAACTTCGTTCCTTCAGCACCTCAACATAGTGCTCTACACATTTAATTACCCCCTCCACTACTTCAGGTTATTATATAATATCTAAATTTTTTATTAATTATTACGAGGACGATGTTTATATGCTCGCCAGGAGGAAGAAATGTTACGCAGATTTCTCCTTGTTCTATTCTTGTTCTTCCTCCCATTTGGCTCGTTTCCATTCCACCAGGTTGGAGTGGGGATATCCCCACTCCTCGAAGTTCCCCCCACTCTTTTCCCGTCGGGCTTTCAGTCGAGTAGGGTACTTCATGTTGGGATGTTGTCAGAGTTGTTTCGAATCGATCTGGTGAAGTTCGTGAATTGAGATGATAAATTCTGTTTGAGAAGTTGAATGTTGTTTTTTCAGCCCAACAGACCAATTCCCAAAACCCCTAAAAGCTTCCAATTTGATCGGAGAATAAATTAAAAATTAGTTGGTTTAATATGTGTGATGCCTAATTTGTATGGATATGCTGTTCATGACAAAAGGAAGCCTTAACGTTGAGGTAGTAAGAGTAATCTTAAGGAAAATATAGGCTCTGTAGTACTTTAAAAAATATAATTGTTTTATCGACATGGAAACAACAGGAAATAATTTTACAAAAAAAAAATAATTTTATAAAAAAAAATGTAAATTACTAAAATTAAAATCCTCACAAATTATACATGAAATGACTTCATTAGAAAAATATAAAAGTAATGGTAAATAAAACTTACTTAATTTTAATATTTTTTTTGTATAAGTTCCGAAGGATTTCGCTTTGAGTTGTCACGATAAGTGACTTTTAATTCGTTTTAACTTTGTATTTGTTTCCTTTTTAATAACATTCTCGAAAATAAAAATACATTTATTACTGACTGTATATAGTAACTAATACTGACTGTATCTATGTACAGTCTTAATTTTCATTATACTAATACAGTCTAATCAAAATTAAAGAAACGACTAACATACACTATTTACGTTGTGTCATCATCAATACTTGGAAATTTTAGTTTCATTTCTTAACTTGAACGGTCATTTATTAACGAAATGATTACCGAGATAAACACATTTCCCATAATTACACTCATTTCTATTTTTATTTTCGAGAATATTATAAAAGAAACGATTTAAAAAGTATAACTTGTGAATTAACTAAAAGCTGATACCAAGTTGACATCAATCCAACAGATATAACATAATCCATATATAGAGCTATCCAAATATACAAGATTTATTATTATCTGACCCCGCACAAAATACGGGAACAGAAAAAATTGAATAAAAATCGAAAGCCTAATTTAAATTTACTTTTCGATTTTATAATTAAAATGTATAAATGAAATTTTTCGATGTTCCGATAAATAACGAAATGCTCATAAATACATGCATTTCAAACTTTATTTTTGTATTTTTTTTCCATCTTACCACAAAGTTACATTTGACCATTTATTATCTTTAATTAATAAGCCAATAAAAAATATTTATAAATTAAATTAACACAAAGAAAATTATGGATAATTTATAAATTATAAATTACAAATTTATAAAATATAAATAAAATTTATAATTTATAAATATAAATTAAAATTATAAATAATTTTGAATGTTCTAAGAAATGAATTCTGATGCTGTTAAAAATGCTTAAAACTTAAATATAATTTCAATATTGGCTTATATTTAACTAAATATTTAGAAGCAATATGAATGAAACTGATTCTATATCATATAATAAAAGATTTATCAAGTATTAAAAAATACTTAAGGAAAAAAATTACAATTAATTTAATTATATTTTCCTTAACTTCATAGAACTATTAACGTGCAGGTATAATGAGCAATTGTGAAGTGTAATGTGTATATTATTCAATACACAAAAAATTAAATACAGGAGAAAATTATGAAATAATATATAAATCGACATATAGTAGTTAGGCATTACTTAGAAACAGACATAACATTTCATTAAAACTGAACAATATAATAAAAAATTGAAATAAAAGTGTTACTTCAAAAATAATGTGAAAACTCAAACAAGGAAAAAGAAGCTCACTTGTTTTTATGAATGAATAACTATTTAAATTAATAAAGTAACTCTTTAAACCAAAACTTTAATAACTTTAGGGTACCAGTTTTTCTTTAAAAGTTTTGAATGTGTTTTTAAGTAATTATTGTTTAATTGACGCACTGGAAATTATATTTAAAAAATTAATTTGCTTGATAGTATGCATTTGGCTTAATGGCTTATTTAAATTAGAATATAAATATTGTAAAACTTTCATGAATTATTAAGTAAATATATAGTAATTTTCGATTAACTATAATAGTCTAACTTCGCTAAATCTGCTATAAAAAATAAAAAATGGCCTCTATTATTTATAAAAAATTGAAACTAAAACCTGGAGATTAAGAGATTTTTGAGCTTGTGTAATTTTGACGATATATACAATTTATTCTTCATGGATATTTTTTATTTTATGAATCTATGGACCAAGAAACAATTGTCTATAATTATAAATAATTAATTTAAAATGGCATTTTACATTATTGGTGTTTCTGTTATACAAATAGAGAACTATTTAAGTAGTTGGCTATAGTGCTTAACGTTTGTAATAGTCTTGAAAATGATGTTGAACAGTCCAATTTGAATAAATAGTGTTTTTTAAATTTAATTCATGGAACTAAATACTGTGAAAATCTAATGTGATTATAAGATAGATCCATATCAAATAATTACGGTCTTCTTTCTGTTTCTAAATAATAAAGTTATTTCTTGTGATTAAGTCAGTATATTTGTTTTAATCAGTAAACTTATTTATAATGAGAAAAGGTTGTAATAAATGCCTTTAAATGAATATTTTAAAAAGGTATGTGATATGAAGGATATTGGAGTGCTACCGATGGGTAGTTTCTGCACAAGTGTTTTTTTTTTTTTCATGCCATTTGTTCATATTAGCAAATTTACTTGCTGTAATATTATTACAGTTGTAAATATCAATAAATTAAAAAATTAATGATATGAAGGAATACTTTTAGAAGCGCGCTAGGTAACAAACTTGTTCGAATCGATATTGGATGCTTAATTCTCATTGCCTCAGTCACTACTGAATAATTTATGTCATTGTAACGTTGTTAGGAATTCATTATTCCAGTCCTTCGCTTTCATTATTTTATTCAGATAAGTATAAGATCCATCCACGCTATTATCTAGTGTTTGTTTTCTGATATCACAATGGAATTTCATTAATTTTTAGTTTTTCTTTTACTTGTTTTCTGAATATAAAGTTATAAAAAAATATATAGAAATGAATATTCAATTTATACTATGATTCTCATATAATATTTCCATATAGTATTATACCGAATTTCGTTGTAAATGTAAACTTTATAATAAATATTTAATATCATCATAGTACATAATAGTTCATCATCATAAATAAAACTTTTAAGCATTATAAAACAAATATATAGCATTTTTCGAAGCATTACAATAATTAATTTTTGCTCAATCTGTTATAAACATAATAAAATTAGTTAAAATGTGGCTCCACTAAGCCATCGAATTCCTCTCGTATCCAATCCCTACAATCCAAAATCCTTCGTAAAATCCTCAATGCTCCTTATTTTGTTAAGAATAAAGTCATCCATAACAACCTTAATGTCCCATTTGTTGCTGATTTGGCCTTGATTTTCTGTAATAAATGTAAAATAATGAAATTTTGGATTTATTTGCGTTTCATTTCATTTTAGTTAATTGTATACAGAATTCGGATGTGTTCAAGATGATTTTTTTTTTACATGACTAAATATTTCTTTATATTGATTATTTAGTTATGAAGAAAAAAAATCTTTTTTATTCCGATAGTATTTTAAATATGTTTGTATCTTGTGAATCAGCCCTGAAGAATACCTGGAACATGGCTCGAATCATCGCTTTCTGATAGTTCACCACTATTTATGAAGTTATTTTTACTCTACCCGGACCATTTTTCTTCTTCATGATGTGCGGCCAAGTAATAATTATCCAAGATAATTTATTTTATGATGTAAAATTTTTTTTATTATTAGATTATTTTCATTTGGGGATAACTTATTGTAATTATTGGTATTTTATTCAACTTTTGTAACGTTTTACCACTTTTAGTTGACTTTTTTTGTACTCAGTGTTTTTTTATTTATTTTTTTGTATTTTACCCTTTAATGCGGCATATTGTATTATTTCTGCCAAATACAAAACAATAAAAAATATTTTAGTTATTTTCCTCTATTCTTACTCAATATTTCTCATTTCTAATGTCTACAACTTTTCCAGCAATCGAATATGAAAATCGGTAGTTTTGAGGAGAATTAAAAAAAAAAAAGCAGTTTCAAGGTTTAACAAAAATTAGTGCCTACAGTCAAACCAATGACATTCGTTTTTGTGACTGATAGATGCCTCTATATGAATTTTATATCAATTATCAATCCTAAAGCAACTGCTATAGGTTGAAAACGAAACCTGAATGTTTTTTTCACATTCAGTTCTTAGCGATGGCAGGGACGATATGATTAACAATTGTAGAAATATTTTATTTATTTTTTATTTTATTTTTAATTTTTGCTTTTGTTTAATTTCTTAATAAGAAGGAGTCTTTTTGATCTATCATTTGGGTAAATGAGAAGCTTTCCATCAAAGTAGAAGAACACCTCATGGAAATATTAACTTTATTAACACTAAACTGTAATATAAGATTTGAAATGAATTGAATAATTTTTGGTTGTTTTAATATTTAATGAATGTATTCACAAAAAAAGTCTTAGTTTTGGAAAAGCTTGCATCATTACTTTTGATAGAAAATTCCTCAAATATTTTTCTATATTGAGGTTATTTATTGTGTTATCAAACGCGCTAAAACCGGATATACTATCGATTATAAAGTCGCGTGCTCCCTTTTCTAACTATGCTAATCCTTCCAATTTCTTAGATATTTAGTTTCATTGTTGTTGATTCATATATCATAATGTTATTGGCAAGAATATTATTCTTTTCCATTCCATAGTTGTAAGTATTTGGATATTATTCTCAATCAATATTATCAATAAATCTTAAAAGTCTACCATTTTCTGTTGATTCGGATTCTAAAAAAATAGATTCACAATTCTTATACAGAATGATTCTAGAAATTTTGTAAATATTCAAAGAGGAAAATAATTCTATTAACTATTGGCAAAATAACTCAGGCTCGCTAAATCGTAAGTATTGTACTTTTGAGACCTATGAACTCAAAAGTGAAGGGATCTACAAAGCTAAAATATATTCATCCAAAGCATATAGCATATTCATAAGAAAAGTCTTCGATGACCGATAATCCGCCAACATATCGAATCTTTTATAAATGAGCGTTGAAATAAATTGATAAGACATGAATATTGAAATCGATGTTATTTTCATAATGATCACCACAACCCAATAAAGGACTACTTTATGAAAAATATTTAAAAGACATTTACTAAGGCAATATTTAATAAAGTTAGGTATCTATAAATTAATTAAAGTTGTGTAAGCATTAAAATGAATTTGTAATTCTGTTGTTGAAGAACTTTATGGCGTAAGAGATTTTTGAAACAAAGAGAATATCCATTAGTTTACATAAATTTAATGTAATAAATAGTAAAAATGTTGATGTCACTGGCTCCATTAATTGTAATTTCATGATCTGATGGGGTTTACTTACAAATTTACATTACATAAACAGTGACAACAAAAACCTTTATAACATACAACACTGTCTTGATGTACGAATTCTACTTGTATTGTATATTATACAGCGTGTTTGTCTTAAGGTTTGGAATGTACAGGTATTAAATATCATGCAACAGCTATACATTTTAAAACTTGATGTAGTTTGGTTTGGTGCCTCCCACTTATGAACGATTATCACTTCTCTTCTTTACGCAATACTCTGAATTGCTTTTTACTGCAATTTTATGAATGCTTCTACACACAGATGCAAGATACATTCTTTATTTTGATGATCAGAGGTGGAATGCTCTGGCTGGGAGGCGTAAAGTGTAATAGAATGATATTGAACATAGGTTAAATATCCATGAAACTTGACTAACACATCAAGGTTAAATATCCATGAAACTTGACTAACAAATCAAGGTTAAATATCCATGAAACTTGACTAACAAATCACCAATGTATTAAAGTAGCCTCGCAAATATATTCATTATTATCTACCATAGTACGTATTACGGAAATACTATCGATTGTAAGATCTCGTGCTTGCTTGTCGATAGTTAAAATATGAATGTTGTCTTCGTAGCCTAAATTTCTCTAGTCTTATCCATTATAAATTATAAATATGTAATTATGAATTTACAAATAATATAATGAACAGTAAATAGGTTATTTTGAGCTCAAATTCGTTTCAATGAATTCATAAGAAATCACGAAGCAATTTGGGTCATCAGAATTTTAATTATTTGAGTCCCTCAGGTGATTGAAAATTGTTTTCATACTTCGGACATATTAAACACATCCAATACATGTCTTTTGTATTTTTAGATCTTGATGCAAAACTTTCACGGGATCTCATCGAATAAATTTAGCCATCAAACTTAATAACCGGTTGAGACGATAATTAAAAAATTCAAGCTAAATTCCTGGCCATATAAATTTCACATGCTTTATTGATTAGAGAGTAAAATAAGAGATTAGTTCAACCCCTGCCTAGGATAAGTTTCTAAACTCAACAGATATAATATCGATAGAATTAAATTATTGATTTAATTAATATTTCGATGAACAGCTTTTGTGTGTTGATATTATTGATTGAAAAAATTGAAAACGACCTATGCAAAAGTCGCCTCCAGGCAGGCCGCGCCTAGAGAAATCCCCGCACTCTTCCCCCACAGCCTAGCTCGCTTCCCTAGCTTATCCTCAACATGGCTATACTTATAATATATTAGGCTATAATATTATATGATTTAAAAATATAATGCTACAATTATAACTTAATCAACTCTATGCCGGTGATGATACATACATAGGGTCGATACATTTGATTTAAGTGGAAGGTTATAACTCTCTGGAGGTAGCACAAGTTCAAATTTAAACTGCATATTAGTTGATGACACAGACAAACATTTTATTATCATTATCGACAGTCAATCATACAAATAATTGAGCTATTCCGTAATTATTAGTTTTAAAACATCAATAAAACTCGAATGTTATAGTCAGGTTATATCAGCTGCCAACTTACCTAATTTGACCACGGAATCAATGGGTGAATTGATTTTAGTAAGTCTAAAATCTTGCCATAAACATTGATTTGATATTTAATTTATTTATTTATATAACTTGAAAAAACAAAACAAAACATGATGATGAGAAGTGACTGGCTTCTCACGAAGCACACCACTACTCCACTTCCTCCCCCATCGACTACTCCGACCTCAATTCTCTCCATCCGGGACCTAGATCAACAACCAGTCGAGGAACTGTTCAATTGTGAGTGGGCTAATTGAAGGACCTTAGCAACGGATAGGTCAATGAACACTTATTGGTCCTTCATCAGCCAATCCTCTTCCTAGCAGCCATGGTACGACAGTCGTTCGAAGAATATTATTGAAATAACGCAATTCTGTTTGATTACTAGCTTCGATTCATATCCACTATAACCGACAATTATATAATCCATTAAGGCTCTTCAATTCAGTACTTGACATGGTGTGTGCTGTTTCAAATCAAACGATTGTGGAGTTTCGTCCAATTTAGGCAGATGTGTTGAGCCCCAGGAGCGTCTCCAGATTACACAGGGTCGATCCATAGTATACAACAAATAAATTTACCTTCCACATTGGTCTTGAAACGCCAATCTACAGATTAGTTCGTTTACACACTGAACTAACTTGCTCCATACAATATAGCACTATAGGTTTTTATGTATTAGCCGGTCTCCACGGACTATTAACCGTCATTGTTTAAAACCTATACATTGATAATTCTGACACTTATAACTTATGCATATTAATGAAAATTGAAATATACAAAATATAATAACACAATGCTGAACATAGAGGGGGCTGTTCTCTAGACTTTAAGATTTTATTCTCTTCTTATATAAATATTTCCCCACACTTTCGACGAAATGATTTCCATTTATATCCTTGTCAGAATCCATTTAATGACTTTTTGTGACTCGAATACACAGCTTCACATTAGGAAATATTTCACAGCTTCTTCTTTTAATGACTGCTGTTCCCATAGTGTTATTCTATCCTTTTTAAATAGGGCACAACAAAAAGAATAAAAGAAAAGCACAAAATTAAATTAAATTAACAATTCTGGAATTCAAATAGACAATAAAGACTAAAGCACTAAAAACAGTACAGGAAATAATTTGACACTTCTACGTTTCTGACGTACGTTTCACTACAAAAAAAGTGTGATGTTGTGTCGTTTCATATGAAATGTCTGTTTTCAAAGGAACGATTATTGATTAGTAAAACAACTTTTTCCAACGTGGTATCAAATTTTCAATTTCAGAACTGGAAATCTCAGGGTTTGTCGATGAATAAGTATTCTAGTAAATAAGTCTGGCGAATAAAGTTGGTATGGGAGAACTTTGTAACCCAGCTCGTTTAGTTTCTTCTCTGTCTCGTGAAACATGAGGTCTGGCGTTGTCGTGTAATAAAGTACAGCTTTTTTCCGATTAATCAATGCAGCATACTTCATCAATATCCCTGCAGTGCAATCTGGATGTTTCACCTTTGGGTATGATATGAATTATTCATGCAGTTGTAGTAAATACTAATAGGAAAAGAGCAAGCTGGTTTTCGACCTGGGCGCCAAATCCAAGACCACATTTTCTGAATAAGAAATATCTTACAGAAATCCTGGGATCTCGTTAAGAACATGTATTTGGCTTTCCTTGACCTCAAATCTGCCTTTGAATCGGTTCCCCGAGATGAAATATGGGAAGCTCTCAGAGCGAAGAATATTTTATACTTACTAAATCAATTCACCCATTGATTCCGTGGTTAATTTGGGTAAGTTGGCAGCTGATATAACCTGAATATAACATTCGAGTTGTATTGATGTTTTAAAGCTAATAATTACGGAATAGTTCAATTATTTGTATGGTTGCCCGTCGATAATTATGATAAAATGTTTGTCATCAAATAATATTAAGTTTAAATTTTAACTTGTGCTACCTCCAGAGAGGTTATAACCTTCCGCTTAAATCAAATGTGTTGACTCTGGTATCCAACAATTATTCCCGTATCAAGAAGTGGATAGCTAGTGCCCTACAACCCTAGCTAATGCCCTCCTCACCGGCATAGACTTGATTCAGGTATAATTGTAGCATTATATTTTTAATATAAAATTATAGCCTAATATATTATAATTATAGCCATGATGAGGACAAGCTAGGGAAGCGAGCTAGGTTGTGGGGGAAGAGTGCGGGGCTTTCCCTAGGCTTGCCTGCCCAGAGGCGACTTTTGCATAGGTCGTTTTCAATATTTTCAGTCTATAATATCAACACACAAAAGCTGTTCATCGAAATATTAATTAAATCAATAATTTAATTATATCGATAGTTTCCCTTGAGTAGTGTTTGCTTCCTTTGTCGAACAAGTAACTGCAATATAACTCGATTATAGTTTAAATCAACTGTACACATTAACAAGGCAACTTTCCCACTATCGACCCTCCACTTTCTTGGAGCAATTAGTTGCTCCGAGTTCCAGAACATTTCAGAGGCTAACGGAATCATTAATACTAAGAATAGGAACTGAATAGTATCTAATGGTTCCCTTCAACAGGTTCCATTGAGCCTGACAGCAGCTAGAAACTCGCCAGCTGAAGTGGTTTGGGCATGTTATATGGATGGACGACCATAGAGATCCTCTAAAGACCATGGAATATGTCCCAGATGGCAGAAGACCTAGGGGCCGCCTTAGGATGTCCTATCTCGATTACATTGATCGACTCTGTTGGGCGAGGGGGAAGGACTTCCGACAGGCTAGGAGCCTAGCTAGAAATAGGGAAGAATGAAATTCCTGGCTGTATGCTCTTCTACGCTGAGAAGGCACTAAAGAGGGAAGTTAAAGAAGAAGAAGAATCGCTACCGATTTTATTTAGTTTTCCATAATTTAATAATAATATAAATAATGCATAATAGTGGCCTGAAATAGTAACAGATAAGTATGTCCCTCGTAAACAGAATGAAACGATTTTATCTAAATATCAAATAAATATTTAAATAAATAATAGAGTATTTAAAATATATAAACATACCTGCACACACCCAAAAAACAAAAGACTTCCAAGATCGTGCTCAACTGTCAGGTCCCTCCTAATTAAGGGCATGCCCACTAAGGGTCGGTAGGTTCCAGATGGTTGCTATAAGGTTGGTAATAGAAAACATAATCCATCTACCAAAGCCGGACTCCAACCCTATACAGATTAGCAGCAGTGCGAAGATTACTGCTAGAAAGCTACTCCATATTTTAATTATCTTCAAAATTTAAAAAACTGAATTTTGCTTGAATTCTGAATGTTGGCACTTGGTGTATGCATTTTCTTCATTACATGTGAGTATTGCTTTCTAACTTCCACCAATTTCACATGATAAGATGGTTTAGAATGCCCTTGCCCCATTTTTAAAATTGTTAACACATTTTAAAGTACTTGATTGGTTTATCATAGCTTTTAGGATATAGATGATCCAGAAGAAAAAAACACATTGTAAATTTGTTGAAAATATAAAAAACCTAAAATATTTGTTCAAAAGTTTGTTGCTTTGGAGGATTTATACTGTATTCATTTGTCCCATAAAAAAAAGATGAACTTCAGATTATATAGTGATTTAAAAAATTTAATTAACTATGATAAACAATAAAAAGTTCATATATTCGAACAAGTTCGAGACGGAATTATTGATTGATTCTTTATATTAATTTTTTTTTTTTAATGATGTTCAATGGCATTATTTGAATGTTTGCGGTTAGTGTGTAGTTACTTATCGTTATTTCAAAAAAAAAAATACAATTATTTAAAATATATAAAGAAAAGACCTTCGTAAATATATGAAAATTAAGACTTTCGTTCAATAGAAAAACATAAGGATTGGTAGTAAATAGATTTATGATGTATTACATATGAGTACTATGTAATATATATGTAATATGTTTATTTTCCCAAAACACTGTTGTTTCATAATTTAAGTACTTAAATGGAAATTTTTTAGTCATCAGTAATAGGCTTCTTTTTTCTGTATGTCGTATTTATTTTTAACTATGATTAATAATAATTTGTATGTAACAAAAATTATGCTGCATACGGGGGTAATGTTATCATAATATCATAATCATTACACATGATTTATATTATACATTGGTTGATTTACCGTTTTTAGTATTCAATAAGACTTTTGCCAGAATAACATATAGAAAATAGGACAACTGATTTGTAAATGTAAAATATTTGCTGTAGCTATATTCTATCTACATATTCTTATTAACTTAGTAACGGTAATACATAGTGGTAGGTAAATACAAAATAATATTTTATAAACTATTTAAATAAAATTAATAAGGTAATAAAAGTTTTATTTGTCTTAAAATAACCCAGGGTAACACAAGGATATGTTATAATTTGTACAGTTATGATTGTTTATAAATACAATTTTGGTGGATGAGGAAAAAACAATACTAAAAATAAAATTTGTAATGAAATAGTTCATTACTTTGTATACTTTAATATTTGAATGGGAATGACAAAAGCCTATCTTAACATTTTTTTTATATAAACAAATTAGACCATGCTTTTTATCACGATATTTTTCCTGTCGCATATATTTTTTCAGTAAAATTCTCATTTTCTTTTTACAGCTAAAAAAGTAATTTAACAGCAGTCGAGACAATACGAGATAAATAAACAAATGTCAAAGACTATTTTAATTATTCATGAAGGCCCGAGAGTTCACCCTCCACGAAACAGAGGAGGGCTTTAGAACAAGTTTCCCTTGAGTAGTGTTTGCTTCCTTTGTCGAGCAAGTAACTGCAATATAACTCGATTATAGTTTAAATCAACTGTAAACATTAACAGGGCAACTTTCCCACTATCGACCCTCCACTTTCTTGGAGCAATTAGTTGCACCGAGTTCCAGAACATTCCAGAGGCTAACGGAATCATTAATACTAGGAATAGGAACTGAATGGTGTCTAATGGTTCCCTTCAATAGGTCCCATTAATAGGAAATAGGAAGTGGATGAAGGATTTTCTGAATTGAACCAATCGAATGGGCAATAATGTACCGACAGAGCTGAGTAACTGAACAGAGCCTCATCGAATATTTGAAATATAAACTCCGTCACGTCAGTTTTTACAACGCCTTAAACTTCTGGAATAAATTTATCAACATCTTTCCAGTGGTCAAAACATTGAGGTATGTTTACATAGACAGAAGGGTTCATTTTGGCCATACAAAATCAAGTAATGGCAACACGTTCGTATAGGAAGTATATCTTACAAGAGGCCATTGATGATATGTGTCGTCTTTGCAAATCTACAAATGAATCAATACAACACGTGATCTGAGGCTAGCAAGTATAAGTGGGAAAAGAATACCTTCAAAGACACAATAATGCTGCGAATGTCATTCATCAAGCAGTTGTTGAATGTTATAAACTAATTAAAGATCACCGACCTTTCTACAGATATCATCCTGAAGCACTGTTAGAAAGTGGTTATGTTAAGTTTTTTGGGACCAGACGATGTCTTTCTTCCTCAGCTAAAATAAAATCATTAAAGATCCTTGAACTTAATAAGGAAGCTCAAGTGCCACAATAAGCATTCTTTTTAGTAACTGCGAGCATAGTTCGAAAATGTTTAAATATAAAAATATAACGAGTGAGCTTAGTCTTGTGACTTAGACCATGGTCCGGATAGGGCAAATCGCCCAGCAATGATGAGAAGAAGAAATGCAAAAGAAAATTACAATAATACATTTTAAAGAAATGGAGGTTGTAACCTGGTTTTAGGAGGTATGTGGTGAGACATAGAGAAGATGGAGAATACTCAATAGAGAATA
This sequence comes from Arma custos, assembly GCA_037127475.1. Taxonomy (NCBI): domain Eukaryota; kingdom Metazoa; phylum Arthropoda; class Insecta; order Hemiptera; family Pentatomidae; genus Arma; species Arma custos. The sequence continues at coordinate 186,054,880 of CM073759.1, forward strand.
TTCTAGAATGCAATCGTCTCAGGATGAAACTAAAACCTGTACCACTACAACCCTTATCCCTCCCCTTATTTTGGGTATCCACTTTATAGAGGCTGGGTTAGACCTAGGAGGGTCCTAGATCCCATATGATATATCTCCTGCATAAAATAAAAGTCTACCATTGAGCCACACCACTACCTGGATGTAACTAAACGTCAGGATTTTTTGGAAATACCAAGAAGTGGACGGAGGAAAGAAGGCAGGCCAAGTATGATGGAGAACTGGGCAAAGATCAAGGATTCATACAAAAAAAGGACAGTTGAAATGGCTTGGTACTGTGTTGGCCAATACGAAAAAAATATAGGTTCAATAAACCCGAAAGTTCGATGATGAAACCAGAAATTTCAGGTTACAAACATTCACCTGTAACAGATTACCGTCCAAACTTAAATCCAAACGATCCTTAACCCCATAAAATAAAAGTTAAAACAAAACTTTTAATGAACTATGATATAAGACAGGGAACTTCAACTTCAATATCTTATAGAAACTGTACTGTTTCTAAGTCAACAGATTTCTGAAAAGGTATATGGCTGATATCACGGTCAATCATCTGATTTACAGTGGGAAAATATTTAATATTCTTAAATATTTGTAAGCTATATATAAAAATGTATAACAGATATATTCAATATAATAAAATAAAAACAGGCAAAGCAAAGAGATAGAACGTAGTGGCACATAGGTCATAAAATATAAACACTAACATATCTGACAGTATGGAATAAGCAAGTGCTACACACTAAGGGTGGGGGACGGCAACCACCTGAATTTCCGAGTACTGAGTACTCACTGTACTGAGGCTGGGTGAGCCCAAGGGAAGGTCTACATATATAACAACTAGAACAAACGGCCAAAATGTTATAAATAATTTATCTGCCACAGTCGATCTCGAATCCAGGACCTTTAGATTGGTAAACAGGTTACATATTGAGATACACTGCTCCCTAATATAGTTAAAGATATTTTATTTAATAGTTGCATCAGGGCCCTGATAAGCAGTGCACAGAAATAATTATACTGAATAAGTGATTTTTATAAGCGATATTAATAATTTCTCATCATATATAAATACAGAACTCATATATAAATATATATATTAAATATTATAATATATATATATATATATATATATATATATATATATATATATATATATATTAAATTTGGTCGCGATTGCAAAAATGCATCTGATTACAAATCCAAAGGTGGTATATTATATGCTTTGCGAAGCCCGATACTTGGAGGAAACTGATTAAGACCTGTTTTGGAGTAATGATTCTACCCAGTGTACATCTATCGGTTATAGTTTTGCGGTTTCTCCGGATCACGAACAGCGCGCACAAAGGTATGACCCAGGGACGGTTTGCTTCGAGAAAAGAAAAGTAATTGTGCGTGATTCCGAACAGCCATAATCCTTGAACACGAGTGTTCGTCGGCTAGGACACTGTAGTATCAGCACCAAAGGTTTAAGGAGCTATGGGCAGTCTCCCAATTCACCGTGGGCCTTCATGGTCTTTAGCGCCAATAACTCGGTGAAGAGTAGCGCATCCCCTTGTACCTTTTATAAATAACAGCTTCTTTGGAAGATCACTCCTTCATTTTATTGAAATTTTGAGGCACTTGAGTATTTCCCGCAGCTTTTAAGGCCTTCAATTAAATCCAAATGTGCATTGGCGAACATATTATTACAAAACGATTGGAATAGCGACAGTAAAGCTATCGATTAGACCGAGAGTACGGAGCGGCGAGATGCTGGGTATTGAAGTAGCTCCTTGGTCACGAAGCGTGATGGCACCGTCACGAACTGCAGGTCGTGACACTCGGCTATCTAATCACCGGCTCCCTCCTCCAAGTTGTTTGTATACTGCCTTACTGAAGTGGAAATAATTAGGGATCAGTTATGCGATTATATTGAAAATATTTTTATATTTCCTATGCCTTCTCTGAAATTTTATATTTTAATCGCTAGGTTTTAGAAAGAAATAATTTCTTTGAGGGTATAAGAATAGCAACAGACAGCAAAAATCCTGAGGGGTCACCTGTGGTCTAGTGGTTAGAAAAACAATCCCCAACTATGCAACAATGCCCAAGATCGCTGGTTCACAGCGCCGTAGTTGGCCCTAGGATTTCTTAAAGAGAAAAAATCCTTGGTTATGCCGTCAATTGGACGTACAATATTTCCAATGTTCATTCTTATACCAATTCATTAACTCATTATATCCAATCCAATCAAATAGAACAAGTGAGCCCCATCACTAGAGTCCCATCTCCATAGATCAATTGAATTCCATCACATCTCTCTTACAATGCACCTAATGCAGTACAAGAGATCCTGTCGTTCATCCGTTAAGATTTTAAAAAATAAATTAACATCCCTCATTCATCAACAGTATCTTACTATTTAATCCTAGGGCACAAAATTTCGCTTTTCCGACCTTTAAACTCGTTCCCACAGAACTATAACATTCGAGCGTTCCTTTTTCGCCCGCTCCACCAGAGTGCTGAACATACTCCCACTTAATATCCGCCATGCTTCTTATTTATCCTCATTTAAATCCGCCCTTTTCCAACAACTCCTTAGCCCCAAACAGATGCTTTCTAATCAGTTATAATTGTAAACTAGAATTGTAGGGAGAATAACGTGGAAACTCGACTTTCTCAAAATTGGTTAACAGCGGTTTCTGATAGATACGGTAATAGTGCACACGATGTTGTGATCAAAACTAAAAACGAGTTTAAATGGTTCAAAATGGCTGAATACGAATGTTTATTAATGGAAAAAATTAGTTTATCCGAACGGTGCCTGGGGAAGATCGAGGTAAGGGTCGAGTTGGGCTTCAAGTCCTTTCAATATCTTCTACATTGTTAGATTCACAGGATCTGCAATCTTTAATAAAAATAATTATACTGATTCAGGTTGAACTTCGCACTCGTGAACATTTAGGAAAAAGTAAGATACCTCGTTTTTCTTTGTAGTCTTGAATAAGTAGCTCATACCCAAGAGAAGTTAATAGTAACTTATAGTTAATTAGCTTATGCCCGCGGCTTCGCTCGCGTCGAATTTGGTGTGCCATATGAAGTTTCGTGAAATATCATTTAAAATAAATAATTTAATTTTTTTTTAAAATATGTTACTAGTACATCCAAAATTTTAGATGTCTTAACTTCAAAACTGACGGATTCTATACAACCTTTGAACCCCTATTATATTAAAGGGGAAACCGTTGGGGTGGAATTATCCAAATTTCTTTCTTAAACTATACAAAGAACCTATCTAGAAGTTTCAAGATGCTAAGTTCCTGATATGCCTTTAATTATGTAAGTACTATAACGGAGGGGGGACATGCCCCCGTGCCCCCACATAAATCTGCCCTTGCTGTAGCCTATGATGTATAACCTATTTTACTTAATAATTTTCATCCAAATCCGTTCAGTAGTTTTTGCGCGAATGAGTAACAAACATAAATACAAACATTCGCAATTATAATATTAGTAGGATATCGAACAATAGTTTCACTCATGTTCATTCTGTTATTTTAACCACTATTATCATGTGATTTGCCTTTAATTAAGTACAATAATGGATTCTCCACAATGCCTAAAAAATAGTCGGGGGGGACACATGCCCCCGTGCGCCCCCCTCTAAATCCGCGCTTGCTATAGCCTATATGTTATTCTGATGTATAACCTATATTACTGCCAAGTTTCATCCAAATCCGCCCAGTAGTTTTTGCGTGAAAGAGAGACAAACATACAAACTTTCACATTTATAATATTAGTAAGATTTTCTTTACTAACAAGTTTATGATATTTTTATATATGTATACTAGCAATTCACCCCAGCTTTTCTCGGGTAATAAGGCATATTATGCCTACATAATTTGTCTGTGTAATGTATTTTTTTTATTACGTAGCGGCCACTAAGGACCACGTGATTATCAGTAGTTAGGCTTCTTTGGGAGTCTTGATTTTCTTTCTTCCCATCTCAGCTAATGTACTTTGTTATGTAGAAGTTATAAAAATAAAAACCAAACCAAATATTATTTTATATGCGAATTATGTATGCAGAGTCTTCGGCAAAACCCATCGATATTCCAACCAATTTACAAAAAACCTCGACAAATTATATACCTAAACCTTCCTGGTGAAACACTCTATCTTTTGGCGAAAACCGCATGAAAATCCGTCCTGTAGTTATTGAGTTTCTTTTATAATATGTATAGATTTGCGTTTTTTTATTTATTTATTCCGTAATTCTCATTTTTTGATGTTATATTTTTCATGAAAAGAATTTACTTTCTAAGTGTTTGTGTAAGTTTTATTACGCGAACCCTTTGCTAGATATATATTTGGTTATATCTTCGAGAGAGAGGTTTTGAAGGAGGAAGGGAGAAAGAAAGAACAAATGCACATTTATGGTGACGTGGCGAGGAGGTTTGCTGAGTATTTAGGGTGATGGGCAACTACTAATCTCTGTGACCCAAGTTCGAGGGCAACTGTGGTTGATAATTTATTTATCCCGTTAAGAGCCATGACTCAATCCTGAGGGATTTGGAGATCCTCCTTGAGCATAGATAGCTCTTTAAATTGGGTAACCTTAATTGGGGTCGGCCGAATCCCTTCCCTGCATTTACAGAAGGCTTGGAAACTGTACAGTCTCCTACCATGTACCTAATATCCTTTACGTGCTTTGGAAAGTATAATATAAATTTTTAATTATTACTTTCCTTTAAATCGAAAAGGGTGCATAACTCGAAAAATATGTGATCCAATTGATTCAAAATTCAAGTCTAGCATGAATCATTGATATGAGACAGAATATGCTTTGTAACCTTTTTTTATGTAAGGAAATTAGTAGTAACGAATTAAAATTTCATAACTGGCGCTCTAGAAACATAGATTCAAAGTTCTGAACACGTTTCTAATCCGTATAGAACAGTAGTAATGATAATAATTTTAGAAATTTAAATTTTTAAGCAGCGACTGCGAAAGGCGCCGTTTCAGGCTACTTCAATATTTACTAGACAAACGCTCTAAGCTCCCAATTAATTACAAAAGACTCATATACATGACAATCATTAGATCCATCTGGACTTACGGAGTATAGCTTAGAGGCTCCACTAAGCCGACAAATTCCTCTCATATTCAATCCTTACAATCCAAAATCCTTGGTAAAATCATCAATGCCCCTTACTTTGTTACAAACAATTTAATTCATAATGACGTTAATGTCCCATTTGTTGCTCATTTGGTCCGAAACCGATATCAATTTTTTCATGACAAACTTTATTTCCACCCAAACCCACTAGTTTCAAACCTAACAACCTCTTCAGTTCCTTATAATCCCCCGAGGCGTCTGAAAAGAAGATGGCTTCTTGACCTTCTAAGTTGAACTTTTTATTTGAGTTTCTCTACTTGTCTTTTTGCATGACAAAATGTTCCATTCATCCTATTTACTTGTTTTATTAGTATAATACAGTCGGGTAGTCAAAAACGTCGGTGGGGAGATCGCGTTAAGAATGATTTATCGGATTTGGGTTTGGGCGGTGATCCACAGCTGAAGTTTGTAGCAGGTATTAGTGGTATTGGCATCGAATCTTCGCGTTCGCTGAACCGTATTCTGATTCTAATACATTTTTAGAATATTTCAGTTAATATCATTCCTCAGCAACTTGTACAATAATTACGAATACTAACTCTAATTACGTTATACGTTAAAGTTATTCATACGGATTAATTGCTTGGTCCTTTAATGAAGATACACAAGGTAATGAGATAACAAATGTTCATAACAACCAATAGATGGCGCATAGATCGACAAACACTCCGATTATTGAAGTTCTGATTGGACAGGCTAGGTAAAGTGCAATTAAGCTCAACGCTACTGAAGGTGATGTTAATGAAGTCTCTACTAATTACTTTGCTATTTCTAGACGTGTTTTTGGGTTGGCGGGTTAAATGATGATTTAAGTTTGACAGCTATCCTGGAGACAATAATTTATTTCTTCATAATTATTTTGATGAGTCAATATAATTTATTTTTAAAATTTTGTTTTAACAGTTTAAATATATGGTATATATTTGTATTTTTTCTATTCTCGTTATAGTATAACTGGTAAGCTCCTTCTGTGGACCTTTAAACATAATAGATCTAAAATAAATACATGATAAAGAGGAAAATGGTTGACTGGAAGATCGTAATAAAGGATACAATTTGTCTGGGGGTGCAGTCATTAATAACACTAAATAAGTTAATCTTATTCCACCCACAGACAAATTGTATCCTTCATTAACATAAATACACATTTTTTATTATTACTATCACCGACAAATCACCTCCTTGCACAACAGTTGTCCTAGAAACAATACAGTCTCTACCATGTATTGAACCCTATACCCTTTATGGGTTGTAGTCATTCAAGTTTTATATTTAATGTATACTTAAACAAATCGGGCATGAAATAGAGGCTCACAAATTACGATAACTTGTTAATCACTGAAAAGATAAAAAAATAATAGTGAAGGAGTTGGAAGGATCTGTAGAGAGATTGTGGTGACATTTTTTTATAAAAACACTAGGCCTCTGCAGCTTTTCTAGGTCCTTGTAGAAAATTATTCAAATTAATTTAAATAAATTAATTAAAAACTACTTTTATACATTAGTATGCTATTAAAATCATAGTAAATAGTCTTAGGTTCATGTTATTCATTGAATTGTAATAATATTGTTCAGTTAATATTTTCGATCTTGTTTTTAAGAATTTTATATGTGTGTTTCTTAGCCAAATTTTCTTATTTGTTTCTATAGGAAATTAAGCATATTTATTTTCTCTATTCAACAAACTTAGATTTCTTTTACTTTTGGAAAGTGTTTGTTCTTGTTTTTTTTATATTTTATTTATTTATTTTAATTATGGCATAATGAGCCAGCTTACTCAGTATGTCTTTACAAAACAGATTTAATCAACTAATAATAATAATTAAATATAATGATTATTTTAATCTTGTGATTGATCAATACTAATTTTTCCACGACCAATCCAAATGCCATTCTTGTAAAATTCAATTAGGTACTTAAATTCTTGTAAAGTAACTTTTACTTCATTCGATAAAGATGAAAATAGTATTTTGATTTCTAAAATAAAACAAGCAACATTTATCTGAGTTATTCGTATTCATAAAATATATTGTATAATTTATGTGTTCACTAAAATACGGTATGTAAGACCTTTCGAGCTGGTTGAGTTGTAGATACGAGAACCGGATTGTAAAGGTCAGTTGCGTCTGGGCTGCTTCTAGGCTTATTATTATTTTATTTGAGCCCTCACCAAATATGTTTTCTTTAGTATTCTATTGTAGTAGTAGTATTTTAGGATGTAACATATCGCAACTAATTAATTAATAATTAATAAATCTATGATAAATATGACCATGTACTTTTAATTCTACTTCAAGCAATAATAACTCATTTAACAGGTTACTCCAAGTATAGTATATGAATTATTATGAATTTTTTTACATTTTTTAAAACAATTCATAATAAAATATCCTATCATAAAAAAAATTCAGATGATATTATTTTAATTTCATTTAATAAGCTAATTTAAGATTTAGAAAATCACAAGTTTGTATGGTGATACTTCTGAAAAGTCGATCATTTTTGGTTATAATTTGGCTTTAGTTTTTATTTAAGTTTAGGAATAAAATAATAGTTCAGTGCTGAGTTCTGCTCTCTCAAATGATGCATTATTTAATATTAAATTTATTAATGAGTTATAAAACTGATAAATATATTTTCATATTAAGATAACTGTCAATAATTTTTTTTTTGTTCTGTAACAAGACAAAAAAAAAACTGAATCACCAGAACAGTTGCATAAAATATTCAATCTATGACGGCAACTCCTATTGGAAATAGTTAACGTTGCCATTTCGAAATTAACTAATTTATGAAAACAAAATTCACTGGTTTCCGCTGACAATCTTTATTGCTTTTCCTTTCAGAACATTTTTTTTTTAACATGAAGATAACATCTGTAAACGTGTATAACTTAAGTTATTATGTGTATGTTTATATATTTGAACAATAATTGAGGCGTTAACATGAAAAAGCGTTGACATGTTTTTTTTTTTTAAAACTAAAACCTAAATACCACCGTTCATAGAAATTAAACAACTCCAAATTTCCCAATTTGACTAAAATTACTGCAAATTGTTATACGAGTATATCACTAGTACATTAAAAAAAAATTCGTTTCCATTGGTCACTAATCTCTTGTGTTCCTAATATTTGCGATAAAGTAGCTCTGTGATGCTAAGGCATATCTTACAAGCTTGTGAGCATCCATCATCCAAAAATATGGTGAGCTTCTTCTTCTTTTTCTTCGCCCCCTAGTGCCTTTCAGCGTGGGGGCGCATCTATCCTCCAAGCTTGCCAATCCTCCCGATTAACGGCGAGATTTTTCATTCCATCCAACGTCCCTGGATTTCCCTATTCGTTCTATGTGATCAAGAAACATCGTACTAGGGCGTCCTCTTGGTCTCTTATCAGATGGGCGGTACTCCGTTGTCTTGAGTGGGTCCCTATGTCTTTCCATTCTACAAATGTGCCCGAGCCACTTTAGCTGCTTCTTGACCTCTTCTTTAATACGTTCATTTCTTATGCGGTCCCTACGATAATTCGACTACCGAGTCGCTCAGTTAACACCCAACTCTCTGAACCAAACAGAAGAACAGGAAGGTAAACTGTAATGAAGATTAGTAATTTTACCTCTAGTCCCATCTCTCTCTTTCCTACCACTGTGTTACATATTTGGTAGTAAACAGCGTTTACTTTTCTGATCCTGTGCGAAAGTTCACTGTCCACTTTCCCCGAACTATGCATTACAGATCCCAAATAAGTGTAATCCAACACAACTTCCATCTCTTCACCGCTGCAGGAAATATGAATTTCGTCTTGGGTCCTACCAACCTGCAAGATTTTATCTCTTCATTCCATTCTGTGACCGGATATTGTAATTTTGCCTGGGAGTCTGAAAACAGCACTATATCACCCGCTTAGATAACAGTCTACATGACAACAGGTCTAAGGTTCCATTTACCGAAATGCGTTCGATGCGTTCTCCGGATACATATTGAAGCAATTTCATCCATGAATAGGATAAATTGTAATGGGCTCAGGCAGTCTCCTTGTATTACTGCCTTTTATTTTTTAAATACTTTAGACTCCACTCCATTCAGCCTAATAGTCCCTTTTGGCTCGGAGTAAGTTGATTGAATGGGCTCTTGCCAGATTCTTTGGTACTTTTTTCCTTATTAAGGCTTCCCATATTTCTTCCCTTGGTACCGAGTCATAAGCCGCTTTTAGATCAAGAAAGGCTAAGAATATATTACGATCCCAGTCCCAGCTTTTCTCAAGAATATTTCGCAATGAGAAAGAATGATATTGAGTTTGCCTCCGAGATCTAAATGCTCCTTGTTCTTCACTAATGCGATTTTACACTAGAGGTCTGAGAGGACATTAAGGATAGAAGTGTATATTTTGTACATAACAGGGGGTAAACAGATAGGCCTATAGTTGGAACATTCTCTTTTGGCAGCCTTTCTTGTAAATTGGTAATATAACGTTAAATTCCTAATCTTTTGGAATTTTCTTCTCATTCCATACCTTTTGAAAAAGGTGTGGTAGGATCTTTTTAAGTCCCATTCCGCCATACTTTATCAATTCTGGAGCAATGTTGTCCCTCTCCGAGGCCATTCCTGTCTTCATCCTGAGGATAGCTCTTTCAACTTTGTCCTCCTCTATTCTATCTTCAACCATATCATTGTTCCATGGTGTCGTTACAAGGGACTTTCCAGCATTAGAATTAGGTAAGCTTTTGTCGTAAATTTTAATAACTTGAACCGTGATAATAAAATAAAGGAAGGTAGCTTTTAAATATCTCAGATTCGTTGGTGATTTACTGTAGAGTTATCTTACTCTTATATACTTTATTCATTTTATTTTATTTTTTTTTAATGTTTAAAAAATGTTACATTTCCGAATACTTATAACTTCGCACTATTATTCCTGTATGATGCTGGAATATTATTTTATTAATGGAAATCTTACAGAGATATTATCAAAGGCACATAATCAATTTAATGTTTATATTCACCAAATAGAGACGAATTTTTAAATATGAGATATTGTTTCGTTTTTCGATATATGCCATTTTATGGCATGGCAAAAAAATGCAAATGAAAATTAAATTAATGAAAACAGTACAATTACTTTTCGTAAATGCCGTGGACTGATAAAACGGCACTATTCTGAAGTTGTACCAGAGATAATATCATTAGGAAAACCTTTTTTTTCTGACGTTTTCCTTCTGTTGAGGCAAAGACATAAAAGACATACAAAAGTGCATATTCCTCTTTTGGTAGCCCTTCTTTATTTATTTATAAATATATTTATATATCCTACGCTTGAGTTTAGTAATAAAGGAATCTTCACAGTCAAACCCTCGATAAATAAATATCGATTATGTGGCAATTCGAGTTTTGTTTATCGATAGAGAGAGCGCTATCGAAATGGGGCAGTGAAGTGGGGCGAGGGCAGTGAACTCGACGGCAACAACATCCAATATTATCGTCTTCCCTTTTTTATTTTTGCAACTCCTTTATTTTTTCATTTTGATACAATGATTTACAATATTTAAATCTTATTTAAGTTATATTGTATTTTATATTAGTATAAAACTAATATTAACAGGTAATTATGGAAAAATAATCGCCTTCTTCCTTTAAAGCATTTTTTTTAAAATGTATGAAGGCACTCTTCGACTGAAAATGAATGGAACCATAATATCCATATATATTTTAAAAACAATATAGCTTGTATATTTTTTCCAACATCCCTAATGCAGACCATCCAATGCACATGAATAAAAATTTTGATTTTATATTTTTTATTTCTTTATTCTCATCTGCTTGTATTCAGGATTTCATTTTAAACTATAGATTTTTAAGTTGTTAAAATTGTAGAGGAGTGTAAAATGGTCAGGTGGTGAAGTCATTGAATTTATATTAATTTATATTATATCAGGTACTATTAAAGTTATGTTTTATGCCATTATCAGGGCTGAGAATAAAAGAAAACAAAAAACAATTTTTTAAGCAGTACAGTACAAAAGGAGATATAAAAGGTGTATATAAACAGAAATGATGGTAGTGACAATAAATACAATGGGTAAAAGATAAATTATGAAATAATTGATGAGAAATAATAACAATGGAAAGAAATCTAGAAGACAACGAAGGATATTAAAATTACAAGGGAAACTATGGTGTTATAGAATACAATGAATACCATGTTACCGGTTAAATTCAAAATGAGTTTGAAATATATACTAAAAAGAGTATGAATCTCTGTGAGTTTTATATTAAATTGATAATTATTAATAGATAATTGACAATTATTTTAACAATAATTGTCATAATCGTACCTGGGGAAAGAAGGATAGAGATATAGAGAATAAAGAAAGGATGAATATAATAATAATAGAATATAACATACCAGAGGACGAAGAGTACAGCGTCATATTGGATAAATACATGTTAAAAATTGTATTTTTTTCATCCTTAATTTTTTTCTCCGTTATCCTTCCCTCATTTTTTCGATATATCGATTTTGCGGACTGTACTTGGCTGGGGAGGGACCATATACCGCACCCTTCCCTCAGCCCATTCATTATCATATTGTCAGCGCACATTATTTATCCGCCCGATGGAAGACACGCTCTGATTCTTCAGTTATGACGCATAGCGCATTAAAGCACAGTCAACTGAATTACATTATAGCCTATCTTCGTACTTCTTGTGAAATGAATTAAGTAGTATTCGGTTTAAGTTAAAATGTATATGCATAAGCATAAAGACATATTGCATTTATGACTTCGGTAACCCCATGAGGATTTCCCTCACGCAGATCATTTTTCAACAATAAATATCGAACAAATCATCCTATTCCTTTGAGATTTTGTCTAGCTTGAGATGAATAGACACTTAGTGGACATTTGAGGCATGCTCAAAACTGTCATATTCAAATAGGGGTTGATATATATAACTTGCTATTCTCAGCTTGTTTCAAGATCTGTGCGGGGAAAAGAAACGCAGGGTTTTTCTCCCGACAACATTCCATACCTTCCAATATTTATTTTCTACGCGGGATCTCCCTTGACTGACCAAACATTTCAGCCAACTTACCTATTTTCAGAATTGCAGGAAAAATATGTGCTACTTGAGAGATTTCTGAGGCATCCTTAGAAGTTTTATACTATTTGTTTCCAACATTTTTGAAATGTCAAATTGTAATTGTAGCTTGCATGTTTACTTTTCATGCGAAAACTGTAAACATAAAACAAGTACAACTATGAGACCAAATATGTAAATGCTTGTCACTAAAAACAAATATTTGATGTTTAATAAAATGTAAAATACAGTTATATATATATATTAAAAATATTTCTAATGTTATTTATACCCTATTTATTCCCATAGTCTGGGTCCTGAATGATTATAAGTTGGAATTAAAGGAAATTGTGATGTACGGGGAAAGCTATTGAATAACATTATTGAAGGACACCCCTCCCGGGTTAATTTAGTCACTTTGTTTTGTTAACAGGAAGCACAAAAATAAACGTTTCTGATTCCTGACTTTAGTCAAAGCTCAGTCACTTATTTCGATGAATTTATTTTGAAATTTCAGTTAAATCGCTCGTGTTTCCAAAAATGCGCAGCCAGACAGAGCACCTAAATGAATCATTTTTCTTTTTAAAATTGTTCCTAATGAATATCGTATCTTGTAAAGACTGGAGGCGATAGAAGAAATGTATTATAAAGTGAGAAAAGAATATGTTGAATTAAAATATATTTATTGTAAACTTATCGGTCTATCAAATCTACCATCCGGCCCTGTATGGCTCGGAGATAATCCATGGTCCTGTTAACTCCATGTTTTTTCATCTCCTCACCTCTATCCGTCGCAGGTCTGCCTCAACATCATCAAACCATTGTTTGTTACAATATGTTGTAAGGGCATATCTGAGTGGTGTAAATCCAAGTTTGCAACCGAAAAAAACGGTTGGGAAAACTATTGGTGTCCGAAAAATCTCGACAATATCGGAGTTAATTCAGTTTTTGGCCTTTATCTCCTAGTCGGTGCGTTTTTGATTAAAAAAAAACAAGGAGTGATGAAAGTTATTATGAAATTATGAATGAAAGTTATTGGTAATGATGCTGCAGTAAATTTCATTAGCTTTAGTTTAAGCATAGCCCGAGGCCTGTAGGTGTAATAGATTCTGAGGTACACCCGTTGGTATGTTTTCCATATAGTCCAAATATAGGCCAGTGGCCAGGTGTTTGAGGGTCGCAAAAAATTGAAGAGAATTGCGTTTTTTATATGTTATAAGGGCATGTCTGAGTAGTTTAAATCCAAATTTGCAACCGAAAAGACGGATGGGAAAACTTTTGGTGGCCGAAAACCTCGGGGAGACTGGGTGACTATGAATGGCTAATTCGGTAGTGTTAATAACAGTTAATGTCTCATTGTCAAGGGATATATCATGAAAAGACACAATGTATATTAGAGGCTCCAATACTGAACCTTGAAATACTCCTACCAGCACTAAGAGAATTGAAATTATTTCTGTGTTTTGTCGTTCAGAAAAGGTAGAAAAAAGAAATTTAATATAGAAAACAAATAGAAATAGAACCGAATTACTGAAATATCAAATATTTGTTTGCTCATGTTTTAACTGCTGACATTTTCTTTTGAAAATAATTATTTGAATATATATAAGAAAATAAAATATGAAAGAAATGGCGCTAAAGATTAAAATTAAGTTCTGATAACCATTTATTTTTTGCACTTATTTAACTTATTTTATTAATAAATATATGTATAATGTCCTCATAAGACATAATTATTGCTTAATTAATAAACATTAATGGCTTATAAACTGCCACCCAGGCTATCCTCTTCATGAATGGCAATTAATAAACCTTATTGTACAAATCAAAAGAAAAAACAATACGAAAAATGTATGTTTGTTCTAAAAGCTTTCTTACTTTCAATGTCATTTTTAAAACTAATTATTTAAGCTTTTAATTCATAATTATTCTTAATATTAAATATTTAATTAAAGTTACGTCTACATTTTTAATGTTTAATATTTAATGTTTTGTTTAGTAATACCTACTACAGTTATTATTATTTAGTTAGAAATATTAAATAATCTTATTTTAAAAAGTAAACTATGAGATAAAATAATTACAAAAATATACACTTAATTTCTTAGAACACATTCAATCTTCAGTCAGTTTTATTATACATAACAAAACATGAAATATGTTTACGAGGATTAGGATGTATGTATGTGATAAGGAACATTAATAATCAATAAAAACTCTGAATTAAATTCTTTATTTATATTATATTAAAATACTAAGAAATTACACATACTTAAAAAATATTGTTACGGGCTACTGGGTATTAAAATGAATTAAACAATTCCTTAATTAAAGATACTAATATTTATTAACAAAAGTGATTAAAAAAATACAAGTAAAGTATTAACAATTAAATTATTGAACTAATATAAATTTATAATAACAATATTCTAAATATTATCATCTAGGCCTAACTCCTATATAATTATTACAATAATATAAGATATTACTAATTCTAGATAGCTTAACTAGTTACAATAGTTTCTATGAATATTATAAAATTACACTACAATTTATAACTAATAATTAACACTTACAGTTCACTAATCCACCGACCGTAGGATTCTTTAAGTATCACAAACTGACACACAGTAACAAACAGAAACAGTTTATTACACTCGCGAGACTGTCACAGTTCATTGATACACTTATTACACGGGCCGGTTCAACACTGACTAGTTTATCACACTGACACTCACTTATTACACTTATCACAGATCTTCACTGGTCTACTCTCAGGCTAAGACTGACTGACTCGAGGTGACGGAAGTCTTTTTATAGGCAAAGCCGAACATTCTAGAACTCGAAGGGGCCAGATAATTCTGGAATATTCTTAATCCTTTGCCGACAAAAGAAGACGATCTAGAACCGTCCTAATCCTATTTAAACGTCTCCCGCTGACGGAGTTAAGCCGCTAATCCCCCGCTTCCGCCTTCCTGCCGGCGCCCGTAACACTGCCCCCTCCTTAAAAGTGCTCTGCCCCAGAGCAAGTCCGGAGAAATCGGGCATTTATGAGCTTCTACTGATGGAGACGCACCTTCTTTCCAGGGGTTGAACGTGCACACCAATATGGCAATTCCAGAGTTGGCGAATGTCTGTTCGATCATGTCCCTGACAATCTTCCACTCCAAGCCGTCGTATCCACAGCCCAACTTCGGAATAGCGAGCTTAGTGACACGCAGTCTCAGAAGCTTACTCCGAAGGTCATCGAGGCTTCGCCGCAGTGCGTCATATGTCGGCTTCTGATCAGAGGCACGCTTGGTAACCAAGTAAAACAGGTGTCGTCCTTCGTGCGGCTGGTGGAGTGCCTTCCCGACACTTGGTCCTTGGCGTTCCAGCTCCTCAGTTCCGCCGAACTTCTTCCTGAAGACCGTTGCAATCCCTCGAGAATTCCTCAGATCTTCGGCAACGCAATGGGCCAGAGAATACTCCACTGGTAACGAGAAGATATCTCTGTAGATTACCTGAGTTACTCCACGGGTCCCTGGTACTTTAGTATGAGCAACTGAGTTATTTGTCTTGACGTTGTTTAGGTACCTGACCTGCTGGTCTTCTTTCGGGCCGTGGTCTCCTTTGTACGGGGCCAGTCTATTGAAATGGACTACCTTGGGTTTTCCTTTAGGCTGCTTCCTGATCCTATATATGACGTCATTGATCCTCTTGACGATCTCAAACGGGCCGTCCCAGGAGTTCTGAAGTTTAGGTGAGTAGCCTCGCCTTCTTCGAGGATCATGTAGCCAGACCAAGTCTCCAGGTTGGTAGCCACCTTTCTCAGCCCTGATGTCGTAACGCTCCTTCATTCTGTCACTGGCTCCCTGGATGTTTGTGCGAACCTTCTCGTGGATATTATCCAGTCGCTTCCGTAGATCCGAGACGTACTCCTCTCCGGCAATTTCCTCATCAGGCTTGAAACCGAATTTCAGATCACAAGGCAACCGAAGTTCTCTGCCGAATACCACATTTGCGGGAGTCTGCCCCGTTGCCTCACTGACTGAACTGCGGTAGGCCAGCAGGAACAGGTGAAGATACTGGTCCCAGTCTCGCTGATGGTCGGAGACCACTTTGGACAAATATCGACCCATAGTCCTGTTCATGCGCTCCACCATGCCATCGGATTGAGGGTGAAGAGGAGTCGTCCTGGTCTTCCGTATTCCCAGTGCTTCGCACATCCCGGAGAAGACTGCAGACTCGAAGTTTCGTCCCTGGTCAGAGTGAAGTTCCATGGGTACCCCAAACCTACTGACGAGCTGCTTCACCAGTACGTCCGCAACCGTGACTGCCTCCTGATTCGGAAGGGCGTAAGCTTCCACCCACTTGGAAAAGTAGTCCATGGCCACGAGAATATACCGGTTACCTTCATCCGTCACAGGGAAAGGGCCAGCGATGTCAATTGCTATTCTCTCAAACGGTGCTCCCACGTTGTACATCCTCATTGGGGCCTTCTTTCTTCTTATGGGTCCGTTAGAAGCCGCACAAGTCGCACAACGCCTGCACCAGTCCAACACATCGTCCTTAAGGTTTGCCCAGTAAAAGCGTTCACGTACCTTTTCCAATGTACGGTGAACTCCAAGGTGGCCGCCAGATACTCCGTCATGAAGTTCCCTGAGTACTTCGGGCACTTTACTCTTTGGAACGATGAGCTGAAGTCTGCGCTGATCTCCTTCCGTATTCTCCAATGCCCGTTTCAGCAGCCCGTTGTCCACTAGAATGGAGTCCCATTGGGCCCAGTAAGTCTTTACATTCTTCGACATTGGAGCAACATCCTGCCAGGTTGGTCTTCCTTGCCCTGATAGTTTCCACTGCTTCATTTGTTTCAAGTCCGAGTCCTTGTCCTGCTCTTTTGACACCTCTGCATCCTGCCAACTGTCCATGACCACCGTTGTCCTCAACACTGATGCCTGCTTCTCTTCTTGTCGAGA
This sequence comes from Arma custos, assembly GCA_037127475.1. NCBI lineage: Eukaryota > Metazoa > Arthropoda > Insecta > Hemiptera > Pentatomidae > Arma > Arma custos. The sequence goes on from CM073759.1 coordinate 186,072,111, forward strand.
ACAATGCCCGCAGTCTTCGCCACAAGGCCTCCTTGAGAGCGCATCCGCATTTCTGTGACTCGTTCCAGCACGATGAGCAGATTCAAAGTCATATTCTTGAAGGCGCTCTATCCACCTCGCCACTTGTCCTTCTGGTGACTTGAATCGTAGCAGCCACATTAGTGCCGCGTGGTCCGTTCTCAGGAGGAATCTTCTGCCATATAGATATTTGTGAAAATGTTCTATAGATTTCACCACTGCCAAAAGCTCCTTCCTTGTGACACAGTAGTTGCGTTCCGGAGCTGAGAGCGTTTTACTGAAATATCCAATGACCCTTTCTTCTCCATCTTGGAGCTGAGAGAGGACGCTTCCAATAGCGGTGTTGCTAGCGTCTGTGTCAAGTATGAACTTGCCCTCGGGACGTGGATAGCTCAGAATAGGAGCACTACTCAACTTTTTCTTCAACTCTTCAAAGGATGCCTGACATTCGTGATCCCAAAGAAAAGTCCGTTTTTCCTCGGTGAGCCTGGTAAGAGGTTTTGCAATGTTCGCAAATCCTTTCACGTACCTCCTGTAGTAGGTGCAGAGGCCGAGAAAACTTCTTACTTGGTGCTTATCTCGAGGTACTGGCCAGTCGGTGATCGCTGCAATCTTCTCTGGGTCAACGGCAACTCCATTGTCCGACACAACATGCCCCAGATAGTTGACTTGCCTTCGGAAGAGATGACACTTCTTCGGGTTCAGTTTAAGGTTCGCTGCACGCAGTCGTTCGAAGACCTTCTCCAGATTCTTCAGATGGTGAGCGAAGGACTTTCCCAGCACAATGATGTCATCTAAGTATACCAGGCAAATTTCCCAAGAGAGACCTCTTAGCACGCTCTCCATCAGTCTCTCAAATGTTGCAGGAGCATTGCAAAGCCCGAATGGCATCACTGTAAATTGCCAGAGTCCAGTCCCAATCGAGAACGCTGTCTTCTCTTTATCTTCAGGTTTCAATCCAACCTGCCAATATCCACTGCGGAGATCCAAGGTAGAGAATAGTTCACATCCCTCTAGGGTGTCCAGGGTATCATCAATCCTGGGGAGCGGATAACTGTCTTTCTTGGTGACGTTATTCAGAAGGCGGTAGTCTACGCAGAATCTCGTTGTGCCGTCCTTCTTCTTCACCAATACAACAGGAGACATCCAGGGGCTACTCGAAGGCTCAATGACACCATCAATCGCCATCTCCTTGATGATCTTCTCGGCGTCCTCCCGTTTGGCTAACGGCAGCCTCCGCGGGACCTGTCGGATGGGCTTAGCATCCCCGGTGTCAATTCTGTGCTGGACGATATCCGTTCTACCCCGTGGCCCTGGGCTGATCTCGAAGACGTCCTGCCATCGGATAATCATCTTCTTCACTTCCTCGCTCTGTTCAGGCGAGAGTTCCCGGCAGGATTCGTCCATAAATCCTGTTAGTTCTTCCGGCAGTCCTCGCAGCTCGGTGGGATGACGTTGCAGCTGACGAACCACTGAGGTAGCGGTTGTACATTCACCTACCGGTGTTCCTTTGTTCAGCGTTACTGGGAAGCTGTTCAGGTTCATTAGCCGAATCGGAGTGGTACGTCCGACCTTGATGAGAGACCTTGCAACCATTACGCCGCGTCCGATCTCCTGTTCTTCTTGCCTTCCAGGTTCAAGTAGTAAACATTGACCCTCAGGTAGATGTCCTTCGATCGTCCCATGCGTTATGATTTGGCTCCGTGCAGGTAAAGTGGTGTCCTCTATTAAGCGCACTCGTGCGTAGATGTCCTTTCCCTGCCGAAGGATGACTTCTTCATCTCCCAGCGTCATAACACCTTTCGCCATATCCAGCTTGATCCCGTATGCGATCATCAAGTCCGTGCCCAATATGACATCTTCATCAATATCTGCCACGAGAGCGCGGTGCTTCAGATATTGACCCCCGATGATGAAGGTGGCAACTGTCTCCCCGTAGACCTTGGCTGGCTCTCCTGTGGCAGTCCGTAATGTCCAAGTCGTTGGTAAGATCTTATCAGCCGAAACTGTCTTCAAGTTCAAGATAGTCATGGTTGCGCCGGTATCCAGTAGCAGACTTCGCAGCTGCCCATTCACCATCCCATCTACGTAGAAACTGTTCGTTCTGCTTCCTATTGACGCAACTCTGATGGTCTTCCCGGGGCCTTTGACTTTACGGGTTGACAGTTGCCCCTTCCCATCAACCCTACTTAGTTTTCCTGTGGCTTTTCTTGCTTCTTGGATGGACACTTGCTTCTAGGGTGTCCAAGTTGGCCGCAGCTCCAACAGCGTATCTCTTTCTTACGGGTCCTGAGAGCCTCCAAAACCTTTGTCACTATGTCTTCGACGCTAGGGACCATAGTAGGCTCCGCTTCAGCTGCTCGAACCCGCGCATGGCCCCGTACTGACTGCCTGACAGCCTCGAACTCCATGGCCTGAGATAATGCGTCGCCTAGAGTTTTTGGCCGGGCGAGCTTCACTGCTTGTTGCGTCTCGGGGTCCCGAAGTCCATCCAGGAATTTGTCGACAGCCAGACTCTCGTACACATCATCGGTGACCGAGGGGTAAGCATTCCTCACCAGCCGGGCGATATCCGCTTCAAATTCCTGCAGCGTCTCGTTGGTCTTCTGGATCCTGTTTCTCAGCTGTGAGCGATAAAGCTGGTCCATGTGTCGGTGGCCGAAACGCATCTCCAGTCTTCTAATCAGCTCCCCGTAGTTAGACCGCTCTGACAGTGGCATCCCCTGCAGTACTCCCAAGGCGTCTCCACGCAAGGCCAGGCACAAAGCTGAAGCTTGGGTCTCTTTTGACCACCCGTGGATCGAAGCCGCAGTCTCGAAGAGAGTCATGTAGTCCTCCCACGGCGTCTTTCCGTCGAACACTGGAATAGTGTTGTGATTTGGTGGCGTCCCAGCATTGGCGGGCATAATGGTCCTATGAAGGCTGCCCTCGGAGGAACGGTCGGTGTCGTTCGTCGGTGGGTTGCTCATACGTCCCTCGAGAGCTTCTACTCTTAGTCTAAGTTCGTCTTTAATTGAATTCAGCTCTTCTCCTAACCTAGATTCTACATTAGCTACTTTATTATTTACATCGGCTAACTTATTATCTACATTAGCTACTTTATTATTTACATCGGCTAACTTATTCTCAACATTTTCCATTAACCTAGTCTCTAATGTACTTAACTTAGATTCTAATGTATCCAATAAATCACTTTTTACAGTACCTAATTCATTCTGTACATTACCTAACTTATTTTCTACATTGCTTAACTCATTTTTAAAAGTTGCAGACAACTTGCTTAAATCAGTTTCAAACAGAACGTCATCTGGATTTTCCCCTAAATCTACAAAAAATTGACGCAAGCGCTGTTGCAGCACACTTTTAGTTCCAGATGAATCCAGATCACGTTCCTCCAATTCCCTTTTCAAATCCGCAACTTTTAAATCAATTAATTTAACACTTTTAGAAGCCATTATACATACAGTAGCCCAATAATTATAAAATGCAAAATAATAGCAATTACACAATGATCCCACTTCTGACACCAATTTGTTACGGGCTACTGGGTATTAAAATGAATTAAACAATTCCTTAATTAAAGATACTAATATTTATTAACAAAAGTGATTAAAAAAATACAAGTAAAGTATTAACAATTAAATTATTGAACTAATATAAATTTATAATAACAATATTCTAAATATTATCATCTAGGCCTAACTCCTATATAATTATTACAATAATATAAGATATTACTAATTCTAGATAGCTTAACTAGTTACAATAGTTTCTATGAATATTATAAAATTACACTACAATTTATAACTAATAATTAACACTTACAGTTCACTAATCCACCGACCGTAGGATTCTTCAAGTATCACAAACTGACACACAGTAACAAACAGAAACAGTTTATTACACTCGCGAGACTGTCACAGTTCATTGATACACTTATTACACGGGCCGGTTCAACACTGACTAGTTTATCACACTGACACTCACTTATTACACTTATCACAGATCTTCAGTGGTCTACTCTCAGGCTAAGACTGACTGACTCGAGGTGACGGAAGTCTTTTTATAGGCAAAGCCGAACATTCTAGAACTCGAAGGGGCCAGATAATTCTGGAATATTCTTAATCCTTTGCCGACAAAAGAAGACGATCTAGAACCGTCCTAATCCTATTTAAACGTCTCCCGCTGACGGAGTTAAGCCGCTAATCCCCCGCTTCCGCCTTCCTGCCGGCGCCCGTAACAATATTTAAGAATAAAAAGAAGACAAATACCAACTTTTTTCTTTACTGCTTTTTTCTAGTCAGTCATAAAATGCCAATTTATAATCGGTTCAATTTACAAATTAATAAATACTTAAATTATTAAGATTTAACTTAATGGTAGTTTTTAATGATTACGATATTACAGGAATAATATAATATAATAATAACCGGAATACAAGTAAAAACACTTTGAATCCAACAAATTGAATAAGCTTTCTAACCTTATGATATAACCTTTCTCATTCGTTGTTATCATTCATCCCTTGTTTTCAATAATGCCTTGGATAAGTTTGTTGACACTGGCTGAGGATATATCTTGGAAAATTAATGGAATATCTTTTATTTATTTGATTTCTATAATTGTCCTAAATTAGTGAAAAGGTGAAAAAATAAACAATTTTTAATATTTAAAATAAATTAGGCTTTGAGATTGACCAAAAATATTTTTAAAAGGTCATTTTGGATGATTTTACTTTTAGTCTAGTAAAGGATATGAAGTATTTCAGTATGTATATACAGGGTGTCCCATTTCAAGTGGATCAAACGTTTTTAACTTTTAAACAAAACAAAATTCAGAAAAACGATTCAGGTAAAAGTTGTAGTTATTCAAGCCTAGTTTGAAGAAATAAAAAACATTTTTTGGTTTTTCACTTTAAGTGGTCAGTATCAGCCTTCAAAAAATATAGTTCCCTCTTGACCCCCATTTATTTTTATTTTTCTGAAATCTACAATACAAAACATGGAAAAAATGTATGTAACATTTTTTTCTATCTTTCATAGGTCAAGTAGAAGAAGTATCTGAATCTCATTACTTCAGTATGAGTCTGTCTACACAGAAGGTTTTTAAATGCCCAGACATTTTCTGAAAGATTCAAAATACCTTGATAAGTAAGTTATTTCGACTAAAAACTCTTAAATAAAATAACTTAATGCTACATTACGTTTCCTCGTAAAGGAGGAACACTAAAGTAGTCAACTTAGAATGCCTTTTCTACTTAAACTATGAAAGATAGAAAAAAATGTTACATACATTTTTTCCATGTTTTGGATTGTACATTTCAGAAAAATAAAAATAAATGGGTATAAAAATAAATAAGAGGAAACAACATTTTTTGAAGGTCGATATTGACCATGTAAAGTAAAAAACAAAAAATGTTTTTTTATTTCTCCAAACTAGGCCTGAATAACTACAACTTTTACCTGAACCGTTTTTCTGAATTTTGTTTCTTTCAAAAGTTAAAAAAAATTGATCCACTTGAAATGGGACACCCTTTATAATTTTAATGCCCATTTTAACTGAAAAATCTAAACGTCCAAACAATTAGAGCTCATAATTGCGAAATGAGATAATAATATAAAGCCAGCTCCGTGAACATAAATAAAGAATTTATTATCTCAGATTATCTATAATAAGAATTTATTATAAGATTATCTCAGTCAAATAGATTATGGAACTCTTGAGACTTTGCCTCAGCGGTAGGAAGACGAAGGAGACGGGTATGGTTGAGACCTGGGATCGTTGTCCATGATATCGGCGAGTAGGTTGAAGATCCCCTTCTTGAACCTCCTCTTCTGTTCCATGTTCATCTGCTCCAGGTCGGGCTTGAGGCTCAGCAAGAACTGCTGGTCAGGGTCCGAAATGCAGGAGCATTCTGTCCTTGATTTCTTCTTAAGCGGTTGAGGATCATCCGATCTGCATTCCTCGAAATTACTCCAGTCTTTTTGTGGCAAGGAACTCGAGAGTCGGTCTTGATCGACTGGTGTTTTCGGGGGTATGAACTCTTGTGTCTCTGGTTCTTCTTCTGTCTCCAACCTCTCCACCTTTATCCGGATGGGTTCATTGAAAATCCTCTTAATTTCAGGAAGATCGTGCGAGACCGTCTCGACAATATTAGATGAATCTTCTGAGGGCTCCTCCGTGTGCTCTTCGTAGTCTTCGGAAGCATTACAGTTCGAATTTTCAGAAAGACCGGCAACGCAAGCCGGGTCGAAGTTGTCCTTGTTGATCTGGATTACCCGTTCTCGCCTCGAGAGGAACGGTAACATAAATTGTAAATGCTCATTGAGGTAATACGGTTTCTTCGAGCTGCCTTTCCACAGTACGATCTCTCTTCTGAAGACTGTCCGGATGTTTTTCCACCGCTCCTTGCATGATTTGACTGAAAAAAATAAATAGAAACACTATTAAAATAAAGGAGAAATAATGCACTAATATAGGGTTAATTTTTTTTAAACGATCCGGTATTAAAATTAGAAAAGAATTGATAGACAGTAAACAATAAGTCTTAATTTATAAGAAAAATACAGAAGCTAAAAACTGATGTGGAAAAATGTTAACTGGATGTATCTTAGAAGAGTGTGGAATGGTCGGAGGGATGAGAGGAGGGGTTGCAGTCAATAAATTTTACACTAGTTCAACTTATTTTATTTGTGCCATCGTTGCGGCCTATTTGTTAGGCCATCAGGGCTGAGGATAAAAGAAAACGGCATTACTATATAAATAATGCGTTACCAAAGAAAAAATATTTTTTGTAAAATTAAGTACTTAATAAAAATTATTTTGTGCAAAATTGATTGACTGCATCCGACCATTTCATACTCTTTCCAGAAGGAGAAGCATAAACAATATAGAAATATTTATAAACACAGATTTTATTACAATACTAGTGAAATTATAAGATTACTTTACAATCCATTAACACAATCACATTCATATAAACAAATTTGCATTAGAAATCTCGTCTGCATTTATATTCACAGGGCATATTTTGGATGAAAACGTTACTAGATCTAAGATGTTCTTTTGTTAGCATTTTTTCTGGGTAAATATGCTAATGGAATCTAATGGAACTCAGGGCGGTGGGGCAGTATTAGGGAGAAAAAAAACTCTCCCACTCTCACTGAGACATCTGAAGAATTTGAGTATTGTGAGGCAGCTGAAGGTTGCAGCTTCCGTTTCGATTAAGTCTAAAATTATCGGGATGATGGAAGGAAAGAAATATTTAATTGAAAGAAATATTTAATATTTGCACTGTAAGAAATATTTTGATATTATTATTTTTTTGTTTTTGCATCTGTTCCGCAGGTTTTCGCTTTGAGTTACAATAAGTTTTAACTGTTTATTCGTTTTATTTTTAATATTTTCCAAAAATATAAGTTATCGTGAGTTTTAGTACGGAAAAGAGAATGCAATTATGGGTAAGAGTACATATCGCCAATCATTTCATCAAGATATGAAACTAACATTTAGAAGTATAGACAAAGTGACCATACGTCCCGTATTGAACGGGATTGTCCCTTTTCTTGGCCCCTGTCCCGTTGTCCCCAAACAATCCTCCGTCCCCAAACAAAATGGTCCCGTTTTAATAATGGTGATCATCAGACACTTTGCGTCTTTTCTCTTAGGAATAAATTATGGATGTCTGAATAAGATCATTTTCATATGCTAATTCTAAAGGCAATTTTGATAACTATGTCAATATAAATTAAAGTTCCCAGAATGTTAATCTTATTTAAAATGATTACCGAATTCGTTCTTAAAAGCGAATATGTTCCTCTGAAAAATATAAATATGTATAATTAAAAAAAAATATGTTGCATGTAATATAATACAATAAAACCTCTATATAACGGAATCGCATGGGACCAACAAATTTCTTCCGTAACGAGAGGTTCCGTTATGCGGAGGTTATTTAAAAAAACGAAAAGTACAATAAAGAACAATGTAAAAAAAATGTTTTTATTTAAATTATGTATTTGAAAAATGACAACTGGCTTACAAACTAATGATTCAAAAAATTATTTAAAAATATAAAATTATTTACACCGAAATAATCGGATATGATTGATTGTTTTTTATTTCCTACAGATAATCTCTCGGCACATTCGCGTGCTTTACTCGTAATAGCAACTCTGCACTCGACACTGATGCCGCAAATTTCTGAAGTTCCTTAAAATAATTGATGGCAGTTGCAAAATTTTTTACTGCACATTCTTCGTCTGCTTTGTCTTCAATTTCTTCTTCTTCATTTTCGATGTCTTCGATAAATGAAGAGGCAGAGTGGAATGTTTGGTGAACCTCTAGGTTTTCATCTAACTGTATCAAATCTTCTGCATTCACATCAATAAGGCTACAGAAGTTCTGAATTTCTGTTAGTGTTGCGTTATCAGCAGGTAAATCTTCGGTCATTGCTTCTTTTCTCACAAAACCAGCTTTGTGGAAACAGTTACGCACAGTTTCCTGCTTTATATTTTTGCAGGATTCAGCAATCCACGTGACTGCATCCAAAGCATTAATGGATTTTGCTAATTGATGAATAGAATTTGATTCTTCCATTTTAGAAATTAAAGATTGTAAAAGGTATTTTTTGTAATGAGATTTGAAGGTGTAAATAACGCCTTGATCCATAGGCTGGGTAACCGAGGTCGTGTTTGGAGGCAACATAACAAGTTTAACGTTTGATAGTTGAACGACAGGGTGGCAAGTAGCATTGTCCAAAAACAACAAAACAGAACGCATTTCTGCATTATGCTACTTGTCATCCAGGCTTTTTTGTTAAATTTCCAGATGACTGGAAGTTGCGTAACATTTAAATTTTTAAAGCAGCGAGGTTTATTTACTTTTCCTATGACTAATGGTTTCTTATTTCGCCGATCATATTAGCACACAAAAACACTGTAAGTCTTTCTTTAGCCTTTTCCTCCCCAATACACGACTCACCTTTAGTTACTAGAGATCTTGTTGGAATGCCTTTGTTTCATCTGCATTGAAAATGTCCCGTTCTCGATAACCTTCGATTATTTTTGAAAGTTTCTTATTCCACTCTTCTACACAATTTTTGTTTACGTCATTTCCTTCTCCACTAATTTCTTTCCAAACAATATTATGGCGTTTTTTGAATTTTTCCAGCCACCCATTTGAAGCTTTAAAATTGTGTTCATTAAATTTTTTGGCTATTTGTGTGGCTTCGGCTTGTAAAATTGGCTCAGATATTGGCAAGTTTTTTGATCTTGCATTGACAAACCATTCGTACAATGTTTTATCTATTTTATCAAATTTTGGCGTACTTATTCTTTTACAAGTTAATGAGTTTTGGCTACTCACCCATTCTTTCATAATTTTCTCCTTGTTCTTAATGATGTCGTAAAGTTGTGTTTTCCCGCACTTAAATTTAACTACAAGATCTTTTATCGAAAGTTTATCTTTCATTTCGATCACTTTCACTTTATCAGATAGCGTTAATGCACTCCTTGGCATCTTAAAAATTTGAAATACGTAATAACCGATCGACGATATGCCACTTACAGAAACTGTTTGAGAACTGAAAAGTGTGAGCAACTTGGGACATACTCGAACGGAAGAAGATGTTCCAAGAAAATTAAGCATTTAAATCTCAAAGAAAAGGAAAAGCAGTTGTCGACAAGGGCGGAAACGTTACCGGGTAACGTTACCGGGAAACGTTACCCGTTTCCACTAAATGGAGGTCGTTTGACCAATTTTGATGAAATATCTTTCCGTTTCCGTTTACTGGAGTTTCCGCCTAGGAGAGGTAAATTTGCTGTATTGTTTTGTCCGGGACCAGCCATTTTTTCCGTTAACAAGAGGATTCCTTATTGCAGAGGTTCCGCGAAACGGAGGTTTCACTGTAATTGCTGTCAGAGGATACAATTAACAAACTAGCCAAGAGGGATAGAGCCAAGATAAGCCACACTAAACTTTTTATAAAGGATCCCAATGACAAACTTTCTGAGAAAATCAAGAAAGAAGCCGCTCACATGTCGATGTTCAAGCGACCTCAAAAGTATGGTTGAAGCCATCACTGGGGACTGTAAACTCAGGAAACATATGCATCGATTTGGCATTGAACAAGATCCTCGGTGCAAATGGTGCACGGAGGAGGATGAAACCCCCTTGCACGTTCTCTTTGAATGGAATGCACTAGACAGAGAAGAGGACATTTGACCTTGGTCCTGGAAGACACGAGGAACTTCAAGAACTGTGACTTAAAGATTATCTAAAATATCTCAGAAGCTGAGACCTATGACAGGGATTTTTAGGACACGAGCACAATGGGCCTCTTTAGGCCCAAGTACATGGTAGTTGAAGAGTCACTTACAATACATATACTTCACTTTTCCAAATAAGCGTAAATAACTGAAAAACATTCTTAAAGTTAAAGTTATATAATTTGATCACTAAATACTAATATTTTTTAAAAATAAAAAAGAATGGATGGTGAAGAGGAAACAAAATCAAAATTCGTATTGTGTGTTCATGTTATTTACAATCTTCAGTGTTGATGATAATAAATTTTAACAGCTTGGGGATTGTTAGGTAGGTATTAAGTAGGCATTGTTCATTGTTAGCTTGCTCGTATCTTTATTTTTATTCCATTCGTTTTGTTATCGTTGACACTTCGGTTTCATTTATTCAAGTTGACATGGTGTAATGAATGAGTTCTGAATTTTATATTTAATTGAATGTAAATATTCTTCAACCTATTAAGGGCAAAAACAATGATATTTCGGGGAGATATCATTATTTAATTATGTCACCGGTCAATGACATAAAGTAAATTTTTTAATGAAATAGTTTTGTAACAAGGAAGTACGAGTATCTTCAATGCCAGCAATCCGTATTGCCAGCAATGTAAACTACCCCTCTTCTTTTACATCTACATATATGCACATATATAATATTAGCTCTAATATTAGAGTATAAATGAGATGGGAGCGGAGTGGATCTGTGGTAGAGCACTGAGTTGCTAAGCCGGAAATCCTGGTTCAAATCCCACTACATTTTTATTTAGTCTGTTTGCAGTGGGAGATGGATCATATGGGATCTAGTACCCTCCTGGAGCCCACCCAGCATCTATAAAATATTATTAAAATAGGTTACCCTAAATAAGGGGGAAAATCTGGCGGTTGAGCGTGAGCTAGGACAAGTCACCTCCTTGCAGAACTGTTGTCCATGAAACAGTACAGTCCTTACCATGTACTGAACCCCAGACCCTTCATGGTATGTATTGGTACAGGTTTTTTTTTTAAAAAAGGAGATGATGTAGTTAGTTTATTGTATGTAATAGAGTTCGTCTCTAAGTTAGTTTTAATGTTAGTCAATAGTAAATGAGTCGCCTAGTATATCCATACTATATCTGTTCAGTCTGTATATATAAAATAGTTCGCCCTGACTTAATAGACCATCGCAGAGATAAACGGCATAAGCTACAGACTTGAAATTCGGACAGTAGGTACATTTTATAAGGCCAACGCGCACTAAGAAAGGAGTTTTGAAAATTCTTTCCCCAAGAGGGTGAAAAAGGTTTAAAATATCCAGAAAAAAACACCATTTTTAAAGCGAGCACCATGAAATTAAAACGTTAATTTAAAATTTGTTAATTTTTTCAGTAAATTTTATATTTATTCCAATTTAATGAAAAAAATAGTATTAAAGACTTAGGCGATTCCACGGATCGTAAATAACCTAATGATGTTTATCTCCGTTGAATACACACATTCCATTTTTTCCCTGGTAAATAAATATATTTTTGTAAAATATCTCAAACGTAAAATAAAATGGAATACAATGTATTTAATATTTAAATTTGTATCCGATATATGAAAATCCCACCACTCATATTTAATTGAACCAGGGAAGCAGAGAAAATTCTCAAGCTTAATTTATTTTGGTATAATCCACACAGCTATCGGATCCCATTAAGTAATCGTACCTTTTTTTATGTTTTTTATATCTTAAATAAAGCTTTACATCTATCACGTATATCCGGAATAACCTTTATTAAAATGTATCCTGTATTCTTTAAGCTTGTTATTCAATTTATCCCATGTATCCTGATATACTTTTAATTTTATTTCACGCTTGTTTCGTATTTTTCTCATCCTTTTTTTGTTAATTTCATTCAATAAACTTCAATACGATTTTCCTCAACCATTTTTCAGTTCCGATCTCTTAATGAACAAGTATCTAATGGGGAAATAGACTACAAAAACACTAGAACTGAATGAATGAATATGTCAGATGAATACCCGCATAAAGAACAGGTAGTATATCTTGGTTTTATTTACATAATAATTTTGTATGAACCTTTACTGATGTTGTCAGTTCACTTATATTTTATTTGTTCGACTATATATTAACCTTTGTTTATTTTTTACTTATTTTTATATTCGAAGGGAGCGGGGTAGCTATGCTGAGGGTTTTGGGGCTCAAATCTGGCTGTGGAAGATGCATGATATAATCTATTAACAGCCATGGATGGATCCTGTGCGATCTGTAGCCCTCCTGGCTCACCTAGCCTCTACATATCCTTAATTGGGGGAACGCCTGGGGTTCAGCGTGACTCGGACAAATTACCTCCCAACAAACGTCACCTCTATTCTTAAATGAGGAAAAATACCTCTTACATTAAAAAAAAAATTGACATAGTTTTATTTTTTTTAACTGAAAAAAAATAGTCTACAATTGATTATATAAATATAATATAAAATTAGTAACACTTTAATTTTATGTGGTTGACATCATGTCTTCAATTCAACTGATTTATTCTATTGCAAAGGATATATAACTTCGGACACTATTTGTATGTGTGTCATACATAAATAAAAATTTTTGTATTTAAGCATTGTTTGCAATATTCCAATACAATGTTTTAGAATTCTAAGCTTTTGTCCATCTTACATTACATTATTGGCGCGACAGACTCATAAAGAAGTCCTTGGCCTGCTCAACCGCTCTACCACAATCGTCCCGATCGCTTGCTCGAGTGATGGAGACCTTGCTCAGCCTTAGATCTTCACAGACGGCATCCTTCCGTCTAGCTTTGGGTCTTCCTCGAAGTCTTATTCCTTCCGGATTCCCTGTATCCAGCTTTTTAGCTGTTCTTTCTTCCTCCATCCTATATATGTGGTCCAGCCACTTGATGCGTTGAATCCTTATGAAGCTTGATATCGTTAGGTCTCCATATAACGTACTCAGCTCCTCGTTACTTCTGATCCTGAGTTGGTCGTTTTCTCGCACTGGGCCGAATATTTGCCGTAGAACTCTCCTTTCGAATCTATTCAGCTTTTCCACGCTGGATTTATTCAGTGTGAGGTTTTCACCAGCGTATGTCACTACTGGCCTAATGATGGTTCTATATATCATCAGCTTGGACTTTAGGCTAATGAGCTTATTTCGCAGGAGCTTTGAGATCCCAAAACATGCTTTATTAGCTGTCTTGGCTCTAATTTCCTCCTCCTCATCCAAATTTTCGTTTATACAGCTTCCTAAATACTGGAAACTTGACACGCGTTGGAAAGTGTATCTTCCAAACACGTAGCTATTAGCTATGAAGTGGTCGGTTTTGTTTCCTATTCTTTATTACCATGACCTTGGTTTTCTCCTCATTCACATGTAACCCCATTTTTCCAGCCTCTCAAAAGCTTTTTTTAAGAGAATCAGCGATCTTCCTACTAATACAAGGTCATCAGCGTATGCAAGATTACTACAAGCATGTCGTTCTTGCTTGTAGTAATCGAAACACCATGTGATATTTCAATACTGAGAATGCAGCGAAATATCAAAACTTTTTTTCTCATAACCTACATTGCTTTTTTGAATCTGTATTTATTCGGCAGGTTGCCGCTTCGAGCTGTCATAAGTTTTAAATTTTCATTCATTTCTCTTCAAGCATTTTCCAAAAATACATATTATCATGAGCTTTAGCATGGGAAAGAAAATGTAAGTATGAGAAATTTGTATAGTTGGGAAATCATTTCATCTAAAAACAAACGTTTCAACAATCATATATCATATATACTTCGAAATGCAAGTAGACGCTTTTTAGGAAATGACTCCCGAAATCTACTAATTACTTATAATTGCATTCTCTTTTTCATAGTAAAGAGTGCTCACACTGACTTGTATTTTTGGAAAATATTAAAAGGGAAACGACTAAAAAGTTAAAATTTGTTGTGTTACTTCTCAAAGCGACAACCAGTGGAATAATTACCTTATTATTTCGTATGAAATAACAATATCAATAATAGCTCATTCACGATAATATGTTAGAAATAACCAATTATAATTTACCCGCTGTATATCTACTACGAAATAGAATCGACTAGGCGTAAAACATTCACGAATCGAATTAAATTGAGAAACGTCGAAGGCCTCGGCTCATTTGTTATTCATGAGGTCGCCCCCAGCAAGTGTTTTATCCCAACGTTTATTAACTTCACTCATTCCATTAGCGAAACATCAAATCAAATCCAGGAATTACATTTAAGAGCTATTTATCAGAAGGCTGGAATATTAATAACGTCAATAATTCTTCTTTATTTCCCTAAGGGTTTATAGGAAGATTGTTCAAGGACGATAAAAATAAAAACGGAAAGGAATATATATAAGGGGTTTGCAATTGTGATTTTATATTAGTTGATGATGTGTGAGATCCGATAGCGTATGCTCATAAAGAGACGATGAGAGAGGGTGTAAAGATCAGCAACGCAGCGTTTTACACACTGAGAGCTAATGGTAATGAAAGAATCCCTAAAGCAGTAATGCTGAGACGACTAGTGAAGGTCCGAAGGCAGACCGAGGTGTTTGTGTTGGAAGATTTTATTAAGGATGGTTTTACTTGTATGGATTTGGGTATTTATCCTTGGATGGAGTTTGGAAGCAACTTTTGCTGGAATCGGCATCAAGATTTCGGGTTCGCTAAGCCTTGTATTATTTATTTGTTATATTAGTTGGCCTTATATATATGATGAAGAAAATGGTCCGGATTGAGACGGGGGGGGGGGGAGGTAAAAATAATTCCTTATATAGGGAGAACTGATTATTTGAAAGCCAAGCTTTCGAGCCATATAATAGGTCTTCTTCAGGGCTATTATAGTAGGAACACACTAGACAGTGGACTGAATGCAAGGTGGGTCGAAACGTCGGCTTTCAAATAAATGATTCTCCTTACATAAGAGAATTTTTTTGAGTTCCACCCGGACCGTTTTCTTCCTCTTGTATTATTTGGTGTGTGGGAATAACCGTTAATACTTTGTAGAACTCTTTTATATTAAGTTAAACTAAGATTATTGGAAAGATATTGGCAGAACTGAATAATAAGATACTCATTTTATGTTTAATGTTATAGGTGTGTTAAAGTGGTACAAGGATTTTTAAAAAAATATTGACAGGTTTGATATGAATAATTTATATTTACTCTGATTGCATACCTATAATTTTTTGTATTGAAGTTCTATAGAATTTTCCAAGTTACTGAAGTTATCAATGACCTCATTGATGAAATCGATATTAGCAGATAGTTGATTGAGCAAGGAACGCTCAATGGCGAGAATATCCAGTTTGGACAATTTGATGTATGTGACACACTTCTTCAGGTAGGACTTGACGATACTCAGTTTCTTTCCACCCTCTGAGGAATTGAACAAAGGCAGCGTGAGTGCAAGGCTGAGCAACTTCGTCGTTTCTGTGTACACTTCCTGAAGACTGTTTACATAAAGGCAACTTAAAAGCTTTTCTGGAGGGAGGACCTTCTCAGGATCGCAGTAAATGTTCCACAGCTCGTTCTTGAGCAGTTCTTGCTGGATGTTGCAACTGAGATTGCTGGCCTTGTATTGCTCTATGAACTGATTCAGAATCTCATCTGGGAAAGTTTTACTGTTGTATTGCAAGAACGCTTGGTCGTTCAAAAGTTCTATGAAGCGTAGTCGTGTCAGGTTGGCGAATCTTTTCTCCAATTGAATAATACTGAGATCGATGATCTCGAACGTTGAAAGAACTAGGTCCAAATTGGTATATTCCAAGTTCTCGTTGAGATTTTTACTGTTTTCAATGCATAAAGTCACGGTTTCCGCATTCCTAAGCCTATAGATATTTTCTATCGTAGCCTTCACTTCCTTTTGGAATATAAATACATCTGTAGTCAAATAAGTATTTATTGAATTAGTGAGCTGGTCAATAAAAAAGAATAATTCTTGAAAAAGGAAAAGGAGATAAACAAAAACAGGATCTGACAATCGATGCTTGAGGTTCATTGCTGAGGAATACGTGTACGAATCTAAATGGACCACAGAACTGTCGGTGACGTCTTCGAAAATTCGTATTAAGTCTGTGTAGTGTGCCAGGATATTCGTCACACCTCTTGAGCGGAAATTCCAATGGCTGATGCTTTCCAAAGTCATCTTCAAACATTTCTCGGCAATGACCACAAATCGCTGCGATGACTTGTCAAAAAATGCGTCGAAGGCAGCTAGATCGGCAGTGAATTTCTTCACGTTTTGAACTGACTGGCATCCATAAAGGATGGAAAGAGACAGGCTGTGGTTGAGGGAGTGGAGCGAGAGGATATTCTGGTGTTCCACTCTCACCAGATCCTGAACGGCTCCTGGAGGTTCAGTCATCATGATCACACCATCACACGACTGTGCAACAAGTTTACCGTTCAACTTCCATTCCTTCAAAATTGTCAGGATCAGGTCGCCTATCCCTTTTGCCCCTTTGTTTTTCAAAAAATCGTAGAAACCAATAAATCGTTCAATTACTTTGCCGTCCTTGCAGTAGCGGAATATCAGACTCAATTGAATCTTACAACTGACATCTGACATATCGTCGATTTGGAATGATACATAAGGGCTTTCTGATACTTCGTTATAAATATGCCTTTTAACTGCCGTTTTAATCGAATCTATTATTTTCAGCTGTGACTCGGGCGTATGGAGCTTAAATTCTGAATTCACAAGGTAATCCCTGATGGAGTGCTCTTCTTGGGCTGCGAACTTCAACAACTCATCGTAATACCCTTCACCGCAGAGGATCGGGAGCTGCCGTCCGCTGAGGAAGATGGCCGCCTGGACGAGGCGGGACATCACTCTTCGATTGATGGTTACCCTCTCGTTGTGCTGAGCCACGGAGGCTAACGCAGTTTCCGACAGGACGTTTGTTGTCTGCAGTTGCTTGCCGAGCATGATGAACATCTCGCTGTTTCGGATATGCAGTTTGGATGTCTGGTGCCTCTGCGCCCTGCTGTCGATGTTCTTGATGGTCCCAATGCCTTCCTCCGACCAGTCGGGATCTCCCCCAAAGATGATGCAGTAGAAGCAATAGAGTTTGCGATTCTTGACACTTCCGGTGAGCCATTGGTACTTTTGGTACCAACTGAGCTGGAAGATTCGGGACTGGTTTCTCTCTTTCAAGGTCATTGGGATATATGGCGTCGGTCTTTGGTCCTTGAATTCACATTTCTGTTCGTATGTCAAACGGTTTGCGAGGATGTAGTCGATCAGGTTCCTCATCACGAAGCACACTAATATACTACAACTCACAAAATTAATTATAAAATCAATAAATATTCTAAATATACCGAGAACCCTGCACAATCTCCGCACAACATAAAACTAATCTCACACGTGTTGGAATATTGTTATCGCGCATGCTCTCCCTACTCCTTGAGGACTAGTCTAGATTTCAAGCAAACCTAAAAGGAGGTTTGCTTCATTTCCTTCTGATTTTTATTAACTGTTTATTACGCTTTAGTAATTAAAAAGTTAATAATAAACACTTCATATTACTTAAATTCTTAAATATAATTTTAAAAAAAAAATTCAGAAAAGTTTATTTTCAAAATAAGAAAATGCTGCTATTTTAAAAAAAATAATTATTAATTCAAAATTTTTAGGAGACGATAAAGCGTTTCATTATCCGTATTCCTTACCCATTGAATAAAAATAAGTATTTACGATACTTATTTTGTGTGTTTGATTTGCTGAATTATATATTGTATATGTATATCCATGGATGTGTGTTGTATTAAAAATAGTAATTCAAACTATGACAAATGTATACATGTATGAAATAACTTAACAACTACAGGTGTATATAATATTAAAAACTATTAAACTAATGTAAATATTCTTCTTGGAAGAATTCTAAAATTAACAATATTCTTAATCAACTAATTGTGTAATCAACATGATGATTATTTTTTTATAGAGACACAAAAAAATTTCATTGCGTATCCGTTGAAGAGTTTTTTTTTCTTATCCTTTTTTTGTCACAGTTTTTTCCCCTTGTTTTCTAAAAAGTAACTGATGTCAAAAATGAAGGCCTAAATTATATTGGGAAAAACAAAAGAATGAAAATGGGTGTGAGATATTATTTGTAAAATTGTACGGTAAATAATTAGTAATAATCGATAAAAGCTACAAGCATTGTTTTCTAGTAATCGTTAGTAGCTGTTTTGTTTTGTTTGGTAATTGTAATTACCATTGTTTTCTAGTAATTGTTAAGAGAAAACTAATTCAAAAGAAATCGAAAGAAAAAAATGAGTTATAAAAATAATGTCGATAAATCGCAGAAAAGACAAATGCAAAGCATTACAATAGTTTTAATGTTCAATGTGTACCTTCTCTGTAAATTTAAAGTTGTATGTACATCGTCGTATTTTGTCACATAATTTACCCATGGTAATTAGTTATACTTTTCCCTTAGCGAGTTTAACTAGCCAAGATCCTATAAATATAAATACATAATTCATATTAAAGAAGAGCAACATTTTTAATGTTTAGTTCATTTTTTTGTTGTGTTGTATATTGTGATTTTTGATTTTTCACAAAGTCGTTAATTATAATTTAAGGTTTTAATTAAACCTTTGGTTAAGGGCCAGTTAATTCAATTTTATTGATAATATAAAAAAAATAAAAATCTAATGTAACCATAATAAAAAAAAAGGTCCTGTGCTTAATTTACAAAGCGAATGTTCTTACATTTGTTACACAATTTATTATAATTTTTTCTGATCCTAAACCGTAATGATAAACGTCAATAACTCTTACACAACATATTAATTGATGATGTAAGATGTTTGTGGTCTTACTAAAACACTAACATCCGAATAGAAAATTGGGTGAGATTCATTAGATAAATATAAATTAAATATAAATATAAAAATATAATAATACAAATAATTTTAACAATAACTGAAACTAAAATAAATAAACATTATAAAATTTAATAAATGTAAGTAATAAAATAAAAACATAAATACGCAAATTATTTTGTTCAAAAAATGAAAAAAATAAATTATAATAAGAAAGAAATCTGATCTTGTAATTACAGTTTTACTTAAATATGGAATATAGTTTTTTCAATTTTGCCATTTTATACGCAGTTATTCATTTATAAATAACATAAAATAGATTTGACCTGAACCAGCGATATAAAATAGTTTACGTTCAGTTTAAAGTTTAATAGAGTTGTAAAATGAAAAAATTGTGTCAAGTTGATTTGAATAAAGTTATTACATTTAACAGTTTAATGATGATTTTGGTTTTAATTATCTATTACGGAATGATACATTATTTTAAATTTACGGTAATTATTCCGCAGGTTGTAGCTTCGAGTTGGGTCACAAATTTTATCTTTTCATTCGTTTCCTTTTAATATTTTCATACATACATATAGGGAAATGTGTTTACTTAATTTATCATTTCGGTTAGAAATGAACGTCTCAACAAACACAAATTATCTATACCTGATAAAATGATTACCAAAGTAAACACAGTTTCCATAATTACATTTTCTTTTCCGTACTAAAGCTCATGATATCTTGTATTTTCGGGAAATATTAAAAGGGAAACCGCTGAAAAGTAGTCCAGAGCGTGTTAGCAGAGATATTGAAGCTATACCTACAGCCCGGGTGAATAAGTGGTTAAGTCAGATTATATCCAGGGAGAGTTAACTCTTTTTCAAGCCAATGCCTTACTAAGCCCCTTAATATACGACGAATATAAGTCGATACCGCTTACTTAAGTATAAATGAGACTTATTCACCGGGACTGTGGATATATGCACAACATACAAAAATGTATAAACCTCTGACATTCCTACTTTAGCACTATTTCACCAAGTGATAGTGCTGTAGACAATGATAATATGCATAGGCGATTGTATCGTAGGCAATAATTTTGAATCTAATACAATATAAATCACTCTAAATGATGGTAAACATTGTATTTAAATCCTCTATATAAAGAAGTAGACCCTAACAGCTGAGATAGCCCAGACAACACAAAGCCTAGCCCCTAAGCGTTGTTGCCGCTTCTACAACACAGCTGTAGGGGGCGCTGTTGTCAAATCTAATGGCTTATCTTTTGTTTTTTCGTTAAATTCTGCGTCTATTTTAAATATTTATTAATACTTATATCAACAAGCATACCGAACGAACTAATTCAGAAATTTGTTCCAATTGTTTTCATTATTAATTGAAGAAAAAAACCCATATTAATGGGAAATGAGTACATAAATTAGATACTTAAGACTTATATGTTAATGGAATAACTTTTTGGCTTCAAGTAATAAGCTGGATTGGTAATTTACTTTACAAGTATCAAACAAACTTTGGTTAAAGAATATATTTAATATCAGTTCCGCAAGTTGTCGCTTCAAGCTAAATCGCAACTAATTTTACCTTTTCATTCTTTTCCTTTTTAATTTTCTGGAAAATAAAATTATAACTTTTATAACTGGCTGTATATTATAACTATTACTAGAACCGACTGAGGACACAGTATGGATGATGATATAGCCTAAATCACCATCTATACTTCGAAATATTTGTTTTAACGTTCATTTCTTGATGAAATGATTACCCAGATGTATACATGGATATTTTTATTTTCGAGAATATCAACAAGAAAACCTATTGTGAATTTGATGGAAGCGACAACCTGCGAAACTGATACCTTAATTTTAGAGGTTTCTTATAAATTTAGTAACCTTAAGGTTCAGGAGCATTGCTTGACTAAACTACCGAAAAATATGAAAACAATTTTTGAAATTTGGAGTTATCCACTTTTGATCTTGAACGCCTCATTTAACCTTTTTTTTTATGAGCAGTAAGTAATACTTTACATGCAGAATTGAACTTTGTTTGCTAAGATATACAGATTAAAACTAAACTAAATATATTTTCTTTGATATTTTTTGTTTGTATATTTTACGTTTACGTATATTTTTAACGTTTATGGATATTTTACGTCTGTAAAAAATTGAATAATCTTTTATGAGTTGAACATGAAGCAGATAATACCTGGTATCGATTTTCTGTCAGTGTATTCCCGTGCATAATTTATGGCTTTCGAGCATACTCTGTATCCATTATTAAAACATAGCGTTTAATAATTCGTCTGATACAGGGGTCATCATTTGTACATATTATCATTTCAGGAGTACTTCTCCTACCAAAAAGTGAACCAATTAATAAAAGAAACGTACCGTATCAAAAAGATTTTACTTAAGAACACAAACATCTAAAATCGCTGTAGAACGAATCGATTTATTTATATCAATGGCACAGTTACAGACTAATTAACAATATACGATGCCGTAGCAGTGCTAGGTACTGGTGATTAATTTTTCATTCAAAATCGTTCCTTTACATGGAAAGGACTTTGGGCTCAATAATACCTTACGATTTCTAAGCCAACGGTTATGCAGGGAGGTGATTTGGCTAAAACCAAGCTCAAATCCCTGCGGTTAGATGCAACTAAAGCCGCAATACCACCTGCATATGCTGTGGAATGGGACTGGTCCTCCTCGAGTTTTCCCAGCAATTCGTCAAATATCAGCTTCAATAGGGCCGGGCCTAGGACTGATACTCCTATTGGGCACTCCCTCTACATGTAAACTTCTGTCTAATATGAACTAGCTCGAGCCATACTCGAAGGTATAATAGCTACGCACAAGGGCATATGAATTGCTAAGGGCTTCGTACTTATGCTGCTGCAGAAGCACTGTCAAATGCGAATAACATGTCAATTAGTAGCAGCATGACATATCGTTCCGTCAGCACGTAATTCAAGCACGTCAGCAGGGCATTCCCTTCCCTTTGGAAGATTCGAATCCTATCTTCGTCCCAGGACTTTCGCTTTCGGTATCGCACGTCGTTTTGGTGCACCTTGGCTTTACTCGTTACTTATTACGCCACACCTGCACTTCGGATTTGAGTTTTATCTTCAGGATTGTTAAGGGCAGCTTCAACACATTCGGACATTCCGAGCTGTCAGTCTCGTATAAATTTTTGTGAATTTGGACACTGTTGTATTCAGGAGATTCCGATTCTCAATACTTGGTAAGATTTGGGTGAGGTGGTGCTTGGTTTCACGACTTTCAAGATTTAGAAATAAAATAAAGATACGGATATGGAAGGAAACTCCAAAACAATAAGGTTTGAGTCTCTAAATTAACAACAAACCAAAATCCTGCTGATATTTCGCCAGTTCAAGCAACATTAGGACAGATAAAGAATACTAAAGTTACATAATTTGCTTTCACTTTAAAAAGAAAATAACGCACATGCAAACCTCACAGTCCAAAAAGACACCAACCAGTCACAGCATCCCACCGCCTTCAAGGCCCTAATGCAACTACTGAACCTAAGGAAGGTTACAGTGCAACAGCTGAGAACTATTAAACGAAAAACTGATTATTACTAAAACAAAGGAATATATTCACACGAAAAGGCCAAAAAAAGCACAAAGGATATTTTATACTGAGGGTTGGAATTTTTCCACTCGTCAACAAATATTTTAGATTTAACAGTACAACTGTGGCGTTTTATTACAGCAATTTTCCTGCGATTTTTCATTCGAAAAAATAAATAATAAAATGGAACAGATTCTATGTAATATTGTTTCAGTTACTAAAACCCTTTTTCTCATAGGCGAAGTTCGTTAACCCTTCTTAGGTCCCTGGCGTCTAGCAGACGCCAACCTTTTTAAACCTGCATCACCATGACAATTGCCTGAAGGTCATTAAGAGGCATTTGTTCGTAAACAAATTATTTAAGAGTATCTTAGACCCCAGAGACCTTTCATGAATACAGTTGTGTATTTTTTAACTGTTTAATAATTCTGGTCATGTTTTTATATCGTTTTAAAGGCAAACTACTTCTTGCGGTTGCTCTCAGATGTAGACAGTAAGCGATTAATTAAAAATAAAATTATAATAATAAAAAACTAAAAACAAATTCTGTTCATATTTATTGATTTCGTTCAAATAAACCTTCCAAACTTTAAAGAGAATGCACTCTAAAAACAGTTCATTGATTTCATAATTGAATTGAATTTTTGCTTGCCAATATTGAGTCACATCCAAATGGTTAATACAATGAATATTATGATTATTTCATTGGGAATTAATTCGATGGAAGTTTTACATTAAACCTGTCTGAATTTCATATTATGGAACTAAATTCTTTGCACCTTACCTTAGAGATATGTTAATAAAAAATACCTGAAATAAGGGATGGACCTATCAGAAGCCATCCGGACGATTCCAACTTAATCAGAGACCCGGATCCAAAAAGTTATAACTATTATTCAAAAAGTTATAACTACCGAAACTTGGGCAAACTACCGAAACCGGATCCAAAAAGTTATAACTACCGAAACTTGGGCAAATAATATGACGACACGAAATCAGAAGGAATTAATGGATTCATTATAACGGGGTACTTCTTCACAAACTATAAAACCTACTTGAATGATAATAGTTGACCTTGATTTTATATATGTGGAAGAAAATGGTCCGGGTGGAGGTCAATGAATTTCTCTTAGATAAGGAGAAATGTTTATTAAATAGCCAACGTTTCGACCCACATTGCAGGTCTCCTTCAGGGCTAAATATGCAAATACAGACTAATGAAAATTAAAAAATTGTTAAAAATTACTAAATATGGAAAATATTAAAGTTAAAATGCATAAGCAACAAGAGTATTCATAAAAAAGTGACTCTACAAGCTCTACTTTCTAGTACAAAGTGACTCTACTTTCTAGAACAAAAAGTAATAAAGAATAAAATAAGTAATAAGAAGTAATAAAAAAGAGAGTGTTAAAAATTAAAGAATAAGGTAATAAAGATAAAAATTATAATTACAATTGGTAAATATTAAAATGAAAATACGTCAGTATCAAGGTATCTGTGTGGTAGAAAATAAAAATGGGGGTGGAGAAACTGAGATCTATATATATATACACAGAGCAAGGTTAATCATTGTAGAGTATTAATAACAAAGTGACAAGGAAGGTAATAATAAAAATAATAAACAATACACTAAGTAATAAATCAAGTAATACAAATTGCGGCAATACAAATGAAAATGATAAGAAATAATGACGATAAGTAATAAAAATGAGAAATACAGTTAACTAATATTGGGGACGATAATGCCTACAAATTGTTAATGAAATCTAAAGGATAGTTTTAGCACATTATGTAATAACTAGTAAGACAAAATAAGAAAGGATAACATAGTTGATTATGAGAAAAGACATGTAAAATTGTATAAAAAGTGCGATGAGTAAGTTATAATTGATGGATTGTGTTATATAATAAACTAAATAAATTGTTGTGTTGTACTATTGTATAATACAATCCGTTAATTGTAACTTACTCATCGCACTTTTTACACAATTTTACATGTCGTTTCTCATGATCAACCATGTTCTCCTTTCTTATTATTGCATATTACTTATTTTATTCTGTATTACTTTTTGTACAACCTCCTGTCACTTTGTTATTACTACTCTTGTTGCTTATACATTTTAACTTAAAAATTTTTAACAATTTTGTAAGAAGACGAAGACTTGCAATGTGGGTCTTGTAATTGTAAACGTTGGCTATTTAATAAACATTTCTCCCTATCTAAGAGAAATTTATTGACCTCTTATTTAATGACGGACCATTTTCTTCCACATTTAAAACCTACTGTTTTAAATGAAAAATGAATAGTTGTACAATTTGCAAAAACGGGGGATGCTCCGCAGTTAGCCTGAGAAATGGTACCTAGCTAATATTAATGAAACCTGTTCTACTAAAAAATGTTAAGAGTCTTCTGTTGAGCACTTGTACTAAACAGTAAGACTGTACTAATATTTCAAAGCCAACGACTATAAACCGAAGTGATTTGACTGAGATCACTATAAGAATAACTAAGAAGAAATATTATAATAGAAATATTTTATTTATCTTCTTTCTAACCCTACTCTTCTGGTTCTCTGTTGAATGACACTTTTGCACAACACTGAAGCAAATAAGGCAATGGCAACCTATTTGAAACCTGCAAGTTGATAAAAACAACATGGCGACTACGTGTATTAATCAGATCGACACCGCCAATAACATAGGATCAAACTGACCGCCTTCTATTGGCTCAGTTTTGTTTTCCACTCCTTGTTTTTGCTGAAACTCGACAAATAGGACACTGTCAGGATATTGAGGGCTAAATAATCGGATTGGGAGTACCGGTATTGACTACAATTTATTGTGACATCATCAGGTATTATTATATGTGTCAGTGTATGGAGGTATATACCACTATAATGTTACACTCTAAGACATAATAGCTTACAATGCCTGTATTGTTATTCTATAGGGACTCGTCCCAGAATAAATAAAGACATTATTATTATAATGTTGAAATGAATAGCTTGTATACACGATGAGATTTCAAGACAAGTTGAGCTGAAAGTTCTGTGTACTATCTTGTGATAATGTCCCTAATCTATATCACTGTGGTTGTCGATTAGAAGGTGGTTTAATAAAATATAGGATTAGTAACATTTTATTTGTTTTTAATGAAAAAGTTAAATAATATATTAATTTATATTTTATTTCTTATAAATGAGTTTGTTTTATATATCCTTTAAACCCTTCATTTAAATCTTTAATAATAAAATGTCTACATTCATTTTTCTCCAATATCGGTAGAAACTGATTAATGGTTTCTGAGCAGGTCTCTGGGTCACTGTCTTTCTAATCTTCTTATAGGAAGTCCAGGTAACAAAGAATATGACAGAGAAAAAATAAAAGGATTTGGGAGATGAGCTGACGGTTGAAATGTGAATATATGTTTACGGATTTGCTGGATGCGATACTACGTAGGCACAAGTTTAACATAAAATAATGATGATAATTCTTACTTAATTGTTTTTAAAAAATAGGACAATAGATTTCAAAAAATAAAATCCACAAAATATTTTACCTACAAAATTTTCAAACTATTTGCTACCATTGTACTTTAAACAGAGATTTATCTTGGAAATAGATGCATTTTTTTTTTTTTTTAATTCAATTTATTGATATTTACAACTATAATACAATTACAATAAGTAAATCTGCTATATGTATAATACGACTTGAAAAGCACTTGTGGAGAAACTACCCATCGGTAGCACTCTAAAAAGTTCTATAGTAGATGGTCTCGAGGCCATCTTCTTTTCAGACGCCTCGGAGGGTTATCAGGAATAGTATGGGAAGCAAGTTGAGAGACTAGCGGATTCAAGTGTGTATGGAGCTTGTCATGGAAGGATAGGTATCTAGTTTGGGCCAAATCAGTAACATATGGGATATTAAGATCATGATGGATGAGTTTGTTTGTGACATAATAAGGAGCATTGAGGATTTTACGAAGGATTTTGGATTGCAAGGATTGGATACGAGATGAATTGGATGGTTTAGTAGAGCCCCAAAGCTCAACTCCGTATGTCCAAATAGGCCTGATAACTGTCATGTAAATGAGTCTTTTGTAATTTATTGGGAGCTTAGAGCGTTTGTCCAGTAAATGTTGAAGTAGGCGAAAACGACGAGCAGTTTCTTGTCTTTTCAGTCTTGTATGAGGATTCCAAGTGAGACGTTTGTCCAGATGGAGTCCTAGGTAACGTACCTGTTCGACAGAGTTCAGAGGAATATTATTAAAGGATACAGTAGGGCAGGAATTTGTAGGTTTACGACGAAGGGTGAAGGTAATTTGATGGGATTTGTTAGGATTAATTTTAATTCTCCAATTTTGACACCATTCTTGAAGGTTTGAGATATGGGATTGAAGTGTTTGGGATGCAACAAATGGATCATTATTTACTGATAACACACATGTGTCATCAGCGTACGTAGTGAGGACAGTGCTAGGATGGGTTGGGATGTCAGCTGTATATATCGTGTATAGGATGGGACCCATGATACTACCTTGAGGAACTCCGGCAGACTGGGTAAAGAGGGAAGAGTAGGTAAAATTATGGTTTACTTTAAAGGCTCTATTACTGAGGTAGGAACTGATAATAAGGAAGTAAGTAGAAGGTAAGAATTTACGGAGTTTGTACAACAGTCCCGGATGCCAGACTCGATCAAAAGCCTGCTCTACATCGAGAAAAGCTCCCGCGCAGTACATTCCGCGCTCTAATGCGGATGAGACAACGTCCACCACACGATGGCATTGCTGGATAGTGGAGTGTGATGTTCGGAAACCAAATTGGTGATCTGGGATTATTTGATTGGATTTTATGATAGGATGAAGACGTTTCAGAATGAGTTTTTCAAGTCTTTTGCCCATTATGGGCAGGAGAGATATAGGACGGTAAGAGGATGAGAGTTCTGGTGGTTTTTTAGGTTTTGGTATCATCTTAACTATGGATAATTTCCAGGAATCAGGAAAGTACGTGGTGCGGAGTACAGCGTTGTATATATATGTAAGGAGTAGGATCGCTTTCCGAGGAAGGCGTTTTAGAATATGGGATGTAATTAGGTCGTGGCCAGGGGCTTTGTTGACGGGTAATCTGTGAATAATGTTTGATATTTCGGAAGGATGGAATGCTTTAGGAGGAGGGGACATCTGAAGAGGAATACTTAATTCTGCTTCAATGCATTCAGAGTGGGTTGGATTAAGGATATCTGGATGAGGGTTAAATGTGTTGAATAGGTGCTGGCCGAAAATTTGTGATTTTTCTTCATCAGATCTTGACCAGGTTTGGGACTCGGTTAAAAGTGGATGGTTGAAATGTTTATATTTTAGGAGTTTTTTAGTGGTATTCCATAAGGATTTGTCAGTAGTACTCAGATTTTCTGTACGGTAATACAAATTTTGAATTTTGAATGTTCTGATCTCTGATTTTAATTTGTTGGTTAGTTTGGTATAATGACTCCTGTCCGATGGATATCTGGTGCGGTGCCACTTCGCTCTTGCCCGTCGTTTTTCTTTTAATAACTCGCGAATATGAAGTGGCCAGTTATTCTGTTAATAATGATTTTTCCTTGGTAAGGTGCTATCTCTTATATTGGTTTGTATTGCGTTTGTTAGTTTGTCTATTGCAGAATTGATGTCAACTTTTGTTTTAAGCGGAATTTTGAGGTCTAAATTATTTTCCAGATTCGATCGAAATTTATCCCAGTCTACACGTCCAGTAATCAGTCTGAGATGAGAGGGCTTAGGAATAGGAATTGAATGTACTTGAAGTAGTACTGGACTGTGATCAGAGGAAAGGTCATCCAGGGATTTTATAGTTGTTTGATTGCAGGAAATCTGTGAGGAAACAAATATGTCAAGAATATCTGGACGTTTTTTGAGCGATGTAGGCCAATAAGTAGGGTTTATGGGTGCGAGGATAGAGAAACTATTAGAGGTTGAAATTCGGGATAAGATGCTACCACGGGAATTGGATGTTCGACAACCCCATCGTTGATGTTTGGCGTTGTAGTCTCCTCCGGCAATAAAACGCGGTCCGAGGGATCGGAATAAGGATTCGAGGAGGTTATAAGAAAGGGAGTTACCAGGAGGACAGTATACAGCTGAGAATGTCATATGGAAAGGACTAGTTGAAATGGTTACTGAAGTTGATTGAATGGCGTCAGTTGAAGTAGAAGGAATAAGAGAATGAGGAATGGATTTGTGGATAAGGATACAAGAACCGGCATGTGCTGTATTGTCAGGATGATCTGATCTATAAGTAATGTAGTCACGTATGTAAAAATATGATCGCTTTGTGAAGTGTGTTTCAGTCAATAGGGCAATGTCTATGTGATTGTCATGAAGAAATAAGTCAAGTTCGTCTCGATGGTTATGTAGGCCATTTGCATTCCACAGTATGATTGATAGGGGCTTAGTGTTCATCGTGGGGTAGTAAATGGCATTTCGGAAAGGAGTCGGGTTAGAAGGGAAATGAGTGGTTTGATGGTATTATTAAGTTCAAGTAAGAAGGTCGAAAGGATTGTGTTGATGTCTACTGGATTTTGACTGGGACTAGGATATTGGACAGAAGGTTGAGATGGAGGATTAGTGTTTATTGGAAAGTTGTTTGGGAGTTGGACCCTTCTTGGGACACTGTGAGCTGCTTCGACTTTCAATGGTGTTTGGGTTTGGAGGTTTATAATGGAAGAAGTTTGGAATGGAATTGTGGGTTCACTCTGAAGTGGAAGCTTCACCCGTAGAGGAAGATGGTGAGAAGGGATGTCTTGGCGTGGAGGTAGTGGAGGTGGATGAGATTTGGGAACCATTGGCTGGGATTGGGAGGTTTGAGGCGCCTGTTGCCGGATCTGTTGATGTCGGGGCTGCTGATTTCGACTGATGAATGAATATTTTTTTTGTCCCTGTTGAGGAGGATTAATATTTGTTGAGGTCAACGGCTGCTGTTGATTACTATGAAATGAAATGTCTTGTAATTTTTCTATTTCTTCTTTGGCATTTACTTCTTTACTATTTGATGGTGCATGGTGGGATCTTAGCCTCTGTAGGTTTTTATGCACCATGCATCCTTTATAATTTGCTGGGTGGTCCTCACCGCATAGCACGCACTTTGCAGGTGTTTCCTTCGTTTTCTTGCATATTTCTGTTGCATGTGCTCCAGCACATTTGACACATCTGGCCGGATAGTGACAGTACGCTTTTGTATGTCCGAGTGCTTGGCATTTTGTGCATTGGACAATTGAAGGTCTTTGTCTTGGCTCTTTAAAGCGAACGACTGAATAGACAAGCCTATTGATATCGAATATTTCAATATTATTTCTGGCTGGTTCCAGATCTACGAAAAATAACGGTAGGGGGAACTTTTCAACGGGATGTAGGACGACCGATATATTTCTGACGTTGTGGCCGATCTCTTCCAAGTCCCGTTTGATGGCATCAGTAAGTGTGGTACTGTGAAGACCTCTCAGAACAACTCTGTAGGCCTTATCTTCTTTTAACTGGTAGCAGTGGAAGTGATATTTTTTTTCGGTGAGATGATAAACCAATTTTTTGTAATTCTCTTTGGTGTTCGTATTAATTTTTATGTCTTTCACACGAGAATAACATTTAAAATTGGTTGTTCCGATCAGTTTGGCTATTTCTTGACAGAAGGTCAAGAAGTTTTGAACATTTGAGACAAAAATGGGAGGTGGAACCGGTTCGGAAATCTGAGATGTTTCTTGATGTTGAGGTGGCTCTGTGGGTAAATTTTCGAGGGCTGCAAATTGATTGCTGGTTGTTATGTTGATTATTGATTTTTTTATGGGTGCAGATTACTACGGGTATTTGGTGGTGAGGTTGGCTTTAACGCTGATTTGTTTTTATTTTTCCTTTTTTTTGGAGAAGTACCAGCAGACCCGGGAGCAGCATTTCGCTGCCGTTTTTCAAGTTGACGATACTTTAGATATTGTGAATCAGTTTCACTAATTTCGGACATTGTTACATTGTCCTCCGATTCAGTACCTATTGACCGCTCTGAATCCATTTAAAAAAAATAAAGATAAATGAAAATAACTGAAATTAATAGAAAAATTATTTATAACAGTAGAAATAACAAAAAAGAAACATTTCTAAATCAATATTTAAAAATAAACTACACTAATATATATGTACAATTATATTTAAAACAACAACAAAAATCAATTAAGGTCCCAACAAAAAAAATTTTTAAAATAATAATAATAATAATTATAATTGTCTGGTATATGTAGACTTCGTAAACATATAAGTTGCACCGAGCCCTAGACCTTGAGAAGGGGATCAAGATAACGCCCCACTCTGCTAACAGGTAAACTATTGTACTTAGTACGTTTAGCAATGTTAATAGTTAATTGCTCACTCACCTCACTCACTGTAATTGTCAGAGTGTACTGTTATTTATAATAGTACTGTCTACGAAATTTAACAGCAGAGCACTAACTAAAACTTGTTGAATAATGTCAGTAAGCACAGAGCGTTGTCAAACGTGAACCGTATCGGCGGCCATCTTTGTAACAACTTCTAGATGCATATGAATTGAAGAATTCACAATGATATTGAATTATTTGACGAAGGAACCCAACAAATTCAATTATTCGAAAGTGAAATTGAAACATTTGTTTTTCTTTGAAATCGGATTTTATATAAGAATATCATTGAGGGGATAAAGAATATTTAAAAATTTTTTAAGTACTAGTTGAGTGATATAATTGCTATAGTTCAATCACCTGTTATACAAACGCTAATTTCCAAAACTGTCACAAAAGTTTACCTTTCGCATGTAAACAAATAATGCAACTGTTCCTCTCTTTTGAGCAGCACCCGTGAAAATACTACGAGTTACTATCATGGTGTAACGTGGCCTTATACTGCTGAAGCCTTATCAAAACACTAAACACACGTGGCTTCATGGGCTCTAGTCGAGCAAGACAGTCTCCAAACAAATAAATCTGACCAGTTCGCCACATTTTCTCTATAACTAGCTTTTGCCGACGACTTCATTCGCGTGGAATTTGGTCTGCCACATAAAGTTTCGCGACAGATCATTTTAAACAAATGATTAAATTTGTTTAAACTATAAATTACTCGTACATCCGAAATTTCAGATGTCTAACATCAAAACTGACGGATTCTACACAATCTTTGAACTCCTATAATATTAAGGGGGAAACCCTCGGGGGTGCAATTGTCCAAATTCCTTTCTTAGTGCTCATTTAAGCTATACAAAGAACCTATCTGCGAATTCAAGATGCTAAGTTCAGTGGTTCCTGCTGAGCGTTGACCGCTGGGTGTGTGAGTCAATCAGGTTACAGTTTTATATAAACTTCGCCTGTGTGGTGTGTTGATAAAAAGTAGCCTATGTACTTTCCCAGGCTTGAGATTACCTCATCAAATTTCCAAACATCATTAAATTTCCAGCACAGCCGTAAATCATACATTGACACTGATTAACAAACGGGACGGACAGAAGTTTACTGTTTTTCGTGTCAGTAAAGGATTAGTATGCAATGTTATTCAATTTATTGAAAAAAATTGCTTAGTATAACGGTTTCACTTGTCGTACGGTAGCAGCGAGAAGTGATACTATGTTACTTGATTTTTTTTGTTCAGCGAAAATATTTAGATTTTGCGAGTAAGAAGCACGTGAGTAAGCATAAAAACTTTGCCCCCTTTTTCACCTCCTTAGGGGTAGAATTTCGGAAAATCCGTTCTTATCGGATGCCTACGCCATACAAAGAACACACCAAGTTTCAGGTCTCTACGATCAGCGGCTTAGGCTGTGCGTTGATCCGTCAGTCATTTAGAACAAAGTATTTTATATGTATAGATGTTAAAATATGGGTAATAACATTCTCTGCTATGTTCAGGGTTGGAGAGATATTGTTCATAGGTTATTTTTTCTGTTTCATAACACCAACCATTCTGAATGATCAGCAGACTCGATTCGATTCGTCCTGTCTCTACGAAGTACATAATTTAGGGAAACACATGGTATTTGAGCGTGAATACCTTACTGCTAAACCGTTACTTTCCAGGTTTAACAGTCCTCACCAGGTAATGAACCCAAGACCCTTCACAGGTAATAATAATAATAATAATAATAGTACAGATATATTAATTTAAATGACTTTAAATAAATCACATAAACACCACTTGAAATATTATTTGCGTAATGCACGACTCTTTCTCTCGCGCGCTCTCTCACAAAAAAAACATTAAAATAGTTAATTGCATTACGACATATTTTTGATATCTACATATCTACTGCAAAATGATTTTTTTAAAAATAAAATATATTTTATTTTTTAAAAATTAGTAATTTCTCCTTTGAATTATAACGTAGTGGATTTTAGAATACAAGATCCAGGGCGTTATAAACCAAGGTTAGGAATTCTAGGTTATATTAGGCAATCCATTAGGTTATAGGCTCTAGGTTATATTTGACAATCCATTAGGCTATAGGCTATAGGTTATATTTGACAATCCATTTTGTCTTGTCATTACTACGTACACTATATCTTTGCTAATATTAATCATATTTCGAAGATTTCTTCCCCTCTTTTCTAGAGAATTTAATTATCTCAGATTTGACATCACGCATAATTTAAAATGCATAATTTCTGATTTAAGCATTAATAAAATATTCTTTTCGTCATAAAAATTTAATGCAATATTTTCCTTGACGCACTTTGCACATGAATACTTCAGACACCATCAGTAAAATACCTTGGCAAGTTTGATCATAATCACTTTAACGGTTATAGAGTACGACCAAATAACAATGGAAAATAATCTAAAATTCCGTTTATCCCTAATCGATGTGTTATTGTTAATAATAATTTAATTACATTGTTTAGTTTTTATAGAGAATTTATTTATCTATAATGTAGTATCTAATTCATCTTAAAATCCGTATTTTCTGATTTTTGCGAAAATAAGTACTTTTATTTTATCGTAGTTTTTCTTCTTTCATCCTTTCATTGATTTACATACTACATATATTTGAAAATTTATAAGTCTCCATGAACAATACTTTAGGCAAGTTTCATCGACAATTTTCATAAAATTAGGTAGGTTTTAGATAAAAACGTTGCTATAACAAATCAGGCGATTAATGAATTGATTATAATTATTTATATTTTAGGACAGACTTACAAAGGTTTACACAACCTAACCCAGAGCAATTAACTGGGCCTAGTAAATTGGACTGGTCATCAAAAATATATTTTTATTTTACAGATAGTTAGGGATATTTTTGTAAACTATGATATTATTGAAACGAACTTACATCTACTAAAATCTACAGAACATCATGTAGGACAAATCACCTCCTTGCACAACCATTGTCCATGAAACAGTACAGTCTCAACAATGTATAGAACCCCAGACACATTGTAGTGGTAAGGTTTTTTTTATAACATCTAAACATGATTAACGATTCCAAAGTAGTGCCACCTTAATAATTCACGGCACGTTACTAATGCTATCTAACGGTACATGTAGTAACTGCTTTGAATTCAAAATAGTAAATTTAAAGAGATATGCTTTTACAGGGGTGAAAATAAATGTATTCGGTACTACAAAGATGACCATAGTTAGTTACCAGGAATTCCGTAAGAGAGCACAAGAGCAGAGCCGTGACTTGATATCGTGGCACCACTCAGGGTTCTACTGTATATATATATATATATATATATATATATATATATATATATATATATATATATATATATACAACATAACTATGATATCATTACCATTTTCGCCGACCTGCTGAGCTATGCTATGCCAGGCCTTTTCTACGACAGGTCTCAAGTTGTGCTCCCTCAGAGTGCTATCGTAGACGCAGGGATACTTCCGTACGACGCGGACGAAGTTGATGTTGAAAACTTGCTCAGCCATCGCAACCCGACTGAGTCTCCTGGCAATCCTAGTTGCGCCTCTACGTCACGGCAACCTCCCCACTCTTCCCTACCGAGCAACTCCGGTCCAAACACGTCACACATTGACCGCTTCCAAGTTCCAAGGGTGGTTCGACCCACCAATCCCTTGGTGCGTACAATAACCGTTCATAAATGAACGGATGAATCAATGTCGAATAAATATCGATTTGAACTTTATAGTATCGAGTATTTTAAGAATATGAATTTTTTATTTTAATTTTATTATGATTATATAAATATTTAAAAAATATTAAATATTTTTTGCGGGGATTAAAAAAATCTTTAATCTTTAAGCCCGGGATTGCGAAAAATTGCGAGGATTGGGGATACAGGATCGGTGAAGATAATGGGTTTGTCTGGCCTGGTTACGAGCCTGGTAGCTTAGTTGGTAGAGTACCGCGCTAGAGATGCGGAAGACCCGGGTTCGAATCCCGGCCAGGAAAAATATTTTCTCTCCAAAATAAAAATATTTTATGTGGAAGAAAGTGGTCCGGGTAGAGGTCACAATGAATTTCTCGTAGAATTGGAGAAAAACTGTATTATTTATTTCCCACCCTAAATATCATTTTATGATTTTCATCCGGGTCAACTTCACTCACTACTTGTATCTTTACTCTTCCACTTATCCTTGCCTTTTTTTATATGTATTTTATTCCATTATAGCGTAATTGTATTATCACTTACTTTACTTAAAACATACTTATTTCCTTTTATGCAATCGATATTATTTACACTTGTATAAAGTTTCTTCTTACATTTTCTTTTATGCAATTAATATTCTTTACACTTGTATAAAGTCTTTTTACCTATCAATATTAATACTGTATTTTCTAAAATATTTTTTATTTTCATTTTTATTTTATTTTAAATAATTTGGTTTTTATAATTTTATTTTTTGATTTTTATAATTTTACAATTTTTATTTCTTACTTTTTTATTACCTACAATTTTTATTTCGTAATTCTTATCATTTTCTACATTTACCCATATCATTTTTATCATTTCACATTCCTATTTTATATTCAGTTTTATTTTTTATCTGTATTACCTTATTTTTTTACTTTTCAACACTTTCTGCTTTATTATTATTGTATTCTTCATGATGTAGGTTACTACCGTTTTGGCACTTCGTTGTTTATAGTATACACTCCTACATTTTAACCTTCACATTTACCTTGCTTTACATCTCTATCATTTTTATTGCCTGTATTCACCTTACTTTTGTTTATTTATATTTAATATGTTTTAATATATTTGTACCATTTTTATTCTTATATTGTCTGTATTTTGCATATAGCCCTGAAGGAGACCTACAAAGTAGGTCGAAACGTTGGCTAATCAATCAAGTTTTCTCCAATTCCACGAGAAATTCATTGTGACCTCTACCCGGACCACTTTCTTCCACATATATTATCAAGGTCAACAATTATCATTCAATAAAAATATTTTAAGAATGGACTACTTTATCACAAAAAAAACAAAACAATCTCAAACTAACAAAAGTATTATATACAACATGCCACTATCACCTATATGGGCCTCAGGCCTCTTTCTCTTCTACATACTTCTCACATTAACCCGGAATCCTTCTCCATCCGTGCCGTCTTCCTCTCTGATAACCATTCTCTCCAATTCCTCCAATAAATGCCCTTCTAGAAATTCGGTTGAGAAAAAATCACCTCATTTCATTTCAAATCAGTAAAACGAAGTCATAATAAATAATACTAATTGCATAATAAGGAAGTTGAATTTATTATAATTATTAGTAATGGATTTATCCCCCTTAATTAAATGATTTTTGTTATAACAGTTTATAGCCAAAATTAGTTTTTTTACTTTATGAAATTATATATATGAGGAGAGAATGTGTTATAACTTGTTAACATTACCGTTTACTCATTTTTTTTTTTTTAAAGCGGACTTGAACCATTTCAAAAATAACACCTTATTTAACCTATGATATCATTTAAATTTCAAATACCAATTCTTCCTGAATGTGGTATAAAACATAGATTTCAAAATTTCTGAAAAGAATGAAATCTGTTGGAAATGAGACTGATGTTGAGTTGGTGGTTGTAGGGAGATTTCGTCTAGTTTCTTCACTGTCTATCGTGAAACATAAGATCTGGCGTGGTCGTGTAAGTCTTGTTTGTTGATTTATTTTTGTTGCATTATGTCAATATTCCCGCAGTGCGATATGGATCTCTGGGTAGTAAGGAAAAATGTATTATTCCTGCCATTGACCACCCCTCAGAAACCAATAATTTTTTTTGGTTGGAATAATTCTCGAGCCAACGGTGAGCCAATTTGTGAGTTTAAACATGTCCATGTTTAAACTCACAAAAGAAAAATTACAAAAAAATTGCTTGTTTTCATGGTCATATTTAATTGTATAATAAACGACGATCGTTGAATTGTAGTGATAGTAAATATTATCAAAAAATATAGGATTAATAACAGCTCTTTACATTCTGTAAAGATAGACAACAAAATTCAACTAATTCCATTTTGAATTTTAGAAATAATAAAAACATTACATATAAAAGACATGCTTGTATACATTCATATAATTTAATAAATGTTAACCTTACGGTTCGTGTTTTGGTCTTTTTTGAACTGACCTATAAGTAGATTTTGTAAGCTTTATTTACTATTCACCCATAGGAACAAATATTGTAATGACATATTTCCGATATTTCTAAATGTTTAACTAGCAACAAAAAATGCTTATTACCCACGAGACTGTGACCTCTCTTTGCCATTCATGTAAACAACCTGATCTGAAAGGGAATTTGTTTTTGTCCGTGTAATACCGAATGAAGAATCAAAGCAATGATTCGAAAGCGAAATAACACAGCTCAAAGGGCCCCGGGATTGGTTTTAAAACGAGCCCTGATTTGGTAAAACCCACGGCAGCTCAAAGGTATGAGTTCACGTACACGTGGTTAAGGCCTTTGATTTGGTCTGGAACGTAGTAGAAATTTCTGGGCTGAGGTTTCTTGTGAAATCACTTAACTGGCTTACGATAGAAGGTAGTTGAAGCGTGATGTTGACCGTTTCATGTGTGACTGGTCTTTGTGAAAATATGTCCCCTTTATATGTTGATATGATGATATATGTATTCAATCGCTCTTGAGAAGCCCTTTCCAATCGTATAGGATCTCTGTATTTGGATTTGGCTTTTAGACGCGTTTAGGCCGACATTATATATATTTGATAATTTTTTTTTATTCATATCTTAATATATTCACCGTTACTATTTTACACTAATTTTGTTTATACAGAATCGACAGATTTTGAGGACAGCTGAGGATTGAAACTTGAACGAACGTCGTAGCTTCTCCGAGTCTAAAGATAAACGCAATGGTCCTCTCGATACGCAGCAAAATGACCTCAAAATGGTGGCGCTTCCCTCTACCGCACGCGATGTGGCAGCGTCCTCACTTATCGTTATGAATTCTTTGATCCTTTAGCTATCCAGTGGTCTAATTAAATATTAGATGGAGATGATAGATATGTAGCTACAACCCCAAACTGTATCTCACGGTATTCACGCTTTGATGTTATTTTAAAAATAAATCAGTGTTTCATTGATTTATTACTCAAATATATCATCGCATTTGTTTATTTTAATCATGTTTGTTTAATAAACAAAACGTAAAATGTTGCTTACCAACACAGCTCTCTCTCTCTCAAAATATTAGGATTAAATACCTTCGTGACATTGAGCATATCTCCTTACCGGTTTTTTGTTGGTATACGTGACAAGTATCGGGTTTTGGTATCAGATAAAAGACTATACCTACTCAAGGTCAGGCCTCAACATTTAACTAGTTGCTACTGGTATCTATGACCGTAACGTAACAGATATAGGTGCGCAACATCAAGAGAGAGAGAGATTTTAGGTTGCTAATGATAGATTAGTCATTCAGTCAATCTAAATGGACAAAAGCCATCTCCAGATTTCCATCAATGACTCATTAACTAATGTAATCCAGTCATTTTTTATGTCTACCGATGACTCTATAAGGGTTCAAAGTTTAATTATTATTAAAGTGCCTTTGTCCAACAAAGTAAAGTCCTAGAAAAGTCCTAAATCAAAGTAAAATTCCTGAATTCAACATCAAATCTTTTCAAATCACCTAAGTTGTAGTCTATTACTTATTGTATAAAACTACAGGATAAATGAAAAATAATGGTTAATATTGCCAAAACTATGGAATCAAAATGGATTCAGAAATGGCCAAAATTGATGAATCATTGAAAATCGAAATTCCAAAAGCTTTCGCTATCGCAATACGTCATTTCCAGCTTAAAAGGAAATAATAGCTTTTGTATTTATAACATGAAACAGATAATATAAAATATATATAAATATTTACATCGTTGTAAACAAGTAATTACAGTATCAATTTAAGTATTATTTCCGCGTTATCATCTACATGAAAATTTAATCTTTTCACTTTAATTTTACACCAAACCTGAAAGTTATTCTAAATAGACAATTCGTACTTTCTACAGCTATCCGTTTTTTGAATATGGGACTAAGGTACGAAAGCACATCTCGAACTAATAAAAACGGATTCAGTAACGTTCAAAATGGATAAATCCAATGATATCGGAAAATCTAAAATTTACTTCATACACGGAAAGTAAGGAAGGTACGGAGAAAATAATTAGAGCAAAGAGTATTTTGTACGTGGGAGATATATTGAACACAAAGCAGCTGATGAGGACGGTTATCATGAAGGAACTGATGATACCTCGTATAACGACTCATTGGATCGTTCCTAAGCCATTAACAGTTCCATTAACCGCTCCGTTCCAATTACCCGCTACTTATCACGGCGGTGACTGGTTAACTGCTCCTCGCTGATTACGGCTTCATCCATCATCACTCCTACTACCCAGGGGGGAGGGAGGCTCAGCTAAATGATCCTTATTATGTCAGTTGTCTTTTTAATGATCCCATTATATTCCTTCGTAATTTTAAAACTGTATGGTTTCGGAATAGTTAGTATAAGTTGTTTTCGTTTTTTTTTACATTAAAAGGTTACATTTGATTTGTTAAAGGTTACAGTTGACTTGGAAAAGGTTCAAATAGACTTGGAAATGCTATATATAAATAAACTTTCTCATAAACAAAAAATCAACTATCTGTTTTTTGAATTATTTCCCTCATTTTTGTCCTAACAAGAGTTGTGAAGAAAAAGGTTGTGATGATTTTATCCTGGCGAGTTCTAAGGCCCTAAATTCACCCATTCTCCAGTAAGGTAAATTTTCAAAACATTTTCAAGGGTGACAATTGAAATGGAAACGGTTAAAATTCAAATAAAAAGGGTGACACTTGAGTTGTAAAGGGTTACATTTGCTTTGGAAAGGGTTTCAACTCATTTGGAAAGGGTTTCATTTGAATTGGAAAGGGTTGCTTGTGACGTGGAAAGGGTAGCATCTGATTTGTTAAAGGTTACAGTTGACTTGGAAAAGGTTCAAATAGACTTGGAAATGCTATGATACAAACCAGTCGGTTTTCAGAAAAAAAATACGATAATATTTGAATTAATAATAATAATTAAAACCATTTAAAAGAATACTCGTTTTTTTTTTAGATCCATATGGATTAATACCACTTTCAATTATAACAGATGATATATCTTACATATAGAATAAATTATAAAATAAAATTCCATAGGTTTTTTTCTGAAAAACTGCCTGTTTTGAATTATTTTGCTACAGAATTACTGCATAAATAAATAAAGTTTTATTCCTAGAATTTGACAATTTACAATTTTGTAACAATTATTTAATACTTGTTGAAGTAAAACAATTTACACTGCAAGTTGAATAGCATAATAAATAAAAGCTGTAATATAATTATAACAGTAGGAAAAAGAAAAAAAAAACCTACACAAAATAGAAAAATAAAATAACAGTAAAATAAATATATAAAAATAAGTATAATATTTGGTAGTATAAATAAATAATTTTAGTAAAATTTTTATTAAATAATATTTCGCAGTATTAACTGCAACCGCTATGGCTGAGGTCAGAGGGTTTCAGACCACTTTTATGATAACCCTTGCACTTGCATATAAAAAATTCCGTAGAAGAACCTGGGGAGTGTGATTCACAGTGGTCGGACTGAGGTGCTAGATGATGATATGTTCTAGCTGAGACCGATTTATCTCAGCTGATGACCTAATAAAACTACACGCACCTTCAGAACTTTGGGCGTGGCTAGAAGAAGTTGATGGGCTTAACCCATTTGAAGAAGCTGTATCATGGAGGCCACCAGCAGGGGAAGAAGTTTAAGATGAAACTGAGAAGTACCGAAGAGCATGGCTGTATAGTTGTTAACAAGACATACATGTGACATGGTGTTGATTCCCTATAAACATCTATAAATACCTTTATTGCCTTTCAGATACGGAAAAATGGTAATAAGCCAATAATTCATATTGGTAATTATTGCATTAAATCATCGAAACTCGAGTTTCCCTCTCTATCTGTCGGATTCTTCTCACTGTTCAACAACTTGCGTAATTGGCGTTAATACCTGTGATTAAAATCATAATCTTACATATTATACTGAACGGTTTAGGCGCTATTGTGACGAAGTTATAGCCATAAAAAAGTACCATATATACAAAGCTACTTACAGTACTTCACGAAT
Organism: Arma custos; assembly: GCA_037127475.1. Taxonomy (NCBI): domain Eukaryota; kingdom Metazoa; phylum Arthropoda; class Insecta; order Hemiptera; family Pentatomidae; genus Arma; species Arma custos. The sequence goes on from CM073759.1 coordinate 186,113,551, forward strand.
TCAAAAACAGTTGGTACTCAAATCCCACAATTTCATAGATATCCAGATTTATGATACAACTTCAAGATCTTTTGAGCGCACCAAAACCTAATGTGGTAACAACAAGTGCAAGTACCAAAACTGAGATTTTTCCGCTGCCAAGAATAATGTAAGAAGCAGATCTATAAAATAATTTGTTGGGTCATTAAAAAAAAAAAAATACAGTTTTCCACCTGTGATAGTAAATAACATGACTCTTGTTTTAGCGATTTCTTTTTTAATAAAAAAAAAAAAATTGTAACTTTAGTTTTGTTAGTAATGTTCCCGCCATTTTCACTGAATAAACGTTGCAGTGGGATTAATAACTAATGTGGTGTTACTAAATGGACAAATCTGTTGGCAAATATTATTACATCCTTAAACCTTGCAGTAGGATGCTATGTAGCGCTATGTACTCCAAAACAGAAATGATCACTGGTAAAATTTAAAAGAAAGTTATTCAGCAATAAACCACTGTTTGAAAAATTGGTATCTGTGAGACAGTAACTAATGGGACATAACTATGACTTCAGCCTGGTGTGGCTTTTCTCACTTATCAGCTGAGAGTAACCTGAGTACATGATATTAATGGATCAGATGTGTAGTTTCAGCAAATTTAGTTGTTAGGAAATAAGCACTTTTAACAGAGAAATTAAGGGGGCAAGGCGAGGGACGGTGAAAGTAATAATGTTTTTGTTAATGGTCGTTCTATCCTTATAAAGTTCTATAATGCTTAGGTACTTCAGCATATTCAGATGCAGTAACGTAACTAAAATATGAATGAAATTACGTAAAAATATCCATGTAATGTCTTACAGAGGATAAAACTAAGGAAAATGGAAGAGAACGAGAAATTGATGAAGAAGGATTTAGGGAGAAGATGATATATGAGTAACTACCAGTGGGAGCTGAGAGGAGGATGGACCTATCTCAAGGGTGTAGTCCTTCAACCCAGAACACTATTATTTGGATGCTACTGCCTGATATATCAGAGTCAGGGATGATTAAAGTTTCACTCATTGTTATGTATAAATATATTTTTTATTTATTTTACTCGTATATTTTGAATTTATTTAAAATTTACAAATGTATAATTAAGATACAAGTAAATGTTAAATATAGTCAAAATTCCTCACAGGATTGATGAGAAAGAGTGATTAGAAACTAAAGAGCTTGAATGGGAATAGAGCTTGTCCTAATTATTCCCTTCTCTTTAGTGTCCGGTATGCCCTTTCCTTAACACAACATTTAAAACTATCTTATTCCAACTCCGGTTCATATAGCAAACAGTGGTTGGTTAAACATGACTGGTATGTATATATATATATTTATAGATATTTGCTGTATACAGTAGGAATATCTTTACATATTCTACTTTTATTGTTATTGCGAATTCTCTTAAGATAATTATTTCTCATCAAGGTTCCAAATGATAGTTATATTAGTGAGTAAGTTTTTGATTAAGGCAATTTCTTAATCAAAAGGCCTACCTTATTATTTAGATTTCTGGGTAAAAATGTTGTTTTATGTTTGTTATTGTCTAGGGAAATATTCTATACATTTGGTAGAAATTGAATTAACGGAATAATATAGTAAGTATGGATTGCCTATTTTTTCATGATATTAAGAAAACAAAGTGCAAATAAAAAATAAAGTATAGTATAGGTTTTAAAAAATTACAATTTGAAAATAAAAAAATACATTAAAATTGTGTATTTTATCTTTTGAATTTCAGTTAATACGTTTTCTTTAAGGGTTTTCGGTAAGGCGCTTTAACTCCACGGTTTTTTATGCAATTTTCTTATTTATATATTACGTACATACTAGGATGGCCCATATTATATACTGAAAATTTCAAAACTAGTTTACATATCTGGGCACCTGCTAATTTTTTTATGTGTGGTAAAACAAGTATTCAGGCCAAATTTGAAGGTAATATTCCAATTGGAAGACAGTGCTCAAAGGCATGTAATATTATGAATAAATGTGAAAAAATCTGGAATTTCGAGGGTTGTTTTAAATTAAGTACAACTACCTGGGGAGTAGTAAATTAGTTTATTCATAGTATAATATTGAAGAATAATATAAAAATCTTGAGAAATTAGTGATAAACATGGTTCAATTCTTTGAAGTTGACGGCTTCAAACTTTCAACAACTGCTTTTTTTTGTCGTCGTTTTGGTCGGAACCCACTTTCTGTTCGTTTCAACGACTTGTAGGAGCAGCTGTTTCTCTTCTTCGTCATTTGTCAGAAGCTTATTGAACTCTTCAAACAGTTTAACACCGCGCTCAGCTATATCATTAACAACATTCAGGTTTCTTGTGATTTGTTTACCACTAATGTAATGTTCATTGTTATTCCATTCATTTGGATGTGTGGTCAAAAAAACGGTATTAATTTTCAACTTGTCAAACAGCTGCAACGATCTTGTATTGGCAAAATCAGCCAAAATGGCTTGGTCAGTTAAAAGTGACGAATCTCCTCTTACCTTTCGGTCAGTAGGCTCTCACCCCATCTTTTTAACAATTTTCACCTTTTCCTCATTTGATACATTTTCTGAGAATAAACTGAAGCCAACTAACTCATCCGAGAGGTACCAAAGATGAGGTTTTATGGCATTTTTAACCACTTCACTGATTTGAGGATCGATAACTTCATAATTGGTTATGTATTTCCATAGAAAAAGATCTGCCCGGGCAGCATTTGTAGCCATAGGGGCTTCAATCCATTATTTTACATATTTAAGAGCTCCAAAGTTCACAAAGCGTTCTAACTGTGATTTTTCCCTTAGTGTGGTTTTGAAACCGTCATCCTCACGAAATTAGTAGATTTTGATGGCGTATAACAGTTTCGCCATCCAACGAGCGTGGTGTACTGCACCTGGAGCTCTCCAATGAATTTTATCTGGCGTATGGCCCAAAGCTTGTAGAGACAGCTCTATTAACTCCATGTAATCATCTTTGGGCTGATTTTTCCTTCCTAAGGCAAATAATAAAGCATTAACTGCAGAGATCTTTAAATTGTCAACGCCAGGAGCTTCTTCCAATTGTTTATAGTTTTCTTGGTGTATAAAAAGGCCATGCTGCCTTGAATCTTTTGAATAAAGGAATGTCAGGAGAACTGGATGGTCCGAAACAGAAAGTAAATACCTTACTGAGAACAATCTCCAAAATGTGGTGCCTACATGCTAACCATAATAATTCTTTGCCAACTTTATGTTCCAGCATAACACAAGCTACATTTTTCAATCCTGTATTAACAGATGTAGTGTCAAAACACATGCCAACTATCTTGTTCTCCAAATCCCATTCAGTTAGAACATTATAAACTGCATTCACTGTGTTTGCACCAGTACCACTTGCAAGTTTTGGCACTCCAAGCAGTTTCAGTAGTTTCACTTTACCATCTGCAGATACTAACACTGGCAAACGATCTACTTTTTCATTTCCCAAAATATCAGGAAGAATCTTCCCATCCCAATGAACTATAACTGGATCTTTTAAACTAACAGATCGCTTTATTTCCTTAAACACAGCTTTTCGTCCTTCTTTCCTTTTACGTTGGATAGTGCTTCGAGATAATGGCAATCAACTAGGGTCATGTCCCAATGCTGGGGGGACCATTAATCTTAAGGCTTTCCCAGAAACCTTATTGCGATCTAAAGCGCTAGTTACATGTGTGGAAAATAAAGATTTCTTTGCAATTGGTTCAGTCAGCTAGTCTGTTTGGGATTTCCTTCTTTTTAGAGATGATAATGATGATGTCTTCTACACCTTTTCTGATGTATTATTGGCTGAATCAGAATTTTCTGGTGATTCATCTTCTGAATCTGAAATATTCTCGGTTGGAGGCATAATGGAAGACGAACCTGGCTCTATCTTATCTATATCTCTATACCTTTTTCAAGCCTCTTTTGTTTTTAATTTTTCTTCGAAGAATTCTTTCTTGTTTCTTGTTATAATTTTTGTCTTCTGATGAAATAATCATATTTCTTTGCGTCCTCTGATCTTCTAAAAACTCTCTGTCTTCGTCTACTTTGCACATAGTAAGTGCATCATTGTGAGCAATATCAAATATCATATCTAGCTGCTCTTGAAATAGTGTTTCACGTTTCTTTAGGCTATCAGAGAACCTTCCTTAATTTTTTTTCAATAGAAGCCATTCAGAGTGGAATTTTTCAAGCTTATCAATACAATGTTATCGGGATAGCAGTCTTTTGCCACACTAAAATTAGTTCTTCTACAGTGCTGTGACTTGCATTTCGAACAGAATTTTTTCTTGTAGGAAAAAATGGAATCTAAGAAGAACTTGCCTTACAGTTGGTAACTGATTAAATCTAGATATTGGTTCTAAATCTTTGACACCTATTAAGAATATAGTGTCCGCTTGACGTGTTACCGGTGATGACAAAGTCATATTTTCACTAAAAAATTCAAAATAATCACTTGAAATAAAACAGTCCTCACAAGCAACTATTGGTAGTTCTAATTTTGTCAACTTTTTAATAAATTTTTTTTGGCATTTCTTTTACAAAAACAGCATCTGGAAAAGAATAAAAAAATAAGAAAAAATAATAAAATTTTTAAAACTTTGGAGACGTTGAGCATAACCTTCTAATCCAACTAGGACACTGAAATTTTGGCACTTTTCTACTATCAACTAAAGTAAAAAACATAGCGGATGCCCTGAGGTGTAGGGTAAATTAAAAATTTTTGGGCCACCGTAGTACATACACACACACATAGACCGTTTTCTTTAAGATATATCTTATTCAGAAGCCGAAAACTGTCAGAAAATGTATTTTTTCCCGTTTTTAGTTTGATTACTAGATAATTTATCATTTGCTGAGAGATTTTTAGAGATCATCATGATCCCAAAAGAAAATTTTTCTGTTTTATATATGCGATAAATCCTCCCGAAGTTATTTTATGGATTTTGGTGTGTGTGTGTATGTATGCATACATTTTATATTTATATTTTATATAATATATAAAATATACTTGTTCAATATATTAATAGAGAAAAAGCATGTAAAATATAAACGAAAAATGATTATTATACTTGAGCCATGGTATGGTGGTGGCATCGAACATCGAAAAATAAAATTTATTTATGAACAACTTGATAGCAACAAAATAACCTTCGCATATTGTTTTACGTACCTACTGAAACTGAACACAACTGCGAGTAATTAACTTTTTGGTTTGTACAATAATTTGCCTTGTTTTGTTTTCGTAATAAATAAAGTGTTTTACCTATCATGAAGACTTAGTGTTAAGAGCCTTTATGATCCCTATAAATTCTTAACACTATATTTCTCTATTAGAATGGTTAATAGATATTTAAAAAAGTCTAGATAATAATATACCTTTTTATAAGAAGAAAGAAGTTAATACCTTCTTTTTTATTACTTTGAGTTACTTAATTTATTCTTCATAATTTTTTGTACAACTTCCTGTCACTTTATTATTAATAATCTTGATGCTTATAAATTTAAAATTTAATATTTAACATAATTCAGTCATTTTTAATAATTTGCATTTGTCTGTATTTTACACATTAAGCCCTTAAGAAGACCTGCAAAGTGGGTCGACACGTTGGCTCTTGAATAAGCTTTTCTCCCTACTTTTATGAAATTTATTGACCTCCACCCGGACTATTTTCTTTAGCTTATATATACAAGGTCAGTTATTATCATTCAAGAATAATTACTATTGCTAACGTTGAAATCTATCCATTCAGTAAATATTGTATTATCTTAGAGGCATGTATTCAGATCTAATATGGAAGTTCTAGGTATATTTATTAATACAAGTATCAATTTAAGCTCTATTTCAGAGGCTTCTTTTATACAGATAATTGGGAGTAATATTGATCAACTCGGAAATATATCGGACGTTATCATAGTTCGCAGAGCTGTCGGATAGATAATTACGAAGAACTATGGGTCTAATGCACATATGTGTTATGTGTTATAAACAGTGATTGCATATTTCCTAGAAATCATCAAATGAGATATGCACATTAGAATAGATAGCCCTGGGAAACACCTGCTTCAGTTAAAACCGAAACCTCTGTTTCACAAACACACGCACGTGCTCCCAGGCACAAACACATTAGTTATTGTTTATACTTTGGTGATTGGGGCTCAATCAACACATATTAAACTATCTTTTGGTGAGGTTTCAAGACTTTATTATTCTCATATTCATGCCAAATTGATGACCTAATGTTTTCAGCCACATCACTCAATCTTTACAATTAAAAAAGAAAATACTTGTACAATATTAACACACTATATATCAAGCAATTCTGTTCAAGTTTTGGTGAGTGTTGAAATCTATAATGTTTGGATTTGATTTATGGTGAATTGACAGTCTAGAAAACTAGATATCAGTATATATTACATATAAATATCTTAGAATTACATTAGGCATAATTGTCAATTAATGACGTAATAAACTGTAGCAAGAGCAATCAGTAATTAATTATCAGACCAAACCAATTAAACCTTTCATATTGTTACTTAATATTCTAAATGTACCTATTAAAACATTCACTATATTAAATTAAAAAAAGGTATCTCATATTTAATGATTATTTTCTTAAATTAATGAAATTAATAGATAAAAGTGAGCAAAATCTTAAAAAAGAGATATAATATAATTATTAGATCTAAAAAAAAATTATTTATTGATATTTACAACTGTGTTACAATAATACAACAAGTAAATTGGCATAATGACATGAGAATGACAAGTAGAGAAATTACCCACTGGTAGTACTCACGTGGCCATCTTCTTTTCAGATGCCTCGGAGGATTATCGGGAATTTAAGAGGAAGCTAGGTTTGAGACTAGAGGGTTTGAGTGGGAATGAAGTTTGGTATGAAAGGATAGATACCGGGTTCGGGCCAAATCAGCAACAAAAGGGACATTAAGGTCGTTATGGATGACTTTATTCTTAACAAAATAAGGAGCATTGAGGATTTTACGAAGGATTTTGGATTGTAAGGATTGGATACGAGATGAATTGGATGGTTTAGTAGAGCCCCGAAGCTCAACTCCGTATTTCCAAATAGGTCTGATAACCGTCATATAAATGAGTCTTTTGTAATTAATTGGGAGCTTAGAGCGTTTGTCCAGTACATGTTGAAGTAGGCGAAAACTTCGAGCAGTTTCTTGTCATTTCATACTTGTATGAAGATTCCAGGTTAATCGTTTGTCGAGATGCAACCCTAAGTATCGGATCGGTTCTACAGGCACCAGTGGGACATTACTAAAGGATACTGAAGGGCAGGAAGTCATTGGTAAAAGTGACGTACGGTAAAAGTGATTTGATGCGATTTTTGAGAATTTATTTTAATTCTCCAGTTTTGACACCATTCTTCAAGATCAGTGATATGGGATTGGAGGTTTTGGGATGCAATAACTGGATTGGTGTTGACTGATAATAACATGTATCATCAGCATACGTGGTAAGGATAGTATTAGGATGAGTTGGGATGTCAGCTGTATAACTGTAAAAAGGGTTGGGCCAAGGATACTACCTTGAGGAAATTATTAGATGTAATTCAAAAACTCCTAAAAATCAGTTGTCTAAAATCAGATATCGTCAGAAAATCAAAAAATCGAACGGATCTGATACTCCACATCTCACATCAATGGATAAAATAAATATTTATTAATTAAAATAAATAAATGTCTCTCCTAAACAAATAAATAAAATGTCTCACCTATTGTCTCTCGTGATATTTTTAGGATATGAACATTATACTATATCTTGTTGGAAAGCGGCATTAATAATATAGTCCGCAGTAAAATGAACAGCAGAGGTGTGCTGGGAGATACCCGAGCATAAAATATACACTCTGACATAAACCAGGGAAAAAAACGAAGTCTATCCTTTACTAAGTCTTCCTTTATTGAAAGGGCTTCATGTAGGAATGAAGGATTCCTAGCTTTACAAGATAACTCACAGTATTGAACAGGATGATTTTTCTAGAATATTTGAATAGGAAGCTAAATATCCTTTAGCTACGGAATCTCGCAATCCAAAGATTACTTTTTGGCTGAATAGTGGAAGTAAAAACGGTTGATAGAATTCTCAAATGAATGAATAAATGATAAAGTGTTGTTTTTCCCAATATTTGTTTACCTAAAAACTATATTCCTTTAATTAAACTCTCGTATCGAAAGTTTTAGGTCCTTTTCGATGTTAGTTCCTCAAAATCTACCACTTATTAGAATTTTTCCAATAATGGGAGTAATAAAGAGTTTAAAGAACGTGAGTTGGTCATTCAACATTTTAAGTTCAAAAGAGTTGGTCATTCATCACTAACACAGTGAATCAGATATCTGAAATTCAAGACAGAGATTAAAAAAAGGAAACCATATTGCCAGAAAAAAAGTTAAAAGTGCAAGAAAATTTTTAAGTGATAGGGATGATGTGACTTAGTTTGTCAGAGAAATAAAAGAAAATCCACGTTTGAGTGCACACTATGATGTACAATCTATAATGTGCCCATACAGTGTTGAACTAACTTAAAATAACAACTAAATACAAAGTTTATAATTATATATAAATTATAATTATATAATAAAGGGTCTTTCATTAAAAATGATGGGATTTTAATTTTGAATAAAACAACAAAGGTTTGACATATCAACTTAATCCCAGATTTATTTTGAAGCTTGGACAATGCAGTTATGTTTGAAATAAGATATTGTTCATATGTCCACCACGGGCTCGTAGACACTGACGCACCCCGTCCGATCGCTCCAATTTCTGATCACTCTGTGCAATAATTCCGGCTGTATTCCGCCAATAACTTGACGAATATTCTCTTCTAAGTGATCCAAAGACTGCGGCTTGTTGGCATAGACTAGTGCTTTCACATAGCCCCAAAGAAAATAATCCAGGGGTGTCAAATCAAATGACCTTGGCGGCCAGTTCACAAATCCTCGTCTTGAGATGATCCTATCGCCAAACCTTTCCCTCAGCAAAGCGGGAGTAACATCAGCTGACATGTAGCGCAATCTTGGTGGCACCAGATCCCTTCAATAATGACGTTCTCAAATTCTGGCCATAGAAATTCGAGTACATGGTCATATAGCGATCACCTTTCATGGTCACGGCTGTTCCATTCTCATTTCGAAAGAAACAAGGTCCAATAACGCTGCCATACCATAAACCGCACCAGGCAGTGATTTTTTCGGAATGCAACGGAACTTCATGTAACACAACTGAGCTACCACTTTGGTAATATTTTTATATTACTTCCAACCGATCGAGAGGAGTCAAATTCTGCTTCATGAAACTGCACACTCTACTACATATAGTAAGACCTAGAAATCTAAAAAAAATATGTATTAGAAACCTAGAAATCTCTATTTGAAAAACTATCACTCATATTGAAAGACCCTTTATATTACTCAAAAGCTAACATGAAGTGAGGCGTATTATTTTTACTGTGTATTAAGAATTTTTATTTTGTTAACTTTTTTAAATGATCAAAGTTGAGTATATTTAATTTTGATTTTTATACATTATTTAAATTGATATCACAAGTAAATGTGTTGAAGAGTTCCTGTTTTCGTTCCCTGAAACCATTTATTTTTTTATTATTTCTTCTTCTTTCTACTGGGTGTGCAAATTTCACTGTTAGCCACACATGATTATATAGATATTTAAAAATTTACACAAATACATATTTCTAATCTGAAGGTTGAGCGTGATCTCCGACAAATCACCTCTATGCACATCCGTTGTCCAAGAAACAGTACAGTACCTTAAATCCTTCACGAGTTGTAGTTGTACAGAAAAATAAATTTTTTTGATATAAGAAAAGAAAAAAGGTTGGATTCATTACTATATAGGGAGTGATGATCGATAAAATTAATTATTTTTGTAATGGACACGTATTGAATATGAACATAAAATATTTACCTACTTCAACGTTCACCTTTTAAAAGGTAGTAGCTAACAGTTTATTCAATGGCAATCTGAATGACAGAGACATAATATTCGAAGAAGATGGAAAGGTCATATAAAGGTTACTGAGATAATAAACGGTGCTCTGTCATTTTGTGTTCTAAGGTCCATAATATACACAGGTTTATGTGTGTACTATACTAATACTATATACTGGGTGTAAAGTGTTAAGTGATAAGCTATATACAGGGTTGTTAGTTTATTACTTTTTACTGGCATTAAAATAATAATTTTGTCACTCAGCTAAACCAGAGATTATGGAAATGTAATAGTTTAATCGTTATACATGAGGAATTATGTGTAAGCACTTAGGAAAATTTTAAAGTTTTGTACTACTAGTATTAGTAATTTTCAAGATTAATGAATTATTCTTTCATTAAACAGTTGTCCAAATATTCGCATATTTTATTGAAGGATAGGATTATATCTTGATAATTTGAATTATTCTAAAATAAATATAAATAAAGAATGCAGAATTTTGTATAGAAATTTTCAATGAACATACTTAGCGTAAACAGAGATGGTCAGAAAGATGTATTCTCACCAAACATATGATAAATTTAATGCTTATAAATAACAACAACTGTACTAAATAATACAAAAAGAAAATATTACGAATGTACTCAGATAACAAATTCAACTTAGTCCGGAAGGCAGACTACTCTGAGGATTATAAAGAATTGAAGAGGTAGCAAGGTTTGAAACTTGTGGGAATAAAATTTCGTCATGAAAGAATTTATCCCGGGTTTAAGCCAAATTAGTAACAAGATCATTATGGATAATTTTATTCGTACGAATGTAAAGAGTGTAGAGGATTTTACAAAGGATTCGATGGCCTATTGGCTCTACTCCTGAAGTCCTAATCTATATATATATATATATATATATATATATATATATAAATAAAAAAAAGTTTTCGACTGAAAAGACCATCGCAGTGCCAAAACTGCATAAGCTACAGACTTGAAATTTAGACAGTATGTACATTTTATTAAGCCAATGCGCAATAAGAAAGGATTTTTGAAAATGTTTCCCCTAAGAGGGTGAAAAGGGTGACTAACGTTTGTAATAAAAAAAATCAATATCAGTATCAATCATCAATATCAGTAATAATAAATAAAAAAAAAAAAAATCATTTTTAAAGCGACCACTATGAAATTTTAGATTTAGCTTCTTCTATACTAAAAATATATGTTTTTTAAATTTTTATTTAATAAAATATAGTTATATATACGCTAGAAGGCTAGGTATACGTGATACCGACAAATTTAACCTGAATAAGACCTGTAATGTAGGCCGAAACGTTAGCTTTCAAGTATATCGTTCTCTCAATTTTAGAGAATTTTTTCTGACCTCCACCCGGACTATTAATCCACCGCTGAATTTTAAACTTCTTATATTACTAACTTCTAATTGTATTGTACATTTATAATTTTTGGTCAACTGTTTTGATTATTAAATATTTTTATTTTAAAGAGAAAAGATATGCACACGGCCGGGATTCAAACCCGGATCCTCTGTTTCTCAATATTATTCCTATTGTACATTGTATGAAATCATCCTGCTAATATAAATAACACATGCAATGCTCTTATTATGCATGTCCTAAAGAAAGTATCGATAATATGATAGTATTACAAATACATCTTATTATTTTTCAATTATATCTAGTTGTAATATTATTTATTTATGTTTAGACCGTGGAAAAATTCCAACGAAAAGCCCTTAGTCTCCAACCTAAAATAGAAATAGAAATTATCTGTCCAATATTTCGCCCATTCAGGCATCCTCAGGGTAGAAAGTAAAACAAAACATGAATAATGCACCCAAGAAGCATCCCACCACCTCCAAAGCTCAAATGCAACTAATGAATCATGAGGTAGATCACTCGACCCCGGCTGGATCATGTTAGATAAAAACAGCTGATAGATACTTCAGAAAAATTCAAAATTCAATATATACACAACAAACTTCAAAAAGCACAAGAGGAAAAAATAAATAATAGCAAACAACACAAACACTGAAGACAAAAGACTACATGAAAAAATGAAAGTAAAAATGCAAGAAAAAAAATAATAACATTATCAGGAGACCAGTGGACTTATGGCTATTCCACAAAATATATTGATATTGAAAAGTAAAAATAGACCTTACATAAATGTTAAGACAATAAATGTTAGTTTCGAGACTTTTCCGTTGGAATTTTTCCACGGTCTTAACATTTATGTAAGGTCTCTTTTTACTTTTCAATATTAATATTATTTATTTATGTTGAGTGATAGCGTGGAGCAGAAACTAGTAAATGAACCCGGAAAGTAGAAAGGAAATGAGAAAGGTCTTACTTCGGAAACTCAACTGCGATTTGGTTTGATGAGATCATTAGTCTTATTTAAACTCAGCATCAGACCTTCCTCAACTCGTCTATTTTCGGTCGTCACGCCACTATATCGTTGGTATATATTTGTATTAAACTCATACAAACATACACTTATATATATATATATATATATATATATATATATATATATATATATATATATATATATATATATATATATAAGATAAAATAAGACTGAAACACTACTTTAAAAAAAAGAAGGATTTCGGGCATAGACACGACACAGGCTTGATATCAACTGACTTTATTATTCTTTACAGCGCATATATATGTAGTGGTGCAATAGTTACGTAGAAATAAAAACAAATGCTTACTTCTTAGACTAGAACTAGTATTACTAATCCTCATAGTTTATTGGTACACAGATAACTCCCCCCTTCCAGTTCCTGCACAGGAGGAACTATCACAACACAAATAAAATAAAATAAGAAATAAAAAGAGCAAAAAATACACAAAAAGAAAGTTACAGACAACCTACTCAGATTACACAGAACACAAAAAAAAAATATATATATATATAGAAAGAAAAGAAAAAAAAACTCTTGTTTTAACCAGTTATTCAGATTCCTGCACCGCAACCAAAGACGGGACAGGTGACAGAGCATGAGGTATTCTTAGTTCTTCCAGATGGACAGTTCGAACGCGGAATGGGTGTTGTTCATCCCTAATCGTGTACACATTGTGTTCGAACTGTGATAATCTTGTATGGACCTTCATACCGCGCTGCTGACTTATTACGAGCAGTACGTAACCGTCTATAAACAATCGTCCCCAACGGGAGTGGACCCTTGTCGTATACCCTAGTGCGCGTGTTGGCTTTCTGTACCCTGTTGATCTTTCCCTGGACTATTTTCTCACGAACTTTCTGCCACATAGATCTACGGTCGGCGCGTGATTGATGGAGCTTCACCCGTAGCTCCTCATTGTTGATGGTGATGAGGTCACCTCTATCTCTCCGTGATTGTCCGAACACGATTTCAATTGGTGATAGCCCCGTTGTCGTATGGATCGTATTGTTGTACGCTATTATCGCGCGCGGCATAGCGTCATATGCATCTAAACCCGTACCCAATTTCAGCATTCGGAGGTGTTCCCCCAGCGTGTTGTGTAAACGCTCCACTGCCCCCCGGCCCTTAACGTGATGGGGAGTGTTAAGCCGCCATTTGACTCCTAACTGGTTGCACTCCTCGCGGATTACCGAATAGTCAAATTCGCGTCCACCATCAGAGATGCCTTCCCATACGGTCTTCGAGGTCTTCACTGAAATCGGGTACACCATAGCGAGCTTACTGAATCCGTCTATCACCGTCAACCAGGTTTACCCCTCATTTGAATATAAATCGACCTGTAATGACCTGAGCGGTTCCATCGCGGTGAGAGTGACCACCTGTTCCGCCACCGGTGGCTGCCGGTCATATTTCGCGCGTTGACAAACTCTGCAGTTTTCGATGAAATCCCTCACGGTACGGCTCATTGCCTTCCAAAAGTAAATTCTTTTCAATGCTCTTGTTGTCTCTTCGATCCCCCGATGATTAGTTTTCCCGCAGTGGTGATTTTTAATAATCTGCCGTTGTGCTGTGCTATCAGGTACTGTCTCTACTTGCCGAAGGCAGCGTTCTAAAGAACAACCCACCCCGATACGTTCCTGCCGCCATAACCGTTTGATTTTCTCGACTAGAACCCTGTTGCCTACATAGATGTAGCCTCGGCGACCCGGCACGCAAAATTCGGAAAGAATCCGCTCTATTTCGACGTCGTCCGTTGTCGGTGGTATGCGAATTGTGACCGTAGACAGCCCCTCATACATTGTCGCCTTAGTCTCGGTACCCGCGCCCTGTTTCGAACGAATGACCAATTGAAACCGCTTGTCGTTAATGATGTCGTCACTTTCTGGCAGCTCCCTAGCTCGTTCTGATGAGCCTGCCCCTTCTTCCGATTGTTGACGAACTAGCGGAATCACGGGTCCGTGTTCTGCCCAGTCCCTTAGGTACCGTGCTGCGACCGGTTCGGCCGACGTGCCTTCCTCCTCGACGGCATTTATTACAAGATCGCGTGATAGCCAATCCGCTACTGCGTTTTCTACCCCCTTTTTGTGCAGGATTTGAAACGTATAGGGTGCTAACCTTTCTTTCCATCGAGAGACTCGCGCCGATGTTTCTTTTAGCGTAGCCAAGTAGACGAGTGGTTTGTGATCCGTCAGTAATTCAAACCGCCGCCCGTACACATAGGATCCAAAATACTCGACCGCCCAAACTACCGCTAGAAGTTCTCGCTCGATCGCGCTGTATCTTTGTTCCGCAGGGTTAAGTTTCCGACTAGCAAAGGCAATCAGCTTCTCCCCTCCTGAGAAGTTTTGAGACAGGACCGCCCCAATCGCTACCTCACTTGCGTCTGTGGTAATCCTGAACGTGCGGTTAAAATCCGGAAAGGCTAATAGCGGCTGAGTCGTCAGTATTTCTCGGCACCTACGAATACTTTCGATCTGAGCGGGCCCTAAACTGAACCATTTTCCCTTCCGTAGGATCTCCGTTAATGGTTGGGTTAATTCCGCAATCCCTGGGATGAACCGTCTATAGTAGTTTACCATGCCCAGGAACCTGCGGACTCCCCGAACGTTGTTGGGCAATGGTGCTTCTAGTTTGGCCATCACCCTTCCTCGATCTGGCTGTACCCCTTTTTGAGAAACTACATGTCCCAGAAACCTTATCTCCGATAGCCCGAATTTCGATTTTTCCTCGGACAATTTGAGACCGAACTCGCGTACTCGGTCGAATACCCGTCCCAGGTGTTTTACATGATCGTCTTCGGACCGGCTAAAAACGATTAAATCGTCCATGTCTGCCTGGGCAAAGTCTTCTCCCAGACCTCTTTGGAAGTCGTCCATCGGCCGTTGGAAGGTCATCGGGGCCCCCTTTAGTCCAAAAGGCATTCTCACAAACTCATAATGGCCCCGATCTCAAGAGAACGCAGTTTTTCCGATATCCTCGTCGGCCATTTTAACCTGATGATACCCACTCTTGAGGTCTAGAGTGCTAAAGATTTTTGCGCCTGCCAACCTATCCAAAATGTCCTCCACGCGTGGTAGGGGGTATCGCTCATCTTCCGTCGCTTCATTTTGCTTCCTATAGTCGACTACGACCCTGTATTGTTTGGCCGTTTGCGCGTTCTCCTCTTTCCTTTTCTCTACGACCCACAAAGGGCTATTAAAAGGTGAGTTACTTGGCCTAATGATCCCTTGGCGAAGAAGGTCACCTAACTGTTTTTTGATAATATCCCTCAGAGCTTGTGGGTAACGTCGATCTTTAACATATACCGGAATATCCGTTTTAAGTCCAATACGATGGACGGTTTTCCCCATGGTAGGTAGGATTTCGTCTTCGGCGTAAAAAAGATGCCTGTTATAAGCCACGATCTTACTTATGGGTGTCTTATCGCAATTTACAGCCTCAATCTCAATACCCCCCCTTAGTCCTGAGACTAAAGCTTGATATAGTCGTTCCTCTAAT
Organism: Arma custos; assembly: GCA_037127475.1. Lineage (NCBI taxonomy): Eukaryota > Metazoa > Arthropoda > Insecta > Hemiptera > Pentatomidae > Arma > Arma custos. Next base: position 186,129,465 of record CM073759.1, read on the forward strand.
TTGAAATTCCATTTTCCCCAACTCACTGATAATTCTAGCCCCGTTAAAGTCAAAATATCCCACCGACAATAAAGTCGTACCCCGGCATTATGGTTTCCACCACGTGGACTGTAATTCCCAAATACCGTCCTACCAATTCTTTGCAATTTATCCTTATTTCTCCCAAAGTACTGCACCTCCCACTAACGGTATTAATGCTACATTGGCATTGATTTTGTTTCCCCCACAGTTCTAATTTCTCAGCCCCCTTTTTACTGATTAGAGAGTTTATGCTCCCGGTATCTATTAAAAACTTTATCCCCGTCCTCTCCCCATGCTCGCCACGGGCAAACGTGTTCGTCCTCCCCTTTTCACCGTATTAGTAATAATTAAGTCCCCCGAACCGTTGCGCCACCTAACACCGTTTCCTCATTCTGGACGTTGCTGACGCGGCCCTACTTCCGAACTGGGGGGACCCCCCCTCACGAAATTCCCACCTCTTACCTCATGCTCCCTCACTGTCAGTGTGCTGCTCTCGGATCTGCTGATCTCTGCCGAAGACTCTCCACTGGAGTAGTGATCGCTGCTCCGCCGGTGGGTCCGCTTCTTCCGCCACTCCTGATTGTTGATCTCCATAGGTTCCGGTCAAGGTTCCCTCTTCTGCGGTCTCAGCGTACGTCTTAGGCACTCTTGTGCCACGTGTCCTTTTCTGCCACATTCATAGCAGCGCGTAAGACTGCACTGCGCTGCTACATGGCCGGTCCTATTACACTCATAACACCGCCGCTCCGGGCGTTTCCTCCTTTCTTCAGATCCCCGGCTAGGTCTGTTCGCCGAGGGTCTACTGTTGTGTCTGGGAGGGCTCCTGTGGCGTCTCCTGACTTCCGTCCACTCACCTTCGCACTTCTCTTGACGGGCTCTATTTCTATCGTGTGCGTCCACCAAATCATGGGCGCATTCTAGGAAACCTCTATCACGCGAGAGAGATGCCGGTTGGTCTAGGTAATGATTAAGTTGTACTTTCAGGAGGTCTCGAACAAACTCTAGCCTGGCCCATAGGCTATATCATCTTTTCTACCACTCTGTTGTACTTGACGAGTAGTTTTTCGGCGAAGTCCACCTCCGATTGGCCCTGGCTCCGCCTTACCTTCATCAAGTAGAATACATCCCCCTCCTGTGTCTAGCGTCCTCCGCCGTATAACTTTTTCAGCCGGCTCTTCAGAATTTCCCACGAATTGGTTGTGTCGCCCTGCAAGCAGCTTCCAATACATGTGCATCCGATTCCATGATGGTTCCACTGGCTTGTTTTGCTGCGATCAATGCCATAATTTGGTCGGCGCCTTTTACGAAATGGTCCAGGTCGCCAACTGTACCCGTGAACGGTTCTAACTGACCAATCACCTCATGGATGAAGCAAGAATTCTGGGTACGCACCTTGACTAATTCGATTTCCGCCGACTTCTTCGCTTCTGTTAGTTGACAAATTCCTTGAGCGTGTTCCTCTGCTGCTTTGGCCAACTGGTACTCGAACTTGGCCCGTTCCTTAGCTAACTCTTCTTTCTCTTTAGCCAACTGGTACTCGACGTTGGCTAACTCTTCTTTCTCATCCATAATTACTTTTAACACTCTTCCTTTGATGCACCAGGATTAACACTACCGAACAGTAATCCCAGGTTTCGGCACCAGATAAAATAAGACTGAAACACCACTTGACAAAAAAGAAGGATTTCGGGCATAGACACGACACAGGCTAGATATCATCTGACTTTATTATTCTTTACAGCTCATATATATAGTGGTACAATATTTACATAGAAATAAAAACAAATGCTTACTTCTTAGACTAGTATTACTAATCCTCATAGTTTATTGGTACACAGATAACTTATATATATATATATATATATATATATATATATATATATATATATATATATATATATATATATATAAGTGGAGGGTGGCTTATTTCTAATTTTTTACAATAATTTCTTACAATCATTATTCCAATTGTTTTAATGAAAAAAATTCCAGAATTTCTGATCACTGTGCGTTATTCCATTCAACTCTAAAATAAAAGATCTTAAGCTGCTAGGATGGTTATCAAAGATTCAAAATTTGGAATTTATATACTTATGCTTTATGTACAAATTAAAATTTAATGCAATTTGATGTTATGTAGGCATGAGCAACTACTACTAATACCCGAAACTGCTGCCTAATGCAATTCATGGGAACTAACAATTTTTAATTCAACCGTAATATTATTTAGTATTATTACTTACTTAATTTTCTTTAATTGTTTTTTAGATTAATTTATTGATATTTACAGCTGTAATAATATTACAACAAGTAAATCTGCTATATGAACAAATGGCATGAAAAAAAAAACTTGTGAAGAAACTACCCATTGGTAGCACTCCAATAAAGTTCTATAGTAGAAGGTCTCAAGGCCGTCCTCTTTTCAGACGCCTCGGAGGATTATCAGGAATAGCATGGGAAGCAAGTTGAGAGACTAGTGGATATAAGTCTGTATGGAGCTTGTCATGGAAGGATAGGTATCTAGTTTGGGCCAAATCAGCAACATATGGGATATTAAGATCATGATGAATGAGTTTATTTGTAACATAATAAGGAGCATTGAAGATTTTACGAAGGATTTTGGATTGTAAGGATTGGATACAAGATGAATTGGATGGTTTAGTAGAGCCCCAAAGCTCAACTCCGTATGTCCAAATGGGTCTGATAACTGTCATATAAATGAGTCTTTTGTAATTAATTGGGAGCTTAGAGCGTTTGTCCAGTAAATGTTGAAGTAGGCGAAAACTTCGAGCAGTTTCTTGTCATTCAGACCGATCAACAGTAAGAAAACCCAACGGATCCTTTAATCTGAGTTCCAGGCCACAATGTAATTGTAAAAACATTAATAAAAAGGAAACATAAATAATTCTTAAGAGGTTCTAACTGCTATTTAAATTATTACTACGTTAGATACAACCTTCCCATTGAATCAGTACTTTTTCTCCTCCTAAATCTATTCCATAAATATATACTATAATTTGTTTACTGTTAAATGGCATAAAATAAATAAAAATTTCAAATGATATAATAGATATAAATTTCTTAAATTTTAAAAGAGCGTTATTGGCCAGTATACAGACTATGTTGGTTTTATATTATTGTACAGGGTGTCCCGAATTTAAATGGAAAAACTTCAGGAACTTATAGGGGGCCGAAAAAGTAAGACAAAAAGTCCTTCAGTCCGTTTTGCTTAGTTTTAGAGAAAATCGCAAAAAAAGAAACAAAACAAAAATATTACAGGTAGCGATTATCACCTTTCAAAGTCCGTCAGGCTAGGCTGTGAGATATGTAAACACTTAATGTTATCCTTCACATTCTGTTATTTGTTTACACTTTGGCTTCCTTCTAGGATTATAATTCCTAAATCAGTCTTGAGTCAGTTACTCAGATATTTTTGTGTGAATAGCATCAGCCACAATGCCACATGCATATTCTAATGTTGAATATACGCTGATATGATTTTTGTGTATGGTTTCTGTAACGGTAATGCTTTAAAAGCGGTGCGGGAGTATGCGCGCCGATTTCCAAATAGAAGAGTGCCTAATCGACGAGTCTTTTTGTTAACTTTTAATAGACTACGAGGGACTGGGTCATTCTTAATAGGTAATGAAGGCGACCAATTCCAGGCAGTAAGAGCAGATTATCGGAGAAGAAATTGTGTCCAACGCCACTTCGATAATAATCTTGAGACTAGCATCCGAAGAGCATCTGCTGAATTAGCAATATCGCGGCAAGCAATATGGCGAACTTTCAAAGGTGATAATCGCTACCCATACCATCTTCAAAAAGTTCAGAATTTCTTACCTAAAGATTATGTCAAGAGATTGAATTTTAGTAGCTGGTTTCTTGAAAAAAATCGCGATTTACAAGAGGAGGAATTGTTAATCAAAGAAATTATCATGTATGGGCTCTTGAAAATCCCAGAGCTATTAGAGAGAATAGGTTTCAGTACGAATTTGCTATTAACGTTTGACTTGGAATTTGGAACGGATTACTGGTGGGACCATATTTTTTACCTGGCAGATTGAATGGTATCCCATTTACACATTTTTTGGAGAACGACTTTTCTAATTATTTATATGGCATTCCCTTACAACAACGGATTGAAATGTGGTTCCAACTCGATGGATGTCCAGCTCATTATAGCAGAGTTGCTCGAGCTTGGCTTGATATAAATTATCCACAACGATGGATTGGACGTGGAGGAGTAGTACCTTGGCCACCCAGATCACCTGATATGACACCCATGGATTTCTTCGTATGGGGAACCTTGAAGCAGAAAGTTTATTCGGTGTCAATCAACTCAAGAGAGCAAGACCGAATCATAGATGCAGTGCACCAAATATCATCGGAACAATGTTTAGCAGCAATTTATCAAGTGAGTGCTAGATGTAATGCTTGCATTAGTGCAAGAGGACAACATTTTGAGCAATATTTACATTAAAAAGAACATAACATAAATATAAATGTAAATAAATAAGTATAAAAATGAAAACTTGTTTTGTTTCTTTTTTTGCGATTTTCTCTATAACTAAGCAAAAACGAGCAAATGTCTAAAGGACTTTTTGTCATAGTTTTTTGGTCCCCTATAAGTTCCTGAAGTTTTGCCATTTAAATTCGGGACACCCTGTATATAGGTTCCAAATATTTATGAATTGTATAAATTATCTCTCACTATCTCTTAATTTTAATATATTCTAATAGATAATATTTTGGTTCATATCTTATTCTCTAAACTCTTCACTTTTTTTTTATGTACGCCAGACACACAGGTATAATATGCTAAAGGGTCTCGTTTCTACTACATTTTGCACCTTGAGAATTTTCAGTTATTATTATGATATTTAGCCTACTTGGTGCAGATATTTATTCAAATTCCATGATTCATCCTAAACCTAATATATTATTTATGTAGGGTGTCTTTAAGTGGGAACCACGGTTTACTAAAGATATGAGGAAATATGGATTTCCTCCATAGATATAATGATAATAGAACTGCCCGGTGGAGTTCTCCGATACTGATTAGCCTACTTTCAATCTCAACTAATTTAAACATCTTTTAATAATCCGAATAAGGCACTTTAGTGTCTTTTGGCCACCAAGCTAATTTAGCCATTTTATCAACTAGTCGATTTCCTATGTTCCCCATGTCACCCTTAAACCACTTAAAAACTATATGTTCACTTCCTATTATTGCTAAGTAATGATTTTTAATTATTTCTATTAGTTAGTTCTAATTAATATTTTTAAGCAATAGTAGACATTTTAATTAATATAAAATTGAAGCAGTGATAACAATTTATATTTCAACAAATATAAATTAATAATTTAACACCAATAAGTTAGCAGCTACGAATTAGGTTAAATTGATAATGCGACAGTATTCTGGATTTGTACTCCGAATTGCCTTACGGGCAGAGTTTATTTCGATTAAATCATAAAAGTTAAAGATTGGCTAATGGAATAATATAAATGCATAAGGAAGCTTCCACAGTTCTGGAGTAATTTCTTAATTGAACTAAACGATCTTGAAGCAGAACGATTTATAATTAAGGGCGAACTCTGTTGTAGGCGATATTAAGGGCTATTAGGGGCACGACATCGCTGCAAGGTGACGTACTATAATCAATTATTAATGCGAGTGCCCATTAATTCCTGAACAGATCTGATGAAATATTCGGGAGTGAATGAGGGGGTTGGGAGGTGTTTTCCTTCTAGGCGGGTGAGATCGGTGAATTCTGGAGAATTTTATTTGAGATGATACAGCAAACCGTCACAGCGGAAATTTATCTTTAATATTTGAATATTCCCGATTTGTTTTCTTTCAATATTATCAGAAAATAGAATATATTTTTTATTAAATTTAGCATAGTGCCACGAGATCAATGTGTAGGATTTCTCCAAAGGACTTAAATATATATATCTTCAATTAATAACTTTAAGAAGTAGGGAATTTGAGTACTACCAGCGGGTAGTTTCTCTACTTGTCATTATCTCATGTCATGTATGTTTAGCCTATTTTCTGGTTGTATTATTGTAATACAGTTGTAAATATCAATAAATAAATAAATAAAAAAAAGTAGGAATTATCCAAGAAATTTCTCTTAATATTCTCTATAGCAGGTCTGCATTAGACTTACGAAACAAATGACAAATCTAAAATACCATACTAAGGGTTTAGAACAACGTCCATATATACAGAATACAACACAATCTAAAATTCTCATAGAAAGTATATTCTATGGTATATTTCGAACCACACTATACACATTGACATGAACATTCCCACTTTAAAATCACATAATCATAACAAATACACATTTCACTCTTCTACACATCGTCAATATCCTCTTGTTCTTCCTTTTTTCTATTCTTTGTTACCTGGACTTCCTGTGAAATATTAAAAAGACATGGCCTAACCACTGTCGAAAATTATTTCTCCCCTATTAAAAATTTCGTATTCCTAAAAGCGAGGAGAATAATAAAATAGAGATCAATTTTGCTGGATGCAGTACTGCGCGGGTGCAATTATAATCGGTGTTTAAATAGTGATTCAGAATCAAATGAAAATTAATAACTATGTTTACCGTGTTGAGTATTGTCAATGTATTATTTATTTCTGATAATTTAATATAGCAAAATACATTAATAAATAATAATGTGACCACTAAAGAAAAATCTTGATAGGTTATTTTTAGAACGCTTTCAATACCTACGTTATTATGAGGCAGAGGGGTATAGAGCTCAATTTATCACTGCCAGGTTTTCAACTATATCAAAGAATTAATATCCTACCATCACTGTTATAAAACTTTTTGCATTCAAAGTAAAATAACATGTTTCTATAGCAGTAGCAAAGTTTGTTTGATGTTCAAGTAAATAGAAAAGTAACGTTATTCTGGGACTAAGTCCCTTTAGAATGAAAATCGCGAACCGAAAAAGAACATTATATATCTGGCTAGAAGGCTACATAATACAAATTATAAAGTGACTATAAAAAATAAATAGTAATAATAAATAAATGGTACAAAAAAATAAATAAAAAGTCCGAATCCTGACATGATATTAAGCAATTAAAGACATTAAATAAATTAATAACAACTGTTAGTTACATGAGCTAGCATGAAATAATTTCTTTATATGATTTACATCTTTTTTAAAACAAAACAATGACGACTAAAATAAATAAAATTATTCAATACATTTCATTGGAAGAAAATGACTAACCTGCTTAGAGAGTATCTTTTTGACAGGCCAGGAGCTGCTGGAAAAGCAAGGATTTAAATAGGGATAGTGTAAGAGCATGTCGGACGATAGAAGGGATTGAGGGCAATATCTTGTTTCATGGTGGTGGACTGAGGATTTGAATTGTAGGAGGCTGTAAATATATGAAGAGTGTTGAGAGCTAATGGATTGGTATAACAATGCACGGAGGAAATAGTGTCCTCGAATGGGAGGGAAGAGCCACTTCAGTTCATTGTTTGTATATCACTGACTAATAAACTTTATCATGACGTAAGCATTAGTAAACGATTCTTAAATACTAAATTTAAAAAAAAAATCGATTAACTAAGTAACTGCTGTGCTTAACAGCTCTTTTGCAGAGCCTAGACCCTCCCTGACTAGCCTCCCACACACCTCTCAGTAGCCTTCTCTCTCCACTTTCTCATTCCCATGTTTTTCAAATTTTTCTCCACATCATCGATCCACTGTGGACGTGGTCTTCCACATTTCCGCTTTCCTCCTGGTCTTCCATATGATTATTTCGTTGGTTACTGTGCTTGGCTCCATCCTTACCACATGCCCAAACCATCTGAGCCATCCTTGTTTTATTATATTGACAATGGCGGGTTCCTGATAAATATTTTGGAGATCTTTACTTTTCCTTATCCGTCATTCTCCTATATTGGGCCAAATATCTGCTTAATGCGTGAGTGCCCATGTCTCACTCCCATAAGTCAAAGTTGGCCTAATAACTGTCTTGTATGGAGTTATTTTTGCTTTCCTGGATATGCACTTCGACTCATGAAAGAAAAAATCGATTAAGCTTATATAAATTTACCTGATTTATATATTTTTTTACCAGAATCTGTGTAGGACCTTAAGCTAACACTAACTATCAGAAAAAAGTAAAATAGATTGCCAAATGTATTATTTAACAAACCTTTTGACTAATATTATAAAAATAATTCAAAATATTGAAGTAATGTTTATAGATACCATATATTTGACTGTATTATTAAATATTGTTCATTTTATGGTGTTAGTAGTATGTTTTGTAGTTTTTTTAAAAAAAAAAGATTTGTATCGATGGTATTTAAACTATACCATTTTTTTATTTTAATATTAATCAATCAATTAATCTGTCCAACCAGATATTTTTCTATTAAGTTCAAAATACGCTGTGAAAGCGGAGCAGGCAAAAGAGAGAATGCATAGACTAGTGCACTTTCTGAGAACTGGAAGCGCTTCTAAAACTCTTTGAATGATTTTAACTGATGAGTGAAAATGAGAAACTGATTGAAGTTCATTTACACGTGAAGGTTTCTAATCGAAATGAACGCATTCAAGACTGAAAGGAAATCAGGCTATAAAATGTATCCATGCGACTACAGCACTGCTCTGTAATGCGTATAAGGGAAATTAAAATAAGAGGGATATCACAAAGACATGCAATTTAATAAAAAAAATATAATTGATGCCAGAAATGAGTTTAATAATATAGTCATTATTTATTTTGGGGCAAGTCCCTTTATAATAAAAAAACAATAATTAATATACAAGCTATTATGTCTTAGAGCATATTGTAATTACATTTCATTAATTAATACAAGTGAATTTTTAGATATTACCCTAAACTTTAGTTATTACAGTATTGTTTCGATATTACACTTTTACTTCCTTGGTAATTACTGATTCGTATGATCATGTTGCTTATGGAGTCAATTAAAACGCTTCTTATCTACCTACCAAACTATCACTGAAATTATTAAAGGAAGTTTTACGTACCAAAAGGTATCTTAATGGAAACACCCTAAGTGGAACGTAAGTAATGCCTGGGAATCAGAGAAAATCCAATTGGAAATTCGACCTGCGAGGCTCTACTGCGAACTATCGCTGCAATATTATGCAAATATCAAATTTGTTATTCATTGAAACGGCCCTGCTCAAATAATGGACCGTTATGATTTATCGTGGGCATGTTTAATTGCAAATCATAGTTCAGATAGAAGCGCCCTAATCATGATGGAGTGGAATCAGAAATAGAAATTATATTGAAATTTCGACCGTTTTCTTTGGTATCAGCTCAACAGAAGGAATTAGGTTTTACTTTAATTTTCAGTCAACAATTTGTATGCTTAATTTGACTAAGGTTAAGATAGAAGTTTTCAAATGTGTTCTATTCTATGATCAATATTAATATATTTACGAAGTAGTTGGTCTATTTAAAAAACAATGACATTTTCCACATTCTATGGTAACTAACGGGACTCTTTATTATTTTGCGATTTAATTACAAATATATCTCATTTTACCCTATATATATTATATAATGAAGAAATATTATATAGCATTTTCAAGTATATTTGAACCTTTTCCAAATCAACTGTAGCCTTTTACAAATCAAATGCTACCCTTTCCAAGTCACAAGCAACCCTTTCCAATTCAAATGTAACCCTTTCCAAATGAGTTGAAACCCTTTCCAAAGCAAATGTAACCCATTACAACTCAAGTATTACCCTTTTTATTTCAATTGTAACCTTTTCCATTTCAATTGCCACACTTGAAATGTTTTGAAAATTTAACGTACTGGGGAATGGGCGAATTTAGGGCCTCAGAACTCGCCAGCATAAAATCATTACAACCTTTTTCTTCACGACTCTTGCTAGGACAAAAATGAGGGAAATAATTGAAAAAAAAACAAATAGTTGATAAGGTCACCTGTGGTCAAGCCCAAGATCGCGGGTTCGTAGCCCGGCAGGTGACCCTAGGATTTTTTAAAGGGAGTAAAAAATCCTTAGTTACGCCGTCCTTCGGAAGGGACGTTAAACGGGGGTCCCGAGCCTGTACTCGTTAAAAATCCCTATCCTAATTAAACCTGGATAGGCAAAATTTAGAGCTCCCAATGTAGTATCGTCCGATTAGCCATAGCTGCAAAAAGTGACGTTAAATGAACAAACAAACAAATAGATGATTTTTTGTTTCTTTGAAAGTTTATTTAAGAAAAGTAAAAACATGTAATCTGAACTTAACAGCAGTATCGTCATAATTTTGACAATAAAATAATAAACATAATAATATTTTTTGTCACAAAAAATTAAGGAAAAAAATTTAAACAAAAAGTTGATTTTTTTTCTCAAGAAGTAAATAATAAATACAAATGAGAAGATGTAAACTGTAATGCGAATTTTTTTTTTTGCAAAATTTAAGAAAGAAACTGTTGATAACTTCAGTTTACGTAGTTTTACTTTCTCGGAAAAAATGCATTTTCAATTATTTATTTTTTTAATGGGTTCCTTCAAAAAGAAATAATTACATATTAATGTTTAGTAACACAAATCATTGCTTTTAGAAAATTTAATTAATTTCATTCGTTTAGTGCTTTGTGTCAATAATAGTTTTGAAAATACCAAAATTAAAAAAACTGTCATGATTTATCCCGTTGAGTTCTGAGGCCTTAACTTCGCCCATTCTACAGTACGTTAAATTTTCAAAACATTTTCATGGAAACGGATACATTTGAAATGAAAAGGGTGACAGTTGAGTTTTAAAGCGTTACATTTGCTTTGGAAAGGGTTTAAACTCTTTGGAAAGGGTTACATTTGGATTGGAAAGGGTTGCTTGTGACTTGGAAAGGGTAGCAATTGATTTGTAAAAGGTTACAGTTGAGTTGGAAAAGGTTCAAATAGACTTGGAAATGCTGTATATTCAGGGTCATTTTAAAATAAAAATATCATTTCCCACCGTAACATAAGTGACTCTATTCAATTAAAAAATAACAAAAAACATTCTACCTTCTTTAAAAACACATTCTTTATTTTTCTGAGAATGGGAGCCAGATAAATACACACAAAAGCTAATCACCAAACGACAGGCTAGTTAATATTGGCCTCAAGGATATTTAGAAATATTGTAATAACATAATATTATATAAACAGTCCATGGGCGCAACTGCAGTTATATGTTCACTTCATAATAATAATAGATGTTGCACGTTACACTAACTTGGTGAAGTTTGGCATTTAACGCGCTGTCTCACTAAATGGTTTGCTACGGGATCAATAACTAATGTGATGAAACTATAACAATATCTAACATATCTATGGACAAATGTTTTTCTTAGGAATTATGTCCTTAACTTTGAATTAGAATTGCCCCTCTCAAATACTACGTACCTCTCTATATCAACACAGAAATGATAACCAGTAAAATTCAATAGAAAGTTATTCAGGACTAAACTGTCCCGTTCGTTACTGTCCCAATGCTACAGAAAGCACAATTATTAGATTAGCTTTTCTCACCAAACAGATTGAAGTAATCTGAGCAAATGATATTTATGGCTTAGATATGCGGTTTATTCAGCAAGTTCAGTTGTTTGGAAATAAGCACTAATAACAGAGAAATGAAGGTGACTAGGGAGGGACAATAAAAGTGACATTTATTTTTTTTTTTAAATGGCCCAGTTGTAAATATATATGTAAACCGAAAATTATAACTATTCAAAACGGCAGTTTAAAATAAAATTATCAGAGTCTTAATAGGAATTTTGGTTCGTACAGCAACGTTATCATTTTCCGGTGCCGCACTAGTGTCTACTCGTGCTAATATTTTGTGTTTATTGGATTCATTAAAATTATTAAGATTTAATCCAATATAATTTGAAATTATTATTTCTATAGACTTCTGATGATCAGGATCCTTTTCACTTCTCCTCAAGTGATATAAAAATTCTCAAAGGATCGGATTCCGTTCACGTCTGCCCCTAATAAAGAGTACGGCTCAAGTTACAACGTTTCCAGGCTGATTGAAATTGCAAGTTTATGTAATATAAAATTAAGGCAGTAATAATTGTCATGATTAGGAATGTCAAGTTGAATTCAAAGCAGCTAGTTGCTATGGATTACGCTAGATAGATAGCACTGGTGAATTTATAGCGTGGCAGTACTCAAGAGGTACTAATGCATGTGCTTCGGACCTCGATTTACTTTGATTCATGGTTTATACCACGATTTTTAATGAATGATATCTTATGTAGTTTTTAGTTTCGATAAAGAGCAATACTAGCGTTATTAGATAGAAAAAACTAACTAGGAAGTATCAATTTTTTTTTTTCATTTCGTTTATTCAGTAGACGTTTTGTTTCAATAAACCCTAATCGAATATTGAAAAAAAAATTGAAATTTCACCAATATTCCAGATTAGATTTTGGTGTTTTTACCACAATTACGAAAAACGTTAGCAGTGTATTGGGTTTAATGTTTCATTTTCTTGGACTTAGGTATTTTTACTTCTAATCTCTTTGTAATACAGTTAGAAATACGTCAACGATCTGCAATTTCTCTAGCTAAAATATAATAATCTATGAACGAGTGATAGTACTACAGTCAATATTGTTACAGTGAATCGTGAAAATAAACTGCTGAGTTGAGCCGAGACACCGCAAGATGAAGACCAAGTTTGCCGCCAGTCCGTCCTCAAATGTAACTGGCTTTCGCTCCGACTTAGTTTAGTTCTTAGTTTGTGCTTACATTCAAGCGGTTGATGAGTTTGGTTTGAAGAAGTTGATCGAGGCAAAGCTGGAATTCATGAAAGTGCCTATAGACATATTTTTAAAATGGTTAATTGTGAGATGTCGCTTGATAATTTATAAATGTTTAGTTAAATAAATGTTTTCCCTACACTTTCGATGAAAAAAACTCCATTTCTATCCTTATCATTATCCATCCATGACCTTATTCACATAATTTAACAAGTAACAAATTTCTATATTATCAATAATTAGTTTTAGATATTGATGTATTTAACATTCATATTTACAAATTATCAATGATCAATAATTAAATATAAGATATCTATCATTAATATTCAAATATTTGGGTAAATTAAATTTAACATTCATATTTCTAAATTATCGATAATTAGTTTTAGATATTGATATATTTTTACATTCATGTTTTCCTCAAGGTAGTAGTATCCTTGGCCCAATCCTTTATACAGTTTATACAGCTGACATCCCAACTCATCCTAATACTATCCTAATGATGCATGTTTAATATCAGTCAACACCAATCCAGTTATTGTATCTCATAGGCTCCAATCCCATATCACTGATTTTGAAGAATGGTGTCAAAACTGGAGAATTAAAATAAATTCTAAAAAATCGCACCAAATCACTTTTATCTTACGTCATAAACCAATGATTTCCTGTCCTACAGTATCCTTTAATAATATACCACTGGTGCCTGTAGACAGATCCTATACTTAAGGTTGCACCTCAACCAACAATTAACCTGGAATCCTCATACAAGACTGAAAAGACAAGAAACCGCTCGTTTCAGGCTACTCCAACACTTACTAGACAAACACTCTAAGCTCCCAATTAATTACAAAAGACTCATCTACATGACCATCATACGACCTATTTGGACTTACGGAGCTCCACTAAGCCATCGAATTCCTCTCGTATCCAATCAAGTTTTCAATGAAATCATCAATGAAATAGATTGTAACAATGCAAAATCCTTCGTAAAATCCTCAATGCTCCTTATTTTGTTAAGAATAAAGTCATCCATAACGAACTTAATGTCCCTTTTGTTGCTGATCCTTTCATAACAAACTTTATTACCACTCAGACCCCTTTATTTCAAACCTAGCTTCCTCTTCAATTCCCTATAATCCTCCGAGGCGTCTGAAAAGAAAATGGCCACGTGACCTTCTTGGTTAATCTTTGATTTGAGTACTGGGTAGTTTCTCTACTTGCCATTATGTATCACTTATCCTATTTACTTATTTTATTATTGTAATACAGTTGTAAATATCAATAAATAAATTTTTAAAAAAACATTCATGTTTACAAATTATCAAGTAGAAAAAAAATATATGAAAAGGTATCTAACATTCATATTTATAAATCATCAATAAATAACATTCTGAAATCCATATTATGCCCAATTGATTTTATTTAAGGCATTTTCTGATTCCGTTAATCTGTCTTCACTTGACGCTTTGATCGCCCCTATAAAGAGTGAACTATCTCTTCTTTCCTTGCGCCATGGTTTCTGCCCACTGTTTCAACTATCTCTACTGCTATACTTTGAAGAGTAGTTTTCATTTTACTTCGTTTTGGGGTAGTACCTATCCAGGCTGTTGCCTCTTTGTTTCTTTGGTTTATTTTTCTTTGACTTCTTACCTTTTTTTTTAGTTTTTTCTTATCATTTATATTTAGCTGAACTTCTTCACTACGTTGTCTCTTGGTTTTGTTATTTTCTAACGTTTCTAGTTCTACCAGTGTTTGAAGTTTTCCATCTATAAGGAGCTTGTCATATTTCAGTAGTACCCGTGAACCTCGACCTTTATATTGCAAAAGATATTTAAAAAAACTCCACTCGTCTCTCTTACATCCTTTTAAGAAGAAAGGATAGAGATAGACAGAATGGAGGAGGAAATAATATAATAACATAGAAAATACCACAGTCCAACTGCAACTGAACAAATATTAAAATGGTTTTTATTAATCGAAACGTTGGGACAAATAAGAAAAGGTGTACTTATTTTGTGTAAAAGTTATTGACTGCACCACCGACTATTTTAAACATTAATACAAATAAAATAAAAAATAAAGTAAAAAATTTAACCGATTCATTTTATCCCGGAATATGTATTAAGGGGCAAGGACACTTATACACTAAGCTATCCCGCTTCTTCTTATGATAGTTGATTATATAAATATGAAAATAAATTGTTTATATTCTCAGTATTAGCATAATTACTTGGTTCATTACTTCTTATTTGCCATCTTCAATTTCAACATTTCTTCGCATTGTATTCATAATCGTAACCTCACTCCCTCCCCTTTTCGTTATTTGCAGATCCCCCGGATCTTCCTGGCTTATTTGAATCACAATCCTCTCCCTATTCATGATTTTCTTCCCCTCCGTTTCCCCGAGGGTTCCTATCGCTATTGTAATAATTTCCACTTTCCTCAATTCTCTCACAGATTCACAGGTTAGTCAAAACCAGTTGCCCCATCTCCCACCAGTTTAGTTTTATAGAACCTTTTATAAAAAATACTGCAGTTGCATACCGAAGGTCGATGAAAGAGATTGTAGCCATGCGAATCATGGAAGAAAAATATTAAACTGGTGAAGAGAAAAGAAAACCTGTACGGCTGTAACCTATGAAGGGTGGTGGAAACAGTACATGGAAGAGTTTGTACTGTTTTTAGGATAAATGTCGCCTGAGATCATGGTCAACCGTCAGGTTTATCCCTATAAACGATACCCACTTTATAGGGGCTAGATGAACCCCAAGGGTCAATTCAATCCATAGCTGTGAAAGGAATAAGTATTTTATCTGTAATAGCCAGTTTTGAACCAACGGCATTCACTACAGAAACTAGCTCTACATACTGAACCATCCAGCTGTTCCTGTATTAATTGTTATTTTTGTGAATTTTGTAAGTTTTATTAACAGCTATCCTGGAAACAGTGCAGTCTCTACCATGTATTGAACCCCAAACCCGCTCACGGGTTTTAACGGTACAGGTTAGATAAGTTTTATTATGATTTTATATCACACATAAGATACTGTCCAATGCAAAATTCAATGGAATAAATTATAAGAAATTTAAAAAAAAAATGTAAAAGTGTAATCTGTAAATTATGTGTAAATTATCAAAACCGTTATTTAGTGGTAAATTCGATACCTGAAAATGGAAATGGAGGGTTTACCTGTTGTATTTCTGGCTCTAAACTAAGCCTGAGACATCGAATTAGAATTGAATAGGGTGATTTGTAGGACTTGGTGTGTCGTCGGGTTTAATTCTGTATGTCCACCTAGCGATATGGCGTATTGTATGTAAATAATTCCTTATAAATTAATACTTATCCTTTCAGTTCATAGACATTATATCCTTAAGACCAATTTTTTTTCTATTTGGAAAGCGATATTAAATCATTACCTCACACTTATTGAGTGATTCAAAATGAATACGAGGATAATTTATTCTTTTATTTGGAACATTTATAATTGGTATATTGCTATTATTAAATTAAGGAATCAAATAAGATATCTGAACCTAATTAATGCATTTTGACACTAAAAACTAAGATAACGGATATGATTTAGTTTTTTTTTTTTTTTTTTTTTTTTTTTTATATTAACACTTTATTGAAATATTACAATCTGCCACTAATGGGCAATAAGTAATAGTGCTGTGTAGCTTACAGTCATTCCATAACAAAACAATAATATAAACAAACTAAAATAAAATAAAATAAATAAATATATACATGCGGAAAAATATATACATGCGGTAACAGAAAGAAATTAATGCGGTAATAATAATATTAAAGTAAAATAAATAATAAAGTAAAATAAATAATAATAATAATACTAATAATAAAATAAAATAAAATGCACACATTCATACCCTATTTACAATTTGCCTGGGGTCCCCGAACTGAGCTTCTTCCCCAGGAATGAGGGCAAAGCAGGAGTCCGGGAAGCCCCAGCCCCCTTTCCCAGCCGCGTCACTGGCATTAAACGCCAATGGAAGCTGGTAAGGGCGCTTCACACACACACACACAGGTCGTGAGTGGAGAATCTGGCCAGTGCCAGTACTCCAAATGGCATTATTACAACAGATCTCGCGGCCATTGCCGCTTTAGACGGCGGGGTGGGTTATATGGATGTGTGGAACTGGATAGTGACTGAGCCAGGGGGTTGGGATGACAGGCAAGGTTTTGGTGAAAGTTTGAAAATTTAGTAGGGATGAGGTCGAGGACGAAAGGAATGTTGAGATCTTTATGGAGGGTTTTGTTGGAAACATAATAAGGAGCATCGACAATAGTTCTCAGGATTTTGGATTGAAAGGATTGAATGCGTCTGATATTCGATTGTTTTGCTGTCCCCCACAGTTCCCGTCCATAGGTCCAAATAGGTTTGATGATGGTCTTGTATATTAGTAATTTATTGTCTATTGAAAGATCGGAGGTCCGACATAGTAATCTGTATAGTTGGCTAAATCGTCTGTTAAGTTCTTGTCTTTTGAGTCTGGTATGAGGATTCCATGTAAGTCGTTTGTCTAGGAGGAAGCCAAGGTATCGTACTGTGTCGGAAATAGGTAGGATGGTTTCATTGAATTGGACAGAAGGACATGTTTCCCGGCGAAGGGTAAAAGTCACGTGTTTGCATTTTTCCTCGTTGACTTTGATCCGCCATTGGTTACACCAAATTTCAATGAGTGAAAGGTGGCTTTGTAGGTTCGTGGAAGCTATTTCGGGATCTGGATGAGATGATAGGATAGCTGTGTCGTCTGCGAACGTTGCAAGGAAGATTTCAGGAGTAGTTGGGATATCAGCGGTGTACAATATGTATAGGATAGGACCCAAGACGCTGCCTTGGGGAACTCCAGCTTGAATTGGGTAAAGATTGGAGTATTCGTTACCACAGCGTGCTTGGAAGTAGCGATCAGAGAGGTAGGATCGAAGAACTAGAAATAAGGATTGAGGTAACTGGGTTTTGAGCTTGAACAGCAAACCGGCATGCCATACCCGGTCGAAAGCTTGTGCTACGTCCAGAAATGCGCCTGTGCAGTATTGTTTGCTTTCAAGAGCAGAGGATATGTGATCGATAACTCGGAGTCCCTGCTGGACCGTCGAGTGCCTGGGACGGAATCCAAACTGATGTGAAGGAATATTATTGGATTCGATGATGGGTAGGATTCGTTTCAGGAGGATTTTTTCAATAATTTTGGAAAGGTTAGGGAGCAAGCTGATGGGTCGGTATGATGAAGTGACATTGGGTGGTTTGCCAGGTTTAGGGAATAGGATGATGACGGAGTTTTTCCACAGCAAAGGGAAGTGAGTTGTACGAAGGATACAGTTGTATAGATAGGTAAGGAAAATAATCGCTTTTTGAGGAAGTCGTTGAAGGATCTGGGTGGTAAGAAGGTCATGTCCAGGAGATTTGCGGACTTTTAACTTTTGTAAGAGAAATTTGACCTCAGAGGGATTTACAGCTTTAGGAGGTAAGGATAGAGGAATGGGTGAAGAAAGGAATTCATTAATATTGGAAACGTGGTTAGGGTGGATTTCAGGATGTGGGATAAATGTATTTGAAAGGTGTTTGGCAAATTCCTCTGCTTTGTCCTCATCTGATGCAGCCCAAGAACTGTCTTCACGTCGGAGAGGATGGGAAATAGAGTGGTATTTGAGTATTTTTTTGGTGGCATTCCAAAGGGAATTATCTGAAGCAGATAGTGTGGAAAGGTAGGATTTGTAGGATTCGG
Source organism: Arma custos (assembly GCA_037127475.1). Taxonomy (NCBI): domain Eukaryota; kingdom Metazoa; phylum Arthropoda; class Insecta; order Hemiptera; family Pentatomidae; genus Arma; species Arma custos. The sequence goes on from CM073759.1 coordinate 186,148,036, forward strand.
ATCTATAGGTTGTCAGGTTCTTTTTGACTAATTTGGTGAAGTGGTTATACAGTCTCCGATCGTGAGGATGCCTGGTTCTTTGCCAAAGGGATCGGTAACGGAGTTTGGTAAGGATAAGATCCCTAAGATCTTGCGGTAATGGATTTTTCTTGCGGACTTTGAAGGAAGGACGGGGTGAAGATGCAGTCCAAACTGCTTGCTGGATCATATTGGTAAAGGAATTGACTGCATCATCTAACTCCTGAGGTGTTTTTAGGGAAACTCTGAGGTCAATGGTGTCGGATACAAGCTGGTGAAATAGGTTCCAGTCTATTGGTCCCCTAATAAATGATGGCGGAGGAAATTTGGATATTGGGACTATAGAAGGGGTGAGGATCAAAGGACTGTGATCTGAGGATAGTTCATCAAGGTGTTCTATGGAATAGTTTAAGGGACCTAAGCCAGCATGGATGAAGAAGTCAAGGAGATCAGGATTTCGGTTTGGGTCAGTGGGCCAATATGTAGGGGTGCCTGGAGAAATAAAACTGGAATTATGGGAGTTAAGTGCAGAGAGGAGGATGCGACCTCGGGTGTTAGTAGTTCTTGAGCCCCATTGTTGATGTTTCGCATTAAAGTCTGCACCTAAAAGGAAATGAATCCCTAAGGAGTTCAGGAGAGAGCTGAATTCGGAATGGAAAATGGATTTATTGGGAGGACAGTACACCGATGCTAATGTGATGGGAAAGGAAAAGGTTTTGATTGTAACAGCTGTAGCCTGGAGGAGATCGTTTGATGAGAGTGGAAATGAGTGATGGGAGAGGGATTGATGGACTATGACAACAGTACCACCGTGAGCTTTTCCATCAGGATGGTCGGTCCGGTAGTTTTGGTACTGTGTTATGTTGAGCTTCCGTTTACTGGTCAGTCGAGTTTCTGTAATTAAGGCTACATCAATTTTTTTATCATACAGTAAAGATGTTAGTTCGCCAGTGTGGTTTCGAATACCATTCGCATTCTAAAGGAGAATGGATAAGCTAGATGTCATTTAAGGATTTTGTTGGACAGGAAAGAGATGGGAAACAAGATTTGTTAGGAGAGATATTAGTGGTGTGACCATGGATTTGAACTCGGAGAGGAATGATGTGAGTAGTGTTGTGAGAATCCGTAGATTTGAAGGAGGGGGGATATGAGGGATTTGGTGCGGGATATTTGGATTTTGATTCATGGAATATATTGGTTGTTGGGGCTGGTTTTGTGGTTGTGAAGGATTGATTTGTGGTTTAGAGGGGTGTTTTGGGGTTTCGGGTTGTAGCGTGGCCCCGAGATTATTTGTTTGTCGACCACCTGACATTTCGGCGTAGGAGACAGCTCCATCTACAATTTTAGAAGGCTGTCTTCTTGAGGTCCTCACTTCTTCGCTGGGCCGACGTGCTGCCAGAACATGAGATTTTATATTTTTATAGGTTTGGCAACCTTTATAATTGGCTGGATGGCCTTTGAGACATAGTGCGCAGACAGCTGGTGTTTCTCTCGGCTTGACACATTCTTCAGTTTTATGCGGTTCTCCGCATTTGACGCACCTTGGAGTATGATGGCAGTAGTGCCTAGTGTGCCCGTATGCTTGGCAGTTATGACATTGCACAATGTCTTTTTTTGGGTAAGGTTTTTCTATTTGAATCTGGGTATAGTAAAGTTTATTAACATCATAGATTTTTTCTACTCCGGGTGCTGGTTCTAAATCTATGAAGAAGAGAGGTAATGGAGTTTTGTTGCCTGTCCCGGGGTGTACAGTATTCTTCTTGTAGACATTTGTAATTTGTCTAACCTTGAAGCCCATGGCGGTCAGTTCTTCTTCTATGACGTCAGCAGGGGTGGTTGGGTGCAATTTCCTGACTACAACTCTGATGGATCTCTCCTCCTTTAATTGATAAGTATGATAATCAGCTTTAGTCTCCTTTAGGTACTTGACTATTCGTCGGTATGTTTCGGGCGTGTCTGACTGAATCTTTGTATCATTGGTTCTACTAGTGCAGTAGTATTTTCCGGTGCCTACTGCCTTATTCAGTTGTGTGCAAAGAAGTCTAAAGTTTTTTATACTCCGTACAAAGATTGGTGGTGGCCTGTGCACTTTAGGGGCCGATGTGGTCTCCATTGCTTCACTCGGTAGATTTGTTAGGGGCTGAAATCTGTTGGGTGAGTAGAAGGGAGAATCTTCAGTTAACTCAGCAGATGACCCTGGTAGGGTATTTTCATTCGACGGTCCTGCCTTGGGTTCCTTATTATCAATTGGAGTAGTAGGAGGTGTATCGACTTTACGCCTTCTATTTGGTTTAGGTTTAGAAGGGCTATTTCTTGTAGTCGATTCTAAGGATCGACTTCTCTTTGCGTTTCCTTTTTTTTCTGTTTTACTAGATAATACCTGATGGTAAAATTTCATTTTGATGTTTTATTTTGCTGGAGTAAAATAAAAAAGAAATATAAAAAAAAAGTTAGTACAGAGAAGACAACTAAATAAAAATAAAAAGTTCGTAATAGGTTTGATCTGAAAACGGCATAGATCAACCTCACTCGCTGCCAGAGGCCGCACTGATGGCTAAGTCAGTCTTAGTACTAGTGGGGATGGACCTGCTGCAACCAGCAGCAAGATAACTAACTCCTGTCTCTTAAATCACTCTATTTTATAATTATTATAGTCAAGTTATAAGTAATTGATTTACCTCGAAATTTCACATTTTATCTCACTGAATCACTAACTATAACTATGTAAAATGCCATGAAGGTACGTTGAATTTTAAAGATAGAATTAAGAAATATCACAGAGACGATGTTGATCACTCCAGCACGCGCTGTGAACTGATTTAGTTTTAAGAAAATTATTTGAATACTTGAGAAAATTTCACGAAGGATGGAAAATCAACATGGTTTAAAAATGAGGAAAAATTGAAAATTAAAAATTCTTGTTTATCCAGAGTAGCCAAACGCCATTTTTATTTAGAACCATTTGAAAAGCAGTAAGGATGGGCTGAGTTCTCTTAAAGAAGTGGAGTGAAAAAGCGAGTCCCTTACAGAATACCTATTCGAGGATATAATTTCAGTAACAACCTAGCAGAAGACTGAAGGTAGAAGAATTATGCTATTAGAAAATAAATTGTGTTAAAGAATATTTATCAAACACTGTCCTGACTGGGAAGCACCTTAGGGCTAAACGTAGGTGGGAGGATCGCGTTAAGAGTGATCTAGCGGGTTCGGGTTTCGGTAGTAATCCGTTGACGGAAGTTTGTAAGGAGAGGTTGGTGGTATCGGCATCGAGACTTCGGGTTCGCTAAGCCTTATGATTATTATTAATCGTAAAGCTCCCAAAGTGGAAGACATTAAGTTAAGATGGCTCACGTTTCACCTTGTTATTATTATTATTATTAATGATTATTTACATTTCTTGAAAATATTAATTGGTTCATTTAGCGACAACAATCCAGTCAAATTACTTGGTTAACTTTTTGTGAATTTGATCAAGACTTCCAGCGTAAAACCCGCTCAAAAGTACTGGAAGATGAAGGGAATGAATCACGGTATATTCGGAGCCCTTTCAAGATCGAGATGGAATCTAGAGATTGATATACCAGATATTTTTTATCGGAGTTCAATTGACATCACCAATTTTATCTTAGAGAAAAGAAACGAGCAAAGTTGGATCAATCCTGTAGACAATCCTGTTACACAATAGACAAATGTTTTATTATAAATAATTATTAAAGGAGAGGTTTAGAAAAGAAAGGATACAACAATAAATAGCTGCAGGAAGAAGAAAGAGATTGATAAAGGACATTAAGATAGAAGGTAGGGGAGGGGTTGGAGACCTTGCAGAAGGAATTGAAAACCGATTCGGACCACTACCGTCCTGGCTAAACCCTTTTCGATTTATCGGAAGTCATCTGTTCTCTTCTTACAGTCCGCTTTCGAGTAATACCCTCCTTTGTCTCCAGGCTTACGGATAAAGTTGTAGCCATCAAAGATTTGTTTTCTGGAATTTAAACCCCATGTTCCATTAAAGTACATTCATGAAATGGTTATACATAGAAAACTTTAGTTTTATTATATATATCAGGAATGATCCTCGAGGTGTACCCTGGGTCACGCTAACACAGGCTGGGTAAAGGCAGCCTGTCTAGGGAAAGGAAACCCCGATATCAAATCCCTGTTCCTCCAGGACTTTAAGATTTGGGCCTCATCTGCTTGGATATCATATATCATATATCATAGTTTTTGTTTTTATCTATTCCCAGTTGTTACAAAATGTTTTGGTTTATTCTTGCATGCGATATTTTATTATTCTTTTTTTATATTTTCAACATCGCAGACGTCTTTGATACGTTGATTTGGTTCTTCAAAATCAACGTACACAAAAACACAGCCATAGAAAGCTGAAGTTTCGAATTTAGAGTTGGTGTACCATCCAGTTGTTCACCTTATCTATCTGTTTGGTCAATACATGATGTCCGAACTGGGAATTTATTATAATTTCTTAAAAGTATCAGGCATTATCAAGAATTGTATAATTTTTTAATTTAATAGTTTTGTATTAAAATCAAAAACAGTAGTTAAGTAAATAATAAATTTAAAAGCATAAATTATAAATATAGCTGATATAACCAGAAGCAATATTTAACTTGAAACTCTAGACTCAAAACATTGGGTCACTTACCGCCAATTACCAAATGGTAAAGGAGGTGAATCCTGCAAAAAGTAATGTTTTCAATTTTTTCTCCACTCAGTTTTTTTTCATCCTCTCTGATCTATTGCTTTCTTCGTCGGAGATTTCGATGGTCCACTTCGTTCTCTTCTCAAAACTCATCCTCTTATCTCGTGTTATGCTCTTGGGAAATCCATCCATAAGCACATCTTCCGTAACCCTGAGTTCTCTCATGTCCCTCTCTGTTTCCTTAAACCAATCCGGCTTAGATTTTTTTTTTATTTATAAGGAATTCAAATATTCTTTTCGATAGCGAAGTTGCATTCATTCGCAAGATATGTCCTTAGAAATTAACCCATCTTTTCCTCATTGTGTCGGAGATTCTTTCTGTTATTTTATCAAGGGCTTCTTCTTTTCTGTTAAGGACTTAAAATTCTTTTTGTTATTTTAAGTGTGGGCTAATTTGTCGTTTGAGAAGTTACCCAACCTTTCAATTAAGACCTTATTGGTGATGGATAAAATTGTTCGTTATTATGATTTTTTATATATTCTCTAGTTTTCTATAATAAGTAATAAGCTCTAATTAAACAATACTTGATTTTATTTACGTACTGCTTATGGCTAGTTTCTCTGCTTGCCTTTATCTCATGTCATAATGTATCGTTAATTCTATTTACTTGTCGTATTATTATAATACAGTTGTAAATTTCAATCAATATTTTTTTTAATTATTTCGTTTGTCATGTGTTGGATCCATATTCTGTAAAAAACCAGTACCACTATATCCCCTGGACGGGTCTGGGGTTTAGTACATGGTAGAGACTTTACTGTTTCTTGGACAACGGTTGTGCAGGGGGGTGATTTGTCCTAGATCACAATCATCTGCCAGATTTTCTCCCCTTAATATTATGTTCAGCAAAGCACCGTTCAATATTAAGTAAAGGAAAGGGTTAGCTCAGTTGCTCTACTTACTGATTTAGTTCACATAATCTCTAAATATGTAGCCGAAGAGATTATGCTGATTTTAATTTTAAAACCCGGATAAGTTAATAAGATGGCCAGGAGGTGCGAGTGGAAAGTGTTCGATCCCCGCCTAAGGAAGAGATGGATGGCCCTCGACTCCTTAGTCACTGCCCAATGATTGATTGTCCTTCTGTCTTCGACACCACCTGTTCATCTTCCCTGAAGGTTCTTCATCATAAGCGTTATTCATTTCTTCGGAGGTTGACTGCTCTCAAGATGAATCGGTTAATAAATCACAAGATTGGCTATTGATAAACTAGGTCATGTATTATTAATAAAAAAAAAATCTACATACAATCCTCTCATCACTTTATGAATTTGTTTGGGTATTATATTTCCAAAATCAAAATGGTATAATTAAAAACATTATATTTGAAGTTACATTATATTATTAAACAAAAAAACCTGTACCCCTATACACATGAACGTTCTTGGTTTCAGTGCATAGGGATTCAGTAGTGGTACTATACTGTTTTTCAGACCTACGGTTAGCAGGTATGTTGTTTGTTCATTTAACGTCACTTTATGCTGCTATGGCTAATCGGACGATACAGTGGGAGCTCTAAGTTTTTCCTATCCAGGTTTAATTAGGATATGGATTTTTAACGAGTACCTGACATTGTACAGGCTCGGGACCCCCGTTTAACGTCCCTTCCGAAGGACGGCGTAATTAAGGATTTTTTACTCCCTTAAAAAAATCCTAGGATCACCTGCCGGGCTACGAACCCGCGATCTTGGGCTTAGTAGTTTATTACGTTAACCACTAGACCACAGGTGACCGTAAGCAGGTAGATCATGCTCAACACACAGGTTTTACCTCAACTAAGAGTACCCCCTTTATAGAAGCTGGGTGAGCCCCAACAGGGTCTGCATATCCTACAGGATCCATATTAACTTGCTATTGCAATTGCTGTTTACTTGCTAAATAATTGATCTGTCTCAGCCGAAGTTGAATCCGGGATCCTCAGCATTGCAATTGTTGCAGCACTCTTATCACTGAGTTGCCACGTCCCCTTACATAATGCTATATGCTGCTTTACGTCACGTCGCCATCTTCTTTTAAATCACCTCGGAGGATTATCCGGAATCGAAGAGGGGCTAGGTTTGAAACTAGTGGGTTTGATTGGGAATAAAGTTTGTCATGAAATGATTGATATCGAGTTTGGACCAAATCAGCAACAAATGGAACATTAAAGTCATCGTGGATGACTTTAATCGTAACGAAGCAAGGAGCATTGAGAATTTTTTATTGTAAGAATTGGGTACCTAAGAAATTCGATGGCTTAGTGCAGCCACAAAGCTCTAATCCGTAAGTAGCCTTATAATAGCCATGTGCATCTATAATATCCATGCATCTTTTTTAATTAATTGGGCTGTTAGTGCTTTTGTCTAGTAGGTATTGAAGTAGACTTAAACGGCGAGCAGTTCTTGTCGTTTCAGTCTAGTATGAGGATATAGTTTATAATTCACTTTTGGAATCTGGATCTGAAACCATAATTTTAAACGAACATTCTAAATCCAAAGAAATTTAAGATACATCATTTTTATTTTAGAACGACAAAGTGAAGGTCTTGAAGGGGATCGAACTGAACAACCAGGACCAGGTGTTTGAGAACCCCACCTCAGGCATCAGGCGCCAATATTACGGAGGGAGGAAATCTGCCCTTTGAAGGGTCTCTCGTGTTCAGGATCGATCCACAGCTGGCAGGAAATAAAATAGTTCTCTAATGGCCCAACGTCGGAGTTCAAAGTACAATGCTACAAAAAATGAAGTGATACATAAAGCCGTCGAAGATTTTTTTTGCCTTCAACTATCCTACTTTTAACACGTGGTTGTGCAAATCTAGATTCAATGTTTGTGAAAAGCTTCTAGTTTTCAGGCCAACAACATAAAAAGAAACACGAGAATATAATTTTTTCGGTGCTTTTTGGTTGAATTAATGTAAAAAAGGATTCATTGCTTAAACAAGTATATCCAAACTTACCTCACGGCGAGGTGTATTTGGTTTTTAATACAATGACACTATCAGCGGTTATTTATAACGTATCAAACCGACTCTAAATCTCGTTAGATTTTCTATACACCAAATAATCTCATCTAACCCAAAATATTATTTTTTAAAGAGAATCTTTCTGCAAATGTAAATTTAAGTTAATTTAATTTAAGTAAATTTAAGGCAATCGTAAAACTTTAAAAAACTTACGATTACAACCTCTCTCTCCTCCCTCTCGGAACATTTTTACATCCTAAGCTAAAAATCAAATAGATTTTAATTTCTTAAATATCTCTTATATCTACCGCCCCGGTGAATAAGTAAGAATAGAATTTTACTCAAAATTAATTAATTGTACTGAGGGAAACGGAATTGTTCCATTCTTGGGGTTAGGTCTGGGGCTTTGGCTTGAAATAGGGTCATTTCTTATATAACGAAAGATCGAAATGGTCAGGGGGTGCAGTTTATGATAAATGACTCTGACAAATTCTGTCCTTCATTAAGATCATACAGTCGACTATTTTCCTCTCTAACAATTATTTTATTCTTTATTTCAAGCCAGACTACGATAATGACACAATCCACTTCCCTCTATACAGTTAACTCTCATTGGGCGAATTTCGACTTAAACACGCTGATATGCAGATATAAGATATGCAGATATATACATTCTGGCAAAAAGTAGTATATGCACTTAACAAAAAAAAAATATATTGCGAGCTATGATGAGGAAAGGAATAGGAGATCGGAGATGATGAAGCGATATAAGGCGGAAAATACACACATAAAATTTAATTACGATTGACTCCAAGACCCCAAAGTTGGGTGAAAATAGAAAAAAAAATGCTGTGCAGCTTATGAAGATGATGCACTGTTTAATAAAGTTGATTTGCTAGGGAGCGGAGTTGCTCAGTGGTAGAGCACTGGAGTTGCCATGCAGGATATTCGGTTCAAATCCCGCTGCAGGCAGTACTTTTATTTAATCTGTTTCCAGCGGGTGATGGATCATATGGGATCTAGGACCCTCCAGGGGCTCACCCAGCCTCTGGAGGGGATTCTGGCGGTTGAGCGTGACTTATTACAAGTCACCTACTTGCATACCCGTTCATGGGTTTCAGTGGTACAGGTTTTTTTTTGTAATGTTGATTTGTTATATTGGTTTGACATTATAAATTTTTATAAATATTCATTATTTTTAGGGCTAGAGTTCAATTTAGTAAGTTATATTTTGACTGGTGAGTAACATTTTTGTGGGGTCGAGGGAACAACCTCTGTATTAAGGCTGTGAAATAGAGCATCAATTTATCCGAAATCCATCATAAGGATATCAGACAGGAGGAACTTTCGAAAGGATCATAAAAAATTCGTAAACAAAATTGATCAAGAGTGATTCAGCCGACCCTGGCAGAGAACCAACGGGGCCTGCCAACGTTACTATATTAGCCCACGCAGTTCTGTAGGATGCAGATATATCCTTTGCCCACTCACGTAAACACGTCCTCTGTAATGTGTTGATAACATAATAGCGAGCTGTGATGTCTTGTGGGCTGAGTGTCTCTGTATTTTTGTGAACCAAAAGTGCTTTGTCATCAAGCAAAGAATTTTAAAGATGAGCTATTAGATTTCCATTCACTATTCAGATTTGAATAGTTGAAAAAATGACTAGCTACTAGAATCGAAACGTAATTTATGGGTTGGTAATAATTTGGTACAATTATCAATAGTGCAGCCATTAGATTATCGATTAAAGTTACGAGTCGACACTTTTCCAAAAATCTTATAGTTTACTGTCTAAATAAATTTCAATTTTTTTGGAAAAAATAGAATTTCTGATTTGGACTACATACACGTACATGTTCTACACAAATGTTTTGCCAAAATTCAACCTTAATAAAATTAAACTCTGCTTGTCCAACATACATAAATTAAATCACCTACTTGTTACTGATAAAAATATTTTTTATGTAGGTACTGCTATGATAAACTGTAATGACGAATTTCATCTTAGCCAAAATTAAAAAAGGAGATTAGAGTTCACTGTAAACTGTCATTTTCGGTTTGAAACTAGAGTTTTTTTTTTTTATTTCTTAACCCCTTTGGCTTTTATTAATATTTGAAAAATAACATATTAATATTACTAATGATACATGGTATCTCTTTTACTGCACCAGGTACATTTTAAGAGAGGATTATACATCGAATTTTCTGAACATTAATTAGATGGAAGGAGTGGGGATGTAGTGATGGGGCTCACTAGTTCTTTCTGATTGGAGTTTGTTAGTAGTTTACTGAATTTTTCTCTCTTAACCCCTTGTCTTTCATTAATATTTGAAAAATAGCATGTTAATAATGATACGTAGTATCTCTTTTACTGCACCAGGTGCATTTTAAGAGAGGATTATACATCGAGGATTATACATAATTGTTTCTGAACATTAATTAGATGGAAGGAGTGGGGATTTACTGAATTTAATTAGTTAATGCATTATATATTTATTTAATTAATTGGCATTATTGGGAGAGGGATAGCTCAGTGCGTAGAGTGCTGCATTGCTATGCTGGGTTCAAACCCAGAGGCAGATAAATTATTGGGTCTGCTAACAACCTAAATAATATAAGTTATTTCGGTACAGGCTTTCTTATTGGCATTACTAAATTAGTAATAACCAATCTGGAAATATGCAATCACTATTTATGCCACTTAACACAAATATGCATTGGACCCATAGTTATGCGTAATTCAGTTCTATCCGGCCGTTCTGTGAACTGTGATAATCAAGTCCGATATATTTCCGAGTTGATCAATATTACTCCCAATTATCTGTATTAAAGAATCCTCTGAAATAGAGCTTAAATTTAAGTTTGTATCAATAGATATACCTAGAACTTCCAAATTAGATCCGAATACATGTGTGTAGCATAATACAATATTTACTGAATGTATGTTAGACATGCACAATAATAATTGTTACACTTCTTCTTCTTTCGCATCACCCTTATGGTGCCTTTCAGCGTAGGGGAGCGTTTATCCAGGACTGCCACTAATCTCTGTTCCTAGCTAGGTTCCTCGCCTGGCGGTTTTGCCTCTTTCCCTGCACAAACGTTCGACATATTCCAGATAGGACATTCTAGGGCGTCCTCGTGGTCTTCTACTTTCAGGGACGTAGTCCATCGTCTTCAATGGGTCCCTGTAGTCCTCCATCCTCAGAACATGTCCAAACCATTTTAATTGGCGGGACTCGAGCATCTCCTTCATTGCCACGATCCTGAGTTCCTCCCTGATCGTTTCATTGCGGATACGACCTCTTCTTGTTTTTCCTGCGATCCTTCGAAGAAATTTCATTTCTGCAGCCGTGATTCTACTCTCCAGCCTGTCCATTAGTATCCAACTTTCGGCAACATACAGGAGCACAGGCAGATATACCGACTTGAAGATGTTGAGCTTCACTTTTCTGCCTACTTCTCGCTTCCCAACAACAGCATTACAGACCTGGTAGTAGACCGAGTTTGCTTTGTCCATCCTGTTTGAGATTTCAAAGTTTAATTTCCCAGTACCGTTCATTACAGCTACAAGGTAGGTGAATTCCGTGACTGCTTCCATCTCTCCTCCGTTGCAGTATATATGGATTTCTTCCTGTGCCCTTCCTACTTGCAAGATCTTGCTCTTGCCGGTGCTGATCTGCATACCTTTCCTACGGAGCTCTTCATCCCATTCATTCACGGCTTGCTGTAACTTTTCTGTGGAGTCTGCAATGAGGACAATATCATCCGCATAAAGCAGAAGCTGAATCACTACAGGCAGGAGGTTTCTCGGCCCAGGAACGTCCTTTCAGTTCGTCTTTTGCATATTGATGCTACTTCATCCATATAAAGTATAAATAGCAACGGGCTTAAACTGTCACCCTGCTTTACTCCTTTGGCATATCAAAGTGCCCAGACTCCTTCCCATTCAGTCTAATGATACTTTTTGGGTTTTGATATATAGACTTTACAGCATCCACCAGGCTTTTTGGGATGTTCTTAACTCTGAGTGATTCTCATATTTCGTTTCTTGAAACAGAGTCAAATGCTGCTTTACGATCGAGGAAGGCGAAGTACATGTTCCTATCTCGTTCCCAGGAAATTTTGTATGACATTTCTTAGAGAGAATATATGGTCTTGAGTTTGTCTTTTTGGCCTGTTCCTCTCCGATGTGCGACTCCACTATATTTCTTAATCTACTTTCTAAAATGGACGTATATAGTTTGTAGATAACTGGAGAGAGACATATGGGTCTATAATTGGAAAACTCAGTCTGGCTACCCTTTTTGTGTATGGGGATTATAATACTGTATTCCCATTCTTTTGGTATCCTCTTCTTCTCCCAAGCTTTTAGAAAAAGCATTCGGAGAGACCTGACTAGTTCCATGCCTCCATACTTTACAAACTCTCCGGCTATGTTATCCCGTCCTGGAGCTTTCCCCATCTTCATCCTTTCGAAAGCCTGCTCAACCTTCTCCTCCTCTATCACCTCATCAAACTCTGTCTCATTTCATTGTCCATCTTGGTTATTCATATGGTTCAGAAACTCATCACTGATTTGCCTCTCATAATGCCTTCTCCAGGCCTCCAGAATGCCTTTATTTGTTACAATTAATTAAATTTAATTACAATTAATTAGTAGCTATTGTTACACAATAGTTACTGAAATACAAATCATTTTTGAATTGTAGACAACGAAGGAACTCAAGAGCCCACATACAGAACTCGATATCCAAAAATTAAAATTATTATTGATTATAATCCTTCCTGTTTTGGGTTCAATGAAGAAAAAAAATACTCAAACAAAATAGGTTCTACACATTTATTAATTTTAAATTATTTATAAAATATATGTAATTAATAAAATTAAGTACTTACAATTGAAAACTTGACTTCGATAATTCTCAAGGTAAATCCAGGTTAACATTCCTAAAAATTTAGTTCAACGACAATTAATCACATTAACTATTGCCTTGGCATAATTTAATTTTGAATAATTCCTGAAACTTCACCAGTTCTTTTAAGTAGGTTGTTGGATATTCTAATGATTTATATAATAGTAATGCAATAGGCTTACTTCATTTCAATAAATAATAAATTATTTAATTAAAGATGATGTTCACTATCGATTACTCATTAAATTTTTCTTCTGCCAAATTAATGCTACATGTTTACTAGTATTCAGGTATATTATAAATTAGATGTGTTATTTTTTCCCCGATTGCTATTTTGAGAGGAAGAGAGAGGGATTTCTCCCTTTTTTCTTCTTTTGATAAGCCACTGTTCGATTTATAGCCATTTTTATTCGACGTTATAATATTGTTACGGTCTCAGAGAGAAGGACGGCCGCGTGGAATTGGCGATTCCTGGAAGAGGGTGGAGCCCCTTGTCGGCAGAGATGAAAGAGGCCCTTCCCGAAAACTCGAGGCCCTTCGAGATGTTCGAGATTTTCCTCACTCCGTGTCGGCCTTGCTATTTAAATACCCTCTCGGTGCGACAGGGGAAGAGTGTTAAAGCACACGGTACGGTTAACATCGGAAGCAGTGATAAGCCAGTGTAACAAATTGGTGTCAGAAGTGGGATTATTGTGTAATTGCTGTTATTTTGCATTTTGTCTTGCATTTTGTAATTATTGGGCTACTGTATGAAGAATGGCTTCTAAAAGTGTTAAATTAAATTATTTAAAAGTTGCGGATTTGAAACGGGAGTTAGAAGAACGTGATCTTGATTCTAATGGAACTAAAATTGTACTGCAACAGAAGTTGCGTCAATTTTTGGTAGAGTCAGGGGAAAATCCAGATGACGTTCTATTTGAAACTGATTTAAGCAAGTTGTCTGCAACTTTTAAAAATGAATTAGGTACTGTTAAAAATGAATTAAGCAGTATAGAAAATAAGCTACATAATGAGTTAAGCAATGTTAAAAATGAGCTAGGTAACGGATTAGGTACTGTTAAAAATGAACTAGGTACTGTAAAAAGTGATTCATTAGATACATTAGAGTCTAAGTTAGGCACATTAGAGACTAAGTTAATGGAAAATGTTGAGAATAAGTTAGCTAATGTAGATATTAAGTTAGCCGATGTAAATGATAAAGTAGCTAATGTAGAATCTAGGTTAGGAGAAAAATTGAATTCCATTGAAAACGAACTTAGGCTAAGAGTAGAAGCTCTCGGGGGACGTAAGAGCAACCCACCGACGAACGACACCGACCGTTCCTCTTATGGCAGCCTTCATAGCACCATTACGCCCGCCAATGCTGAACGCCCTACTACAAGAGACCACTTTACCTGAACTGAGCCAAATCGTGACGCATGGGACGGTCGAAGGACACCTCCCTGAGGGTCAATGTGTGCTTCTTGAACCTGGAAAACACGAAGAACAGGAGATCGGACGCGGCGTACTGGTCGCAAGGTCTCTCATCAAGGTCGGACATACCACCCCAATTCGGCTAATGAACCTAAACAGCTTCCCGGTAACGCTGAAGAAAGGAACACCAGTAGAGGAATGTACAACCGCTACCTCAGTGGTTCGTCAGCTACAACATCATCCCACCGAGCTGCGAGGACTGCCGGAGGAATTAAAAGGATTTGTGGACGAATCATGTCGCGGCCTTTCGCCTGAAGAGGACGAGGAAGTGAAGGACATGATTACCAGATGGCATGATGTTTTCGAGATCAGCCCAGGACCACGGGGTAGAACGGATATCGTCCAGCACAGGATTGACACGGGGGATGCTAAGCCCATCCCACAGGCCCCACGGAGGCTGCCGTTAGCCAAACGGGAGGACGCCGAGAAGATCATCAAGGAGATGGCGACTGATGGTGTCATTGAGCCTTCGAGTAGCCCCTGGATGTCTCCCGTTGTATTGGTGAAGAAGAAAGATGGCACAACGAGATTCTGCGTAGACTACCGCCTTCTGAACAACGTCACCAAGAAAGACAGTTATCTGCTTCCCAGAATTGACGATACGCTGGACACCCTAGAGGGGTGTGAACTTTTCTCTACATTGGATCTCCGCAGTGGATATTGGCAGGTTGGATTGGCACCTGAGGATAAAGAGAAGACGGTTGAAACTGAAGAATCTCGATTGGAACTGGACTATGGCAATTTACAGTAATGCCATTCGGGCTTTGCAATGCTCCTGCAACATTTGAGAGGCTGATGGAAAGCGTGCTAAGAGGTCTCTCTTGGGAAATATGCCTGGTTACCTTAGACGACATCATTGTGCTGGGAAAGTCCTTTGCTCACCATCTGAAGAATCTGGAGAAGGTCTTCGAACGACTGCGTGCAGCGAACCTTAAATTGAATCCGAAGAAGTGTCATCTCTTCCGAAGGCAAGTCAATTACCTGGGGCATGTTGTGTCAGACAACGGAGTTGCTGCTGACCCTGGAAAGATTACAGCTATCACCGACTGGCCATTATCTCGAGACAAACATCAAGTGAGAAGTTTTCTCGGGCTCTGCACCTACTACAGGAGGTACGTGAGAGGATTTGCTAACATCGCAAAATCTCTTACCAGGCTTACCGAGGAAAAACGGACTTTCCATTGGGATCATGAGTGTCAGTCATCCTTCGAGGAGTTGAAGAACAAATTGAGTAGTGCGCCTATTCTGAGCTATCCAAGTCCCGAGGGCAAGTTCATACTTGACACAGATGCCAGCAACACAGCTATTGGAAGCGTTCTCTCTCAGCTCCAAGACGGAGAAGAAAGGGTGATTGGATACTTCAGCAAAGCACTCTCAGCTCCGGAATGCAATTACTTTGTCACAAGGAAAGAGCTTCTGGCAGTAGTAAAATCCATTGAACATTTCCATAAGTACCTATATGGAAGAAGGTTCCTCCTGAGAACGGACCACGCGGCTCTAATGTGGCTACTGCGATTCAAGTCACCAGAGGGGCAAGTGGTGAGGTGGATAGAGCGCCTTCAAGAGTATGACTTTGAATCTGCTCATCGTGCTGGAACGAGTCATAGAAATGCGGATGCGCTCTCAAGGAGACCTTGTGACGAAGAATGCAGGCATTGTTCTCGACATGAGGAGAAACAGGCAACAGTGTTGAGGACAACGGTTGTCATCGACAGTTGGCAGGATGCAGAGGTTTCAAAGGAACAGGACAAGGACCCGGACCTGAAACAAATGAAGCAATGGAAAATATCAGGGCAAGGAAGGCCAACCTGGCAGGATGTTGCCCCAATGTGTCAAAGAATGTAAAGACGTAATGGGCTCAATGGGACTCCATTCTAGTGGACAAAGGGCTGCTGAAACGGGAATTGGAGAACACGGACGGAGATCAGCGCAGACTACAGCTCATCGTTCCAAAGAGTAATGTGCCCGAAGTACTCAGGGAACTACATGACGGAGTATCTGGCGGCCACCTTGGAGTTCACCGTACATTAGAAAAGGTTCGGGAACGCTTTTACTGGGCAAACCTCAAGAACGATGTGTTGGACTGGTGCAGGCTTTGTGCGACTTGTGCGGCTTCTAACGGACCCACAAGAAGAAAGAAGGCCCTATGAAGAAGTACAACATGGGAGCACCGTTTGAGAGAATAGCGATCGACATCGCTGACCCTTTCCCTGTGACGGACGAAGGTAACCGATATATCCTCGTGGCCATGGACTATTTTTCTAAGTGGGTGGAAGCTTATGCCCTTCCGAATCAGGAGGCAGTCAAGGTTGCGGACGTCCTTGTGAAGCAGCTCGTCAGTAGGTTTGGAGTACCAATGGAGCTTCACGCTGACCAGGGACGAAACTTTGAATCTGCAGTCTTTTGCGGGATGTGCGAAGCACTTGGAATACGAAAGACCAGGACGACACCTCTTCACCCTCAATCAGATGGCATGGTGGAGCCCATGAAAATCACAATGGGTCGATATTTGTCTAAGATGGTCTCCGACCATCAGCGAGACTGGGACCAGTATCTTCACCTGTTCCTGCTGGCCTACCGCAGTTCAGTCAGTGAGGCAACGGGGCAGACTCCA
Organism: Arma custos; assembly: GCA_037127475.1. Lineage (NCBI taxonomy): Eukaryota > Metazoa > Arthropoda > Insecta > Hemiptera > Pentatomidae > Arma > Arma custos. The sequence goes on from CM073759.1 coordinate 186,164,725, forward strand.
GCAAATGTGGTGTTCGGCAGAGAACTTCGTTTGCCTTGCGATCTGCAATTCGCTTTCAAGCCTAAAGAGGAAGTTGCCGGAGAAGAGTACGTCACTGATCTACGGAAGCGAATGGATGATATCCAAGAGAAGGTTCGCACAAACATCCAGGGTGCAAGTGACAGAATGAAGGAGCGTTACGACATAAAGGCTGAGAAAGGTGGCTTCCGACCTGGAGACTTGGTCTGGCTAAATGATCCTCGAAGAAGGCGAGGCTACTCACCTAAACTGCAGAACTCCTGGGACGGCCCGTTCGAGATCGTCAAGAGGATCAACGACGTCATCTAGGATCAGGAAGCAGCCCAAAGGAAAACCCAAGGTAGTCCATTTCAATAGACTGGCCCCAAACAAAGGAGACCATGGTCCGACAGAAGACCAGCAGGTCAGGTACCTGAACAACGTGGAGAGAAATAATGACTCAGTTGCACATATTAAGGTACCAGGTTCCCGTAGGGTAACTCAGATAATCTACAGGGATATCTTCTCGTTACCAGCGGACTATTCGCTGGCCCATTGCGTTGCCGAGGATCTGAGGACTTCTCGAGGGATTGCAACGGTCTTCAGGAAGAAGTTCGGCGGAACTGAGGAGCTAGTGTCGGCAAGACACTCCACCACAGGCACGAAGGACGACATCTGTTTTACTTGGTTACCAAGCGCGCCAGTGATCAGAAGCCAACATATGACGCACTGCGGCGAAGCCTCGACGACCTTCGGAGTAAGCTTCTGAGACTGCGTGTCACCAGGCTCGCCATTCCGAAGTTGGGCTGTGGATACAACGGCCTGGCGTGGAAGGTTGTCAGGGGCCTGATTGAACAGACATTCGCCAACTCTGGAGTTGTCATATTGGTGTGCACATTCCACCCCTGGAAAGAAAAAGCGTCTCCATCGGCAGAAGCTCATAACTGCCCGATTTCTCCGGACTATGCTGTGGGGCAGAGCACTTTTAAGGAGGGGGCAGTTTTACGGTCTCAGAGAGAAGGACGGCCGCGTGGAATTGGCGATTCGTGGAAGAGGGTGGAGCCCATTGTCGGCAGAGATGAAAGAGGCCCTTCCCGAAAACTCGAGGCCCTTCGAGACGTTCGAGATTTTTATGTAAATAGTTAAGCTATTTAGTAATAATAATATCTTATATAAAATATAAAAATATAAAATATTGTTGTTGTAAATTTATTTCAGTTAATAATTTATTTGTTAGTAATTTCTCTGTTATTAATTTAATTGATAATAGTTTAATTGTATTCTTTTATCACGTTTGTAAATACATATTAGTATCTTTAATTAAGGAATTGTTTAAGTCATTTTTAATACCCAGTAGCCCGTAACAGTATAATATAAAGTTATTGATCGGGGGATCAAAAGCTTATGTGACATTATATTTATACATCATATTATTTATATATCATTCACAACTTATGTTTGAAATTAATTATTCTGAAGATAAAAGTGAATTGCAAGAAAAAGGTACTAAAGAATGAATTATTATTATGAATATGAAGGACTAGTAAGAAATATTAGTAATAAATCATCAGAGCCAAGAGAGAGGTGGATTTAACCGAGCCTACTTCTTATCTCCTCAGGCACACCCTCTCAGTTCATATTTCAAGCTTTCTTCAGCCTTCTTTCTACTCCTAGAATTTTATCCAAAACAATTAAGGTAGTTTTCTATATTAATATCCAATGTATATTATAAATTTAATGCAGTAGAGTATCTTGATATAAACAAGAGGCCAAGGTCTGTACGTGCAATGAGATTCCTTGTTAATTCAAAGCCAATTGGAACATCACACGTGTATTAATTATAGAGACGAAAAGAAATACAACATTACAAACAATGATGAGTTCAGGGATCAGTAAATGCTTGTGACTGCACTGTGTCTAAGCCTAAGGTTTTGCAAGGAATCGATTTTGACGGGATGAAGTTCGACCGGTAGGTTATACTAAAAAAAGTTGAGGGTCTGGATCGCCCACTGATGTCATAGTGCAGAATATATTTTAAAAGATACATAGTTGAAAAACATGATCATACTTTTAAAATTACTCTTTTTAGTTACTATGAATTTTAACACTATAAATGAACTAAATTTGCTATAATTTAGATAATAATATAGTAACAAAAAAAAAAAACCTGTGCCAGTACAACCCGTGAACTGGTCTGGAATTCAGTATATGGCAGAGTCTGTACTGTTTCATGGACAACGGTTCTGCAAGGAGATGACCTGTCTTAGTTCACGCTCAACCGCCAGATTTCCCCCTTATTTCGGGTAATATTGAATGGAGGCTGGTGAGCTCCAGGAGGGTCCTAGATCCTGTATGATCCACCTCCGGCTGCAAACAGACTAAATAAAAGGCATGCCCGCAGCGGGATTTGACCCAGGATTTTGGCAACCCGGTGCTCTAACAACCACGGTGCCTAATATATTATTATTTCCCTAGATTTCTATAATGTTATTAAATTATTAAAATGGTCGGGACTGAGGCAGCTTAGTGCGTAAAGCGCTGAGCATCCCAGAACCTGAAGGCTTAACTTCGTCAAGAGCAGAGAGATTACATATCTGTGAATAGCCATAGATGGACCTTGTGGAACCTCCTGATTCTCCTGGGGCTACCCTTGTGTGGTATAGTATTCGATGTATCGATTATAAGTAAATTCACATATGTTTTTATGATCATTAGAAAATTGTGATTCTGTTGGAATAAAGGTTTTTCTTGAGTTAATTACCAACGTATTTCATTAGTGTTGTAAGATATTACAAATGTGGCGACGAGGATGGGATCTTTCCGAAGTAATCCAGAGATCGAAAATCAACTCAGTAGATCAATGGAAAACTGAGGACTAGAAGTTGCAGGGTGAGTATTTTTCTTTTAATTGTAAGAAGTCATATTGCTCAAAGGAAAACACGGTTCTAAAGATGGTGAAGGAATAATCGTTGGTCAGTTACGAGAGTTTTCTCTTCAAAACGAATGGGTAATTTACAAGCCGTGTATGGAAAGTTTTTTTAAAGCGATTTTAACATTTTTTCAAGACCGAGGACCTTAAACGCGACACATTTCTAAACGCCTTGAGCGAGGACGCTTTCAGGTTGTTGACAAATTTAGCCATTCCGGAAAAACCGGAATCGGTTTCCAATAGTTCGCTGGTTGGTTTATTGGATAATCATTTCTCGAAGACGGGATCTGTGTTTGCATCTCGTTTCAAATTTTATAATGCTGTGAGAGAACAAGATGAGAGTGTTAATGAATGGATTGCCCGACTCCGTAATCTGGCGGGTAATTGCAAGTTCAGCAGTTATTTCGACACGATGTTGGTCGTCAGATTCGTGATCGGAATGCAAAAGGGTCCCGGTTGCGACCGTTTATTTGAGGAGGACGCTGAAAAGCTTACGATTGTAGATGCAATTCGAATAGCCACTAATAAAGAAATCACGGAACAGCAAAATAGACTTTTGGAATATAAAAAAGAACCGATTGGGTTTTGTAAAGGGGAATTTTCACAAGGTACTGGTTCCAGGAAAAATACACAAATAGTATACTCTAGGTCGTTAGGAACAGAGAAAACACGATGTTCTGTGTGCGGTTATACTAATCATGAATTTGCAAAGTGTAAATTCAAAAATTATTCTTGCAAAAAATGTTTGCGTATTGGGCATTTAGCAAAAATGTATCCAAGAAATAGCCATACAAAAAAAGAAAAAACTCATTTTGTGTCAGAAGATCCGGATGAACAATTAGAACCGTTGTATAGCATTGAAGCTTCTGGTGATAAGGAATTTGTTTATCACATTAAACTTAAACTTAATCGGGATACTGAAATACCTTTTCAGATAGACACAGGATGCCGGAGTACTATTGTATCCCTTTCCATGCACAAAAAAATTGCGCACATTTACCATTGTTACCTACTGGAAAGACTTTCATGTCGTATTTCAACGAAAAATCTCGGCCACTGGGTGCTGTGAATGTGTCCGTCGAGTAGAAAAATCAAGAGTATCAAGATATGACGTTTTATGTGGTAAACTCTACTGGGCCTCCATTACTTGGTAGAGCGTGGTTTGAGCATATTGGGTTCAAAATAGTAGGTCCTAGCAATGATAGGGACACTCAACCAGTGTTTTTCAATAATGAGTTGTCAACGGTGTTGTTACAAGAAGCGGTGCAAAAATTCCCCGAAGTTTTCTCAGATCGGCTGGGCACGTTCAATAAGGGGAAAGTTAAATTGGATTTGACACCTAATGCAAAACCCAGATTCATGAAAGCAAGACCTGTGCCATTTGCCATGCAAGGTGGTGTTAATGCAGAGATCGACCGGTTAGTTCATGATGGAGTTCTCGAGCCAATCGACTACAGTCCATGGGGATCGCCTATCGTTCCAGTATTGAAGAAAGATGGGTCGATTCGAATATGTGGGGATTACAAATTGACAGTAAATCCCCACCTTCTCATTGATCAACACCCACTTCCCCGTGGAGAGGATCTTTTTCAACGAGTACAGGGTTCAATCTTTGCCAAAGTCGACCTTTCGCATGCATATCAGCAGTATGAGGTAGATGAAGAATCACGTGACATCCTCACAATTTCGACAAAGAAAGGTTTATTTCGTTACACTCGTTTGCCTTTTGGCATTGCTTCAGCGCCGAGCAAATTTCTGAAGGCTATGGATGTTTTGCTCTCAGGATTGGAAGGTACGTCAGTCATGATCGATGACGTCTTAATTGGAGCCCGAAATATTGAAGAGTTGTGGACTAGAGTATTCAAAGTACTAGAAAAGCTTCGAGAAGCAGGACTCACGGTGTCTATTAAGAAATGTGAGATCGGAAAGAGCTCAATCGAGTTTCTTGGATTCAGAATAGATGCTGAGGGATTGCATTCAACCGATGACAAGGTTTGTGCGATTTTGGAAGCACCAGTACCAAATGAGGTTACGGAACTCCAACGCTTTTTAGGAGTAGTAAATTTCTTGTCAAAGTTTCTCCCGGATGTAGCGACAGTTCTATCACCACTGTACTGTTTGCTGAAAAAGGGACATTTTTGGAAGTGGAGTAGCGAATGTGCTCAAGCATTTGAGAAGATTAAGAGGCTGATTCAGAAGCATCGAAGTCTTGCTCATTATAATCCAGCTTACCCGATTCGTTTAGCGGTTGATGGATCTGACTTTGGATTGGGCGCGGTAATATACCAGCGATATGCAGATGGATTGGATCGACCATTGGCGTTTGCCAGTCGAACGTTGTCTCAAGCGGAGAAGTCCTACTCTCAGCTACATAAGGAGGGGGCAGCCTTGATGTGTGGAATTACCAGATTGTATAGCTACTTGTACGGACGGAAATTCATTTTAGTGAACGATAATCGACCCTTACTAACCATTTTTGGACCAAAGCATGGTATCCCAACCTGCGCAGCAAATAGGTTGCAGCGGTGGGCACTTATTCTGTCTAACTACATGTATGATGTAGAATGGATTAAGTCTGAAAAAAATATCGCAGATTGGTTTTCTCGAGCTCCACTTTCGGAATGTCCTACACCGAATGAGCCAGACCTATGTATCAACTACATCTTTGACGTTTGCAGTGAACTTCCATTAAATTATAAAACGATTTTGGCAGCAACCAAGAAGGATGGTATCCTTATGAAGGTCCTACCCTTTTTAAAGTTCGGATGGCCAGACAAGGTTGAAGCGAAATTTCAGCACTATTTACGAAAGAAGGACGAGCTGTTTGTGGAAAAGGATATCCTTTTGTGGGGATATCGTGTTATTGTGCCAACTGCGTTGCGACAAGAGGTCCTGAGGGAGCTTCACGCTTCTCATATGGGTATGGTAAAAGTGAAATCCCTAGCGAGATCGTATGTGTGGTGGCCAAAGTTGGATGAGGACGAATAAGAGATCGTGCGATCCTGTCATGCATGCAATGAAACTAAGGATAACCCCCCAAAGGGCAGTTTTAGTACCATGGGAATGGCCAGCGAAACCTTGGCAGCGACTTCACATAGATTATCTGAGACCATTGGAAGGACGCTATTTCTTCGTTATCATCGATAGTCACACAAAGTGGATTGAAGCTTTTTCTACACATTCAATGTCCGCAGATACCACCATGAAAATTTTTGACAGGTGTTTGCGCGTTTCGGTTTACCTGAAACCATTGTTTCTGACAATTATTCAGCTTTTGATAGTGAGACTTTTAAGAATTTTCTTCAGCACAATGGTGTCGATCTCAAGCATGGAGCGCCTTTTTCACCAAAGACCAATGGGGCGGCAGAGAATGCGGTGCGTTCTATTAAACGCAGTTTGAAGACAGCTCTTGTAGATTCTTCTGCTTCAGATTTGGATGTGGCTCTAAATAGATTCCTGTTGGATTATCGAAATACACCTCATATTACCACTGGAGTTTCCCCCGCTCAGGCATTGATGGGCCGTCAGCTAAGAACCAGACTTGACCTCCTACGACCTCCTGCTATGGCTACTAAGGTGCAAAAAGCTCAGGAAAAACAAGTAGACGCTTATCGTGGGTCACCTACAACTACTGATTCCTATCGAGAAGGAAGTTCAGTTTATGTCCGAAACTATCGGCATTCTGGGGAAAAATGGATTCCGACATCTGTTGTAAAATGTTTAGGACCTCGGAGACGCCAAGTTTTTGTGCCATCATTCAATAGACACTGGATCAGGCATGTGGATCAAATCCATGGGTCTTCTTCTGCACAAGTGTGTCTGCCGTCCTGTTCCAGTACGGCAGAACCATCGTCAGCACAGGTGTATAATGAAGCAACTATGGAGCCAACTCAGGAGACTCCAGCCAGTCAATCTGACACTTTTTCGAGCATCTGTGAAGAGGTCCAACTGAGTAAATCAGCTCGCCCTCAACGAATGAAGAAACCAACAAGAAGACTAATAGAAGAACTATAATTTTTTTTTGTTGGTTCTTGTACTTATAAAATTATGTGTTTTGCAATTTGTCAAATTTCAAATTTTTGGAAATTAGAGGGGGGAGAATGTGGTATAGTATTCGATGTATCGATTATAAGTAAATTCACATATGTTTTTATGATCATTAGAAAATTGTGATTCTGTAGGAATAAAGGTTTTTCTTGAGTTAATTACCAACGTATTTCATTAGTGCTGTAAGACATTAATGAAATACACTCTATAAAGTGGTTATCCTTAGTGCGGAGAAAACCTGGCGGTTGAGTAATATCAAGTTACCTCCCTACACAGTCGTTGTAGTAAAAGGGTACAGCTTCACCATGGACTGAACTCAAATGGATTTTAGTGGTACAGTTTTTTTCTCTCATGAATACATTACAATAATACTTTTGTGTAATCGTTTCTTCGCAATACAGAGAACTCACAATTCATTGTTTCGAACTCCACATGGGATCTCAAGTATGATTTAGGCTGTCATATCTGAAGATATGTATAAATTCGTTCGTTCTAAGAAATATCTAAAATAAGCAGAGTTAAAGTGGTTTTATCCTTCCAATCGCTGTCAATGTTTTCTGTCATCCTTCCTCTATCAAGTAATTCTGGACTGCTGTCCATCCTTTATCTTCCAATTCCTTCGGTTCAAATACTCTGCCCATCAGATTTATGTATATACTCCAGCTCACCGTACTGTTGCATTTCTAAGGTCTTTCTTCCTACCTTTGAAATCCTATTCCCTCTTTCAATCGCCACTCACATACGCTCTCCAATTCCAAGTTACCCTCGAATAAATAAATATTATTAATATCGGATTGGGGACAAATATTATCTTATCTTGTCTACACATGAAAAACACTTTATACAAAAGTAGTTCTCATGACTGGAGACCTAGGGACTAGCTTAGCCAGACTAAGATGGCAGGTACATGTAGGGAGGGGTGATCGGATACACTCCAGACCCGACGACATCGACTAACCTGCCTACTAGCAACATGCTAACCCGGCTGTCCGTTGCACGGCGACTCCAATCTCCTCACCTGTCAGGTCGGGTCTCCTCCAATCGTCTGGATCTCTTTGGGAAGGGGAGACTTGCTGTTCAAACTTGTCAACATTGAAATTGAAAGATCAGAACATGTTTGTCTCCCTTCCAGTTCATAGTAATCATATCACTCCTTCAAGAGAACATTTCTACCTAACTTTTCAATAGAGCTATTTGAAAGTTCCAGGTGAGTTAAAAATATAAAAAATTAGGTATTGGCAATGCAAAGCATCCTATTGTAATGATGGTATTGAAATTTTTATTCTATATTCTCTCAATAAATTTTTATTTTAGTTCTAAATTAACTGCTTCGTATTTATATAATTTACCAACGGCAAATAATATCATTATAAATGTTTTAAAGAATTATTCTTACATGTTGTAATGGCAGTAGATGGGTGGCTAGAAGTATATTGCAATAATACTTAAAGTATTTTATTGGCATATTTGATTTGATATAAGAAAATATGATAAATAGGTAAGAGATAGAATAAAGTATAGTTAAGATTAAAGAAGATAGAAAATAGAGTTGTAGTTTATAATGTTAATATCCTATAATCTAATATGTCAATCAATCTATAAATATTCGATCTAGTTTTATGAGAAAGGCACTATGTATAAGCAATGAAAATATCCATAATTATGATTATAAATAAATCTTGAAACATCTGTTAAAGCCACGTAATGTGAAGTTACTAAAATCCAATTAATAGAGTGCATGTATTTTTTATGTATTTTTATGTATAGTGAAATATGGCTTCATCCAGAGTTTTGGAGTTATGCAAGAGAAATAAGAATGTATATCTCCTTATAGATCATTAAAAAGCTGCTCGAAATCAGTTCAAATCGAAAAATAAATTTATTTAGCGAATTTTACTGGGTACAATGAAGTAAAAATGTTTCTTACAGACAGTAAAATCAAAGAAAAACTGATTTAAAGAGAATTTTCAGTGATGTTTAGATATAAAGTTTATATATTTTATAAATATTTTATTTGAAAAGAAAAGATATGGCCAGGACCGGGAATAGAACCCGTGACTTTCACCTCTCCGTAGTGACGCCTCAACCATCTCGGCCATCCTGGCACGTTTCCCGGCCAGCCTTATCAATTCTTTTTACATGACCCTATATCTCCGTGTTCTCGCAATTTGCGATGTATACACGGGGAGAATGTTAAGTGAACATTACTTTATTTTTGGATCTTGTTGACTTTAAGTCATTAATATTATTATAATTTATTTAATTGTTATATGATATAACTTTTTAAATATTTTATTTGAAAAGAAAAGATATGGACCAGGACTCGATCCGGGACTTTCACCTCGTGGTGACGCCTCAACCATCTCGGCCATCGGCACGTTTATATATTTTATATTTTATTATTTATTTTATATCAATAGATTACTGATCTATTGATATTTGGAGATAAAGTTTGGAATAGTTGAATATTTTGTTAGAAATAAGATAGTGATGTTCTCGACGTAACAACTCCAGAAGAAGTTGTGTATAATGATGTTTATCCGAGGAAGACCTTGCCTGGAGCAAAAAACTTCATCTCCTACTCTTTTTTTTTATTTATTTTTCTCTTTTTCCTCCGAAAAGGTGTCGTTATCTACACGGGAGCCATGTAGTGACAAGGAGATGGACTTTTTTGTTCCATGTGCTTAAGAGGGTATCAATCATTGGTTCGAGACACTCCCTGTATCAGCTATTATACCTTGAGGAATAATTTATTTTACTGTAGTGATTTAATAATAAGATCGGTGAAAAAATTAAGCGTTTATTTTTATATTACTATGTCCATGAGTTAGAGAAAACTTAACTCCAAATATAAAATTTACAATGGAGCAAATGCCATGAATGCAAGCAACTACAATCACAAGTTAAAATATATAACGTAGACAACACATATAAGCTAAATATCTATAATACAGTGATTGAAAAAGTAATCCATGGCAAAATTGATATCTGTTATGTTGGGGTGTAAAGTATCAAGAATTTTAAATTAACTAACTTATTATAGATTGAAATGGTCAGGAGGAGCAGTCAAAGATGACACAAAATAAGCAAAATTAATTTTACTGTGCCAACGTTTCGGCTTAAGATGTAGGCCATCTTCAGGGCTAGGAAACAAACAGAGAATAACTTTAGAAAGCATTGCAGTACTTAGGAAGAATGACAGAATTCATGTACAAAATTGATACTAATGATATAATTGTTGTACTAATGTTAGGAATTAAGATAATTTATGAAATAATTAGTGAGAAAAAGTAAAGAGTAAGGTATATTATGTAATAACTGGTGAGACATAATAAGAATGGAAAATGGTTAAATTACAGGTAATAATATAAAAAAATTAATTATTTTTTAATAACAGAAAATTATGTTTTTTTATATCTCATTTGTTATATGATTGGATTGGGAAATATAATGTAGCACGTGTTCAGTAAAATTACAATTGATAATAGGTATTGGAAGGTTGTATAAATATAAATTTAAATTAACACAAATTATGATTTTTTATTTATAGAAGAATTGTAAATAAAGTTAGGATAAAAAATTAATGGATGTCAAAATAATGATGATAGTATGATCATTAATACTAATGATAAAAAATAGTGATACAAAATTGTTATCATGACTACTATTGTTAATATGCCCTGACTAATTCAATCCATCGTTAGAATCATCGAGTCAATTATATTCCACTCTAACTAACTTATTACTTTTTAGTCAATAAAAAATATATGTATTTAATCATTACTAAAGAATATAAGTGTGATAAATGAAATCAAATGTGATAAAATGAAATATATCTTGAGTATTAAACAGCATTAAAACAAACACTTGCAATCGCTGACTTAATTTGATGAGGTGGAATATTATAATATACACGCTAAATTTTAATTTTTTAAACTTTAAATTTATTTATTGAAATTAACAACTTCATTGCACACAAAAAGTAGATATTTTGAATAATAATAAAAATGTTTATTTAAGAAATTATGCAAACGCCAATCATCACATAAATATTGTGAATGATATATATATATATATATATATATATATACTCACTGGAAGCACCCAACTAATGGATTTAAGTTAGAAAATCAAGAGGACTTCTTTTCAGACGCCTACGAAGTTTTTTGGGTGTTGAAGAGGAAACTATTGGGTTTGAATAATAATAGGAATAAAGTTTGTCATGAAAGGCTGGCATCGACTACGGTCAAATCAGCAACAAATGGGATAATGAGGTCATTATGGATGATTTATTCGTATATTGAGGATTTTACGAAGGATTTTGGATTGTATATTGGAGTCCCAAATCTCTACTCTGTAAATCCAAATAGGTCTTAATATTATTAATTCAGCACTTATATCAAAGAATTAATCTTTAGTAGTGATTTCTAAAAGTATTAAATAGTGACTCCTATTTCTTAGCACATTACAGGAGACAAAAAAACAGAGTTATTTCCATCCAGTTAGTCCACATCTGGTAGTATCCCTTTATTTTTGGTCACTCTATGATTACTGGAAGTAGTAATTTACTATTATGTTATCATAAATTTTCATCAAAATTACATTGAAATGTAATTAAAGAGTTCTCGTTATAGGAATGTGGTGGAAATCTGTACTGTTTCCAAGCCAACGGTTGTGCAGGAAGGAAATTTGGCGGTCACGCTCAACCAACGAGTGGTTGGGTGAAAACCAAGAGAATCTGCAGATTTCTGTAGATAGACAGTTGTGTAGGGAGATGATTTTGCCAAGATCACGCTCTATTGCCAGGTTTTTTCCTCCGATGAAATGTAATCAAATTATAGAGGCTGGGTCCATGTAAGGCTGTTAACATACCATATAATTTTCCTGCCTTAGCCGGATTTGATCCATGAATTATCAGAATAGCAATTGAGGACTCAACTCAGTGAGCTACCCCGCTCCCTAAGATATTTATTTTATTTTACAGAAATATATCGTCTTATATAAGACCTAAGTATATCTCGTAATGTTAAAATACACCTGTAATTCAAATACAATTTTCCGTATCATATCAACATTACAACCCTAACATTATATCAAAGTTAGTAGGCGCTGTCGGAATGCATCTGTTACTAAACTGATGTAAATCGGATAAGGGCAGCAGGCAAGTGGCTGTTCTATGCAAATTAATGGAGGGCTGGGGCGACTGTAGCCCGAGTCCTAGGTCCACGTCTATTGATTATGTATCAGCTGCTTACATAGCGTGAGTATCTCATGTATGGGTATCCATGGTTACACTATACAGTATTTTGCTATAGTGGTATATACTAGACTGTGGTATATATATATTTATAAGCATATAAAAAAAAGAATCGTGATTTTTTATTTATTATATTTTGTGTTGATGAGAAAACTGACTGTAACTTTCATTATCACTCACCGAATCACCTTCATTTCTCAGTTAATAGTGCTTATTTTCAAGCAACTAGACTTGCTGAATGAACCACACATCTGAGGCTAAAAGAGCAAGAGTTCAGATTACTCTCAGTTAATTTGTTAGAAAAGCTGATATTAATATTGTGTTTTTGTAGCTATGGGACAGTAACTAATGGGACAGTTCAGGGCTGAATAACTTTCTTTTAAATTTCACCGGCCATTACATTACTTTTTAAAGTAAACCAGCAGTTGTTTCCTAGGAGAATGCTCCAAACATAGGGTATGATTTTGGCCCATTTATTGGCCCATATACCTTCCGGATTATTTTCCTGTCCCAGACAATGAGTTTTCTTTTACTTTCATCCGCCAATCCCCAGAAAGAGTTATAAATAATATTAGGTACAATGACTGGAAAAATAATAAGGCAAGAATGATAAAATAATCAAGGTTGAACGAATACTTTTAAAAGTGTTGAAAGGTTTGAAGGTGATTTACTTTTATTATTAAACGTTAGAGTGTTCTTTTGAGAGGCTAAAGCAGCCCTACGCAGCTCTTCAAGTTTCTGGCAAGTTCCAACGAACCCCCTTTAAGCTGTTGAGGGGGAAAAGAACCATCTGGAAAACAAGGGGTTTTCAATACTGGAATTGAATAGTGCATTACAGAAACCGGATCTGGAAGATAATATATTTCTACATATTGTAATAAAATTGCTAACTGGTAATTTATGTTTGATTGGAAAGAGGAATTGTAATTGACTACTATAAATTGGAATCTGATCCATCGAGTGTAATCTTGGATCGAACTAAAATCTAAAACCTCCACATCTTATGTTATTAAATTACCAGTTATTAATTTGCTATTAAATAATATTAGGGAACATATAAAACAGCAAAATATTATATACTAAACAATGGTATTTGTGTGATAGTTAAATAAAAATCTCGGTAAATAAAAATTCATACATCGCACTAACATTTCTAAAGTGTCACAATTAAAAAATCACTGTTTTTTGGTGAGTATGAAAGAAATGGGTATATGTCTCTTTTTTACTCATCAAAACTGTATCAACCTAGCTCCAGAGCTTGTCTGCCAGAAGGCACTTGTGTCACTCTTAGTCATTGATAATTTTTTTCAATGTAAGTTTCTGACTTCTGTCACTTTAGAAATACTAGTGCGACTTTGTTATTTCAGATGCAATGAAACTGTTAGATTCAGATTTTAAAAAGGGTTTGATTTTGAATGCCTTATTTCATATTTTTATTTATCTGTAAATATCTTTTTTATGTATTATATTTATTGATGTGGTGTATTATTTTAATGACTTAAAAAATCACTTCTATTCAATTATTTAATCTGTTGTTGACCGGAAATGGATTCTGTGGGATCTAGGACCCTCTCGAGACTCACCCAGCTTCTATAATTAGGATAACCAAAATGAGGGGGGGGGGGACTGGCTGTTGAGCGTGATCTTGGACAAATCACTTCCCTGCACAACCTTGTTTAAGAAACAGTACAGTCTCTACCATGTACTGAACCCCAGACCCTTCATAGGTGGTAGTGGTACAGTTTCTTTTTTTTTTTTTAATAGATTGATCATAGGATCGTGAAAAAATAAATAAAATGTTCCGTGTAAAGGATTACATCCTACCCTCTGCACTTGTATTATCTCTTAAACAATTTATTTTCATTTACACAACAATCTTAAGAACTAAAGTCCCTGAGAGCCAAATTATATCTATTTTTCCAAGCTTAACTAAGAATTTCTTTTTTGATGTTTGGCATACAAGGAAATAAAAAAAAAAAGGATACAATCATTTCTCAGACTTTCAGATCTTAGTAATTCCACCGTCTTAACTTGGTTGAGAACGTAATACCTAGAGCCTGAAGATATATGAGAATTCCAAGTGGGAATCTGAGAGCTCTTTACGACATCCTGGGCTATTGGAGGAGCTTAGAGCGGCGTAGAAACGTCGGAGTCAGCTGGGCCGATAATCAATAAGGGCAGGGTACTTTAGCTGTTTTAGGGCCTCCTTTTTCAGAACACCGGTCCCTTCGATAGCGAAGGTGGAAGGTACTTTCTGTCCTTAACCTGAGTAAAATATTGTAAGTTGGTCATACTTAAAATAAAAAAAAAAAATGATAAAAGTGGCTTTAAAGGATTTTAGTTTTTAATAAATAAGAGGGTTTTATATGCTTAAGTGGTTAAGTCGAATTTTCTCCAAAGTTTATTGTACCAAAAGATGCGGTATCGTGTTATTATTGTAGTGAATAATGGGTTAAGTCAGCAACTGTCTTGAAATGGAGTTATTAATTATATTATAACTCCATTTCAAACCTAAAACTACTAGAACGACACGACTATATAAATAATACAATGTTCGACTTCACCGTGGAGCAGGGCTGCAGATATATGAAAAGGAGACGGAGGTTTCTACAAAAAGCTTTGAGTAGATTATTTGGTGGAGATCACATTCCACCGCTATGTTTTACGGAGATCCTCTTCATAGATGCTGGGTGAGCCTCAGAATGGTATCCAGATCCCAGAGGATCGATCAACCACTGTTAACAAAATCAACAATTCATCTTAAAGCAGATTTGGAAACTGGGGTAAGCCAGTAAGCTGCGCAGGAACAAGTTCTCTACGAGCTGAGCTAACACGCTGCTGTTTTATTTTTAAAGATATGCTATAAATCCGTTTCGCAGGTTGTCGCTTCGAGGTGAGTTACAAGTTTATTCGTTCCATTTTTTTTTCTTCAAAAATACAACTTATCGTGGGCTTTGTATGAAGTAAGTAATTGTGGGTAAAATAGATTTCGGTAATCGTTTCTTCAAGAAATAAAAGTTTCAACTAACATCTCGAAGTATAGATGATACATTTAAATATTTTTATAATTTATTTAATTGTTATATGATATAATTTTTTTAAATATTTTATTTGAAAAGAAAAGATATGGCCAGGGCCGGGACTCGAACCCGGGTATTTCATCTCTACGTGGTGACGCCTCAACCATCTCGGCCACCCTGGCACGTTACTCGGCCAGCCCTATCAATTCTTTTCAATGATCCTATATCTCGCAATTTGCGATGTATACACAGGGAGAATGTCAATTGAACATTACTTTATTTTTGGATCTGGTTGACTTTAAGTCATTAATATTATTATAATTTATTTAATTCTTACATGATATAATTTTTTAAAATATTTTATTTGAAAAGAAAAGATCAGTGAAAAGAATTGATAGGGCTGGCCAGGAAACGTGCCAGGGTGGCCGAGATGGTTGAGGCATCACCACGAAGAGGTGAAATAACCGGGTTCGAGTCCCGGCCCTGCCCATATCTTTTCTTTTCAAATACATTATTTAAAAAATTATATCATGTAACAATTAAATAAAATATAATAATATTAATGACTTAAAGTCAACCAGATCCAAAAATAAAGTAATGTTCACTTGACATTCTCCCCGTGTATACATCGCAAATTGCGAGAACACGGAGGTATAGGATCAAGTGAAAAGAATTGATAGGGCTGACCGAGAAACGTGCCAGAGTGGCCGAGATGGTTGAGGCGTCACCACCGGTGAATGCTGGGTGATGAACAAAATAACCTTTGACAGGCTTGACAGGTTCGAGAGGAGGGTGCTGCGAGGAATGTTTGGTGGAGTTTTCGAGAACGGAGTGTGGCGAAGTAGGAAGAACAAAGAAATATATGAAATCTACAATGACCTGTCTGTGTCAAGCTTTATACGAATAAGCAGGCTGAAATGGCTTGGGCATCTCAACCGAATGTACGAAGACAGACAGGTGGTGGAATTATATAAAGGAAAGATCTTCGCCACTAGAGCAAAGGGCCGACCAAGAGCTCGATGGAAGGAGAAGGTGTAAGAGGACATGTGACGGGTGGGGATCCATTTGGTGGAGGACAGAACCCTGTGGCAACAAATGATGAAGCGGCCAAGGACCACTTCGGTCTGTAGCGCCAGTAGAAGAAGAAGAAGAAGAAGAAGTCTCTAAAAGAGCTTCACAAGTTTATATCGCAATCCGGCTGATGGAGAAATTAGCGTTGAAAACTTCGGCAAAATTTCGGCCTGTTGCTAAATAGCGTTGGGTAACTGCCAATCGCTGTTTTGGGTATATACTTTCCCTCATATTTGATCTTGTTTTTAAAGATGATGAGAAACCATACTTAATAAATTATTGAATAAGTTCTCATTCATACGCAAATAAGTACAATAATCTGATTGTTCCTTTACTGAAATCTCTTTAAGATTAAATGGGTGAACATATCCCTATCCAATAGCCAATCCTTTAGCCAAGCGTCTTTTCTTCTTTTTTTGCCAATGCATGGTGATAAAAATTGCTAAAGTGTATACATTAAAAAAAAGGTATAAATCTGCTCGAGAAAAATATAACTGTTCTTATCGCGAGCTAACTGTGAACTGAGTTAAATACTGACAGTAATATTGACCGTGTACTGTGTAAAAATACTGAAGGGTAAAACTTCAGTCTTTTCGTCATTCCAGTCCTGTCAGTAATGTTGACCGTGTATAGGCCCTTTAAAAATAATTAGTTTTAAGTTATGACATTATTCTTTTGAAGGAGCGATATATCAAAGAACGTATTGACAGGGGATAGAAATAACTGATCGTTGCTGTGATAACTAAAATATAACCACCAAGGTATTCTTTAAGAATATAAAATGAAATATATTGGTTCTGTTGCTATTTTTAAACAATTTGCCTTCCTTTCTTTCTTAAGTAATTACTATGGGTTCACGATTCTCAACTAATATTTATTAATGTATATAATAAAAAAATATATAAATGTTCTTGTTAAACCTTTAGTACACGAGGAACTGATAACAGTTCATTTGTATCGCTTAATGTATATTTACTAAATGAAGAGCGACATGATATCTACAGACCCGGTGAATAAGTGGTTGAGTTGGATTTTGTCGAAGAGAGTTAACTGCTTTCAGATAATCGGAATCCTATCATTCTCATTATTTTTAGATTTAAATAGAGTTGTAATATTAACAATAACTCCTTTTCAAGACAATGCCTTACTCAGTCCCTATTCAATACGAAAATAACTCGATTCCGCTTACTTAAGTACAAGCAACTCATTTTGAAGAAAATTAGACTTAACCATTTATTCACCGGGGCAGTAGATATGACTGTTTTACTAATAAATACCGTAATGACAGATTGTGTCATACTTCGAATATGATTGAGCTTCAAATGAAGACGGAAACAACTAATACAATACTAATGAATCGTGATTGAAAGATAAAATATTAGTTTCACTAAAACGTACATTTAACAAAAGAAACAAGATTTGTTTAGATCTAACATAATTAAACAAAAATCAACCCTTATTCGAAGATTTAAAAACCGATCATTAGTATCAATACAGTGATAATTATAAGTAATAATTAAGAATTAAAGAATGATGAAACAGTACTTTATATTGAGCACACAACAATTGAAAACTTAACAATAAACAAAAACAAAAACTGCTGTCCCGCAATCGTTTATCAGTACGCGTATATAAATCATATATTTTGAATTTATTTTGTGACCAAGTTGTGGGATTTTCATTCCAAGGTCCAAATTGATTAAATAAAAAAATCCAAAAAAAAAGATCGGGTTGTTTTCATAATAAAGTTCGTAATATAATCATCACATAAAACGGTAACACCAACTAAAAAATCATAGATAAATAATTAATAAAAAACAAATACCGCAAAGAAAAGATAAGGTAAACAGTAAAATTTGGCGATTACTTGGCCACTGATATGCATCTGCACGTAACGACAGCCCACTGTAGAGTGACTTGGTCACCTGACGGACAAAATTAGCGATAAAAAAAATTGAGAAATTCGTTACAGACACCCCTCCAGCGAGTTAGTCCGTCGGGTTGGATAAAATTATTTAAGTTTAGTTAGGGATGCCAAATGCCTACTATCTTTCAATTCTGATCTCTCAACTTACAGGATCCAACAACCGTACAAGGGCCTTCATATTTGGGGTTCAGTTTAGCAGCAAGTTTATCAGCTGCCGAAGATAGCTGAAACCTCATCTTTAAGACTTGTTCCCCCCGGTGAAAACGATCTTTTCGGCGTATCAAGTTGTATCGACTGCTCTGAACCTGAATTAAGGAAAGAAGATTATTTAATTTTTTTACAGAGAACATTGTATGAATTTTGGGGATTAATGAACGTACGTAATTTGGCAAACGAATGCACTGGTGAAGAAACTTGAAAATTAATTCCAGGATAATGGAAATGAATATTTCCTTTGAATTCTGAGAACAGAAAATGTTTGAAATTTCAATTTACTTTTAAACTGCATAGAAAGAAGTAAAAATACTCAAAGTATCCATTAAATAGAACATTTATAGTTCATTTCATTATGAAAAAACAAAACAAATTTATGTTATAGTTTTCAGTTTAAAGTGGCTCATTTATGATTACATATATAGTAAGTAGAGTATGCAGTCATTTTTATAGATCCTATTAATTTTTTGCGATAATTTTGAAATATATACTAATGTAATTGAGTAAGCAGTACGTATTATGTTTCATTCATCATATGAATGGTACAGTTTCCAAGGCGAACAAGTGCCGTGAAGGAATGGGAAAGTGATGCGTAAAAGTTTTCGTATTAGGGTCTTATTTAAACCTTCAATCAGTCATTCAATCCATTAATAATTTCACTGTTACAAATATCTGCCTCACGAAAACCCTGCAAGATATACCTTGTTGACCTCCACTCACTAGACTCTAGACTCATATGAATGTAACATACAATCACTAATAATCACTTATTACTACCAAGAAAAAAAAATTGAACGGGAATTGGTTGAATTGAATAATATTACTGAAATTATTCCTGATTGAATAACTGCCAAAATTGGCCGTTCAAAATAACTACATATTAAAACTTGGTCACGAAAGCTATTCTTGTAGTTCACCTTCAACAATGGAACTTTCTAAGTGATGGATATAGTAAAATATATGACACTCGAATCGGAATAATAAATGACATCATGTTTAATCGAACAGATCACATTCGAAATCCTTGAAAATAAGTGAATTTTGTATAATAAATTATATATTAAACAAATATTAAATAAATTAATTTTAACCATATACAGATAAGGCAATAATTAGTATTTTTCTGCAGAAAATATATAGTTTCCAAGTACAACTTTTGACTACTTCCACGTTGTCACTTCAACGGACCGCACTGTTGCTATCTAGCGGAATAGTTGGCAACCAACTGCTTTGTATTCAACTGTGAACTTCCTATTAACAATATTTATTAAAATTATTAGTGTTATAGTTTTATCTAATTTATATTTATTATTGTTCTTATATAATAGTCATTTACGGATCATTTTATTTTTATGTATTGTTTACTTATATCTAAGCTTATTTACTGTATTATAACATATGTACTTATTTTAATTTTTAATGTGGAGATGATTAATAAATAAATAAATAAAAATTTTAGGGAACAGAACTCGCAACACTCGCTTAAGACATTTAAAACCCTCGGGAAGTCCATAATTTTAATTAAAATATTTTTTTTAACACTTTCAACAGTTAGGTCGATAGCAATAATAATTTTGAATAATAATCATAAAAAGGAGTAATTTTAATCAATCTGATGGATACTAATCTTACAGTTAAATGCAAAGCAATTAGCTACAACAAAATGAACCATTTTCGTTTGATATCACGGTAATACTCAGAAGATGTAATTAAATGGTTGAACATACATACGGCAAATTCTAAAAAACAAAACAAATAATAAATGTGGTAAATTTCTATTAATCCATTCAGACAGCTAAATAGGAATCACTATTAAAACGCATAACTTGTATGTATTGGACGTGGATGGACACTTCTATACTACTCAAATTATAGACTACAGAGACTTGAGAGCTTTCCCATCAATGTTTACCAAATCAATGTGGACACAAAGGCTTAGTAGATGCCAATTACTGTTCCAAGCTGATAAGCTGATCAGAGTTTCATGTATTTGTAGCGTTTCGTATTAACATTACCAGGACAAGAATTAGCTACATCTAAAGTAAAACATCCTATTAATCGTTGCAACAATAATTATTTCATGGATTCAAAACAATTTGCATAATGAATGTCTCTTGATCTGAAAACCCTGTTAAAAAAATATTTGGGAATTATATATGGGGGATAGATGCCTGAATTAATTTGGACTAATGTGTTCAATATCTCCTTGAACACCCTTTTTATTACTTATTTTGTTATATTTTAACATGTTTAATCAATTATTTTAGAGAGGAAAATAGTTGACTGGATCATAAAATGGAGAATGGAGATAGTTGGGGGTGCTGTCAAAAAAACACCAAATACACTTATTACACAAGGTGAAGAATGTTCATTGAACATTACTTTAATTAGGATCTTGTTGTTTACATCGTTATATTATTTATAATTCATTTTATTTTATTTTTATTAATTACTACATTTTTTATTTTGAAGAGAATAGATATGCCCAGGGCCGGAATTCGAACCCGGGTCTCCCACCTCTCCGTCGTGGTGCTCTACCAACTGAGCTGGCTGACTCGTAATATTCTTCCCCTTCTATACATCGCAAAATTGTGAGAACACAGGGATATGGGATCGGTGAAGAGAATGGATTTAGCTGGCCATGTTACGAGCCAGGCTAGCTCAGTTGGTAAGAGCACCACTACGGAGACTTAGGAGACCCGGGTTCAAATCCTGAACAAAACTTTTCTCTTTAAAATAAGAATTGTAATTATGTGTCATTACTGATGTTCCCTGATAATAAAAACTGTATAAAACTTTCGAAGTATAGACTGACGCGAAATCGATATTTCATTTAATGTACTACGAATCTCGAAAAAAATATTACTAGATATAAAAATCCAGATAGACGTTTGAACGTATAGAACCGTTTACCGAGTATTGGAAAACAATTTAAAGGGAAACCTTGTGGGCTCAGCCAGGTCTCGGAGGTTAGGCTGGAGGGAAAAGTTTTTCACTCTACAACCTAATAGACCTTGTCCAATATACCAGCTCGATTTATTATGTTTTTAATCAACTGTAAAGAGTGAAAATAGAACAGAAACAGAATAAAATAAATAAAAACCTTTACTCTTAAGAACAAAACTGTCTCTTCAGAATAAAAAAGATGCTGTATTATCTTTCGGCATGGCAACTCAGCGCTTTACTACTGAGCTACCCCGCTCCCAAGGAATAAAATAATAGCTTAAAAAAGAAGCTTTACTACAAAGCAATATTATAAAAAGTAGAAAATAATTGTCAACAATTTTAAAATAAAAATACAGTGATAAACAAAAGAATCCATTTTATCTTTAAAAAGCATGAGGTGCTTCTTAAGACATTTTCATTATGTTAAAAACAATTAACATCAAGCATCCCACACTTTTTTACGATAAAATAATTTTTTTATTCATAGCTCAATTCTTATTTTAAACTGATTTGAAAATTAAATTTATTTCCTATTAAAGCGGGTTTTTTAGTTTTATTAACTATTATATATATATTTTTTTAGCAAAACATACGAGATTCGACAGTTGATCTTACCATTAGCCATATGCATGTTCCTCAGGTTAATCCATGTATGTCTTAGTACACGCCTAGTACTTGGCACAAGGCACTACGGATATGAAAAATCGCTAATCCTGAATGAGACAGACATATAAAAATATTGCATTATTAGTTGATCCTTCAGATGTGTATAAAGTTTCAATTTATGTCGATGTTTTGAAGTGGCCGAAAATCGCGTTCAAAGATTGCGTTACATAGATACAGTCATACAGCGTAAAAACAAAGTAACTTGACATATATAACGTAAAAAAATTATTCTTTAAACTTCTTTAGAAGACGTTTCGAGACCAGATTAGTCTCATACTCATGCCCTGACAGTGAAAAAATGAGCTTTTAGTAAAGACATAATATTTCAATCACTGTCAAGATAAGTATATATAAGTATTATAAGTCATTGTAATAGTTTTCCTAAAAAAAATTAACTATGAGGGGAGATATACTATAATAATGGGGAATATAATATAATGAGGGGAAATATAATTAAAATAAATGTATACATCTCATTATATCTAAAGAAAGAAAAAAATTATAATTAAATATCAAAATACCAAGAGTTGTAATATAAAATAAAATATAAAAAAATAAATAAAAATAATGCAAAAGTATGAAAATCCTCCTAAGTTAGAAAACAATTATCTAAAGAAAGAAAAAAATTATAATTAAATATCAAAATACCAAGAGTTGTAATATAAAATAAAATATAAAAAAATAAATAAAAATAATGCAAAAGTATGAAAATCCTCCTAAGTTAGAAAACAAAACACATTAGTACAATATATTATGTATATGTAACTAGCGTCTGATTGGCAAGTGAGCAAGAATTTAAACAGGAGTGTATAAAGGTCAATTAAATAGATTATTTATGATGAGTAAATAAATTTATCTTAAAGAAACGATTAAAGTATCGGGGAAAGGAGTACACGAGTACACTGACCTGCCCCAACAATCTATAGTGATTGCCATAACAAAGGGAGCGAAGAAAATCGATAGCTGTCTCATGTCCCTAGCCTTCACCTTTAATATTTTACTTCTTACGGCCCTCTGGATCTATAAGAACAATTCTCAGGCAGTTTTATTTTCCTCTACAGGGATATAGATTTTTTTTTTTTAAATGAGAACTATGAATGATTAATTTAATCTTCATATAATGTATGTACTGTATGTAAAATATTATGCACATATACTTTATAAATGTATAAAATACGGGAATGCGACACCATAATAGAAAATATTAAACAATATAGTAAAGTTAAAAAGGGAGAAAATACCTGATATAAAAACATAAATATGTAATCTAATTGCATACACAGAAAGAAAAAATAATTAAACATCTTACATCATTATATTAAGATTTTATATTTATGAACCTTGAGAAAGAAAAACATAAAGACAATAACCGAGTTTCCTAGCAAAATAGGCAAGCACTAAAAGAATAAGAACAAAAATATAAAATGAGAATCTCATTAATTTATAAAATAAATAATAGTTAAAAAACTAATAAAAACGCTTTAACAGAAAACAAAAATAATAAGTATATATCTTTTAAGATATTGTCATATCTTACTTTTACCAATATCAGTCAATAAAATATTTAAAACAGTAAACATCAACAATTAACTCAAATATATGTCTTGTGCTAATAGTATTTACCATAATACCTATAGTGTAGAATAATAATTAAAGAGACAAACCCAAATAACCGCCTCGCTATGTGCTCAAAGTGGATGTTCTCTAAGGAAAATAGTTTTAAGAAACCGAAATATAATCTGTCGTTTATAGAGTCAACAAAATCAGTTTCTAGAATTATTACTATTTGTTTGTAGATTTTACATTATTTTATGCTGTTTTCGAAACTACTTTGATTGAAATAATTTAGTCAGTATCAGCTCGATTTTAAATAATATATAAGCGCATATTAATCATAGTGTTTTTTTTTTTTTGTATTGAGAACTAGAAGTATTGTAATTGCGATAAAGTTAGATTTTTAGATTTCAACTGATATTTTAAATTTTGCCATACTTGAATCAATTTTAACTTGATTTTTTTTACCAGTCATCATATTTTGTTTTCTTTTTTTTGTTGTATTCTGTAATATTAGTATCTGCAAAAATGTAGATAACTTAGTAAAAGTTTGGTATTGTACTCCCAGTTATTAAATTGATTATAATGAATTTAATTTTTGTCGATCCACTGAATTATTATATATTGTAATAAATACCATAAATTGATAAATAAATTTAAATAACTTACAAGGAATATTTGGTTGTTCGTCTTGACATTGCTACAACCACAATGATACTACGAGTAACAAGACTGATAATGAATTAAAGAAAAAATAAATACAATATTCCTCTTTCTTTTTCTTTTAAACAGAATCCGTTTTTCGTTTGTAATCATGAAAAACACTAAAATGACGTTTAGCATTTTTAACTACACGGGATGGTTTCGCAATAATAATAACAAGAATGTAATAATTAAATTTAAATAATCTTGAAAACATCTTTTACTCTTAAGTTTAACGCAGTTATACTCAGAAGATTATAATGAACACTCTTCTTGAGGTCCTGAACTACATCCTCGTGAGAAAAAAAAGGAAAATGAAAGAAATAATATTTAAATAAAATTGGGAAGTAAAGAAAAAACAAATAAACGTACAATGGATATTAGATTGGTCTTATTGAAATAAGTTTTGAATGTTGATGTGAAATGTGCCATATGATGTGCGATTTTCATTGAAGTTTTTTCTTGGTATTTTAGAAACTCGTGGCTTTCTATTTTGCCTAAGGTCTTTGCTTTGTTGTATATATATTTATATTATATATATAATATATAGTATATTGTGCCATTCCGCAAAAAGGTCATAACTTAAATCATAGAGTAATGAGTACATTTTTGAAGGTACGTTAAGCTATTTAGGCTCGAATTAAGTTTGTAAATAAAAATTTATAAATATCATGATTGAATCGAATGTACGTAGAATAATTATCGATAAGTAGAGGAACTGCAGTTTCTTGGTGAGAAGACATCAAGTGCTGCACTTTCTATGAAATTTCTCTCCAGTTAGGACGCCTAATAGTGTAGCGTTGAGGCTACAATAGCAAAAGGATGTCCTAGCGAAAGTTGTGGAAAGTTTTACCTATTTGTCTGAGCTAGTTACCTGTAATTTTCTAGATACGAGTATCTATGAGAATTTAAATGTTCCATCAGCTTTCAAGCACAGCGAACTTTTGTCAATTGTACGAAACATTTAAAAAAAATAAAACTGAAAGTGATCCTGAATTAAATAACATTTGCGAGTATTTACAACATAAAATTTAACTGAATCATCGTTTAATCCTTGTTTCATAATTCTAAAAGTGGATTTAGGTATAGTAAAAATAAATGTATAGATCAATTAAATCTAAAATGTTCTCTAATAGTCATAATTTTCAGGTATAATTTATCTTCACCATTTTAATAATTCGCCATCTTAGTCACACAAAATCAAACCTCCAAAAAATTACCATTTTTCAGAAATGAATGAGTGAAAAAAACAAAAATTAAAAATGAAATCTTGATGGTTGAGCTTTAGAGAACTAAAAACGATTAATCGTTTCCTTCCGTGGTATGCTGATGGTATAGTGGTATTGTCGAGCAATGGAAAAAAAATCCATAACAATCAATCAGCCCTACATGAAGAACTGCAGCAGCTGGACACCTGGAAGGTAGACGTGGTATGTGTTGGAGCAGGCGGAGTCAGCTGGTCCAGAACCGAGATACATGGATCAGCTTTTGTAAAGGAGATCGTCAATACTGATCACGGTGGGAGAGGAAGAAATTATGAAGAAGATGATGTGTATAAGTCTTTAAAATTGTTTCAATAGGAAGCAATTCAAAAAACGAATGAAAACAAAATCGGGAGATAAAGTTTGGTGCTGCAGCTGCATACTACGTACTCGTATCTATCATCTCCACCCAAAATTCAATTGGACCACTGGATAGCAAAGGAACAAAGAATTCATTACGATAAGTAAGGACTGTTAAGCATCGCGCGAGGTGGAGGGGAAACCGCCGCCATTTGTAGGTAATTTTGCTGCATATCGAGATTTCCAAATAGTATCTATAACTTTTAACTCGGACAAGCTACGACATTCGTTTAAAGGTCAATCAATTGCTGTCTTCAAAATCTATCGATTATTTACAGTTGCTGACGGTGGATAAAATAAGGTGTTAGAATAAAAAAAATATTATCAAAAATATATAATGTCGGCCTATACTCGTCGAAAAGCCAAATCCAAATCCAGATATTATATACAGTTGGAAAGGGAACCCCAAGTGAAATCGAAAAGTAACAATAAAACACCGTATGACCGAGTCAAGCAGTGCCAAAACCAACTAGTTTATATGGCTTTGAGTTGCCGCACATCGTTAGATGACCTTTATATAATTAATACCCGAAACAATTTCAAGTTTTACCACAGATTTGGTCAGGAGTCTCCTGCAGTAAGAGATGAGTACCAGAGATAGGCCCAACATCCGTTGCTGACACAATTCGCCAAAGTAAAAAAGTTTTGTGATAGTGTTCCTGATCAGCGTTGTATCACCATCGTTAATAATTAATAATATTTTATATAAAATACGTCACGTAAACGTATTCGCGTACAACACACGACCGTGTCCATAACACAGCCACAACCCATTTTTTAATAATCAATTTTGCTTTTGTGATTTACTACTTTTTGAACCACAGCTTTAATATTTAATAGGTTTAAAAGAAAACTTTTAGAATTTCATAAACTTTTTTTAGCTTAGGTATTTTGAAATAATAAAACATTGTACAACAGTTTTAAGCGTTTTTGGTTGACCACTATCATCGGACTTGACCAGTCATCAGTGATGTGTTATTGTAGCCATTTGATGAATGGTATGGTTATGATGATTCTCATCTGGCAGTCATCAATAACATGATGGCAATAGCCCTGGCAGCAAGTGATTAGCATAGATATCCAGCCTACTGCCCACCATTGGCCTCAATGGACCATCCTATTTCACAGTTACAGAGAACCTTTTATATCGACGATCTTCTTACGGTTGGATATTGAATTAGTCAAGAGGTAATGTACAATAGTATGTAATTATAAAATGAATATCTTAAAATGCTAATCCTTAATTTTATGTATACAATCACAGAAGTTATGAATTCCAGTTTTAAATTCTTGTCTTTTATTTTCTTAATGTAAATTTATCAGTTTTTTATTTTTGACAAACTCACAATTAAATATCTAAAAAAAATCTGTATCCCTACAACCCATGAATGCATCTGTGTTTCAGTACATGATAGAGACTGTACTGTTTCATGGACAACGGTCATGCAGGGAGGTGACTTGCCCTAGGTCACGCTCAACGCCTGGGTGAGCCCTAAGAGGGTCCTAGATTCTATATGACCCATCTCCGGCTGCAAACTGACAGAATAAAAGTCTAAAAGCCTGCAGCGGAACTTGAACCAGGATTTTCGGCATGGCAACTCAGTGCTCTACCATTGTGCCATTCTACTCCACAATTAAAAACCTAATAATTATTATATTATTACCTACATAACTGACATTATAGAGACAAAAAATCGAAAGTGCACAACGAGATGTTTCACCAACCCCAAATATAAAACTTCAATATAATGTGTATAGATAGACGTTTTTGAATTATGAGAGGGATGTACATATGAAAGTGCAGATGTCATTGCGAAACATGTTTAAATGTATTGAGGAATAGTCAAAATATATATATCCGTTAAAATCTTAAAACTGAATTTTACAATTACAGTAATAAATATGTAGTCTAATAGTCTCGGTTTATTTTTTTAAAGAATATTCGAAATAAAAAAATTATAGTCATTAACTGATATTTCCACGGGTCAGCGGAGTAGATCAGTGGCTGAAATCCCACTATTTGATAGATTTTTTATTTAATCTCTATCCCAAGACCCTTCATAGATTGTGGTACAAGGTTTTTTTTTTGTTGGTTGGGTAATGGGTTTATTTATTGATGCTTTAGTTGCGATTAGTTTTGCTTATCTTTTTTTATTTGTTTAAAGTGCCTTTACTATTCTCCTGTAATACAATAAGTTGGGACAGACAATCTTTGCTGAAGGAAGAAATATGTTTTCGTGACTTGTGTTGGATGAGAAAAGGATGTTGCCAAGTCGAACCACAAGTTACTTCCTTAGTTACGGCAAGTTGTCCCTTCATCGACAAACTTTGGCAGAAGGGCGATTGCTTCTAACTCAGTTACTGTCACATTCACTGTTAATTTTGCCGGATGAAGATAATTCTGTCATCTACTGCCGTTATCTTCTTCTCGAAGAGCCAACGTCCTGGAAGAATAAAAGATTTACTAGTCAATAGGTAATATACAGATAATTTTATTTTTTAGTTCTATAATGTTTTTATTTAATGCAACAAGTTTTAAAACTTTTTACAAATCATGTATCGCACCAAATATAAGTTTTGTTTGCCATCTTTTTCAGAAAAAAATTAAAATTATTTTGGAGACCTTTAATAACAATAAAAGTTTAGTCACTGGTTAAAACAAAAACAGGAATCTAAAAAATCCTAGTTTCATTTTTCTTATATTCTGATCTTAAAGGCATTCTCAAAAGTAAAGTAAGAATTTATCACATCTTTAAATACATTTTACGCACTATAAATATATACAATATTTTTAAATTCTGATGGTATTTTGAAAAAAAAAATTGAATTATTCAACTAAGCAAATACAAATAAATGAGGTGAATTATTATCTAATGAGGCGAGGCAAAAAAACAAAATGTAGCACTCACTTACCAATAAGGCATTAAATGGTCACAAGGCCATCTTATTTTCAGGCACCTCAATCAGAATGAAGGATGTCATGGAAATATTATATAGTATTCGATTCAAACGTCCAGGGTTGCATCTAGACGTATATTTGAGGAGGGCGTTAAGAACAATCTTAGGGATTTGGGTCTAGGCGGTAATCCGTAGAGATTGGTAAACATTAATTGTTTTTATCCGCATCAAGGTTCACTAATCCATTTATTATTGTAATTACTTTATTAATTTTCATATTAAAATAATTATATTTTTATTTTTTTAAAGAGAAAAGATAGGCCCTCGACCGGGATTTGAACCCGGAACCTTTGTCTCACCGTGACATCGCTCTGCCAATTGAGCTATCCAAGGCCCCTCCCCGGTCGAGGACAAACCTTCTCTCTTTTAGATCCTAAAGCCCCAGTGTGCTCCCGCCATTTTTGCGATGAATACACTAGAACGAAGTTCATTGAACATTAATTTTAATTTAGGATCTTATTGACTTACGTCATATTATTATCCGGTCGAGGGCCTATCTTTTCTCTTTAAAAAATAAAAATATTTATAAATCATAAAAAATGACCAATAATTATAAAAAATTATAAATAATAATATGACGTAAGTCAATAAGATTCTAAATTAAAATTAATGTTCAATGAACTTCGTTCTAGTGTATTCATCGCAAAAATGGCGGGAGCACACTGGGGCTTTAGGATCTAAAAGAGAGAAGGTTTGTCCTCGACCGGGGAGGGGCCTTGGATAGCTCAATTGGCAGAGCGATGTCACGGTGAGACAAAGATTCCTGGTTCAAATTCCGGTCGAGGGCCTATCTTTTCTCTTTAAAAAATAAAAATATTTATAAATCATAAAAAATGACCAATAATTATAAAAAATTAAAATAATTATATTTACCTAATTAATACATATATGATCAATGCATATTAGTTTTACCTGACCATCCCTACGTTCATAGAGTTGGTTTTTATTTAATTAAAAATATTGAAATTGAATAATTAATTAAAAGTATTTCCAACTATGTTTTTTTATACTTCTACTATTATTATTTTTATATTTCTATATTTTATTGGTTTATTAAATTTATATTTATTCTTGGAATATTAAAAGATATTTATGGAAAAAAGATGGTGGATTATCGAGAGCAAGAGATTATTAGAATTTCCTGGAAACCCGTTAATTTATTTAAAATTTCTGTGTTGTAAGCTTCTCTTCTCATCCAATCTATTTTTCAATAACCCTTACCATATTTATAATTGTATAACATTATATAAGATTTATAATTTTATAAAATTAATTCCATAGAAGTATAGTGGGCTTTAATAACTCATATCAGTTTATTTAGAAAAATTAAAACTACAAATTTAAAATTCAATTTCATAATTAACTTTGCAACATGTGCATAAGCTGACTCAAATGATATGTCATTTCAATTACAGTACTTAAAGCTGGTAGAGTCTGTCAAAGAATCTAATTTCTTAATTACTATATATTATAAAATATTTATAAGACTTTACAGTTTTTAAACAGTTGTAAATATAAAATTAAAACGTTATTTCAAACAATAAAAACCATGGAAATATATAGCAAAGTATTTAACATGTAAAATTTTTGTAAAATATAAAAAGAAATATTAGAATATTTTAATGAATTATAATTTATCTCTGAATGGTGACTTTCATTGTTGCGGTCGATGGTACCCGAATGTGTTAATTTTGTACCATCTTTATAATCTACAAAAATTTTCTAACAAGTTGGCTACCAATTCTTTGAATACTATTGGTCCACAACGTGATTATTTTTACGATATTTGGTCGTATCTCACCGAATACATTTTCTAGTTATGAAATAATGGAATCCGTAATCATTTCTTCATTTATTAGCTTGCCGGTGATACGCAGGTAACTATATATTTTTTTTGTCTGGCTTTGTAGAAAAATTAAAGAAAAATTATTTTTATAAAATAATTAGCAAAAACATGGTTTTTAAATCTTATTTTTTACTGAGTGAAGATAATGATATTCAGATTATAAAGAGACCATCAAGTAGTTTAATAACTGTCCATTTATTTATATGATTTACCACATTTAACCCTCAAACGTTAAATAAAATGTAAAAATTAGAACGAAAAATTAAAAAAATTCATAAAGAAAAAACACTGCTTCAGTAACCAACAATAAATCCTTTTTTATTTTTGTAAATCTATGATTGGGATCAACAAAACTACGACAATATGAACAATAATCAAGAAACATGAGAAATGTTAAGTCACTTTGATAATTTTTTTTTTACGGTAGAAACGTGTTTTTTTTTTTTTTTTTAAGAAATACAGTAATGTTTTTCGAGATAATAATGTGCATTTATTAACCAGAATTTCCTCTTGAAACACCGGGTACAATTCATAGTTTATTTACGTAAGTGTATGAGTTATGATGCTTCACCTTTTAGGCGTAAATACTGCAGTTTTTTTTGTAAAAGGATATATAATCAAGGCTGAATCTTAGATTCAAAGCAATTCACTGTGACGTATTTAAATTATTATCTATAATAAACTCAATTTGAGCGAGGAAGGTTTAGAAAAAAAAACTAACATCTTTTCAAAACGTCGGCACTAAGAATAAATAAGTATTCACTTATTTGGTGTTTTTTATGACTGCACCCCCAACTAATTCCATCCTTCATTTGATCTTCCAGTCAACCAATTTCCTCTCATAATTTATCATCATAATTTAATGTTGTTGTTATAGTTTTATGGTAATAAAGACGTGTATATAATATTGTATATATAGTAGCCATTAGCCACAGAGCAGGAAGATGGCCTGGGAGGTTCATGTCACCAGGGGCACAACTAATCATATCGTCCGACTGCTCCTTGGGAAGGTGCCAGCAATGCAGCTGAAAAGAAGTAAACACCTCTCGTCGTTAAGATTTTAAATAAAATACACACTTTACAATTTATTTATATACTTACATATCTACCACACGGAAGTTATTACACAAGGAATGAACTGTAGGCATTTTCTCAATCTCAAGGCATAACTAGACATAAAACAAACACTAAAACATAGTTAATGCTCTAAAAGAAATCTTTTATTTATTAAATCGTTAATTAAAATCGTAGCTCTAAAAGGACCATACATTTTGTATTAAACGCGATTGAAAAAAAAAATGGGAAAAATTATGATAAAACAAAATTGAAAATTAAAAAAAAATTAAATTAAATTTTTTAATGAACAAAAATATTTAACTGAAATACGGTACTACTCGGTAAGTCGTCCTCGGACAATTTGGCAATAAAGAAAGGAAAATAAAATCTAACAAGGAAATAAAACTGACTTACCAAAAACTTGTCGGATCTTGCTCTCTTCACTGACGTCTCGTAGGTGAGCTCACCGTAGCCTACGTCAAATAAATGCCGGTCCTCTCAATTCGGAAAGAAGAAAAAAAAAAGGTATAGGAGAAGCGGGATAACTAACCTAAAGAACTGTAAAATTCAATTTTAGAATTATAATAACATGTGACTATTGCTTTGGAAGCGGTTAACAAAACACTAATTCAGTAGGCAGTGAACAAATAGACTGACCCAGAATTATATACAAAAAAATTAGAATTCATAAATATCAAATACAGGACTAAACATACCGAAAAGTCCTTATTGCTTCTGATACAATCAATTATCATGCTAGAATATTGTTTAATAATATAGAAGAGTGTGAAATGGTCGGTAGTTGCAGACAATAAATTATACACAACACAATTTTAATTTTAATTCGTGACAACGTTTCGGTCAATTTTTCTTAGGCTATCGTTAGAGCAGTGGGGTGTAGAGTACAGCTGTCCGGTTGTTGAGAGTTGTAGTCTAATAGTTGCTTGTATACTGCAATCACCGACCATTTCACATTCTTCTAAAATATGTCCTGTCAAACATTTCCTCATCAGTTTAAGAATAAACTTCATATAAACACTTTAATGACAGCTGACACAACATATGTGTGATAGTTGGAACTACTGTTCAGGTCCGTTCTCACTTGTTTGAAAGAAGTTTTTGGCCGGTACCACAATTTCTGGGATGATTTATGTACACAAACATCCCAGATTTTTACACACAAAAAAGATTTTTAATTTAAATTAGCAAATACGTGGATGAAAACTACTGACAGTAAACCTGCTTTGAAGGAGCGAATAATTAAAATAAATTTGAAAAAAAATAAAAGTCTATATTCAGAAAAAATAAAAACACTTGTATGTGAAATAATAAATAATTACTGCACTGCAGGTTACAAAAAGAAAATGATTTAATTAAAGGAAATAATTATACTTGAATAAAGTTCTCATTAGACACTGAATAATAGTCTTTCAAAGCCCAGTCACTTGTTTACACACCACGTTTTTTGTTCACCACTTCTCGGCAGGTTATATACATGGTTATGTCAGTGTTGCTAAAAAATATTGCTAATAAATTAATTGTTTAATCACTGGCAACACTGACTGTGCCGGGTGTGACCTTCCCCAGTGACAGGTCAGGTTATGTTTGTGGTGTTACATCACTTCCCCCAATGGCACTGTCACAGAATCGGACAGGGAGACAGATGAGGCGTCCACGTCGTGACGTCTTAACCGATGAAGGCTGGTCGACTTCTGTGGCGGGGGCATTTTCAGCAGGCGTCGCTGGTGACGCAGCAATCGGTGGAAGGGCTGGTGATGTGGTGGTTGCGTTGGTGGCGTCCTCCGAGACGTGGGCTGGTTTTAGACGGTCCATTGTGACTGTCGTCTGTCCCGCGCCAAGACCGATGACGAAGGTTTTCTCCCCTCTCTGGAGAACTGGATGCGGCCCAGAGTAGGGTGGTGTCAGCGGCTTCCTCACTGTGTCGTCCCACAAGAAGACATGAGAGCAGGTCTTCAGATTCCTGGGCACAAAGGTTTGAGCTGTGCTCGACCTACGTGTGGCTGGCCGCAGGCGCTTGAACTGTTCTCTTAGATTGTGGAGGAATCCCTGTGGCTCGTCGGGTTGGGAGGTTGACTGCAGTAGCTCCCCGGGCAGTCTTAAAGGTTGCCCATAATAACAACTCAGCCGCACTTGTGGAGTTGTCGTCCCGTAGAGCAGCTCGCAAGCCTAGGAGGACTGTGGGTAACAGTTCCGTCCATGAGCTTGCGTCGATGAGATGTGCTGTGAGGGCAGTCTTCAAGGACCTATGCCATCTCTCAACAACCCCGTTGGACTGTGGATGATACGCGGTAGTCCGACAGCGGTGCGAGCCGAGTAGGTTCAGGAGTCCAGTGAACAGCTCGCTCTCGAACTGGCGGCCTTGGTCTGTGGTGATCCGAGCAGGGACACCGAATCTACAGATCCATGTCCTGTAGAGGGCTGAGGCGACTGTAGTGGCGGAGATGTCCTCGAGGGGTTCTGCTTCAGGCCAGCGGCGGCAAAGGTCCAATTATGTCCACATGAACATGCTCAAATCTGCCGGCTGGGGCGAAGATACCTGGAGGTGTTACCGTGTGCCGGTGGATCTTCGAGCGCTGGCAGGCGATGCAGTTCCGCGTCCAATTCGCTAGATCTGCTTGCATGGCTGGCCAGAAGTATCTTTGCGACACCAGGCGACGGGTCCCGCGAACACCAGGGTGGCTTAGGCAATGGAGCTTCCTAAAAACTTCCAGACGGAGGGATGGTGGCACATAAGGCCGGGCCTTTGGTGTCGAGAAGTCGCAGAGAAGTTGCTTGTCCAAGTGCGGGAGCGGATATATATATATATATATATATATATATATATATATATATATATATATATATATTTATTTATAAATATTTTTATTTTGAAGAGAAAAGAGAAATAATGTAAATTTTAAAATAATCAAAAAAACAATTAATAAATATATATATATATATATATATATATATATATATATATATATATATAGAGAGAGAGAGAGAGAGAGAGAGAGAGAGATTTTGGATTGTCCACCAGCCTGATGGCGTCGCCCCTCCCCCTAACAGACGAGGAGCGCGCCACTTCCCAAACGGGCAGATAGATTCAATGGAATTTAAGTGTTAGAGACGCGTTCGATCAATTCAATCGAATAGAGTGAAAGAGAAGTGAAATTTCATTAACATATGACATGATATGATATGATATGATTTGTAACCTAAAAATGATTCTTCGTAGTTGTGTTTAAGATTTAATAAAAAAAAATAGTTGATCGCGAATTCGTTCAATCATTACAGAAATCCCCAGCATATATATATATATAAGTTAAGTGCCATAGCCGGGTAATGGTAGAGCTTAATCCTACTGAGAAGATAAACAACTCCCAGATAGTATATAAGAAGGATTAGTTTATCAATAAAGTCAGTTATAACCGATCTCTCTGTGCGTTCTCATTTCAAGCCTTTTCTTTTTTTTAGTTTATGTGTCTCGAACTCATTAAGTGGTGCCGAAACCCGGGACACGGATTAAAAGCATAGGAAAGAAAATTTTTTTTTCCGTTTTCTCGTTCGTTGTGCTATCTTTCCATTCGTTGTGAATAATACTTAAGTGCGCCAACATGAATGATCAGGCTCCGAGCATCCTGAGGCCTGCGACCTTGACGCTAGATCCCCCACAGGCGGAGCAGATGATCCCTGAACTCCAACCTCAGGTAACTTCCTCCTTAGCATTAGCGCGGGCAGACCTAGCGAGGCAGGAAGCTAATAGAATTGCGCAAGAAACTAATGAACTAGAAAAAATGAAATTACGGAAGGCCAACGCGCAAGACATCAGGAGAGAAATTTCTGATTTGGATAAGTTCAACGGCGATGTCGGCGAACTCAATCATTTTATCAAAGGTGGAGATGGGATCATGGCAAGCATTCAATCCCAGGTGGCAGCGGATTTTCTAGAAGAACTAGATGCAAAGAGATTGCGAGTGGCCCTGGCACGGCGTGTCCGGAGAAGCGTGCTGAACTTAATTCAGGCCGATGAGGATACTGAATGGGCAGTAATTAAAGAAAAGGCTTGAAATGAGAACGCACAGAGAGATCGGTTATAACTGACTTTATTGATAAACTAATCCTTCTTATATACTATCTGGGAGTTGTTTATCTTCTCAGTAGGATTAAGCTCTACCATTACCCGGCTATGGCACTTAACTCCCCCCCTCCGCCTTCGCCTACTCCAGTGGAGTAATACAATGTGCGGAACAAGAAAGTGGTTGTATTCCTATAAGTGTAAAATTTTGTGTTCTTATTATTATTAGTAGCTATTTTTGTTTTTCCTTTTGTTGTTTTATTATTCTTGTATCTTCTTTATGTTCTATATTATCATTGTATGGTATTTAATTGTACATACTGTAATTTTGTGTGTCTGGGAGCTGTAGTGTTGTACAGGAGCCAGCTCTGCTATTCGCCTGGACTGGTCCTTCCTTTAGTTTCCAAAAGTGTCTGGAAACTGGAGGGGGGGAGTTAAGTGCCATAGCCGGGTAATGGTAGAGCTTAATCCTACTGAGAAGATAAACAACTCCCAGATAGTATATAAGAAGGATTAGTTTATCAATAAAGTCAGTTATAACCGATCTCTCTGTGCGTTCTCATTTCAAGCCTTTTCTTTTTTTTAGTTTATGTGTCTCGAACTCATTAAGTTATATATATATATGTATATACACGTATATAACCTTTTACCATTACAACCCATGGAGGCTCTTGGGTTCAGTATGAGGTGTCTGAATATATTCCTAAGACTATACAGTTTCTTGGACAACAGTTGGGGAAGGATGGTATTTGTTCTAGATCAAGCTCAACTGTCAGATCCCCCCCCTCCTATTTTGAGTACCCACTTTATACAAGCTGACTGAGCCCGAGCCCCAAGGTTCCTTAGGATCCATCTCCCACCGCTAACTGATTAAATAAAATCTGCCAGCAGCCTGATTTGAACCAAGTACCTTTGGCATGGCAACCCACATATCCACACATTGTATTATACAATATTAAACTAAAACTATATACAAAGTTTTTTAACTTAGATTGTCAAAGACCATTCATAAACAGAATAAAATAATCCATGCAATCCCCACAAGGGAGGACTATAAGCGCTCATCCTGATCTGCAGGGAATATAGATTCGACCAGAGCCCCCGAGGGCTGAAACATTCCCTAGCAAAGCAATAGGGCAAAGGAAGGCTGAGAAAATTGAATTGTTTGAACGTGATACAGATCTGACTCTCTTCAACAGCTAGAAGTGCAACACTATAACGATATTTATCCAATTTCTTGGAATAAAAAACAATTAAGGTTTGTTTTTTCACTTTTATGTTACGAGTTATTTTTTGTAAATTTTAGGAATCCATTTGAATGCTCATATTGTTTAGCGTAAGCCAGCAAGTTGATTTTGGCCACGTTTCGATATTTTCAAGGTGGATAAGTGAAAAAAATATACTTGAGAAAAAACGCAAACTTTTCAACTCTCAACCGCCTAGTTTTTTCCCAAATTAAGGGTGCGCGTTTTATAGATTCTGGGTCTTCAAATCACACAGGCTCCATATATGACTATTAACAGATTGAATAATTTATTTGTCACAGCCTATGATCTTCAGCATAGCAACTAACTAAGTTATCTTTATTTATATTAGAATTATAGGTAACTAGCTTATGCCCGCAGCTTCGCTTGCGTGAAATTTGGTCTGCCAAATTAAGTTTCGTGAAAGATCATTTAAAAAAATAATTTAATTATTTTTTTAAAATATAAGTTACTCGTACATCCAAAATTTCAGATGTCTAACTTCAAAACTGACGGATTCTATACAAGCTTAGAACCCCATTATTTTAAAGGGGAAACCCTTAGGGTGGAATAATCCAAAGTTCTTTCTTAAACTGTACAAAGAACCTATCTACAAATTTCATGATGCTAAGTTCCAAATTTGACTTTAACTATGTACTATACCGGGGGGCACATGCCCCCGTGCCCCCACATAAATCTGTCCTTGCTGTAGTCTAAGATGTATAACCTATTTTACTCAATAATTTTCATCCAAATCCGTTCAGTAGTTTTTGCGTTAATGAGTAACAAACATAAATACAAGCTTTCGCATTGATAATATTAGTAGGATATCAAAATAATAGTTTCAGTCATGTTCTTCCTGTTATTTTAACAACTATGATCATGAGATATGCGTTTAATTATGTACTATAATGGATTCTCCACAGTAACCTAAAAAACAGTCTGGTGGGGGCATGTGCCCCCGTGCGCCCTCCCCTAAATCCGCGCTTGCTATAGCCCATGTGTTATTCTGATGTATAACCTATATTACTGTAAAGTTTCATCCAAATCCGTTCAGTAGTTTTTGCGTGAAAGAGAGACAAACATACAAACTTTCACATTTATAATATTAGTAAGATTTATTCTTATGAATTATATCTTTTTATTTTATTGTTAAATGTTATAATTTTTTAAATATTTTATTTGAAAAGAAAAGTGAACCAGGATGGCTGAGGTGGCTAAGCACGACGACGGACACGTGGTAGACCTGGGTTCCTGTCATATTATTTCTTTTCAAATAAAATATTTAAAAATAATTAAAAATATGTATTCTTATGGTTTTTTGAGAGTTCGGTTGTACTTTCGATAATCGCCTCCGATGACTCACCTCAACATGAAATAATTCTGAAAAGTTAAAAGAAACGCGTTCTGTCTGAAGAATTAATTATATCGTCAAATGGATACGTCGATGACAGCCTAATAATGGATCTCAATGCCGAATTAATTTGGAAAAGTTTTTTTTTTAGATTAATTTATTCATATTTACAACTGTAATAATATTACTTCAAGTAAATTTGCTGATATGAACAAATAGCATGAAAACAAAAAACACTTGTGGAGAAACTACCCATCGGGTAGCACTCCAATAATGTTAAAATGAGGATTTTACGTTGTTACGGATTTTGGATTGTAAGGATTAGATACGAGATGAATTGGATGGTTTAGTGTAGCCCCAAAGCTCAACTCCGTATGTCCAAATAGGTCTGATAACTGTCATGTAAATGAGTCTTTTGTGATTAATTGGGAGCTTAGAACGTTTGTCCAGTAAATGTTGAAGGAGGCGAAAACGTCGAGCAGTTTCTTGTCTTTCCAGTCTTGTATGAGGATTCCTTGGAAAAGTTAAAATTAATTTTATCTATTCATGAGAAATATCATGCCCTTTCAGTTGTATCGCAATTATTTTAATGTTATGCTACTTAGTATCATACGGGTTTAACTGCTTCATTGACAACGGTTCTACAGGGAGGTTATTTGTCCTAGGTCACGCTCAACCGCCCGATTTTTCTCCCTTATACCATATTTTTATAACATTTCATAGAGGCTGGGTGGATCCTATATGTTCCACCTCCGGCTGCAAACAGACTGAATAAAAGTACTGTCTGCATCGGGATTTGAACCAGGAGTTTCGGCATGGCAACTCAGTA
Organism: Arma custos; assembly: GCA_037127475.1. Lineage (NCBI taxonomy): Eukaryota > Metazoa > Arthropoda > Insecta > Hemiptera > Pentatomidae > Arma > Arma custos. Next base: position 186,204,041 of record CM073759.1, read on the forward strand.
CTCTAGCACTGAGCCACTCCGCTCCTCTATAAATATTTTTTTTTTTTTAATTCAATTTATTGATATTTACAACTATAATACTATTACAATAAGTAAATCTGCTATATGTACAATACGACTTCTATAAATATATAATTATATTTATCCAATATCCAAAAACCAATCACATAGTTATAATAAATAATATTTTGCATTTTTAATTTTCGAACGGTTTGAGGATTAACAAACTTATAATAACTCTTGGTTATCCGGAATGCCATTAGTTGGCACTAATCGAGAAAGGATTTGGACCTTATCCAAACGGGTCGCTTTTCAAAATAATACAACAAAAGTTTCAAAATGTGGATAGTTGTGAAGATATATCTTCTGAATTCACCTCAATAAATAACAATATCTTCAGAAATACATGTATGTTTTCTAAAATAATAATAAACACTCATCTTAAAAATTAATTGATACAATAAATTTATTTATGTAAACAAATTTTTCTAGTGCAGATTTTAGGAATTTAGCTCTGAGATCTTATATACAACCATGTATATATCGGTATATATATGATCGTGTAACGTACATGCGTTACGTTGTATACATATCTTTTCATTTTGCAAATCATTGAGACTAAAATTTTCTTTTTTACATTACATCGCTTACATTAAACATACAGACTATGTATATGCAAAAATGCACCACCTTACTTATAAGCCCAAAGCTCGAATCCATACCTGGGGATTCCTCACTCTTCAGGGCTTTGAAACTCATCAGGCTGCTGGAGACAACACAACACACAGGGAACAGAGTTGCTTCACCACTTGAATCAGTTGGGTTCTAGAACAATATAAATTTAATTTTGTCTATCTCTCCTATGGCGTTTCTTGGTCACATGGCTATAAATGTTAAGCTTGTCGTATCTTCGTTGTAATCATTATACCAACTAATTTAAAAATTGGAATGTGTAGTGAATTAAAAATATGCATTCTATGACTTAGTGATGACTGACTGATTTTGTGATAATGAAAAAACAATGACCTACATAATAACGTTAATTTCGAGCAAAAAAAAAAAGATATCCCATAGTTATGGATTATCATTCAGTGAATTATAATTTAATACTAACCTACATAGGCACTAATTCAGCTTATTACAAAAACTTGTACCACTACAACCCTTGAACGCCTCTGGGGTTCAGTACATGGTCGAGGCTGTACTGTGTCATGGACAACGGTTGTGCAGGAAGGTGATTTGTCCTACATCATGCTCAATCACCAGATTTCCCCCCCCCCCATTAATTGGGTACCCTCTTTATAGAGGCTGCGTGAGCCCTAGGAGGGTCCTAGGTCCCATATGATCTATCTTCGGCCGCTAACAGACTAAATAAAAGTCTTGGTAGCAGCGGTATTTGAACCAGGATTTTCGGCATGGTAACTCAGTGCTCTACAACTTATTATATATGCTGTATATGTATATATATATATATATATATATATATATATATATATATATATATATATATATTGGTTTCTACTTATCTTGACTGTTATGGAAATTATATTGTATTTTAGTTCTTGAGTTTCAGTCTTTCTTGAACTTCTTAGGCTTCAAGAAAGACTGAAACTCAAGAACTAAAATACAATATATATATATATATATATATATATATATATATATACTACTGCTTTATTTACTATGTATGATATACAATTGTAGTTGTTTGTTTATTCATTTAAATTCACAACACACTTATGCTACTGTATAATATATTTCACAACTTATTCTCATTTAAAATTCCATAAAATTAAATAGTTAATTTTGTAGTAGAAAATGTACAGTATAACGCTTTTAAGAGAATATTAATCAATGCCGATTATTATGATATCATTTAAAAAAAATGAAAATAAGTCTTTATATATCTTATTATACTAATTTTGTTTATAATTTGTAAGTCTTTATTTTAATTGAATAACATATTATAGGTCTTATTTTAATATTTATTTATTTGTATCTTTTACTTCCTCTTATGTCATTTATAACTTGGAGGAGGCTTGAGGATATTTTGTTAACTTTGAATAGATTTTTTATCATGCCGATTATTAGCCCAGCGTTGGAGGCCCCGTATCTCCCAGGAACATCTGGTCTCCTGAATATTTATGTCCCCTCAGGGGAAAGGGCGACTGGGTTTTATATCTGGTACTGGGTTTCCCCCAACCTGGAGGACCAGTGGCCACCAACTCCTATGCCAAATAATATATTTTTAATCTTCTACTTCTAATATTGTTAATAATTGAACAACATATTTTTTTCTTGGGCTAAATTCTACTCATATTCTGAATAGCTTGAAAAATCGCAAATAAATAAAATATATTATAATTATTAGAAAATTTAATACATATTGCTATATATTGTCGGCACTGATGCGGGCGGCAAACATGAAAGGGAATATGTTTTGGACAAAAAAAAGACCTTTTGGTCCCCTTATGGAGCTATGGTCCAAGATGGTGGAGAAAGAGGAAAAGGGGGGCAAGCTACTACTAAAACTAGGATGAAGAAGTCACTTTTGAGATAGACACAGAGAAGGAAGGTACTCTGGAGACGCAGCAGGAAGAGAGATCTTGCAGAAGATGGAGAGTCCCGGAGGCGAAGAAGACCGATCTGTAACGCCATCTACCCCAGTTCACAGATAAGTTTAATTTATTTCCTGTAACGTATTTTATGGCAATCCCTTTTATAGAGCAACATCTGAATCATTAACCTTGTTTGAAATTGAATAAATAAACGATCCTTATTATAATTCTATTGGTGCTTACATAACCCAAATACACTATTTATTTATAAATAATATATTGAAGGTATGATAGATGAGTAAATTGGTAAACACAAGAACAGACCAAGAAGGAATTAAGATAAAGGCATATAAATAATAATTTGAGTACTCATCCTAAATGAGACATCTCAAATATCAACCAATATATTCATAAAATATTTAAGAGTAGAAACATAGCAATATGTTATAATAATTTAATTGTTGATTAAGCATTATTAAACCCGAAATTAATTCACCAACCACAAGGATCCTCCTGTTGTGGTCGCCAGGTCCTGAAGATGCCAGCTGATCTCTGGCCAATTCACACTGCTACATCTTGGCTAATGTTCGCTTTGTTATTGCTCTCTTCAAGTCCTTAATTGTAATTGTTGAGGTGGGTTCGAACTATTCTCTTACAAATAGAACGAATAGTAGTGCTTGCACCAAAATACTAGATTACAATGATACGATTTCTGGCAACATGAGACGAATATGTTCATTAAGTTGATTATAACTAGACTTTAATAATATCTTCCTCATAGTATGTTTTGTGTTACAATTAGGCACAGCTAAGTATGTAAAGTCATTTCATATAAAGATCCCAGTGTGGAGACCGGCTGTATACGATAAATAATTTATTACAATATTTATTGATGCTTAGACCTCAGCTCTATAATATCGGACCCTTATTTGCAGAAAACTTTATGTCAGATCTCCTAGTTCTAATATTTTGCTAAGATCCCATTAATTTTGGCTCAACGTCGTTACTGGCTTGTTTGGCTTATTGATTATCTTTTTCTTTTTTTATACACTTTATTGAAATATTACAATCTGCCACTTGTGGGCACAATAGTGCTAAGTAACTTACAATCATTCCATAAAATAAAACAAAAATAAAATAAATAAACGTAATACAAATATGTACGTACGGAAAAATATCTCTATGTGGTAATAAAAACAAAATAAATGGAAAAATGATAAAAAAATAAAGTCTAAAAATAAAATAATTACTGCCTGGGGTCCCCGAACTAAGCTTCTTCGAAATGAGGGCATAGCAGGAGTCTGGGAGGCCCCTGCCCCCTTTCCCTGCATTAATCGCCAATGGAAACTGGTTAAGGGCGCATGACATCACACACACACACACACACACACACACTGGTCGTGAGAGGAGAATCTGGCCAGTGCCAGTACTCCAAATAACATTATTACAACAGGTCTAGGAGCCATTGACGGTTTAGGCGGCGGGGTGGGTTATATGGATGTGTGGAAGTAGATAGTGACTGTTGATATCATTTTGGAGACTTTTATTGGAGGCATAATAAGGAGTATTGACAATAATTCTCAGGACTTTGGATTGAAAGGATATTGATTATCAAATGGGGAAACTTAGATTCCTCCTATTTTTATGTTGCATTTTGATACATCCAGCAATACATACATTGTTCCTGATCTTCTTCCATTTATCTTTTATGACTAATTATTAATAGAAGACTACTAGTTTTATAAAAATAATGTTTCATATTAAAAGCCACTAGTTTGAAATTTGCATTTTGGATAGGTTTGGAATTTATTTTTTTTAAACATGATATGGAATCCAGTTCAGAATTAGTTATCCGATAACTCAAAAACATCTCCAGAAAAATTCCTGATGACCATTTAAAAAAAAACTGTACCACTACAACCCATGAAAGGGCCCGGGGTTCAGTACATGGTAGAGAGAATACTGTTTCATTGACAACGGTTCTACAGGGAGGTTATTTGTCCTAGATCACGCTCAACCGCCAGATTTTTCACCCTTATTTTGGGTACCCTACTTTTATGACATTTTATAGAGGCTGGGTGAGCCCCAGGAGGTTCCTAAATCCTATATGATCCATCTCCGGCTGCTGAAAGACTAAATAAAAGTCTCGCCTGCAGTGGGATTTGAACCAAGATTTTCGTCATGGCATCTTAATGCTTAAGCTCATTTAAAAGATGATATATTAAAAGTTGTGTGAGTAAACAGACCACATATTTATCAATTATAATTATTCGGAAATAATTAACTATTATGCAATAATTAGCAGCATTATAACATTGGTAAGTAAGTAAATTAGTATTATTTATTAAAATTAATTAATTAAGAAAGCTGTAATTATTTTATCAAGAATCTGATACGCCAGTCTAGATCATTTTTCCTATTCAGTGACAACTACTAAGTACGAAATATCACGTAATGTAGAAAAAAAAATAGATTAATGTTTGCTGAATGAAAAGGCTTATTTCCAAGGAGGGTTTCAGAGATGAGGTGACTATATTCATAATTAAATTGTTCATATTTTTTATCCTTGATTTGTGACGTCATATTTCAATAAATCATTTTTTGAATCGCGAAGAGAAATGATAGTCTTAAGCCAAAATGCAAAATAGCCTGAATTCTGGAAAAAGGATTGGAGATACGTCACTTATCTTTTGTATCGACGAAATGTAGCATATATATTGTACTCGATTAATTATCATGTAAACTGCTGCAGTTGTAAACAAGAATAGTCATATATTTATCGATTCCTTATCGATCCTTATCGATCGCCTTGACCTCAGATAAGAAAGATTGTTGCGAAATTAATAATCAAGGAAACAAGAATTGCTATTTATAACACGAGCATATAAGACGATGGAAATATAGTGCATGAATAAGCGTATATTTAATTAATCTGCGTTTTATTCGTGTGAGGAGATTTTTATTGCTGGTATGGGGAGCTCATCTATCACTGGATTGGAGGGCAAATAGAGATATAATGAACGCAATATTAAGTTTGATTTAAAATTTTAGTTTTTACAAACAGTATGTAAAGTCTGTATTGAGAGTACTAAGTTGCTATGTTGAAGGACCAAGTTCAAATGCGGCAGTGGCAAATTATAATTATTCAATCTTCTAACAGCCAACCTCAGAGGCCCTCGGGATCTGCAGACCCTCCTGGGGCTCACCCAGTCTTTATAAATAGTGTCCCCCTAATTGGGAGAAAAACCTAGTGGTTGAGCGTGATTTTGGACAAATCACCTCCCTGCACAACCTTTCTCCTAGAGACAGTAGAGTCTTTACCGTATTTAGTCTAAACCTACACTGAAAAACCTAATGTGGTACAGGGCTTTTATACATACACCTTGTTATTTTTATCGTTTTCTTTTTTCTAAATTGCGATTCATGTTTTATTAAATTTTGATTTTGATCCTATTGGAAAAAGTGTAAGTAAGAAAAGATATAAAAAGAAATCAGATTGAATATTAAAGATTTTGGCCTTGTCTTGACTTTGGAGACCTAACTTAGTATTGTTGCACCGTTTAGTTTTTAAAGGAAACTTTAGGAACTAACCACCCATTTAACTTTTCTACTTAGTTTTTCTCCTCTTCTAATCCAACCACGTTTGCTACATTTCTTTTAATGTCTTTATCTTCTTTTTTAGTGATCGTTTAGCTGGTAAGTATTTCTTTTGTTATTCATTATTTTTATTTACTTTATTTTTATTATTATTATTATTATTATTTTTATTATGTACTTTGTTTTGTTTTGCAGCTTATGACACGGTGCCTTATCTTCTTTTCCTTAGATCAGCCTTTCATTGCTTTTCAGGTGAATCGTCTTATATACTTTGATCCATATACATTTATATTTATCCATATATTTTATAATGATATAACGATAATAAATTTAATAGTGATTTAGCTCAGAAATATTTATATGTTATATATGTTATGTTGGGAAAATACAAATAACTTATTTCACTGCATTTCAATAAAAATACATGGATCCAATTTGCAACCAGTTTTCCTTCTTTTCTAAAAAAATAATGATTAAATTAAAAATATAAAAATGAATAAAATTAACGAAGAATTTTCATTTTAGTAAAGACATGGTGACAAACATATTAAATTATATGTTGTATAATTATTTCCGTTTAATCGAACAATAGTTTCAGAGTCAGTCAGTTCTATAGTTTACTAAAAGTTAGTTTAATTCAATTCCCACTGATAGAGAAAGCAATATGAATTCAGGTGAAAGATGTTCATGAAAATTCGCATGCCAAATTTACGATGTGTTTAAATTAAACAAATGGAAAATAATTTAAATTGGTACAACATATGACAGGCTTTAAATACTTAAAAATATTTTTTTATTAATAATTTTTAAGTAATTAATAACATTTGTTGGAGTTTGAATATTAACAAGTTATTATTTTTGGTAATCCTGGAGGAAACGTAGGTCTTTCAATCATTGACAATATTTAATTTACTATTTTTAAAAATAAAAGTTCTAATAAAAAGGAAATTTTAGATTTATTTGAGATGTCCAGAACTCAAAAACTTCTTAGATATTCTTCCAAATAATATAATAAAACAATGGTAAAAATAATATAATAAAAAAATAAAACCCTCCCAAAAAAATTTAGGTTACAATTATAAACGAAGTGTGCCGTTGGATATTACTCGATGGGTCTAATTTTAATTTGTATTTATTAGAATTCTTATAATTTTATTAAGTATTGTTAAGAGCCAAGGAGCAAATAGATTCTTATATTTTAAAATATTTTTGACAAATCATGTTGAGAGAATGTGGACATTTTTGCGACTAATTAATTCTTGGCCGAATGCTCAGAATGAAACCGGCATATCAGCCCACTCCATAATTCAGTATCGCTGTTTTACACTTCTGTTTTTTTTTCTGGTTGTTTTTCAATTCTTATTTATTTCCATACTTGAAGTGGTTATTTCTAACTTCGACTTATAATGAAAACACAGATAAGATAGGGTAATCATGTATAAAAATAGCACCAATGAAAGCCATATAAGCTACCAATGACCTCTCAAAACCATTTTTTTTATTTATAGTTTTTTTTTTTTCAAAATTTGTAATCTGAGATCTAGAAAATATCGACCAAAGGAAAGACACAAAACTTTCAACTTAATATAAATTTCAACTTAAATAAAAAAAAATGCATTAAGTGCATTTGATTATATTCAATAGATTATCTATAGCCTGGACCCATAAAATTTTGGAGTTCGTGAAACTAAAACGTTGAAGGCCTTTCTGGAAAGAGTCATATTTATAAATAACATATTGTCTTCGTTTATTTTATTTTTTATTTGCTGTTACTAATGCATTATTATTTGGGAGCCAGTTAGCACATTAGGTATAGCAGGTCCGAAACCGGTTATGGCACATAAACAAAATTAACAGCCTTGGAATCTACAGACCCTTTTGGGGGTACATCCAGCTTCTATAAAGTGGCTAACATTTAATTTGTGAAAAATCCTGGAAGTTGAGAGTTGTCTTTGCCAAATTACTTCACTGCACAACAGTAGAGTCTCTACCATGTACTGAACCCGATACCATTCGTGAATTATAGTAGTTCAGGTTTTATTTTATAATTTATTTATAGAAATTTACAACTGTATTATAATACAACACGTAAACACAATTGATGATACATACATGAGATTAGAAAGAGGCAAGTAGAGGAACTACTATTCGACAAATTCAACTTAGAAGTTTCAAGTTAGAGACCATTCTTTTCAAACAACTCGGAGGATTACAGAGAATTGAATTGAAGTTGCTAGGGTTGAAACTAGTGGGAATAAATTTGATCATGAAAGGGCTGGTATCGAGTTCGTGGCTAATGAACAACAAAGGGATATTGAGGTCATTATGGATGGCTTTATTCATAACATGGTTAGGAGCATTAAGGATTTTAGTGTGGAGAGAAATTCGAAGACTTAGTGAAGCTCTAAAGCTCTACTCCGTAAGTCCAAATAGGCCTTATAATACTCGTAGTTTTATGAGTATTTTGTAATAGATTGGGAGCTTGTTAAGGTTTTTTAAAATTTATTATTAAATAAACGCTGATAAATAGTTTTCACCAACATTACATACTCATCTCAGCTGGAAAAAATCATTAAAGAGGAATAGGTGTTAAGAATGAGGTCAATCACCAGTAGTTGGGTAGCAAGCAGTTGATTACGTTCAATAGGAGTTCCTGCTGGGGCGGAAGTCATCAAGAAGGGTTCTTCATGGGCTATGGGGGAGGGGCTCATGGGCCCCTGGTGTTCATGGGCGATAATTGGCAGGGACCCTAAATGGGCCCTGCTAGGCTTTCTTATTGTTCTACTGAGAATTGGGCGTTGGTAATTCTTGTAGTTGCCTTTAATAGAGTACTATATGCTGGCCACAATTTTAAGCTTATTTATTTTTAAAGTTTTCGTGTCCTCAGTTTTCCTTACGGCCCATTATTTTGGGCTAAATTGAGCTTTTATTTTTTTTTTCTTGTAGGAAATAATCATTATTGACATACCCTGAATCATTTTATAGTAAATACTCTATTAAAATGCAACGGCCAATATTTTTAATCCATTCAACGGGATCTCCCAAATAATGATACATTAATAACAGCAAATAAAATATAAAAGAAACAAAGACAATAATTTATTTGTAAATATGGTTCTTTTCAAAACGGACTTTAACGTTATATTTTCAGGAATTCCAAAATTTTATGAGTGCGGTTTAAAGATAATCAATCTATTGAATCTTGTGAAATGCACTTTATTTTCGAAAAGTTTTACTGTTTTTTTATTTTATTTCAAATTCTACTTTGAAAATAAATGAAAAATAAACAAATTATTGTAATTTAAAAATGGCAAATTTTGGGAAGGTATATAGAAGAGCCACTACTAACATTATTAACTTCTTTTTTTTTTTTAATAAATATCCGTTTAGTTTTTAAGATTTTTTTTATAACAGTTTTTTTTCTATTATTTTAAATTTTAATTATTATAATTCTATAACCATAGCTAGTAGGTAAAAAAATCATTTTAGATTAGTTTAATTAAGTTATTAAAAAGTACAATTTAATAAGAAAAATACTATACCCACAAATGTTTCCTTACAGTTATTAAAAATAATTGTAAAATTTTTCATGGTTGATTAAATCTACTAAAACAGATAAGAACTTCTATCCTTTTTAATCGGCCGTATTTACGTTAAGAATATACTAAATTATCTTTTAATAAGTATATTTATTTTTAAAATGTATTTTTTATAATTAATATAGTAACGTAATTAGTTATTACTTTTGTAATTAAAAAAAATTATATTGTGTTTTTCTATTTTGCTTCACTAATTAAAACAGTACTTGTATAGCTTTTGTTCTTTTTCTTTCACAGAATCCCCTTAGCTACATTAATTAGTCCAGAAAGGAGAAAAATAATTTTCACTCTTCTAAAATAATTATTTATAAGCTACCGAGCAATTATTTCATAAGTCTCTGAAAATGTTTCGCATATTCTTTATTTATTTCTATATAATTAATAAAATAAATTAGTTAATAGTTTAGCTCGAGAAATGTGTTTCTATAAAATTTGTTTATATTTTATTATCTTTCAACTCCTAAGCCTCTAATATTTGTCACTTAGTTTTGTCCCCACATAATATTGCTAAAGTATTTATATTTTTTAATTCTTAGAAATTATATACTGTTGGTTAGTAAGAAACATAATTAGATGTGATGAATGTAGAGTTTAAGTATATTGAAGGGAAGTATGTGCATGTGTAGTAATTGTAAGAAATTAACTGAGTTATTTATATTTTTTAAAGCTTGATTGCTTTCGTGAGATTCATATTTTATTTTCTTGTTTTCTTTTTTATGCGAAAATTGCACTTTCAATATAAATTTAACCCCGGTGAATAAGTGGTTTAGACAAATTTTGTCCATATTGGGTTAATTGTTCTGAGGGAGGCAGAAGAAAGATGGGAGAATCTTGTCATTCTCGTAGTGTTTAAGTGACTAGGTCAGTCCTTGGCTTGAATTATTTTTTTTTCTTAGCCCCTTGGATTTTATTTTTTTTTTATTATAACATATTAATAGGATATAGGGGATCTCTTTTACTGCACCAGGTGAATTTTAAGAGAGGATTGTACATTGAATTTTCTTAAGTTTAATTAGATGGTAGGAGTAGGAGATCTAGTGATGGGGCTCACTAGTTCTGTCTTGAATAGTGGGTTCGTGCAGTGTTGGAGGCTCTGAAAGAACTTGATATGCCTCCGTGGATGAAGTCCGGATGGAAGATGGATGGAATCCGAGGGTGTCGTGTATTATGTCTGATTTTGTCCTTTGTTGGGAGTTGTGCCTTACTATAAAGTCTCAGTATAAGGTTTTGAAATTGTTGGAGCCTCTTTGAAGTTGTTGGCGAAATATTATTCAATATAGGCGCCCCATAAAGGAGTGCCGGTCTAATAACTGCCTTATAGATCATTAGTTTGAGGAGGGGTGATAAGTTCGGTGAGGTTAAAAGGTGGTTAAGTCTATAAGATTTTAGACCGATTCTAACCGATCTGATCTACTTGTTACGGTGTTAGGATAACGTCAATTGCCGATCGAGGTTATTGAGGGTAATAAGTTATCCTATTGGCTGGTTTATTTATTCTGAAAATCACTGAAACTGTTTTCCTGTAATTTTAGAACAGCGTGGGGTATTACACCCTAGTCACGCCGCTCACCACAAAGGGTTGAGGTTTCTTTGGCGCATTGTCACTCACACTATCACTCAAAGTAGAGCATTCGGCATGGCTTCTTCGGATTGGTCCATTCACCATCGTCTGCCTTGGTGTCAGTTTTATTTTTCCTGGCTGACTTGGCTATGTTTGATTTTGAGTTGGCTGAAGTAGATGCTGACTCTTAACTATTGTTTTTATGTGTGTGGGCTTGAATGGAGATATTGCTTATATTATTATTCTATTTCAAGGCAGATTATGAGAGTGATTCCTCAGTACAACTGATTTCGGATAAAATTCGATTATATTCACCGGAGCTGCATATATAACCAAATGTGTTTCAGTAACAAAAGAGCGGTTTTTTTTTCATTTTAATCTTCTCTCGTGTAATATATTATTATAGTTTTTATTCAATATACAAACATCAGATCTTATTTTAGAAATGATGAAGAGTCTGAGTCTTTAACCAGGCTTGAAATCGCTGTTATATATTGTGTAAAATGTTAAAATACTAAAATATATTGTTAATGAAGGCTCTTCACCATTCATCATCTATAAAGATAAAATAATGAAATATTACGTTTAAAACTAACTAAGTTATAAGGGTACATATGGCGATCCTAGAGTTTCTTTGTATGGCGTTGTTTATTGGTTTCTTCTGAAGAATATATATCTGCATAAATAAGCAGGGTGTAACCAGCTCAATCAATCAATCAATCATAATCCACATATCTTGACCGGTCCGTCACTAAAGGCTGGATCGAACGTCAGTGGAAAAGGATACAGTGTAATTGGCCAGGCTGAGACCAGTTAGCACGTTAGTGGTTACACCTCTGAGTTACCAGTGACCTGGAAGCATTTTTCACAGTTAAAAATAAGGCTTTTTTATGTAACAATAATCCTAGGGTAATTAAAATATTAAATAATTTAATATTATATAATAATTAAGATATTAAGGTACTAGTGTTGCGATTTTGATAAAATAATATTGACATTCGGAAATTATGGAGTTATGTTTTTAATCATTTTTATGTTTTATGTCATTGTTACATTTTAATTTTTTTATTGTTTTTCTTTCATTACTGTTCAGTAAAAATTCTTCCCACGCAAGTTATTTATTTTTTTGGTCTAGATTTCAGTGATTTCGTTGGTATTATATTGATCTGTTTTGTTTCTCACTATTTTTTTTTAACTATCAATGAATTTATCTATGAATGAACATTTATAAATTAAACAGTCTTGTCTTGTTATCTTGATACACATCCTTTCACTCCCGCAGTAGCAAATAACTCACTTAAAACTAATACAAGGATGAAATAATAAAATAAAGCGTAAACTAAAAACTTTATTTTCGACCAAAAGTAATCTTTGCTTACTATTATATTAAGTCTCGTTCCCAGCTTTTAAATTGCTCCTATTCTTATATGGCCATAAATCAATGTCGTTCCTGCCGCACCGGCTGCTTCCTGGAGGAGTACTGTGGTGTGATCCCTTAATTTTGCATTGATTGAGGTTGATTTTTTTATTACAGTGATTCCCTGTGAGTTTATTAGGTTTTTGTGGTTTGATGATGTTTCTTGATCAGATGTTGTGTTTAGTTATAGTATCTTCTAGATATTTTAAGTGACGAACTCGTACCACCTTCCCATATCAAGTTGCAATAGGGTGGTCGTTTGGCTTTCTTTCTATATACTTAGCTTATAAATATGTTATTTTGTTCTGCGTTTGTATTAATTGTACTATTAATAATAAAATATATTAATTGAAATAGTAATGTATAATACGTAATTATTAAAATTATTTTACAATATTTTCACTGTTCAATAATTATTTTTCACTGTAATTTTACACCAGAAAATGTTTACATTTCCGTAAAACGTAACGTCATTTTATGCAACTTAAAAATTAAATACAAACCAATTTTTAAATAATAATACTCATATGCACCTACGCCTCACAGATATATTTTTCAACAAAAATGTCGCATATACAAAACCTCCATTTTATTCAATTCAATAGGATTGGTATCAGAAACTCGTTGGCACGTACACATCAAAAGATTACATACCGACTATTGACAACCAAGTATCGATAACATATTTCATTAAAATCCCTCGTAGACATTGCAATAAAATGTCATTAGCCATATCAATCATATTTGCTTATTGACACACTTCATACAGGTGAGTGTAAAAATAATAAAGATCTATATAAAAAAAAGACTTTTAAAAATTCCCCTTACGTTTAGCGTTAAATATAAAGTTATCCATGCAAATTTAATTTTTTATCGATATTTTCTTTTGGTAAGATTTTGAAGCTAAATTATAAATGTAAAACTGTATTTATCTTACAAAGTTTTGGATTTTATGAACCAGAATAAATTATTATTTCCAGAGTTGGAATTTCGGCATTTTAAACCGTTATTTTGTCTTCTTTTTATCTATTCTGGCTTCTGAAGGTAACGTATGTCAAATACTTGTCTTAATGGAGAGATAACTTGGAAAAGAGTAGTAAATTTCTTCATATATAACCTCTAGATACAAAAAGTAAACAGGAACATATATCTTTAAAAAAAAAAATGAAGTTATCAGAGTGTAAACAACGAAAAAACTATCTGGGTTAGGGACTGCTGGGCGTTGAACCCCCGCCGTGGCCAGGTGAAAGCGCTTCTCAAGGTTCACTCACTTACAACACAGCTTTCCTTGTTCGCCTGTCATCCGCATAGCGTAGTATCTGCTTATTGATTTTACTTTGAAAATATATTATAAGCTTATTTAGTATGTAAATTATGCATAGTATCAAAAAGGTTCACTAACAGTATAATTTCACACTTATATTTCAAAATCACATTTAGGGAGAAGTCACAACCTAATTCCAGTAACGAATTTGGACAGATCAATTTCAAGATACCAAAAAAAGATTTTGGGGCTGTATATTTAACCTCTTCATTGAGATTAATTCCCATTTTTTACTTTAACATTAAAAAATTAAAATTTATGCCTGGAAGAAAGATTAAAAACCTACAGAATCCATGCAGTTATAAGCTTGCTTTTTTAAAAAAAAATTAACTATAGACTTATTAATTATTGAAACCACATCGCTTGTATTTGTATGGTGTTCTTCTACATCCTTCATAAAAAAAAAAAACTGCTGACGTTTGAGCATTGGCAGATGGCTTTATGAGAGGAAAATCGATAGACCAAAATAAGGAAAAACCACGGATATTCTCCAGTAAAAATATTCACACACACCCTGTCTATCGACTTACAGAAAGCTTACGATAATAAAAGATGAATGAGTGAAATGGGAATGCTACCATATTTAGCTTGTATGATCAAGGACAGTTACAGAAAATTTGATGAACATGGCTGGTACCTTTGAATTCCTCAAAGATGATGATGCCTCCGCATATAATATTGGAAGAGCTGGAATTCAATGTATTCAAAGATCCTTTTTGCGCATTGAGTTATTGGGTTATTTAGATGAGATACGGACACACGAGTAGATTCTTGACTTTAAGTAAAATGGAGAATTTTAATTGCAAATAAATGTAATTATGAGAAGGAACAAAAATCTTTCTCAGAGTACTAACGTGCAAATATATAACATCCTAAATATATCTATCAGTGTTTACTTATGCCTCCTAATATTAGACATAATTTTGTTCAAAGAAGGCATTTCTGCTAAGATTTCAAAACTATGGGGAGAATAATAAGGATAATTTAAGGCCAGTGGAATCTCAAAAATTGGCTAGAATGTTGAACTAAGAAGGTTTTACAAAATTGAACTAAGAATAACTAGAATGTTGAACTAAGAAGGGTTATTTTGCAATTATTGTTGCAGTAGGATCAGAGTAACAGTAATTAAAAGAATAATTGAAATAATCATGGATCACACTCAAAGAAGAATACCGGATGAAGGTGTTAATGGAACTAGAAGAATTGGAAGGCCTGGTGCAGAGGTGAATCGATGGGGAATGCAAGGTTCACCGCACCTAACTGCAGGAGGGCTCAGATAGATTGCCGAGATTTTTTATTTTTTTTTTTAACTTTTGGCCTTTTTATTTCTGTTAAACTAAAAATATTGCGGAACTAGATAAATATAATCGCTGCTTAGGCATATTGGGAAGGAAATAATCTACTACTGTTACTAAATTGTTAGGAATAAGACCAAAATAGATTAGTAATAATTAATAATTAATATGTTGATAATTACACTTTCAATCGGAGAAATATTCGTATCATGTGTGAGATAGAATGAAGCAACGTATATGAGCTCCAAAGATTTTTTTTTTAATTTATGGTACACTAGTTTATTAACTAATTATTTTGTATTTCACCAATAAAATTCATACATAACATAAAATTCATTATATTTTTTCATGTTTTAATAAAATCATTTCTCTTATATCTTCTTGATTTCTTTTCACTGGAGTTATTCATCATTAAATATTTTATGATCTGACTTTTGTTCATTGTATTTCTTTCTACAATTTTTGTTTAAATAACCTGATATATAAACGTTTGCACAAATAAAATAAGTTATATTTATTTTTTGTAAAATTTATTGACAGCAACTACTTGATATTATTGATAGAAACGTTTAAAACGGTCGGGGATTTTAAACATTTCTCAACTGATATGATTTATAGATTAGCTCTGAATGATATATAATCTCATATTATCGAAAACTACGATAACTGTTATTAATAAGTAAGTTGTTTTTTATGAACCTATTTTTTTTTCTTTGTTTTACTATATTCATACGAATCGGTATATGTTGGTGCCCTCGTTTCATTAATTCATTTTTATATAATACAGCTTATACATGTGATGTATCTATTCTTACAGCCCTAATATATTCAGAGTGGTAGATTGTATTAGTTTTTGTTAGAATAAATATGAAATAAAAAAGAAAATATTGTTTTTGCACTGAAGAAATAATTCATCACCCCTCTATTGCATAAAAATGTTTTTACTGATGTAATCTTTTATCAGCTTTGCCTAATAATGGAGAAACTGTCATTTCTTTGTCTATTGTACTCAATCAGTTAAATTATTAATATTTTTAAAAAATGGCAAATCACAAAGCTACTGTTCCTTCTGTAACGCATTACACAGAATATGTCTTGGATTTTAAGTGGATTGCATCCATTTAAAAAGTAAATTAAAGTACATCTTATTTCAATATTTCGATTTTAGTACTGCTATGGCTTTACAGAGAATGCATGAAATAGGATTAGGACATTTTTATTATGTTTCTTTTTATCTATATAACACAATTAAAATAAAATAAAAAAATATTTCATTTTTATATCTAATGCAAACTACTCCATATGTCAAAACAATATCAAGTGGCCAGACTGAACTTCAATTTCTAGAATTGAAATTCTAAAAAATTCTAGAATAATATCGAAGTAGCCCTACTAAAACGTTAATTAACTACAGTAGTACAATAACGTGAACAATTGTATAATTGTAAAACGGGGTTTGGTGCTCCGTTCGGTGGGCGGGTGACCATTAGTTTAAATAACCGAAAAAATCGTAGAATAAAATGATTGTGAGAATAAAATATGATTCATAAATACTTCTTGGGGTGCGGCGTTCTGAATTTATTATCAAAATTAATGACTAGCATTGCTTCAATATTACAATGTCCGGTGATCATAATAACCCAATAATAGATTAGATATATTAATTAATATAACTATGTACGAAATTTTGAATATTACTGATTACTGGAATATGGAAATGAATGAAGAAAGGACAGAAAGCTAATCTATAATTCTCAAAGCAATCATTAGCAGTTCCGATCGGGAATCAAAATTGGTCGGTTGGCTTTCTCCAGATAAGACGAAATCAGAATCACGTTTGGATTATTATTCCAATTAGACCAAAATCAATCATCAATAACATCATCTTTTTAGTCGTTAGTCATTAAATATTAATGCAATCGATCGCTTAAAATGTGGCTTGAAGGAACGTTTTGTAATTCTTAAAACCTTTATATTTATATATACATATTAACTGTGTTGGTTTTACGCAAGTGAAACATTGTCTCTTAACAGAAAACAAAAATTAGAAGAAATCAGAAAGCAAGAGACGAAGATCATCAGGAAAATCCCAGGAGTAAGACATCCCCAAGATGGTTATAGGCTACAATCAATCAAAACAACAGAATACGCTTTAAACATTGAAATGGACATTAGGAAAAGACAAATAAAATTCTTTGGACACCTCACGAGATTACTAGAAAATCGACTTCTAAAAAGAATATTAAATTATGTTAGCTCACTTAAGAATTCAACACCTTGGCTGGACTAACTTCGAAAGGACCTCAAAAACGCAAACATATGCGCAACAGACATTTTAGAAGACACCAATCTACACACACTTCAGATGCAAAGTCAACAAGTGGAGAGCTACATCAGAGCAACCAAAGCAAAAGCAGTGCAGACCGAAGTGGTAGGAAGAACGTAGGAAAGCCTTTTCAGAGAGAATGAAGGAGTATTGGAAGAACAAGAAGAACCCAAAGAATGCTTGATTGAGTTTGCTTAACGTCTTCTACAGTTGGGAGAATGCGCTAATAGTAATAACAATAATAATAATAAAAACCCTAGTTACCTCCAAGAATTTACCTGCAAATGGGTTCAAGAAATGTTTAATTAAATTGTAAGGAAAAATAATGTTAATTTATTACTGAAGCTACGCTGCTCTTGCCAAAGTAATAGATCTGCGAAATAAATATTACGTTCCGATTGTCGAGTAATTTACATTAATTGTTTTCCTGTCTTGAAAATCATAAAAAACAATATATTTAAACGAATTAAGGTATACTAGTATACCGTTGCCTAATTTGCAGATTTCATGTTAATTCGGTAGAAAATTGAATATTCAGTTATAATTAAACAAATTAATCTGCACTTTGTTTGAAAATGTTAACATTAAAATAAAATTATAAAGAATAGTTGAATGAAGTAGCATATGAAAGTTTATTGATAAAAATAAGACCCGAATTTCTTGAAAGTTCTCAAAGTTATAAACAACTGAATATGAAAAATGTCCTATAATCTATTTTAACAATGTACATATATGATGGCTACTTATATAAACATAAAAGCAGGTGACGCTTGACAAAGTTTAATTTGTTTTTTTTATAGTGTTAAGAAGTAAATGGAGAGAATGTGAATAACTGTAAGTACCATTACTTACACTATCCTCAGGCCCCTGCGCTTCCCGTCGAGAGCTATTGTTTTCTTATCAGTCAGTCACGTCACAGGTTCCTCAGTCAACTCAACCGTCACAAACCCATTCCATCACCTGGCATTTTAGTCAATATAAACATTACATTTTTCGTTCTTTTTAATAACTCTTTAATATCGAAAATCGTTTCATCAATTTATTATCTATTTATTTATTCCAATCTGCATATTTTATTTAACTAAAACATGCTTATGACGATTAAAAACTATGAATTATACAACATAAAGGAACAAAATGTAAAACTACAAATATGAAAATATTAAACATTTTATCAAAGTGAGACGTTTAGCAATGACATAGATAAACTCGATATATATCTTATGTTGACAACAAACTGTTTCCTCATACACCTACGAAAATATTGTTACGGGCTACTGGGTGTTAAAATGAATTAAACTACTCATTAAATTCAAGATACTAGTATTTATTAACAAAGTGACAAAAAAGAATACAATTAAATTATTAAACTAATATAACTATACAATAACAATATTCTAAATATTTATTATAACCTAGGCCTATTTAATTACTAAAATAACATAAGATATTACCAACTCTAAATGACTTAACTATTTACATAAATTTGTAAGAACACCATAAAATTACGCTAGAGCTTATAACTACAAATTAACACTTACAGTTCACTAATTAAAGTCCACCGACCGCAAGAATCTCCAAATATAACAAACTGACACACAGTAATAAACAGAAACGGTTTATTACACTCACAAGACTGTCACAGTCCACTGATACACTTATTACACTGGCCGGTTCAACACTAAATAGTTTATCACACTGACACTCACTTATTACAGTACATCACAGTGCCTGGTCTAATCTCTGACTGACTCGCTCGAGGTGAGGGATGTATTTAAATAGGCAAGGCCGAACATTCTAGAACACGGAAGAAGGGGGGAGAATATTCTGGGATTGTCGAGAATCTTCTTGATCTATTCCGACAAAGAAGAGGCGGTTCTACTATGTTCGAGAAGGTTCTAATCCAATCTTAACTTCTCCCACCGAGGGGTCTAAGACGCTAATCCCTTTTTTCCGTCCTTCTCTCAGTGGCCGTAACAATATAAATAACTGGCTCAAAAATTGATCTTGCGCCAAATTAAAATCCAAAATGCATCATCAAGTATTTCAAAATTATACAGTTATTGCTTTTTACTTATTCCATAAGAGTTACGATTAATAAGAAAAACAAATTAAATGGACTCAAGTATGGTCAAAATGTATGCAACTGAAAATCGAAAATTTTACTATAATTCCCTTTGCTACAAATACGATGGTTAGTTGCAGCTAATCACTAATATACGTCATGGCTGTATTAGTCAAAATGGATTCAGGGATGGAAATAACAATTACATTAGTTAAAACCTGAAAATAAAACCATTACATTACTGCCTTTACTGAATACAAATATTGATAAACTTCAACTTCTGAATAATTCTATTGTTTCATCCTTAAGGGGTCCTGATGAGAATAAATTTATTAGTAAACTATATCTAGGCGAGGAAGGTCTCAAAATAAAAGTTGTAGGAAATGAAGCATATGTATTTACAAACATCGTTGCAATAATTTGAGCTCAATTTAATTGGTTCACTACCAATTAAAACTAAGTAATTAGTTGGAAATCGATTTTGGATTGTTAAAAATCTTTTTATTAAGCATTTTACTATGATAATAGTATTAACATGATATATAAAATTATTTTTGAAAGAAATAGAAATGGGGGAGAAATACGAGATCGTTGCATGTAATAAACTGTCAGAAATGCTTTGTATTTTACGTATTTTTTTGACCATTATAAATTTATTTAAAGCTTAAGGAATGTAAACTCAGAATACATCAACAAGATAACTTTCTAATTTTCGGCATTGCTCCACAGACTCACAGAAACGACTAGTTTAGACTACGAACTTTTCAGCAAAAGACACCTAGAATTAGCAAATAAGCACCTTTTTATGTTAATAACTAAACTTTGCAGACTGACTTTAACTCACCTCGTTGGACTGGTATGTTTTTCTTTATTAATTTTTATATCATCCCTTTATACTTCATTTCTTTCATTCTTCCTACTCATTTCAACTTTCACCAATAAATATTTTTTCAAATATTATTATTTGTATTACATTAAAATAGCGTAATCATGTAAAAATCATATTTTAATTTTTTTATTTATCCAATATTTTTTAATATGTATTATCACTTTTAATTTTACTAATAACATAGTAATCATTATATTCAAATAAATGTTTTTATACTATTTTTTTATATATTATTATTTGTATTATATATAGATAGCGTAATCATATAAAAATCATATTTTAAATTTTTTATTTATACAATATATTTTAATATGTATTATCATTTTTAATTTTACTAATAACATGGTAATCGTTATATTCCAAAACAAAATCATATAACTAAATACATATGCAAATCATAATTTTCTGTAATTTAAATATTTTTACAATATTTTATATATATTGTATTTTTTCATTACTAGGTTTGCTGATTGCCAATTTGTTGTCCTTGACAGGTGTGGATATATATATATATATATATATATATATATATATATATATATATATATATATATATATTTATATATATATATATATATATATATATATAAATTATAATATATATAAAAGATAGCTTTATATTCATAAAGGTTATGCGTGCATGCGTAAGAAGTTAAATGTTTTTAATCCTTGTCTGGAATCATATTTAAAACAGTCATTGATACATTTTTACATGTATTTATACATTTGACATGTATTTATATTATACTTCATAAATATTCATTGTCTGTGTGTTAAATCAGTGATGTATCTCAATAAACGGATCATTGCAGGCATGAGATACTTGGAGTTGCAAAGTCACTGTGTTTGTCAAGTGGAACATAGGCCATGAACTAATTCTAGCGGTCCACTAACTGTTAAAATAAGTGACTGTCGAATCTGAGTCTAAGGTTGGAAATAGCAATGGCGAACAAGGCTTCTACAGTCAAAGGATTCGCTGACAACGCACTCACTGTTGATAAGATTTTTCGCCTGATTCCACGTCCCGAGGATCAATCAGAGGCTTCTGGGAACTGAGGGTGAGCGGTGTCAGCGGAGCAGGGGATCGATGCAACCAGGAACGGGAAGTTTGGTTGACGGTTGTTGACTTCAGTCAACAAAGGGTCGTCATTGAAAGCAGGGGTGGCCAATCCAAATCATGTTGTGGGCCACTTTGGAAATCCATCATAACTCCTCGGGCCAGACATAAAATTATGTATCCCTGTACTAGATTTTGACCCAGCGTTGACATTTTTTTGGAATTCAATGAGTTTTAGTTTGAATTAAATTCCTCTAATGATATATCTCTATTACTTGCATGTAAACGAAAAAAGTAATAATAATGGAAATAATCGAACATTGCTATCATTAAATGATTTTATAATTGTTTATCTTATAACTCAATATGTGAGTTACTGAATATACAGATTCACGAATAATGTATTTTTTTTTAAATAAAATTGATTTCACTACTTTAACCATTATAAAATCCTTGATCTAAAGCATAGTAATTTTTTAGTATCTAACGCTGCTTCAGAGGATGATAAATCTTGTTATACACGGCATTGACTTAATGCGATAAATCGAATTGAATTCTTATGAGGCGATTTATTTTAATCTTATGTTTGGTATTAACGATTAACAGCACAAGAATCGGGAGAGAGAACACGATGGCATTTTCCAAAAAATAACTAAGCCAAAATAGTTTTCCGATTTTATTCGATACTAAAGTCTACAAGGCGCTGGTGTTATTTCATCCCGCACGACTTGTATGCATATATATTTATATACACCTAATAGAAACTATGTTTTTATATTACAGGGAGTACCATCTGATTAATCTCAACAAAATCTTAATCACATTCCTCCCTTAAAATGCACCTAGTGCAGTAAAAGAGATTATTCCATGTATCTTTATTATGTTATTTTCAAGAAAATAGTAAAAGCCAAGGGACTAGGGAAAAAATTACAGGGAGAAATATTAAATTAGGGTAAGTCCGGGAGTGTTGGACCACATTTTTTTGGACGCTCAATAAATTTTATTTTTCAACTTATTAACATTATTATTTCAGCATTTGTTAAAGAATTTAGTGTTATACCCTTAAACAGTTTATTTTCTAATTGGTAATTTTCTAATTGCACTATTTTTTATTTATTTATTTATTTATATTATTTATTTATTTATTTTATTATTTTTTATTTATTTATTTATTTTATTTTTTATCTATTTTATTTTCTAATTGGACATGTCCGGGTGAGATGGACCAGTGGCTTGGGAGAGATGGACCAGAGAAAAACATTTCCAAAGTTTTTCCCTGGTCCATCTCTCTCTGGAAATAATGACTACAAAACAAGTATAAATTAAAAAATGTGTATATTTTACATAGTAACACATTTTACATTAGCAAAAGAATCAATAAATAAACCTTTTAAATCCATCAGGTTAGTATAAGACTTAGTCTACTTACTTGTTTAGGTTAAATTACAAAATAAATCTACCAAACTGAAATGAAAAAAGCTCTTCTTGGCTGGTTAAATAAAAGTATGATAAAAACAAAGTTGTTTTGATAAAGCAGTAATAATAAGCTTAAGGCCAATGGTTTCTGCACTGGAGGCAACAGGATCAACTACGCCGGTTGGCGCACAAGCGATAGTGTGTTCTGCTTCGACAATGGGCACTGTACCAGAGACATCGGGATCTAGGTATTACAGACATCGGGTAGTCTGGTATTACAGTTATATCTAGAGGCCACAAGCTTTAAATCCACTCACACCGTTTTGTACACCTGCAGCTTTTGTCCATGCAGAGTTGAGAAGTTTTCCAAACTGCAGACGATTGATCTTTCTGGATGGGTTGTTTTTAAAGAAATAATTGCAAGCATGTGGTGGAATGCTCATCAAAATGATCCCTTCTTGCTCCGTGTACACAAGTACTTCCAGGGAACTGGTGTGAGAAGTGTGAACATCACGTAAGAGAAGTACTTTCCCAGTTGGTTTTCTAGGTTGGAAATGTGTTTTTAACCAGTGCAGAAAAATTTCACTAGTGACATAAGAAGATTTTTGTGACATTGTTACCACTGATGGAACCTGGTGGCATCCCGTCTATGAACTCAACTTTCAAGTTCTTTCCGTTCATTATGCAGTATGGGGGAAGAAATGTACCTTCAGCGTTAGCACAGGCTAGAACAGAAACAGTTTCACCCTTTTCTCCTGACGTAATGGAAGTTACATTTTTGGAACCTTTAACGACAACAACATTTCCTGGCTTGTTATTAAGTTGGAGCCCGGATTCATCCATATTAAAAATAACTAACTAATTAGTTATTAAAACTACAAAGAATTCGTTTTAATAAAGGTAACATTTGAAAACGTTTGTATTGGTCCATCTCTCCTAAAACGTACTGATCCATCTCTCCCAAAAGTCAGGGTGAGATGGACCACCTCATAATTCGCATTTTAAACGAAAGCTTGGCGGCCATTTAAGGTTATATTATTATACTAACTACATGTTTATAGACATTGCTACAAGAACCCTACGTCGATATCACGTAAACTTAAGCTGAAAACTAAAACTACGTTACTACCTTAAAAAACGTTGGTACTTGCCAAAACAGACAAGGACGTTTTTCTCTACAAATATTAACAAAACCACGACACAATTAACAGCACGTCTTCACGGTAATTGAAGCCAACTCACAACAAACGATGGTGACGCTAGAACGTCAGAGTTCGGAAATAATGGACTGGTCCATCTCTCCCGGTGGTCCAACTCTCCCGGATTTAC
Source organism: Arma custos (assembly GCA_037127475.1). Lineage (NCBI taxonomy): Eukaryota > Metazoa > Arthropoda > Insecta > Hemiptera > Pentatomidae > Arma > Arma custos. The sequence continues at coordinate 186,228,474 of CM073759.1, forward strand.
CCTAAATGAAAAATTTCTTTATATGAACATCCTGGGTTCATTAATTGTACAATACACATGCTATAATACATATACTTTCTATACTTAAATTTATAACGTTATTCAAAAACAGATAATGGTAACCTATGAATAATCAAATACAACTAGAAATTGGAACACAAATTCAAAAATATTGAGGGTTCGTCATTCGTGTTAGAACAGTGTTGAAAAGGATAATAATGAATTGAAAACGAGGATATCACTTGATATAAGGTAGATATTTGTAATATTTTCGTTTTCGTTACATTAGTGTTGTTCATATTTAAAAATAAACAAATCTTATTGCTTTGAATAAAGATAATTTTTTTACATGCATTCTGAAACTATAAAACGTATATTCTAAATGAAAAAGGTCGGATAACTAAAGTTATAGAGTATATTAATTTTAGGTTAATATCACTTCTATTTCAATAATTTTCTTTGTGAGAATGATACATAAGAAAAAGAACAAGAAATATTGCACTGCTGATTATCCACAACGAAACTCTTCTGTAATATATTATTATCACGTCAGGGGCCGTCTCGCTTCGAAAATATCAATTTTGTGTCAGGAGATTGAATTTTAATACATTTCTGTCACCACTTTTGCACTGAATTTGGAAACAGAGGAGTGTAGTCGGATTGGGAGTGGGTTTTCAATGTTTATTTTTTTCATATAATGCTATACGTTTCATTCAATTAAAAACTAATAAATTGGATTGCATTAAAATAATTATTAACAGACTCAGATTATTGCTTCCCTATCGCCTTCTTTATTACTCTAAATGTATCGAAATAAAATTATGCTCTCTATTATGGTTGTGCAACTGTCACTGAAAAATAGTCGGTAGTTTCAGTGATCAATAGAAAATCAACAGCAATAGGAATCGATTACTAGTAACGAGATAATACATGTATAAGCGTTTTCTAAATCGATACTTGATATAGGTAACACTAAAACATAAAAATAGCAGTCAGATTTAAATATTTGTCCTATTCCGATATTCCTGTGTTATCGCAGTCTCCCATCTGGTTCTAGTGTCCGAAAACGACCCGGGGTCATGAATAATTTATAAGCAGAAAAAGAATTCTTCTAGCTTTTGAGATAAAACGAGGAGAAGTATTGTGTGTTTATAACGAGTTCCTTTTACTACGGATGTTATTTTTATCTTAACGCTATTTGGAGCTTTTTTTTTTGTGGAAAGTTTTAGATACTTCCTAGGTAAGCTATATTTATTCTTTAAACAGTCTCGACTCCGAATCCTTTGCCTCATAAGAACTTTCCGATTGCACTTTTTAACTTATTGTATGCTCCGGTTTAGTGTTTTTTAAAAATATTCTATACATATTTAATAAGTAGGTATACAGATACCTTCGTCAACCTTTGACATATTAAAATTCCTTAAGAAGAAGAGCCACTTATTCCCTCATGACTATAGACTTTTCGACAACGAGACGAGAAGAAAATAAGTATGATGATAAAAAATGATTTAGATATTGGTTTTTTATACTATATTAAAAACATATATTAGTTTTGTTTCATATAAAATGATATTATAATATTTCATACTATACAATAAATTTAAAAAAACTGAATAAGAACCAGAAGACTAAGATTCAAAGGGTACATTACAAGAATTAACAGAGGGAGACTAAACAAGAAAGTCTATTACAAAATCCGTCAATACAAGAGAGTAAGAAGGTACTTAAAACAAATGAGAGAGGAAGCAAAACAATTAAAAATAACAGACAAAGACAGCCAAGATAGAGGACAATATGGACAAAAAATAACAGAAATCAAGGTTCTTGTGGAAAATAAAGAAAAACCGAAGAGTACTGCGTGTAATGAGAAAAGAAAAGTTGTGATATTCGCGAGGTCTTAAAAGCCGTTTCTTTAAAAAAAAATCTTTTAAAAATTATTTATGGAATAACATTGTTTGGATTGAAATGGCCTTAAATAATGGTCGGAAGGGATAATGTCGATAATTGATCTAATAAAGTCCCATAAATCAACCGAACCGTAGTTGGTTTAAAGGTTCTAGTTTATTGTAAAAAAAAAAAAAAGCCACGCTTTTACACCCAAAATGTTTATTATCAGATCGGCAGGAGAACAGTAGTAGGTAATAACATGACCAAGCTCAATTAAAAAATCAATCAAGTATAACAAACAAAATGAGAGAAAATAAATACTGTAACAACTGAGCACTCAGCCAGGAACATAGCACCTGAGAAGAGGTTATCAATGGATTTGCCAATGAAATATGAATAAAAGAGAACTGCAAAATAATGAAATAAACATTAATTTGAGAATAGATTAGAATTAAATAAATGATTGAGGCAGTGAAAAATTCATTTCATACGATCGCTTCTCTCGACCTAGCTGTGCTTTTGTAACCTTTACAGCACTCCTGCCAAAATATTCAAGTTGTGTTCAAAATATTGCTGGAGAAGTCGAGTACAATGAAAAAATAATGTAAATTATATCATGAAAATAATAAAAATAAACTTCTTATAATTTTAAGAAGTTAACAAAAAAAATATTGTATAAAAGCTTTTTTATTTTTGTTTCCTATTAGTCCTATGATTTTTTTTTAAATCCAATTCAGTGGATACCCCCTTCACCTACAAATCCCCCAAAAAAACGAGATTTTTTTTATATACCATTAAAGTTGAAAAACAATTGCTGCCGTATATATTGATGTTCAAATCTCAAGGCCCCCTTCTTAAAACTAAAATATTGAATTTATTTCTAGCACCTTGAATGATTTCAGGAGAGGATTTTCAAATGATTAAAAAATCCTTTGGCAACCTCCAAAGATAAACTCTCCGTTCAAAGTATTTTTCTATTAAAAGTTGATTTCTCTATTAAATCATTAAATCCAAAAAGAAATAAATGTAGATGATATTTTCAATAATATTTAATGGCGAATCTGCGGGGTTGTTAGTCTGAGGGAAAAGGTCTATGCACTCTTTAAAACTAACGGACTAAACACTCACTTCGCCTCTTTCTTCAACAAGTATCATTAAAGTCTAGATTGTATACCATACGCATACTTACTAACATATATAGATTATTTAAAAAAACTCATAAAATACCCGTATAATAAAAAATAATACAAATCCGAATCGACTACATATAATTCAATACCGTATTCACAAAATACTCGAGATAGAATTACCTGGTTTTATATTAAACACTCATTTTGGACGCTTATCTACTAAAAGAAAGTGATCGCGATGAAAACAATTATACAATTTAATCGGCTGAAGATCCGTGGCATCCATATCAAGTAGACTAGAAATAGAATGAAGTTTGAAAAATATGTAATGAATCATTTCGAATATTTAAAATTTTTTAAATATATAATTGAGTAACAGTTAGAAAATTTGGGTTTTCATAGTAGTGTTTAACATTATTGATGTTATATTCTGTGTTGAGAAAGTAATTTTATTGATTTTATAATTTTTTTTTTTATTTCCTTAGGTAAGTTAGTTTACATAGATTTTTAATTAAGTCTCGATTACGTTCATTTCACGTTTGCCAATATTTCATCTGGGAACAAAAATAACCTCTCGAAATGGCTTTGTTATTAAAATATTATAAAACAAGGGAATGTCTACTATTGTACAATAAAACATCTTTGAAATAAATATAATCCACCTATGGGAAGCTAAAATAATAAAGGTTAAAAGGAAATGATAAAGGGTTTATAAAAAAATATACGGTTGAATGGTCCATATTTTGGTAGAGTTTTAATTTTGTACAGGGAGCGGAGAAGCTCAATGGTAGAGCGCTGAGCTGCTATTCTGAGGATCTGGTGTTTAAGTCCGACTTTAGCTGATAAATTATTTAATCTGTTAAAATCAATATATGATGTCTTTGCGAACTACAGACCGTGGTGCTCACCAAGCCTCTTTAAAATGGTTACTCATAATTGGGTGAAAGAAATGTTTTCTTGAAAACAGTACAGTCTCTATCATGTACCAGACCCAAGAGCCTTCAAGGGTTGTATTGGTATAGTTTTTTTTTATATCTCTTTTTAAGGAACGGAACATAAATTTAGATCTGTAAAGGGATATATCTTCATTAAGTTTATGATGAATGATTTCATTTTTGGTAATTTACAAGTTTGGAAAAATACTTTGCTAATTAGATATTTTCTATTTTTGTCCTGTTTATAAATAGGACTTTAATTAATATTTATCCATCTCTGTCACGATCTCTTAAAAAAGTCTGAACTGAAATACGCTACATCCATCCGTATATTTTTATGATGAGCTATTTTTACCTTTATAATTTTACCTGTCCCACAGGTGGATTAAAATTATTCTCAAGCCTTAGAAATACGAGTTCATTGGAACGATCAATGAGTTAGGTAATGCCTAAACTTATACAGCCTATTTCAAGATCCATTGTTTTGTTTTTTATACATTAATAATAGAGGTTTTTTCTTTCTTTCTAATAAAATGTTAACATATGTCACTTAAGAGCGGATTGGACAGTAAAGGAAGATATTAGTAATAGCAAAGGTATTATTGTTAGTAATAGTAATATTAATTAATATTAGTAATAATATATTTTAGCAAAAGGAAAAATTGTAGAAGTGATAAAATACGCAGTTATATCAACTTACTAGGATTATATTAAATTATACTCATCCTGTTTTTATGGAACGATTTAGGTTACAATGAATAGTGAAAACTGTGGGTTTGTTTTGCCAGTTTTAAATTATAATTTTATAATGAACTTTAAATCGTTGCGGTAAATGAAATATAACATACTAGTACATAGAACAATGATTTTTAATTGTGTTCTTTTTAATTTTAAAATAGCCGTTCCGTGCCGTTTATTTTTATTTACGATAAAATGTTGACATAAGCTACACGCAAACAGGTAGAGAACAAAATTACAATATTATAACAAAGGCTATTCATTACTTTAAAAAATATATTTAATTATAGTGCAATTGATAGGCTTCTAAAATTTATTTAGGAAGTTTCTTCATTCTAAAGTACAACGCTATGCTGTAAATTATTGACAATAAACTGTTAAAAAAACTTTAATCATATATTTATCATTCTCCCGAGATAAGATGCGCAAGTTCTCTGGCAATTTTGTGACTGCCTTTTTTAAATTTATATTACAGATAGTAAATTTTTTAGTGGCTTCACAGTTAGGACAAATTCGTTCTCTTCACCGATCCCATATCCCCGTGTTCAACCCGGGTTCGAATCCCGACCAGGGAAAATCTTTTCTTTTCAAAATAAAAAATATTTAAAAATTAATACAATTAATGAAATATTATAAAATGTATCTAGATCCAATCCCCTTTTTATTGTTAATATACCAATTTTTATTGAATTCACAAAAACATCCTTCTAAATCATTTAATCATTTGTTTAAGTGGAATGTATTAGAACAAAAACAATATTTCAATTTCATAATGTCCTGCTTGTGTTACTTTCACCTCGTTATCTCATGAACTAATAAATATTTATATGTGTGATCGTCTTATATAGCTAAGTGTTTTTTGTACAAATACACGTATGAATATTTATAAAGCTTTAATAATTGTGTTTTCTTTCCAAATGTTAAACAATTGTTGAAGGCCTTGACATACTTTTTAATAGCAAGCTTCGACCCGCTTAAAACTTTATTACTTGCTCGGGAATTTAAGAACCGATAACGATCAGTATCACTTCAGAGCCTTGGTATTTCAAAGGTTGTGGATTGAATAAAATGACCTTTAGTAAATTCGGATCATAAACTTAATTATTATTCCACTGCTATAAATAATAATATCATATAATAATATAGAATTGAGTAAGACGTATGAATATTAATAGAATTTTTACGATATCAGATAACATGAAAGGGCTTTTGATACTGCTTGAGCCAATTTATCGATAATTTACTTTCGAAAGTAAGTTGTAACTACATATGCAAAAAATAAAACTTAGACAATTAAAAATATCTAATTTATATTTAAAATTGTTATAATATTGTTAAAATACAAAATCAGCTGTAAAAAATTCTTTAGGTCGATAAAAAACTCGAATCTCTTTCGTTTAGTTATTTTATTGATGAAATTCGGATATCGAATGTTAAATATCTAAGTAATGCTTCTAGTACCTAAATACGGCAAAGGCAAAAGTTAATTAAAAATATAATAAAACTATAACAACTACCATGAAGTGTCATCGGTTCTGAAAATGGTAGAGACTGTAGTGTTTCATACTTACTTTTATGCAGGGGGGTAATTTCGCCGAAATAATTTTTCCCCATTTAAGGGGAATACACGCACACTAATGGATAAGCGAGACACATAATGATCTGAAAAACCCCATTGGGTTGATCTACTACCGATAAAATTATAAATAATTTATTTTTCACAGCAGGATTTGAATCCGAAACTTAAGATCTCTCATAACTCATAACTAAGCACTCTAAAAACGCGATACTATTTTTTTTTTTAAGCTAAATTAAATATATGTAAAGAAAATGTATTTCTTTAATTTGAATGAGCGCGCCGCACCAACGTAGATAATGCAGATGTTGAAGAGAATGATACTGGCGTTATCAGCAGAGAAGTTACGAGTGTGATAGGCAAGCAGTGAAAAGCTCCAAGTGTTTTTTTATTATTTGTTATTATAAAACAAACAGAACCGACAAGAGAATAAACATTGAATGTTGTTTCTTTGTTTTACAGGTATGAATTTAGGTTTTATTTGTAAATCCGCAAACTAATTATCAATTAAAAGAAAATAAACTTTGTTTTACAGAGCAACACAACTTTGTTCCAATTGATTTCTGTCGTCCCTAAGGACCATTATAAAACGACATTCCCGTTTAAATTACAAGGGTTATAAGAAAATTATAAGATGGAAAAGCTACAATTCTGTTTCAAAGTAATCCCAACATCAGACGGAAAAAGTAATGTAATTGGCATAACCTCAATAACTACCGAGATGATAGAATTTTCAAAATCCCAGAAGAATTGCAAAATGCAAACCCCCATGAACAATTAATCGCCACTAACCCTTTTAAGAAGGTAAAAAATTCGTTGAAAAAAAGGCACCAAGAGCGTAATATCTGGATAAAATTGACAAAGAAAGTCAAAGAAACTTATGTAGATGAAAATTTACAAATTCATGACGTATATCTAGAAAATATCAAAACAGAAAATATAACTGAAAATATAGCTGCTGTACTTTAAACAGACTACTTAAAACATTAATTGAAAATCCACGACCCAACGATTTAAAACACATAACAGAGAAATTCATTATCGACAGATTCACAAGTAAAAATCCAAACCCAAGCCGATGGATGGAAATTTTTGAACAAGAATGCAATCGATTTGATGTAATGAAAACTCACAAAAAATTGAAGTACTCCGATTCTTCATGGAAGGCTCCTGCAAAGATTGGTTCAGTTCAATGTTTACAAAAGTAACAGTGCATGGGACATGGGATGAATGGAAAAAGAACTTTTCTGAAACATTCGCTACAAAAGGCTGGAACCCAGTTACCTATGCACTACATTTCAAATACAAAGAAGGACTTTTAATAGATTATGCAATAAGGAAAGAAAAAGTTTATAGATATGCGACAAACAATAGATAAGGGAACTCTCATCGGACTTCCGGAATTCATTTTAAACAGAATTGATAGAGAAACTTCAGATTTATTCAACGAGTTGAACAAATATGAACACATGGTGAGTAAAAATTCTTTTAATAAAAAAACCGGTAAAAACGCGGAAGATAAAAATAAAACACCATGCACAACCTGCGAAAAATTAAATAAGGGGAGAAGATTCCACGCAGAAACCGCTTGCTGGATCAATAAAAAAAATGATAAAGGTACAAAAAATATTAGACACGTAAACAATTCAGTAATAGAATCCGAATTGAACGAATCAGACCAAAAAAACGAGTAATGACACCATTAATAAAAGTCAAACTAACTATAGAAAACATCATTCAGGATCAAATGTATCTTTAATAAACTCGAAATTCCTAAACATAAAAAATAAAATAATAATAATGGTAATAATGCAAGTTTAATAACAATTAATGGTGTCCAAAAAACAAACGGTTTGACGACTCTAAAATTAAAAATATTCAGCATAGAAAAAAATATGGATGTCCACATAATAGATAACGAATATTTTAAATACGATTTCCTAATTGGATTAGACACAATAAAAGAATTTAAATTAATCCAGGATGAAAACCTCAAGATTTTTCAACAAAACGAGGTAATGAAAAAAAAATTTAGTAAATTTTAACGAGAACATAAAAGAGGAGAATTTTATAGCAAATATGGATCACTTATCAGATAATAAAAAATATGAAATTAACAAAACAATAGATACTTACAAATCAGTGTTTGCAAAAGATAAGTATGACGTAGGTACAGTAAAAAAATATGAAGCACGTATAGATCTATTGGTAGATAAATATGGTAGCAAGAGGCCTTACAAATGCAGCCTAGAAGAAATAGAGGAACAAGTAACAAAACTATTAGATAAAAAACTCATTGAAGAATCATACAGCCCTTTCGCAGCACCTGTAACACTAGCGTTTAAAAAAGGTGAAAATAAAAGAAGCAGATTATGTATGGACTTCAGGAACATAAATAAAATAGTAATACCTCAAGCACAACTATTTCCATTAATAGACGACTTAATGATAAAAACAAGAAACTGTAAATTTTTTACTACATTAGACATAAACTCTGCATTCTGGTCTATCCCTTTACGTATTGAAGACAGACACAAAACAGGTTTTGTTACACAAGAAGGTCATTGGCAATGGACATGCTTACCTTTTGGGCTGAAAACAGCTACAGCAATCTTTCAAAGAATCTTGAGCAATATATTAAGAAAAAATAAATTAACTCAATTTGTAGTAAATTTTATAGATGATTTACTAATATTTTCGAAATCATTTGAGAAACATGTGAAACATTTAGAATTACTATTAGACGCAATAAAAAAAGAAGGATTCAGGCTAAAATTTACAAAATGCAAATTTGCAGCAGAGTCTGCACAGTACCTGGGCCACATAATAGAAAATAATACGATCAGACCAATAAAAGATAATTTAATATCAGTAAAAAATTTTCCAATACCTAAGACTCAAAAAAACGTGCGACAATTCCTCGGGAAGATAAATTTCTATCACGAATATATTCCTAACTGTGTAATAATTTTAGATCCTTTACACAATTTACTCAGGAAAAATCTACAATTTTCTTGGTCAATAAAATGTTAAGAATCGTTCGAAAAAATAAAAAAACTACTATGCTCACAACCTATACTAGAAATCTACGACAAAAATCTACCAATAGTAATATACAACGATGCATCAATAGAAGTATTAGGTGCAGTGTTAAAACAAATACAAGGAAACGAAAAACAAAAACCAGTAGCATACTTCTCAAAAAAACTAAACGAAGCACAAAAGAAAAAAAAAACGATATATCTGGAATGCCTGGCTATTAAAGAAGCCATAAGATACTGGCAATATTGGTTGATTGGGAAGTCTTTCACGACCATAAACCATTGGAGAATATGAATATAAAAGCCAGACCAGACGAAGAGCTAGGAGACCTAACTTATTATTTGTCGCAATATGATTTTAATATAAAATATACTCCAGGTAAATACAATCTAGAAGCAGACTGTTTGAGCAGGAACCCAGTACTGGCATCAGAAGATAACAAAAAAGAACAATTAAAAATTGTTAATCTAATAAAATTATCAGATATCATTCAAGACCAGTCAGAAAATCAAGAACTACAAAATAAAACAGGTTTAACAAAAAAAAAACAACGTCTACTACAAAAAAATAAAAGATAAAGTAAAAATTTTACTATCTGAGGAATTTAGTATAAAATTCATACATAATGTACATAAAGACATGTGTCACATTGGCATAAAACAAATGCAGAACAAAATAGGCCCCTGGTATAGAGCAAAAAACTAACAAAAAATATCAAAAATATCTGCAGCAATTATGAGGTATGTATTAAAAACAAATCTAGAGGACAAAAAAAATTCGGCCTCATGTCCCACTTAGGTCCAGCAACAAAGCCCTTCGAAATAATGTCGATAGATACGATAGGAGGTTTTGGAGGCTCAAGATCGACGAAAAAATACTTTCATCTGTCGACCACTACACAAGGTATGCTTTCATACGTACTTCAAAAACACAAAATGCAACGGACTTTATAAAACTAGTAAATGAAGTGATAGAAACAAGTGAAATCGGTACAATCCTTAGTGACCAATATCCAGGTATAAACTCCAAAGAATTTAAAAAATTTTTAAAAAGAAAAAAAATTCCTATAATTTTTACAGCAGTCAACTCACCATTCTCGAATGGTCTAAATGAACGCCTAAACCAAACCATAGTGAACAAAATAAGATGTAAAATAAACGAACGAACACAAAAAACGGCATGGACAACAATAGCTCGAGTGTGAATAGATAAATACAACAACACAGAACATTCCGTTACCGGTTTCACCCCCAGCTACTTGCTTAATAGTACAGACTTTAAAATCGTTCCAAATGAATTGAAACGAGACATAACAAACGAGATTGGATTAAGGATAAAGAAAAAGCGCTTCACAATACAATAAAATCACACACATACAACAAACAACTATTCGACAAGCACCGAAAGGATCACGAGTTTAACGAAAACGATATGGTATACATAGAGAATGGAAACAAATTAAACAGGAAGAAACTAGACGAACTCAGAATTGGACCATATAAAATATTAGAGAAAATATCAAACTCGATATACAGGATCAACACAGGACATAGAAAAACCGATTCAAATCTATTCCAGGTTTCAAAACTTATCCCTGTTTCTAAGGACAATCCCGAGTAAAGGATGTCTTATAAGCAAATAAGTTATCTTCCTTTGTAAATATTTTCGCTTCTGGGGGGGGGGGGAGAGATGTAAAGAAAATGTATTTCTTTAATTTGGATTAGCGCGCCGCGCCAACATAGATAATGCAGATGTTGAAGAGAGTGATGATGGCGTTATCAGCAGGAAGGTTACGAGTGTGATAGGCAAGCAGTGAAAAGCTCCAAGTGTTTTTTTTATTATTTGCTATTATAAAACAAACAGAATCGACAGGAGAATAAACATTGAATGTCATTTCTTTGTTTTACAGGTATGAATTTAGATTTTATTTGTAAACCCGTAAACTATTTATCAATTAAAAGAAAATAAACTTTGTTTTACAGAGCAACACAACCTTGTTTCAATTGATTTCTGTCTTCCCTAAGGACCATTATATATATAAAACAAAACCTGTGCCCATGAAGGTTCTAGGGTTCAGTACATGATAGAGACTGATTAATTAATAATTAATTATTTATCATTCATAGCCCGATTCGAACCGGAACTTACAAATCAAAAACTCAACACTCTTAACACACAGATACCCTGTTTCCTTAATAAATAAATAGGGATTGAAACTCGAAAATTAATACCTTTGAAAACCAAATGAAACATATAAATACAATAATCGATCGATCTAAGGGAAGAAAAATTTTTAAAATCGCAAAAACTGAATTAAAAAAAAAATAAAAGAACCCACACAGCAGACTGAAAAGACAAGAAACAGCTAGACGCTTCCGACTACTTCAACACATACTAGAAAAACGCTCAACTTTCAGATCAATTACAAAAGATTTGTTTTTAAGACCTATATGGACCTATATTGGACATCCTTGCAATCCAAAATCCTTCGCAAAACCTAAACGCTCCTTATTTTGTCAAAAATAAAACCATCTATACTGACCTTAACGTTCCATATGTTACTGATTTAGCCCATTCCAGATACCTACCATTCCATAATAAACTCCAGGCCCATCCAAACCCACTAGTTTCCATCCTTGCATCCAATTCCATCCCGGACAATCCTCCTAGGCGTCTGAAGAGAAGATGGCCTCGGGACGTTCTGTTATAGAAATGTTAGTAGAGTGCTGCCAGTGGGTAGTGGCTCTACATGTACTTATTTATTCACATTGCCCTTTTACTAGATGTATATATCACAGAAGAAGAAACCCATAAAATTATAATGGGTTCAGTGCACCTGGTGGTGACAGTATTATCTCATAGAAAACTAGAAACGGTTGTGCAGGGATGTGATTTGTCCCACGCTCAACCGGCAGGTTTTTACCATCATTAAGGATATCCACTCTATATAGGCTAGGAGAGTCCCAAAAGTGTCCCAAGATCATTTTGCGTGTTAACAAATAACATAATTAATCTGCCACTGTTGGGTTTGAGCCAGAGAAACTCATCGCTCTACTCTACCTAGTTATCCCGCTCCTAAACTACAATAGTTCTTCTAGCAAAACTATGCCCTCGGTATCCCAACAGTTACCTATTATAAATATTATAGTGATAAACGATTGCTATAAATTATTATTCATGATATTTTCAAAAACTTCACGTCCAATAAATCAATATTTATTTGTACTGCTGTAAAGTTCGATCAGTACTTTATATGCAATCATAACATATGGAAAGAACCGATATGAATGCTCAGTTGCTATAATATTTGGGTACTTACAGGAATATAACCGAGAGTTGCAAGATGGAGTGGCAATCATGAAGTTGGCCCATGGCTTTAGGTTACCTACCTGCGCCACAACTTGAAAGCGATCGGTGGTGTTTTACTACAAATCGTTTGTTCTCATAAGGACTTGCAATCTTTCCAATGTTTTAAGTAGGGTGCGAAAAGGTGAAATCTGACCTATTTTATAAGGATAAAATATTTCTGTGATACCTATAAATAAATTTTCATTGATGATAACTGTAAGATGATTTTATCCTCAAGAGTCCTATATACTCAACATTAGCAGTGCCGTATCTTTCCAGACACTTTCTCCACCAAACTCTTATTACATCATAATGCACAGAAATAAGACACCTTTTAGGAGCAAAATTCGACTGAGGACAATATGTACTTCTATGCACAGCTATTAAACAATAATTAGAAGGCTCAAAACATATGAACAACACTCTGATTAACGCATCAGTATCAGTATCAGTAAATTATTATAAAAATATAAAAACATATAAAAATAATAATTGGTATTGTTAGACGAGTTAGTGAAAAGGATAAAGGAACAACCAAAATGGATCTATACATTGAAATCTGAAAAAGAAATCTGAAACCCTGCACCAATACGACCCATGAAGAGCATTGGGTTCAGTACATGAAAGAGACGTTACTGTTTCTAGGACAACGATTGTACAGAAAGGTTATTTACCCAAGAGCACACTCAACCGCCTTGTTTTACTCCAGATGAGGGTCTAACTTTATATAGGCTGGGTGATCCCAATGAGATTCTCTAGATCCAACAGGGTCCATCTGTGGGTGTTAGTAGATTAAATTATTTATCTGCCGCAGCCGGATTTTACCCGAAACCTTCAGCATTGCAACTTACGATTACATCAAGCTACCTCGATCCCTTATATTAAATATTTTGTTATAATACTTGCGGTAAAATCATTTTGGTTTACCACGTCTGGTTTATAAACCATATTGTATAAGGATCCCCCAAATAGACTTTAAAGGTAACCTGAGAGACACTGAGCCTCAATTACTCCATCAGAACTAAGCAGACCTCTTAAAATGGAAACAGAGATATTGGGAGCCATGTGATACAAAAGCTAGTAAATTAAAGAAATCTTTTTTTATTTTTTAAAAATTATTTTATTGAATTGTACAACTGTAATATATACATACAAGGGCTATAATAAATACATGACAGGACATGAAGAAGCACTACCCACTGGCAGCTTACCTGGAGTGTAATATGGAATGATAGGTATCTGGGATGGGCTAAATCGGTAACATATGGAACGTTAAGGTTTTATTTGAGACAAAATAAGAAGCTTTAAGGATTTTGCGAAGGATTTTGTATTGCAGGGATTAAGAAATATTTAAAAACAAAATAAGATTATGGTGTACAGCCTACCGCAAAATCCATTGTAAGGCAGGCGTCCTAAGACTAAACCATGAATCAAACAACTCGGTTCACTCATTCACATATTTTTAAAAACCTTCTACCTCTCAATACCACTCTTACAGTGAAACATATTTTTGAGGAGTGTATTCTTTACCTTCCAACGATCAATAAAATAGGATTAGTTCTAGATTTGTCGACGGAAATTTCTAACAATAAGCTGCAAAAACGTTCATCTATTTATTTTTTTAACACAAGTCGCCTACTGTCTAAATACAATACTTTTTATACAATACTTTTTTGGAATTGTACCACTTTTTTTTGTCCATCATCTAGTCAGAACGTATGCGTGTGTGTGTTTGTTTGCCATATTCATTTATAAAATAAACTATGATTGGAGATAGCTAATCATAGGCGCTGACTCTCTAAGGGAATTATACCTTTAAACACGAACACTGTGGACATGGAAGTAATTCATCTCTTCATTTAATTAATTGATTCATCAGAAAAGTCATCTTTGATTAAATGATTTCTGTCACTACGTGGACGGTAAGGTGCAGTTTAGAGCATCACTTTCGGTTTATAAACTATTAAATACTTAGAATATTATTGTCATACCCGATTAATTTTTTGAGAGGGAAGAAACATATTTTTATAAAATCTACTAGTACCTCCAAGCAAAGAACCATTTTCAGAGGTCATATAGCAACTGATAAAGGAGATGGACAACTAGATGTTACAGTTACCTCAAAATATCAGCCTTTCAAGATGTGCTTATACATTTCCTTAAACGCTATAACACAAAAACCCTGTTTGCCAGATAAAAATATATGTATACTTCATATACATACATGGATATAAATATATATATATATATATATATATATATATATATATATATATATAATGTGTATACTTCAGGTGTGAGGCTATTCCTGAGGTGTCTCTATTCATGAATCTTCCTCTCACTCTACTTCTTATTTAAAGTGCCCTGTTCCCTTCCCTATCTGTCTGTTCATGCCAAGGTCCTAGGAATACTGATGGGGTTTAACTCCATTTTATATATTTTTATATAATATATTATATAATATTTTTATACTCAGTTTTATATATTTTCCGTAATACTGTACTCACCAAAATAGCAATAAGGGATTTAAAATTTATATAAATATATATATATATATATATATATATATATATATATATATCTTTCATATTACACCAATCTACAACAAGGTCATCGTATGTTGGATGCCATCTCTATCACTTTGATTTTACGTGCGTTATTTCAGCCTTACATTGAAATAAATATTTAAAAAAAATAAAATAAAAACAAGAACTGACAGGACGCTGCAAACAATCATCACTTTCTTGGGACTACAGATCTTCTAGATTACAGAAACTTACGAAAGTAAAGACTATTCTACAAAAGCTACTAAGACTAATCTAGACCTATGAACCAGAACTTTGGAATGTAGCAAAACACAGTCCATATATACATTAAGATATCAACACAATCCAAAATTCTAAGAATATCGTTAATGCTCCTTTCAATGTTATTAAACAGTATGTTTATTTCGAAACATACTGTGTATAATAATTCATGGCACTGTAAAATCATATATTCACTACCAATAATTAAAATTTATCTCGTCAAACAACATTACCAAAACCTCCTGTTCTTTCTATTTCCTCCTTTCACTTACTTGGACGTCCTATAATAAGGTAAAAAGGCAACATCCTACAGAACTGCTCAGAAACAATTTTAAGTTATCGATAAATTTCATTTTCCTGCAAATTGAAGAGAAATATCATTGGCATCAATATGGCTGGGTGTAACACTACGAAATTTCAAACATCATATAAAAGAATAATCTTAAAAATAAAAACATTAAAAATTTTCTTCTTTTCTGGAAGAGACAATTTTTATAAATTTTCTATTATACACATATAACATACCCCAATTGAGTTCAGAAGGTAACACCCATCTAGGAGTAATATACGCCACTGATTCAGCTAATAAACGAATCAACTTTATCACGAGATTGGCCTTGATTGCCAACCTTCGTAACGAAGACGGAATTTCGAAAAAAATAAATGTTTTTAATAAAACTGCCTCCGTCGTAAACCAACATCTTCCCGGCTTCATGTATCGTTTAATACCATCCCACTGATTCCTGTATTTAGGACTGCACCTTGCCAAAGCCTAACTTGGAATCCTTATACTAGACTAAAACGACAAGAAACAGCTCGCCGTTTCAGGCTACTTCAACATTTACTAGACAAACGCTCTAAGCTCCAAATTAATTGGAAAAGACTCATATACTCGTAAATGAAAATCATTAGACCCATCTGGACTTACGGAGTAGAGCTTTGGGGCTCCACTAAGCCATCGAATTCCTCTCGTATTCAATCCTTACAATCCGAAATCCTTCGTAAAATCCTCAATGATCCTTGCTTGGTTACGAACAATGTAATCCATAATGACCTTAATATCCCGTTTATTGCTGATTTGGCCCGAATCCGATATCAATCTCTTCATGACCAAATTCATTTCCACTCAAACCCACTAGTTTCAAACCTCGCAACCTCTTCAATACCTGATGATCGTCCGAGGCGTCTGAAAAGAAGATGGCCTCATGACCTTCTTAGCTGAACTTTTTATTTGAGTTCTACTACATGGTAGTTTCTCTACTTGCCTTTATCTCTGGACATGATTAGTCTTTCATTATATTTACTTGATGTATTGTATAAAATGTGCCATTTATTTACACTTACACAACATAATTGATATAGTTTTATTGGCTTATTTCCTTTTTACTATATGTTATTATTGGATCACCTTATCTTACTGACCGTACGGTCCCATAATTCCTTACATGAGTTAACATTATATTCGACTGTGTAGTGAATCCACTCTGATTCCGCACTGATCCACATGACAAGACACGAGGACAATACACACGGCTGTCGTGCCACTCCAGACTGAAGACAGTCACAGAGACAGTGCGGAAGATATCCTTCACTACATCCTCAGTCCACGAAGTGTCTTCTGCCGCACGATAATGCGGGAATCGTGTTTTCAGGAGAGATGTCTTAATGCAATAGTGAGTGTTAACGTTGTAAGCGAGCCTGACATCTTCATGTGTCGTAATTATTGGTTTGTCACGCGTGGGATGTCGGATTTGCAAGATGTTAAGTGTTTGGGGAAATAATGCGTTGATTGTTGGCTTTCAGCAAAATATTTACCAAAGTTCATCCTCTGTTTAGAAACGTTGTTCTTATTTTTATTTATGTAGGCATTTACTAATATTTACTGTTACGGTCAATACTCGTTTTTATGATTCATATATTTTATACATTTACATATTTTTTTCGGAACAAACATTTTAATGATTTACTTTATCATAATATATTTTGATGCAATACCTTTAACGCAATTGATGTATGTGTTATATTCTTATGTATGTGAAAACACGCCTATTAAAATATAGAAAACTTATCATCTAACCTACCGTTTCGATCTTTTTTTTTTAACGACCCAGTCTTTATGCACTACACCTGTTTCAACTGTTCTTTTATTTTCTTCCATATGTTTTTCATTCTCCCCTGTTTTTTTTCATTCTCTCCTGCGTCCAAATTGCGTCCATGTTTCTCTTTGGTCTTTCTTGAAAACCCGTAGCACTCTGAAGTTCCAGGCTGAGGGAAGAAGGTCCTTGAATGCCATCCCGAGAGAGCTCTTCAATGTCCTTTTCAGTTCCCTTAATCCACGGGATGGAAATTTTTAGCTTTTCAAGATATGTGGATGCTCTTTTGGTCATTCTGCTCGGATCCATTGTTTTAGGTGCCCATAGAACTGAATTTTGTGTTTTCTCATCGCATCTGTGATTTTTTCTATGTGTAGAGTTCCTGGTTGTGGATTCGTCTGTAATGGTCTTCTTATTTAATTGGTCCCAAGATTTTGATCATAATCTTTTTCTCGGTGATTTCTAGATCACGCACAAATATTTTCTTGTTCAGATTTAAATATTTTGCCGCATTTCTAATAAAATGATTTAGTATTTTACGAGATGACCTGCGTATATAACACTTGGCTATCGTGTTGGGTTGTTTTAAGTTTCTTTGAACAATTAAGTTTCTTTTAACAAGTTTGTGTTAAAAAGAAAATTTTATACCAAGAACATTTTTTAATTACATTATCCTACCCTCCTTGAGAAAAGAAATATCGACCTTGAAATGGTTCCCCGATGAGTAAAGCAGCTTCTGGTTGTATGAGGAATAGTTGGTTAGTCATGCTGAGTCAGACCTACCCTGTCTGTATCGAAAATAAATATTTTTTTCTATTGAAGAATTCCTATTTAATTAATTTACAAGCAATGATTGAATATTGTGGTAGTATTTGTAAACAATTGTATTGTAAATGAAGTTTATTGTAAGAGGTTAACTCAAGCATAAATACGATTGCTAATGAACGCTTAATTCAAAAACAGGCTTAAAATGCAATTTTATGAGTTACGTAAGTATGTCGTTGTTCCTTCGAAGGAGCGTTACGTTATGTTATTTATTAATTATACTTAGTTAGATTTAATTTGGTATTTCATAATTTTATTAAATTTTATTTAATAATAATGAGAAATAGTTTGTTGACTAAAATTGTGGGCATTAATAAGTTTTTTGCTCTTGAAACTAAGCAACTACTTGTGAAACTTTGTTTTAATTTTATTTACAGCGATGTTTTGGTTTTTTTGAAAGTTGTTTAAGTGACTAAACTTATTTAAATTTGTAATGCTATCTATTTAAATAAGTTTAGGGGATCCGTGTTGGTTAATTGGTTATATGCTCAGACATCGAAACGTACATAAAGATTTAGTAATTTAAATTTAAATATGTATCAGAATTTAAATAATTAAAATTGTCCTTTCAAAACTGAGATAAATGTTGTTTGAATTGCCGCCTCGGGGCTTCGCTGATATCCCACAATAAGAAATATGGCTGCGGCAAGTGAATGCGATGCTCGTTAACCGTAGCTCATTCCATCTTCCCTGTCCTGGTGGAGCGTCACGATTTATAGCTCCTTTCGGAACAACAGTGTCATTCGAATAGATACGAATTTAAACAATTCAATACGAGGGCGGATAAATAATTAATTTAAACGTGCAGTTAACATTGAAATTGCTATGTTTAAACAACAGTTAAAATTTTATGATTTATTGTTGCCATGTTTAATGATGCATGGGTTGGAACGTTCCCATAATAATTACTTTGATTACTTTATCTTTATTTCAGTTCCAGCCAGCGATAGTTGTACTAAAGTGAACAAATTTCCACTTTAAACTACCAATAAAATTCATTTAATTTCTTTGTTTTTTTAATTACTACTTTCTTATATTATAAACTTCAAAATTACTATTACTAACCAAAATGCAGTTTATGAAAAATTTAGAGTAATCGATGTTTATAGTTGTCATTTTTATAGCCGAGAAGTTTGATTGTTATTAATATGCACTAATGTGTGCACAACAAATTGCACGCAGAGAAAGAGCACTACAGATATCGCTATAGCAAGCGTTAGGAGGCGTATAGAGGATGGGTTGAAGATTTTTTTTTTGTTTAAATTATTTTTCTATTTTTTTTTATATGTTAACCTTTAAAACTGGACTGTATCAGAATATAATCTATAATCTGGGATCAGAATACAATCTATAACGCTATTTTCGCCCTGATTAAAACGAAATGAATGAATTGCAGCAATTTATGGCATGTAGCAATTTACATTATTTTTTTTATTATATATTACATTATGCTAAAAAATAACATTAAACAGTAAAAGATGTTTGTCACGGTCTTTTTGGATTTTAAAAAGATTCTGAATTATTTTTTACACGTCTGTAACTTAAATACAATTTTAAAAAACGCTTAATATTTGCTGGTGTAGTCTAACTAATTTTGTCTGGGAGATGCTACTGACAGATACGTAGAGAAACATCTCTACAAAAAATAATTAAAAATCTGACAGTGGCTGTGCTCGTCACTTGTCTGCGGGTTTCATTAAGGGCTATAGTTTTAAAATTGATATAAATTTAAATGTTTTTTGTTTTACAGTTCAATGAATAAATAACCATAAAATGCTAGAAAGCAAATAAAGGACATTAGTTAATAATTGTACGAATGCATTTGGTTTTTGCAAAGTATATTATGAGATTGAAAAAAAAAATTGTCGTTGACTACAGTCATTTAAATTTTATTTATTGTAATTACTTACTTGGATAGGAATTATTTTCCCTATTTCACTTTTATTAGTTGTAATAGTAAAAATTCAGAATTTCTATAATCTATGATTTTAAGTGCATGCTAGAAATAGTGTACAGTCTATGTCTTAGAAATATAATTTATACTATTGGACACAAAAAATATACAACACTGAAGTATTATTATGTGCTATAAATATACTGAAAATTTTAGTTGCATAAAATCGTTTCCAAAACAAAAACTTAAAACAGTTGTCAAATGTGTTAACATATCGTTAATTCGGTTATCATGATTGAAAATTAAATACTTTTTTTTTTATCTTTATATTTGCATCCACACCTGTCAAATAAAACAATGACAATCAGCAGATTGGCTGACAGTAAAGTATAGTACAATGTCATGAGAGGCATGAAGAAGAACAGTACCCAGCGGTACCTCTCCCTTGGCTTGATTTAACTATCTATGATAACAAATCCTTCATCCACGTTCTTTTTAATCTCCTCCTAGTGTTCTCTGGCATGAGAGTAGTGGCCATTTGTTCTATTAATGTGTTTGGATGTCCGTGTATTTTTCCTTGAAAGGGTTTGTAGTATGTTCGTATGTGTTCGTCAATAGTTGGTATTTCTAAGTCTGTATGTAGAGTTTTGTTATTGACATACCAGGGTGCTTTTGTGACAAGTCTAAGTACTTTTGATTGGAAAGTTTGTAGTCGTTTTCTGTGAGTCTGTTTAGCGATGCCTGGTTTTAGTAAGTAAGTTTAATCTTTGTCCTGTTTCTAGTGTTGAATAGAGGATACATTAAGTTCAGTTTAAGATTTATTGATTGGCGTTTTTTTTTTTTAATATGAGGTCCCCTTGTCATTCTCCTATCAAATGTTAGTCCCAGGCATTATACTTCGTCTATTTGTGGGATGGGTGAGTTATTAAGGTAAATCGAAGGGCATGGTTCACGTCTAAGAGTAAAAGTGATGTGTTGTGACTTTTCATGGTTTAGTCTAATTTTCCATAGTTGCCACCACTCATTCAACTTTTGTAGATTATGTTGTAAGTTTTGTGAGGCCTGTGTCGCGTCTTGATGTTTGGTGATCATGGCAGTGTCGTCAGCGCAGGTTGCGATCAGTGTGTTAGGACTTGGTGGAATGTCGTATATATATGTTATGTACAATAGCGGTGCAAGTATTGATCCCTGAGGCACACCGGCTAAGATTGGTCTTAATAAAGATAGCTCTGTGCCTTGTCGGACTGACAAAAATCTGTCTGCAAGAAATGATTGAAGAATTAAATAATAAGTGTGTGATAGTATAGTCTTGAGCTTAAACAGAAGACCCTGGTTAAATAAAATACTTAATCTATAAAAAACAACAGAATCTATTTGTTCAGGCCACTAATAATTTTTCCCGTGAATAAATGGCTGATGTTTACTTCGCAGCTATTAGTGCTCAAATACTACATCAAAAGCGACTAAAATATTTTCTCTTCTAATACCTCTTATTCTGTTCTTGTTTGAATTTTCCCTATATTATTTTACCATTATTCTGTGCTGTGTCCTGTTATATGCCCATTTTTGCTCTTAAATATTAAAAAAATTCGCATTATAAGAACATTTATATAAATCATTCTATATAACCGTTAGTGTCCACGAGTTTCTAAACCGCATTTCAACAGGAATATCATTTAATGATAATCAGAATCACGCATTTATTAACGTGTAAACCGCGGGAGCTGTCCATTTATTCATAAAGCCGAATATGCTTATATAACGTCTACTAAGAGACATTGTTTATCATGCGCATTACAAAAAGGGTAATAATGTAATTCATGGTTTCATAAACAAGTCCAATTACGAAACTGGAGGAGAAACTCTGGAAGAATTAAGTGTTGAAGTAAATTTATAAATGGTCAAAAAATGATAGTGCGTTTTTCATTTAGCTTAGACTAAAACACTTGTTAGCAGTAGAGTAAACATCTTTTGAAAAATTCTATCATATAACTTATATATATTTCAACAGGAGTTTTCACTAATAGTGGGTTTCCTTAACTTGGTGATTGGATGGCTTCCTTCCATAATGTCTATCTAAGGTCCATTCTTCCTGTAGACCATGACCCATCATGGATTCCTCCATTTCGTTATCCCTGGTATTCCTCGCCTTCTTGTCTCCCTAATTTTCCATTGGTGGACTACTTTGGGTCGTCTGTATTCAGGCATTCTTTTCAAATGTCCATACCATTTCAGGATTTTTTTTCTCAATATCTTCCAGAAAAAAATATACATATACAATATTTTTATATATATGAAGCATAGGTAAATATGGGGAAGAAAATGGTCCGAGTGGAGGTCAAAAAATTAATGCCTTAAACTTTGATAAAATATTTATTATATTCCAACTCTTTTTCAGGTCATAAGTATGGAGGGGAACTTAAATAACAAATTAGGTTTTTATTAATTATTTAGGTAGGTATCTTCATATTTGTGATATAGATTACAATCCCAAAAGAAAACCTGCAATGTGGGTCGAAACATCGGATTTTTAATAAATAAGCTATAAGAAAAACCTCAGAAAGAATGACATTTTTTTTGGTGTGTGACTTGATGATGCCTAACATGGCAAAACATTGACTACTTGTTGTTGTTTTTTATGACTGGTTGTTTTTTAGAGACTTTGTATGGGTATTTTTTCTATTTTATCCTGCTTATAATTTATGTCTCTTTTTGAGTCTTTGCCCTTTTATATTCATATAACTTAAAATAAAATCATAAAAATATATAGAAAGGTTATGCGGACATAAAAACAATGTTGTAAAGAAAATCGCAAGACTTTTTATATTAAAATATTTTTTTCTTTTGAACTGTAACCAATACGTTCAGCAACACTTACCCTCAGTACTTTTTAAAAGTTAAATAAAATTACGTTTATATAAATAAACTCTGCATATAAAGTTTGTTATTAAAAGAATAATGAAAATTCCAACGTGTGAATCAGGTCAACTCAATCCCAACGAACACAACAAAGAGAGGAAGGAATCAGCGGGAGAAGAAAAATATGGAAGAAAGCTGGCTGTGGAAATCCCTCTCGAGAGAGGCTGCCAGCGCACCAGCCCAAGGGAAATCCGACGAGGAAAGCTGTCTATATTGTAAATAATGTGAAAGCAAGGCAGGCTAGTATGTATGCATTTATGTTGTATGAATAACGTTTATGCATGAATTTACTGGATTTACTGGAAACAGCTGTGGGGTAAAATTATAACGAAAAGACTTTAAAAAAATGTTCTAGGTTATTCTTCTTTGTATTTCGGTGTTCTCAGACAACACAAATCTAGCCAGTTGGTTGAAACATGTCATTTTGTAAATGAAAATAATGTTATACACTTTCTAATAATATGATACAATACCACAATATTAAAAATTAATAAAATATTAATTTCTATTATTATATCACTACTCAACGGAAAATAAACTTTAAAATATTTATCGGACGGTCGATGACATAAACGATTCTGTTAATAATTTTGATTTTTACCTCAGGAAATTACAATGCTTTCTCGTAGTTAGCAATGTTAACTCCCATGACCTCTCCCCTCTTTTGTATGTTTACATACCTCCTTTAAAATATTGTAAGGGAGTTAGAGTGTAGAGATTGAGGGCGAGCATATAGATATGAGAATAGTTACCATCTTAGTTAATAAATAATGTTAAATATCTATAATTTATTTATTTTTTTCTATTAGTTGTTATAACTTTTAAATAATTGTTGTAATTTTCAAATATTTTTATTTTGAAGAGAAATGATTTGTCCAGGGCCGAGATTCGAACCCGGGTCTGCCACGTATCCGTCGTGGTGCTCTGCCATCTGATCTAGCCTGGATCGTACCTCGGTCAGACAATTTAATATCCGTTGTTCGTAATCAATCTAGTTTGGTGAAGTCGGAAAGTGTTTTTGTAAAATAATCTTATGTGGTTTATTTCACAATAAATATAATTATTTCTTACAAATCAAGTTTTCCTTTCGTTAATTAAATGAAACCTCAATTGAGACATTCCTCAATAAAATATAATAATTTTCTGTTTAACAAACATAAATATGAATGCTAGTAAGTCGTGGTAATACAATTTTTGTGAGAAAAGGCATGATTCATAACGTGTAATGGAAAGATTTGTGATACGTGCAACTATTTTTATAACTCACTAGCATAAAACTGGTTATTGGCTAAGAAACTAATGGACACGTAGAGTTGTGTGAATGACTCGGTGAAACACGAGAACGTTGATGACTGGCAACACAAACAATGGTAACAATAGACGGGTTCCCATTGGCTGTCACTAAGGACTCCTAATCAGTGGGTTAGGGCATAATTCCAGTTTCCTGCCTCTATTGTCCTCACTACAGGCCGCTACATGTCAATGGCGAATATCAGCTCGAAATTGGCTACAATAATTACTTCCATATTCCAAATAAAATAACCCAAGTAAGATGCTAAGTATTAACTGTACTGTACGCTACTGAAGCGTGGACAACTATGGAAAAAGACACTAAGTACCACCGTGTTCTTTGAATTTCACGGAAGGACCACACAACCTACAGAGAAGTGCTTATTAGGATAGGATTAGATGTGAAATACCTAACGGTATTAAATAACATAAATTGATATACCATGGCTACGTGATGCGAAATGTCTAATATCGCCTACTGCAATTGATAATGCAGGCAAAGATTGATAGTAGGACCAGGAAGATTGAGGCACACCTAGCTGTAGAATTTAGGACAATAGTTTGGTCTCATATCTATTCAATTATATAGAAGTAATGTTGTAAGCAAAATGAAGGCCGCCAAGGTAATGTGTTGTTCAGAATTCAAGATTTTATGTTTTCGTAAAAATTACACTTCAAATAGTAAACTATTTATGTTTATTAGACTTTTGTTAATGTAAACACAAACACAAAAATGTTTGTTTACCTCTGTTACATTTTTCTTCTTGGGTATAATTAAGTATTGCTATGTATTGCGGGCACCATGAAAGGGATACCGAGCGGGGAAAATGTGTCAGATCGGAAAACATGAAAGGGAATATGTTTGAACAAAGAACAGAACCTTGGGAACCTTATGGCCAGGTTCCTGAGAAGAAAGGAGAGGGGGGAGAAGAAAAACCCTTGAGATAAACCCAGAGGAGGAGGAAGTCACTCTTGAAAAGAAGGCGAAGCAGGAAGGGGCTACTCTGGAGACGAGGCCGGAGAAGCAAGGATGACTAGAGATATCTTGCGGTAGAAGGAGTCGGCGAACAACGTGGACCGAGAAGATGAGTCCCGGAGGCGACAAGAAGAAGACCGACCTGTAACCCAATCTACCCCTGTCCACAGACAAGTTTAATTTATTTCCTGTGAGGCATTTTATGGCAATCCTTTTTGTATATATTAAAATCTGAATCATAACCTTGTTGAAATTGAATAAATAAACGATCCTTATTGTAATTCTTTTAGTGCTTACATACCCCAGATACACTATTTATTTATAAATAATATATTGAAGGTATAATAGATGAGTAAATTGGTAAACACAAGAACAGAACTATCGAAAGGAACCCAATTAAGATAAAGGCATATAAATAATAATTTGAGTACTCATCCTAAATGAGACTCTGGCATCCCAAATATCAATATATATATTCAAGATATATTTAAGAGTAGAAACATAACAGTATTTAATAAGATGTCAAAGCGTTATTTTCACTTAATTTTGTTTTACGAGCCCAAACGGCCAGAATTATCTATATTTAAGAAGCCTGTAGAACATATTCCATGGTCTTCTTTGTTTTCAAGGCTCAAGTCTCCCTCTCGAAATCTCTGGAGCCATCGAATAGCGCACTACTTTTACCTCAGACTTCGACTAGTTTTTCGAAGACTGGCTTTGACCTCTTAGTAAAAACTGAATTATTTCCAAGTAGTAAAAAGTTACAAATTTAAAGAAGCATTTTCGTATGAAAGAGGATTAATAAGTGTTTGCATTTTTAAAAGTCAAATGTCCAACGATCATAAACAGTTTAATATTTAAAGGGATAACTTATAGAAAACAGAAAATCCTCCATTATTTTCCGGACAACCCAATAATAGCCAATTTCCAAAACGTTACTAATAAGCCAAATTACTAACTACTTAGAATCTCTTGCCCCTTGCTAAAGCCCTTACAGGGTGTTGGACTCCAACATAATACTCGCTCCATTCAGTCGCGTGCTTTCTCCATCCTTATTCGTTCTCATCCTTATCCTATGCAGGCCTGCCTCCGCGTCATCAAACCATCTTAGACAGGCGCTTTCCTTCCGGATCCTGATGTTTACTTATCAGTATCCATTTCGTTATGACAATATTTGGGTGTAGTCTATATTCCTTACAAGCATTCTAACTCTTTCGTCGATGCATTGCTTCGATATCACTTGGAATCAAGACGGTGTCATCAGCATGTCTCGTGTTATGATATTTTTTGCATAGATCTAGATTGACCGTGATTCACCTCATCCAATGCCTTTTAAATATTTTCTCAGAATGCAGGTCAAGGAGAAGAGAGAATGAGAGCCTCGATATATACCATTTTCAGTGCAAAATTTGTTGAATCGTACTTTTTCTGCCTTTTCCCAATATAGACTCACAATGATACGATCTTCTTTGCTATTAATGTATGCTTTCTGGAGAATTTTGATTAATATCTCATAATTGACGGGTAAAGACCCTCCCTCTCTCACATACAAAAAAAATCACTTTATTTCAAACACAATGCAAGTAAGTTAGGTAAAACTGGAAGTTACCAAATAGACAGGACGGAATACACAAAGAAATAAATGATTGAGTTCCTTTTACATGCCCTTATAGCTCTATTGAGTCAAAACCTCGTATTCCTCAAGGTTGTTTGCGGTTTACTCTACTGTCTTTTAGGAAAAAATTCTACAGATCATATTTTTATTATTATGAGGGAAATATTCAAACCACAAACCTTCAAATTATAAATATATTCTTGATAAATACATTAGGATCTATAATTTCTCCTATAATTCATAAGATCACCCATTCTTTTAGTTAAATTCTTTAGGAAAAATTAATGCTAAATTGTTTGTTAGGTTGAATAGTGTTCTAGTGATGACTGGTAAAGCCTATGAGGTTATAGTGATATTGATCGAAATGCATAGTGTATGTTAAAACATGTTTTTGTAGGAGATAACACAGAGAGGTGTGGATCAAAGAATATAGGAAGATTGATTTATAAATCCCTGTAAGGCGCATATATTCAGTATTTATTCAACAAGTATTCGAGGAAATAATGAAAATGTTTTAGCAGGAAATAAGATCAACATCGATATGGACATGAATTAAAAATAAATATAGATTCGTCAATATTGTATGGAATTTTTCAATAGGGATTATATTCAAATGTATTCACAATACTGGTTTATACAGTAACTATATATTGTTTAATCCGTTTAAACTCTGAATATATACACTTGAAACGAGTTGGTATTTTGTAATTTTAGCATGTTATTGGGTAGTCATTGTGTTAATATTACAAATATTTACCAACTTATATCAATTTCAAAATTCATCAAAAGCATTTTTTTTTCAATTATTTCATTCATTCAAGTGTAATAGGGTATAAACAATTTTATTTTTTCCAGTTACTAACATGATTTATTGGAATTTCAAGATAATGTATGAAGACCCGAGTGAAAAAAAAACTTGAGACTTAAATGAATGCCGTTATTTTGCTAATTCGGATATCATCAGGATAAATAAATAATAATAAAAAGGAGCTAAATAAATAATGCGTATCCCATCCTCACATTTCAACTTATACAACTTATCATGAGGAAGGTTCCAGGATAACATCTAATTGAAACTTTAATGGAATAGAAAAGGAAATTAACTTTATTCTAGGACCCTTCAGAATAAAAAACATAAACTGAAGAAGAAACATATAATCACAAAGTAATTACAAAAGTGCCCAAAGAGTACATTAAAACGAAAAAGTATGACAAAATACTAAGAAACTAAGGACAATAAATAAATAACAGGGAATAACAATTTAAAATGAAAAATAAGTTGATAGAAAATAAGACAGAATCATTAAAGCCATTATTTACAGATCAATTTATGCAAATAACTAAATCTGCTTAGTGAGCATCTCTTTAGGAAGTGAGACAATGTTGGAAAGGCAAAGGTTTAAATGAGAACTGGAAATGAGAATATATTAGGAGGCTGGTGCTTGTTTTAGGGTACTTAAAATTAGGAATATAAACCCCTTAGAATTATGACTGACCAAACAAAATTCCAATCCAGTCAACATATTTCTAGAAATTAAATTACACGTTGTGTTAAAGGCAATAATTGTAATGAGGCAAAACCTCAAGAAGAGTTTAGTTATATATTTTGCTTTATAGGTCTTCGAAGAGAAGAAATTTATATATAATGAAAATGGAAGAAAATTAGAAATAATGAAAAGTAATAAAAAACTTTTCAAAGGTACGTATTTCTATGAGGCCATCTTACGTGTATTTTTAATACAATTCAACTGTTATAATAGACAGATTTCTGCAAATAAGTAATAACAGTTATTATTTTCCTGAATATACTAATAATTAGTTATTAATAAATATTCATAATTAATTTCATATCCATGAGTTAATATAGGATATTTGATAGGGTACTCAGGTAGCGTTCAGTATTTTTCCACCAACACACTCCAAAATATACTGGCTAATGATAAGAAAATAAGGATTAGATAAGAGGTACCGTCTGCTTAAAGTATCTTTAAAACAGCTGTGAAGAAACTTACGATTCAATAATTATTCAGTTAATTATAACCGAATTGCATTCATTAGATAAAGTTAATCGGATGAAAAAACAAAACAACTATAACTAACATAGTGTAATTGACTATGCTGACTAAATTTGCTTATTGATTGAGAAGGTCTTGTAGAAGCATATGCGAATATATCGATTTAAAAAGAATAATTATAATTTATATCGACATAAAACGGATCGATATTTTTCGAATTTTAAATATAACCGAACTTGATATTGTTAATAATATAAACAGATTCATACTAAAACAGGTTCGAAATATGAAGTGAAAATATCAATATTTGAATGGATAAAGATAGGTATGTTTGATCAATTCCTTTAAAAAATAATAAAATAAAAAATATCTCAAGATCACTGTATTGATGTATTTTAATCTTATGTAATTGATGATGAATTTCAATTTTATTAATTAGTTTTTATGTTAAGTATAAACGATTTTTAGATAGGACATATTTATTCCTAATATAGATAGTTCCTACTCGTCCCTCTATTCCCAGTGTGCTGGCGTTCCTCAAGGTCGTCAATACAGGATCAGCTCGTTCTATGGTGACACATGTGTGTTATCAGTCCATAACGACCCATATATTGCATCCCAATTCCTTCAATCACATTTATCAAGCCTCGAAGAATGGTGTCGGAATTGGAGAATTAAAATCAATTCCAGCAAGTCCGAAAACCCACGACTTCCTGCCCTACTGTATCCTTTAATAGTACTCCAATTATCCCTGTTGAACAGATTCGCTACCTGGGACTCAACTTAGAAAAACGTCTTACTTGGAACCCTCACACAAGACTGAAAAGACAAGAAACAGCTAGACGCTTCCGACTACTTCAACACATACTAGGCAAACGCTCGAAGATTCAGATCAATTACAAAAGATTCATATATGTGACTGTTATAAGTCACACATATGATGTACAGTTGCACAATTCAATAAAATAATTTTTAAAAAAAGATAAGACATATTAATTTATAATTTGGTAGGTTTTAAGAAGTTCGGGGAAGAAAATGGTCCGGTTGGAGATAAAAAGAAATTCCCTTAATAATGATTAACTATTCAGGGCTGGATGGATAGCCTATACACATCAATAATTAAAACTGAAATAATTGGAATAAAAATATTATATAACCATAAAACTATTGGAGTGAACAAGATACAAAAGTAGAAATAATTGAAATTATAAAATAAATGAATTATTTTAAACTTTTAAACTAAAATAATAGGATTTATCCAAGAAAAATTTTAAGTAATTGGATAAATATTTCGTTTAAGTTTAACTAAAGAGGTACTGAAAACAAATTAGTATAATTTTTCGAATTTTAATCTTTCAATCTAAATATTTGACTATGCAAAAGACTATCTTTAATTTTTATCGTCGAAGTGATCTGTTAAAAAAATAAAGCTATTAACACAAAAAAGGGATTAGCTTTTATAGAGGTGTTGCAATTTTATTGTTTTCAATTCTCGGCCTAGATCGTTATCGCTCAGATGAATCGCTTTACTTATTCACTGCATCAGTGAGCTCAACTAATTAATTTTAATTTCCTTTTTTTCTAGCAGTGGTCGGAAAAGGCAAAACTAACCATGGAAAAAAATTCTGAAACGTACTGTATTGACAATTTTAGTTACTCTGATTGATTAACAACCCAGCAATTTTGTTCGAATAAAAAAAAATTGTTCCTGCCTGTCCTAATTAGAATTGATAAGAACGTTAACCCACTAATTAAATAAAACCCTAAATAATAATAGGATATTGTATTTGAGATTTGTTATTACTTGATCGCAGAATATACTACTACTAGTACTTATTCACTATTCATCCAGATGTAATAGTTAAAAAATAATGATAATGTTACGGGCTACTGGGTATTAAAATGAATTAAACAATTCCTTAATTAAAGAAACTAATATTTATTAACAAAATGATAAAAAGGATAAAATTAAACTATTAAGAATTAAATTATTGAACTAATATAAATTTATAATAACAATATTCTAAATATTATCATCTAGGCCTAACTCCTATTTAATATTACAATAATATAAAATATTACTAATTCTAGATAGCTTAACTAGTTACAATAGTTTCTATGAATATTATAAAATCACACTACAATTTATAACTAATAATTAACACTTACAGTTCACTAGTCCACCAACCGTAAGATTCTTTAAGTATCACAAACTGACACACAGTAACAAACAGAAACAGTTTATTACACTCGCGAGACTGTCACAGTTCACTGATACACTTATTACACGGGCCGGTTCAACACTGACTAGTTTATCACACTGACACTCACTTATTACACTTATCACAGATCTTCACTGGTCTACTCTCAGGCTAAGATTGACTGACTCGAGGTGAGGGAAGTCTTTTTATAGGCAAAGCCGAACATTCTAGAACACGGAGGGGCCAGACAATTCTGGAATATTCTTAATCCTTTGCCGACAAAAGGAGACGATCTAGAACCGTCCTAATCCTATTTTAACTTCTCCCGCCGACGGATTTAAGCCGCTAATCCTCTTGCTTCCGTCTTCCTGCCGGCGCCCGTAACAATAACAACAACGTAAGGCTTAACGAACACAAAGGAGCGATGGTAATTCTGCGGTAGAGCGCTGATTAACCGTTCCAAAGCCCTGGGTTCCAATCCGGCTGTGGAAGATAATTCATTTAATCTGAAGACTCTCCTAGTCTTCACCTAGGCTGCCCATCTCAGCCTAATTTCGTATAGTAATTATTCAATTATATTACAAGTGTGAAAAACCTCTGCAGAACCTGCTAAACAACGAACACCTACAGAACTGCTAAGTTCTATCGTTCCCGGCTGATGACATCATAAATCGCTACTGGGAGGCTTGGATGGTTGAGGAACCACGTATGGGCGCTGGATAAAGAATGAAAGAAAGAAAGAACTTCCTAAATTCTTCCTTTTTAGGACTTAATATTCCAACCAATGCCTTATGTTCGAAAATCTATAGGAGCTGGTTCTTCGAAGTTAAGGGCCTTGTTTCACGTCCATATCAGTTGGAAAAATTACTCAGTTACGTATGTCGAGATTGAAAAATGGCAAGCATTTTCAACTTTCTAGAATTTTATCAAGGAACCTTAAACTTTTTTTCAAAGTCCTTAAACTTAACCATCATGTTCAAACTTATTCCTCCTACACCTAAATGACCAAAATCATCATCGTTTCCACTATTAACTGTATTGGTAATGCCCGAATGTAGTTGAAGCACTGTATCACTACCGGCTTTCATCAACGCTATTGTCATTTGGTTTTATAGTTTCCACTTCTTCCCCCATCAAAACCAAATCAACAAACCCAACAAGCGCGGGAATATTACTGATCTGATTCATACTATTTTCGGTGCGTTTCGCCTTTCTAATGACATAATCTTGCAGGAAATTAAATAGTGGAGGTGAAAGTGAATTACCTTGTCTTGAATCCGAGGAAGACTCAATGTTTCTCCAAAAATAATTACTATTTTATGTGCTTACAAAATCTTGCCTAATCTTAAAAAATAAAAATATGCTTTAGTCAGTTTCCTACTAGGTTAACTATTTTCTTTGGCATTTTCTCTTGCTCAATCAAAAGGATTTGGTAGCCAATCGAATCATGATAATTTAATATATTTAATAATTAATCATCATAATTTTGGGTACTCACTTTGTAGAGGCTGGGTGAGCACCATGTGGGTCCTAGATACAATGGCATCTATCTCCGGCTGCTAACAAATTAAATAAAAGTCTTTCCAGCAACAGGATTTCAACCTAGGACCTTCGGAATGGCAACTCAGCGCTCTACCACTGAGCCACTCCGCTCCCTAAAATTCGAATAAACTTATTTATACGATACTTTTTACTTTGCTTTATATAAATCGAATCAGACCGCGTTTAGGAATAATAGATGTTAAACTTTTCTTGAACACGCTGCTAATGCAAAAATAGAAGGGAGATTTCTTATTGGGGCGTAAATGTGCCAAAGAAAAACTTTTAAAGAATAAAATAAAAGACAGATGAGTTTCCAAGTCGAATGGGGAGGAAAGTTTTCAGTTTTATAGACCTGCCAAACTCTATCGAACGCTTGACTGGAATCCAGAAACAAACTTTTATTTTTGTAGCAAGTTGAATTATAATTAGTGTTTAGAAATATACTTATCATTTTTTAACACTGGTTTTTAGGATTTTATTTGAAAAAAAATTATTTCTATAAATTAATTTATATCAATAGCATCTTGTACTGATACCCATAATGATGACAAACCCTTCGGTCATGATGCCTTAGAAGAGACGACCACCGACGTCATACCTTATGAATATTAATACACGACGCTACTCTTCTGCTCCAACGAATATGACAGCCTTCCCGAACAACTTCAGAACTTTAACGCTTCCACAAAATTAATGTCAAATTTATCTGAACAACTTAAAAAGTTATAGTTGAAGAAGATGCTTGATCGAGTCTTACCTTAGCCTCGCATATTTAGTATTGCTATATTTCTTTTGCACCTGATTCTATAACAACAGGACGTTATCTTCTAGCATCAGGAATCTATTAAAATGACTAAAATGTACAATTGTTACAACTTAAATATAAAACATTCTTGTAATCATAATTATTAAACGACTTAATCATAATTATTTAACCTTCTTGCTGTGCTTAAAATACTAATTACACAGGCCAACGATGAAAAAACTTTTTTAATGAAAATACCTTATTCTTATGTTGTTTAGGTTGCTGAATCCAAATATGATGCTTAAAAAGTTGTATCACCCACCATTTATTCACATTTTATAGTTAAATTCATGAAATAAAGAAATATTTTTAGAATTTAACAGCTTTTTCATAGTTAAGATAACATGAAAAAATAG
Organism: Arma custos; assembly: GCA_037127475.1. NCBI lineage: Eukaryota > Metazoa > Arthropoda > Insecta > Hemiptera > Pentatomidae > Arma > Arma custos. The sequence continues at coordinate 186,262,468 of CM073759.1, forward strand.
GTCTAATGAACAAAGATGATGTTGGCAGCACTGCTGAAACACATGCTAAACAGCTGATGTTTTGTTTATTTTCAACATAACCTCACTTTTACGTTTCCTGTACATGTGCTCAGTGCAATGTCTCATCGCGGCTGTAAAAACTCTGCTGACAGTTTTTGTTATATTTGTGGTGAGTTTGTTATTAAAAAGCACCAAAGAAACATTACAGACTTTGTGAAAAAGGTTTATCTAGCATACTTTGGAACCAAACTTGGAGACCAGGATAAACCTTGGGCACCGCATAAGGTATGTTATGTATGTGTTGAAGACCTCAGGAAATGGTCAAAAAAAGAGAAAAAACACTTTAAATTTGCTGTTCCCATGATATGGAGGGAACCAAAAAATCATTCCGATGACTGTTACTTTTGCAGTGTAGATATTACTGGTCATAACTCTAAGAACAAGAAGGTAATAAGCTACCCTAACCTTCCGTCCGCCATCCGACCAGTAGGGCACGGTGTAGATTTGCCAATCCCGGAACCACCAGAGGACTTAAATTCTATTGAAACAGAAGTATTTTCTGATGTACAGTCGGAGTTAGATGAACACGATGAAGAATTCCAATGTGTTACAGAAAATGTAGAGCCTAAATTGTTCACTCAGGTCGAGCTTAATGACTTAGTTAGGGATCTGGGCTTAACAAAAGAAAAAGCTGAACTGCTTGGCTCTAGGCTAAAAGAAAAGAACTTGCTGGCGGCTGGAACCAGCATTCATGTGTATAGGAAGAGAGAACAACAATTTTCGAAGTATTTTGAACAAGAGGGTGATTTGGTGTACTGCTCAGACATTCATGGTTTAATGAATGAGTTTGGAATTGAATACAAAACAGAAGATTGGAGGTTGTTTATTGATTCATCCAAAAATAGTTTGAAGGCAGTTTTAGCACACAACGGTAACATGTATGCCTCTGTACCTGTCGGTCATTCTGTACATATGAAAGAGAGTTACGAAAATCTAGAAATAGTGTTAAATAAAATAGGTTATTCTGCACACGGTTGGATGATATGTGGTGATTTGAAAGTTACGTGCATGCTCCTTGGTCAGCAAGGGGGTTTTATCAAATTTCCATGTTTCTTGTGTGAATGGGACAGTAGAGCTCGGAATCAACATTGGTGCAGAAAGAACTGGCCTGCTAGGGAGTCTTTAAAGCCTGGCGAGAAGAACATTTTACGCAAAAACCTTGTAGATCCAAAAAACGTGCTCCTACCACCACTACATATTAAGTTAGGTCTCATGAAACAGTTTGTAAAGGCTTTGCCTAAAGATGGGCTTTGTTTCAAATATCTCTGTCAGAAGTTTCCACACCTTTCAGAAGCTAAACTGAAAGAAGGCGTCTTTACCGGGCCTGATATTAGAAAAATGATGTTTGACGTTAACTTTGAATCCACAATGACCTCAAATGAAAAGGAAGCATGGGTTTCATTCAAGCAAGTTGTCACCAAGTTTTTGGGAAATGAAAAAGACCCAGAATATAAGGCTATTGTTGCTAACATGTTAAAAAAATTTGAACAGTTAGGATGTTTGATGAGCCTGAAAGTTCACTTTTTGAGCAGCCACCTCGATTACTTCCCGGAAAATTTAGGAGATGTTAGTGAGGAGCAAGGTGAGCGTTTTCACCAGGACGTTAAAGTGATGGAAAAACGTTACCAGGGCCGCTGGAATACCAACATGATGGGGGATTACTGTTGGTCACTTCACCGGGAAGTTCAGCAAGCTATTCATCGCAGGAAAAGCTACACAAGAAGCTTCAAGGAAAAAAGGGAAAGAAAATATAAACCAATTCCAGTTGACAAGTGAACCTTGTATCATCACATAAAATTACTATTCCAAGTATTTTACTGTAAATACAAACCATTTTTACGATTCTACAGTGTTTCATTGATTTCCCTATATACTGTAAATGGGTATTAGACTATATAATAAAATACATTTTGCTTGGAAACTAAGGGTGATACATAAAAACTACGAGCAGATTTGGATTCAGCACATAAAAATCTATCAAGATCAGCTATTAAAATTAAAAAAGTTTTCAAAAAGGTTTTTTTTGTTGGCCTGTGTTATGTTTCATTTTTGTTTATTTTTATATTTGTTAAATTTTTTTTATTATATAATTTATTATTACAAATTTAATTTAAATTTTATTCTCACATGTAAATTATCAATTTAGTCAAACTGTAAATTTTAAATTTTTTATATACTAAAATGTATTCTGTAATTATATTACTGAACTGATCTGTAACTATTAAAATCACACATAATGACATTTAATATGTGTTAAGGCCAGGTAGTTTATTTGTCTTGTAAAAGAGTATTTTTATTTTAATCATTGACAAAGCAAATGCCTTGTAAAAGAAAAGAACATTTTTCCTTTTATTTTAATTTTACTTTTTTTGTAAATATGATAATATAAATATTTATTATTTTATATTGTTATTATTTGTTCATTAATGTTTAAATTAAATAAAATAGGTTAATTTTATTTATAAATTTGAGAAAAAATAAAGACATGCCGACTGTGGATTCGATCGGCTATTTTTTATTTCGTCGATGTAATCCAGACAGTGTTCGTCCGAATGAGTGCATATTATAAACATTAGTGTAGTTGTTTGGTGGATTTCAACTAGACTACTTCACTGCCCCTCTGTCGTTGGGGAATTAGTTCAAGTTCAAACCCAGTATTGGTCTGTCAGTCGGTTCGACCACTTCGAACCGACCCGATATTTTGACCCTCGCTCGCCCTATTGGTGTGAGGAATTTTGTGGACAATACAGTATTGGTCGTACAGTCAAAGTCTTGCCGTCGGTTCTGCTACAGCGAATCGACCGGACAATTTTATTTTTCAATTCTCGCTCGCCCTGTTGGAGTGAGAAATTTTATTGGACTCTACTCTTGCCCTGTGGAGAAAATTACTTCAAGGTTTCGCACGCCCGGCCGTAGCGAGGAATTTGCCTGGACATCGTCGCACACCCCGCCGATGACGACAGATAAGACAGTTTTCATTCCTTTTTACAATATTTCGACTGGCTAGCCAGATTTATAATAATCAACAGACATTTACTAGGGTCTTTATTACAAACATTGACTTATTTAAAATTGTGCTCTGTTTCTTTTTATATTAATAGTAATTGTAATTCTTGTTTTATTTTTTCTATTCGTTCGTTGTAATTTCAGTATAAGCAATTTATTTTCTTTATAGAAACGATTAAATTTTAATTCAATTGATTAGTATTAATATCAACAAAGTTTTGTTTTGCTATATTTAGAATATAAATGAGTTTTAATTTTAATTTAATAAAAGGTTCTATTAATATGACATGCGATCTGGTGTTTTGAATCAGTGTTATTTCCCAAATATAAAACAATATTTCCCAAATAAAACATAGTTCGGAGCTCTCATCGAAAGGTCCAATAACCACTTCGAGGTTGCTCAAACAATATGCTTATTTAAGAATGATGCACGTCCAACAGTAATAAACAATCCCTTCTTGGTGTTACCATGGGGGGGGGGACCAGGAAAACAAAATATACATCCTCCCATCATAAAGTCAGCCCTAATATTTTAATCATAATTTCATCTAATTATAACATTAAAGACGCTACAATTGAACTGAACAGCGATCAATGAAGTTGTAGTACATAAGTTGATTCAACACAGCAGCAGACGATAACAGATGGATGTCGCCACTGCGCACTGAGTTCAAAGATGTCCTATCTTGCAATAAACCTTTGTTAAAAGCAGTGTCATTGAACCCTAAATATATTCAAATGTGGATTTAGTAAGTTTTTTTGTAATTTTCTGTAATATTTATGAGCTAATAATAAAAATTACGAAGTTGTCCGGTTTTTTTCTCGAACACATCTGTCAACCCTATACGTGTCTTAGACGTATGGTCAAAACTATTCTCAATAGAATCAGGAATGGGCATAATGGGTATATCTAAAAAAAATTGAAAAACGGAAACTTTACGGAAATTCAAAATGAGAATACTGCGTATAAAAAAAAAGATTATGTCAAACGACAGGTGGGAATTCATGAAGCAACTATGTGGGCACCCCTACTTCATCCCGCATAGAACAATCACGTATTCTATTCTGCTTGTTTGTCACACACATTATATATTTCAATTCAAGTCAGTCTCATTGCATAATCGTTACAAATAGATAAATCTGACAGATGAATTTCTCATTCTAACAAAAAGCCGAACTCGCAAGATGACGCAATAACCGTGACGTCAGAGATAACTATTGATAGCCCGTCATCAACATCTGGTGGTCACCTTTACCGCTGTCAGAGTTTGAAAACGTACAAGTGTTCTTTTCTGTCACGATCGACCAAGTCACAAGAAACAAGTACCAGATGTATGTAAATAAATATACGCAGTTCGTAAAGCTCTATATTTCCAGTTGATCTGGGATTGATTTAAATAATTTATCGTTTGATGACTATAATAAAAAATTATCTTTTAACAGTTATGATATCGTTGCCTTACTTTTCTTCAATGTCGTTCCGAATTAACTCATATAAGCTAGTTTATCGTTAATATGAAGTAAAAATCCTCCTCCAAACTGTGTTCACCGTCCTTGCGGCCTATAATTGTACAAATAAATGTTCTAAATTTGTAAAAGTTAATTTTTAATTTCTCTCAAATTTTTGTTTCCGGATATTTTTTTTTTCAAGAATCGGTCAGCAAGGACCACGCGAATATCACTTAATAATATTCTTCACACTCTTCCGTCTTTCTTCTAATCCAATACTCTCTCATCGTCCTGGTCTGTTCCTCTCGCTCTTCCTTAGTCCATATTCTCCTTCGTCTCTCCTTCCTTCTAGCAAGAACCCCAACTTCTTTTAGTTTTTTTTTCCGAAAAGCTTTCTATCCAAGCAGTCCCTATCCTTGATTTTTAGTCTATCCAGCTCATCTTTTATTTGTTTCACATATCCACCTTTACTCTTATAGCTTAAGGCTGTCGAAAACTTTTTCGTTCAGCCACTTATTGTTCATTCTGCCCATGTGGACATAGAACCTCAGTCTCCTAGTCCTGATGACTGTTTCAAGATCTTCCAAATTTTCTTTTTCGTTGGATTTTCGCCTATATATCGCCTATCGTTTTATTATATAAGAGAAGCCCTTTATTATTTTTAAAATGAAAATGAATAGTTTTTTATTTTATTTAGATATTTACTATTGTTCGACCCTCATCACAGTGTATTAGAGTCACCAGATCTCATTTGTCTGTTATTACTGTATTGTTTACTAATGGTCACCTGTTAAAATATTCTCAAATTAAATTCACATTTGTGCTTTTTTATTTTATACCAACTATTATTTGATTGTTAGTTTGAAAAATTTCTTCTATTTTCATCATCATTCATCATCGTATGCTGGAGGATACACCTTTTTTCCTTCTTCTGTCCTTCCTATTCGTGCAGTGTACTCTTTAACTCCGACGTTATTCACATCATGTAGATGTAGTAATTAATCTCGAGTAGAACGAATTCATCGAAAGTTGAAAGGTCTTTTAAATTAAAACCACATTTTTTCTTATATCCCTATCTTTATTTTTCCATTTCATTTCATTCCACTGGTTAGTAATACCTATCACTGCTCTGTTTAGTCTATAATAGGCGGTTAAAGTTAGCTGTGTCCTTATTATTATTTCATTTTGACATTTTTTGGTACAGTTGATGATTCCAATGCTCATGGTTCTTCTTGCCATAATAAAAATCTGAAACTACTTACTAACACTTATTTGTAATAATAATAAATTTGTTCTGATTTTTCCCCACAAGAAACTAATTATTGTTCCTCTCAATTATTTTTGAAAATGAGAGAGAGAAATGCTTTATTTGCAGCAATGCTATCCAACTATATTGGATTGCCGTAATACACAGCATACTGATCTATAAATAAAATGAGCAAAAAAGTAAAATATGTGCTAATGATTTAAACGATAGAAGGAAACATACTGTAAACAAATATCCATGTTGCAGTTCAAAGGCCATTATTGCTGGGACATTTTGTAACGATTTGAGCTTTCCAGTCCTAATTCTTCTACTTACAATAGATATATGTAGGCTTTTATTCAACTCATGAAAAATTTTGTTTTGATTGGATCCAATTAGTAAAATTTAATTACTATATATTTTTATGATTAATTTTTTAATCGTTATTAAATTACTGTTTTTATGAGATTTATTTAATAACTTACCACCAATACGAATTACAATAAAATAATAAAATATTTATTGGGATTTAAAAAAAAAATACTACTTGGAAAACAAGGTTGACAGAACAAATACACGTCTTGAATCCGAGGGATATGAGGTCGAAACAAAGTAGCATTGATTGTTATTATTTTATTTTATTAATAATAAGAGTATGACGAAAACCTATTAAGAGGGAAATTATTTTTCATTTTGAATTTCTATTTTCAAATACAAAGGAAATAAATATTATTCAGAAATAAATATTATTCGTGGTGGTAATAGCTCTGATTTTTTCCATAAGAGTTGTATTTTCGTTTAAACATTTCTTTTCCTTAATGTTTTCTCTCATTTCATCTAATTAAATTAAGTATCATATACTTAAAAGTTTTTTAATTATCCCTATATAGTAAGGTAAGGGTTAATTATCTGAATAACAGAAGGAAAAGTGTTGACTCGACGAATTTACGCGTTGCTGTTAAAAAAACAAACAAAAAAACATTAAAAGAAGCAAGAGATACAAAGAAATACAGGCTTTGATATATCCAAGGAAACTCGGATAACAAGGGAGTGTATTCTTGTACAAAAACATGTTCCTTAACAAGACTACACAGCCGTCTAAACTTAAGCTCGCTTCTGTTAGCTTTTGTCCCAGCCAGCAGAACCTAAACTACTATCCCGATTGTTAGTGTAGTAAAACCCTCAGTGAGCAGATGAAGAAACTTCTGTTGAGGCGTAAACACTTCTAGGAATTTGAGAGATACTGTGAGAAACATACATATAAGAAACATATATAAATATTACATATATATTTTCAATAAGGCTCTAGAAGGTTATTAAAAAGTCAATAAGAATTCAATCACTGCATCAATTAATGTATTTTGTATATTTGATAATAATTAGTTTCAAAGTAATTTTTTTCCAACTATGCATGAGTTAGCATCATTTATTTGGTCTCTACAATGAGCAAAAAATGGAAAATCGTTTCTTCCTCATACAATTTTCATCATATATTGAATTAGCATAATTTAATTTTAATTTTTTTAAATATTGTGGTCATCACACCGTAGTTTACACTTAACGGTGTTCCAATCTCATTTTACTAATGATAACATATCTCAATGATTGCAGTTTATTATTTAATTGTAAGAGGTAGTAAATTAACAAACTAAACTAATGTAACCAATAAAATATAAACGCATGTTTAATAGCGATTGAAAAACAATAATATCAAATTGTATATTATAATTTAATTTTACGAATTAGATCCAATTAAACAGTATTTAAGTATTACATGAATAAAAATCATGTAAAATCTAAACACACTTTGTTTCACAAAATCAAAAATAAGACTATAGATTAGAATGTAAATCATCAATAAAAGGCACCAAACCGGAACGTACCGATTCTTAAATAAATCTTAAAATACACCAACATACGAAAATAAAACAAAAATATGTGGAAGAAATTGGTCCGGGTAGAGGTCACTGAATGAATTTCTCGTGTAATTTGAGAAAAACTTTATTGATAGCCAATGTTTATACCTACGGTGTAGGTCTTTTTCAGGGCTATTTGCAAAATACAGACAATATAAAAAAATGGTAAAGGTGGTGGAGGTAAAGGTGTCAAAAAACAAGATACAGACAATCTTCCACCACCTTTACCATTTTCTTTTATTGTCTGTATTTTGTATATAGCCCTGAAGAAGACCTATAACGTAGATCGAAACGTTGCCTATCAATAAAGTTTTTCTCAAATTACACGAGAAATTCATTCAGTGACCTCTACCCGGACCAATTTCTTCCTCATATATTATCAAGGTCAACAATTATCATTCAATATGAATTCAGCAAGACGGGGCAAAAACAAGATACAGACAATCTTCCACCACCTTTACCATTTTCTTATATTGTCTGTATTTTGCATATAGCCCTGAAGAAGACCTACAACGTAGGTCGAAACGTTGTCTATCAATAAAGTTTTTATCAAATTACACGAGAAATTCATTCAGTGACCTCTACCCGGACCAATTTCTTCCACATATATTATCAAGGTCAACAATTATTATTCAATATAGAACAAAAATAATTCATGATTAAGTCAAAAGATATATAGATATTCTGATCAATTAATCATTCAGTGTAATAAACAGACCAAAATCGATTTTAAATAATTCTAGAAATGAGATAATAAGAAACTAGCGAATCATAACATTGGTCTGATGATGTTAATCCTTTTAAGTGGAACAAAAAAGGAGTACTGCTGAGCCCAAGTGGTTCTCTAGAAACCAAAAAGACGATTTTTCATTCCTTTCTTGAAGGTGTAACCCTTTATGGTTCAGAAATGTGGGTAGTTGGACCAAGAGATGCACAAAGGCTGCAAGCTGTAGAAATGGATTTTTGAAAAGAAGTCACATTTTCGGAATTGGGCAAGTGAAAAACTCTGCCATAAGAGATATCGTTAAAGCGGAAACGAAAATGCACTAAATTTGGACCATTCAGCTGCAGTGGTATGGTCATTTGAGAAGAATGGGTCCCAAAAATGATATAGGACTTTATTCCATAGGAGAGAAGAAACAGAGGCCGCCCAAGGAAAACTTGGCTGCAAGGAGTTGAAGAGGTGATGGCAGCAAGAGGCTTGGCGGAGGAAGATTGGGAAGACCGAGAGTATTGGTGACAAAATGTATTGGGTTTCGGTAATGACCCAAGGTTGTAAAAGCCCGAAAAAAAAGTGGAACAAAAATTCAAAAAATGTTGAATCAAAACGAACTGAAGAAATAGGAAAATTAGTGTGAATTCATTTATTTTTTTTTTTAATTCGCACGTAACCCCCACCGGCCATATTCTTTCTGATAAAAATAAACATGAAAATAATAACAAAAATGGTACAACTATTAAGTATTAAATAGGATTCAATGCTAGGCAGAGAGCATATTCTAGGCCATAGATAGTTCAATAACTGCTAGTTTTTTCTCCTTATTTAAGTAAACCACGAACAAGAGGCTAGATGAACCTTGTGACAGTCTTCCCAACCCACTCAAAATCCCGATAACCCGATAAGAAAGGTTATAAATACATAAATATGTATGTGTTGTGGGTGTATTGCGACACACTGAGAAAAAAGCAGTGTAGTCCAAACTTGAGAGCGTAGAGAAGAGACAGGGAACTAACTAGTTCTGAGGCTGAACTGATGAACTAATCAGCGACATGTTGATAACAGGACTGATAAAAGTGAATATAGATAGTTGTAGTTGTCCAGGCAACTTGTCAATATTCTAGAATTCTCTGTCGTATTTAGATGCTATCTCTGTACGATTGACATTCGATTACATTCTTCTTCTTCTTTTTTTTTGGTAAGAACTATTAAGGACCACTTGCCAATTTCAATTCTTCCCATCCTGTTGTTTTCTCTTCCGTTCCTTCCCATAATCTTCCACCCTTTCACTGTACTGTTCCTTTCAGTCCTTGGGCCTCTTCGTCTCAGGTTTCTTTTTCACTTTTTCCTGGAATCCCTCCATACTTAAGATCCTCTTTCTAGAAATCTCTCTTTCCACAGTGTCATCTTTCTTTATATTAATTATATTTTTCTAAATCTTTCTTTACTTCCTAAAATTGTTGACTTCTTTCTCCCAAAGAATTTTTTTTCGTTAATCTGAATTCATTCATATTGAAAATATGTCCAAAAAAATGTCCTTATTGTTTCAGTTCCGATAATCGATCCTTCTTCTTCTTCACAAGGCGATGTGGTCCATGGAGGATCTTGGCCACCTCGACAATTCTTCTCCTTTGAACGATCTTCAGCGGCTCTTCTCCATGTGCTCACCGCTAGAAGCCTATGGTCTGCTTCCATATCGTCCAGCCATATCAGTGTAGGCCTGCCTCTTCCTCTTTCTCCATCTGAACGTCCCTCCAAGATCAGCTTTGGGAGCCTTTTTCTAAACATTCGATGTGCGTAGCCTAACCATATAAATCTTGCTTTTTTGATGCACTATACTCAGGTTCATCAAGTAGGCCCTTAAGTTCTTGATTCTTTTAGATTCGGAAACGATTTCCTTCATTGTTTGGGCCATATAAGATTTTCCTTTCTTAACTATTCAATAATGTCAGCTTGGTTAAAGTTCACGTTATTTGATCGATTAAGTATGTAAATTTCTATAAATTATTGGTTGTTATTTCATATATATTATATCGTTTTGAAATGGAATTGTTTCAACCAATAGTCTAATGGCAAAGGTAGACGTCTTCTTATAGTTTTAATTTATATTACAAGTGGCATAGGACTCGTTACCCATCAGATAAAACGTATTACACCCAACTGACTAACAAACTGAAAACGGAGATTAGAAACTTCAAAATCCAAAATTTACTTAGTGTGACTGAAAATCTTACGACTACTAACAAATCACTATGGACGACCGCCAAAAAGATCCTTAAATTCAAAGATTTTAATCATCCTCTCCTTACTGAAAATCAAACTTGGTCCAGATCTGATGAAGAAAAATCTCACATATACACCCAACACCTCTTCAAAACCTTTAATCCACACCCTGATATTCTCAACCCTATTCACATTGAGCGTATTGAAGCAGAACTGGATATCCCCCTCCAAATGTCTCTCCCACCTAAGGCTTTTCATCCGTCAGAAATATCCAATATTATTCATAGTTTACCTTCCCGTAAAGCTCCTGGACATGACCTTATTACAGCTCACATCCTAAAATCCCTTCCTCGAAAAGCTATCATATTCCTCACATACATATATAATTCTGTAATCCGTACTACCTATTTTCCTGATACATGGAAACTATCTATAGTAAAAATGATCCCAAAATCCAAAAAGCCTCCAGAACTCCCATCCTCTTATCGTCCTATCTCCCTTTTACCCATAATGGGCAAGATCCTCGAAAAACTCATACTAAAACGTATTTATCCCATCCTAGATAGTAACCGCATAATCCCAGACCACCAGTTTGGTTTCCGAACATCCCACTCCACTATCCAGCAATGTCATCGTGTGGTGGATGTTGTCTCCTCTGCATTGGAGCGTAGATTGTACTGCACGGGAGCCTTTCTCGATGTAGAACAGGCTTTTGTTCGAGTCTGGCACCCAGGTCTCCTTTACAAAATCCGACAATTCCTTCCTCCTACATACTTTTTAATCATGTTATAAGGCCTATATGGACTTATGGAATTGAACTATGGGGCTCCACCAAACCATCGAATTCCTCTCGTATCCAATCCTTGCAATCCAAAATCCTTCGCAAAATCCTAAACGCTCCTTATTTTGTCACAAATAAAACCATCCATAATGACCTTAACGTTCCATATGTTACCGATTTAGCCCATTCCAGATACCTATCATTCCACAATAAACTTCAAACCCATCCAAACCCACTAGTTTCCATCCTTGCATCCAATTCCATCCCAGACAATCCTCCTAGGCGTCTGAAGAGAAGATGGCCTCGGGACCTTCTATTATAGAACTTTATTAGAGTGCTGCCAGTGGGTAGTATCTCTACATGTGCTATCATGTATTATTTACTCTTATAGCAATTGTACTAGATGTATGTATTACAGTTGTACAACTCAATAAAAAAAAAAAAAAATATAAAATATAATATAATATATAATATAAAATATACAATATACAAAGTTCGAACAAGATTGTGCATACGAAATTCTTTTCGAGATAAGGCTCTTTCATCACTTCTTTAAGTACAACTTTTCGAGACCAGCTAACGTGGACAGCTACAACGATTTTAAATAATATCAAACTAAACGAGCAATATTTTCAAAAATATAAAAATCCATCGAATTTGAATTTTACACTTCAATATCAATTAGTTATCCCGCTATATAGGACTGATAACGATGCACTGTGCTGGAGTTTAAAATAAAAATATTTTAGCGTGTTATCTCTGTGATTATGCCTTCATCCGCTAATTTTTCAATTCAATGATTTCACTGGTTTTAAGATTGAGTCAAACCGACACAAATCTAACAAAATTTTCAATAGAATTTTTGTCATCCACTATGATAAATCGCTGCAATAAAATTGTAATAAATAAATCGTATAGTTTTAATAAATAAACAATAAATAGTAAGTTTTATTTTATTTCTTATTAAATGGTATTGTTTCATCTTACAGTTTGCACATTGAATAAAAATTAAAAAAAAACTTTTGAATATTTTAAATTGGCTTTTTTTTTTGATAACCTAGCCCCTTGAACGTTCTGCGTTGCACCGTCTTGTATTACCTAGAATAAATTATTATCCAATAGTATAATAGGTTTTTAATTAATGGAACTGTCATTAAACTAAAATGATATCGTGGAAGGTGCTAAATAAACAACCGTAAAAATGAATTTATAATTCTAGAGATAGAAACTTAATACATGATCATGAGAATGTTATTGGATTCGATTGACATCAGAATACTGACATTTAGATAGTAATATTTGAAAGCTACATTCCACATCTCAGGGCCGGACCAAACACATAGTGGAAATGTTTAGCGCTTAGAATAAAAACTATTCCATTAGTAAAATTTTATAGAAAACAGTTCTAGCTACCTTTAAAAGTTTTCCTTGGAGGAGATTTTTTAAAAACTAATTGAATTTTTTTCTTGCAAAATATGGAACATACAGGTAGCTACTATATGACTCTAGGACTTCTTGAACCCTTACCTCCAGTACTTACGCTTGTTTAATTATTTCAAAAGACCTGGAATGATATTTATATAAATCTTGAAAAATTAATTCGATCTAGAGAATTCTTTAAATCTATAAATGTTAAATAAAAATATAAATAATACGACGGATCAGCGGCGTAACTAGAGTTGACTCATGGGGGGGGGTTAACATATTACTCCCTTCAAAATAGATGTCTCATAATATAGGTATAATATATATTATAGGTACTATAATCATGTAGCTTCAAATTAAATAAATAGATTATATTTTTTTATAAATGTTATTTTGGAAGTTAAAAATGTTATTTTCGTTATAAATGATATTTTTGGAAGGGTAATCAAGTAATAGCTTTTAAATACAAGTAACCCTATTTATTGGTTACAATAACTTACTATACTTAATTGCATATGGAACTTTCTAGGTCCATCCAGACTTTACTTCTAAGAATTGTCTAAACTGTTCTTCTCACATTTCCGATCTTATTGTTGCCACTAGATGCCACTACTGCCGCTATAAAAATATAATTAACTGTATAAAACAGTATTATCTTTTGGTTTGTCATTTTGGTGTACCTTTTATTCAGTAAAATAACAGTGTTTGCACTTTCTTTGTTGGGTTTTTGGCATTATTGACCCTTTCTCTGTAATCCCACAATAATAATTTTGAAAAAGTAAAATTGTTACTTACAATTTTTTTAAAATTGTCTTCTAAGCAATAGGGGGGTACATCTCCAATAACCCCCCTCGTTACGCCTATGCGAAGGATTATTTAACCTCTAATTCTTTAATTTAAAAATTAGAATGAAATTCGATTGTAAGAGTATGGACTATTAAGACAATTATTATTTTTTCATATTTTCCTAGAACTCTTCTTCTTAAATACTGTGTAGAAGATGAAAGAAATTTAATAAAGGCAATATAATGAGAAATGAGAGGATTAGCAGAATTTTAGTGAGAACAAATAAAGTAATTTTTTTCGGTATTAATGCGAGTAAAAAGGGAGTGGGAGAAAAAAAATCGTACAACCTCACAACTGATTTACTTAAGTTGATTTAAATTCCCTTAATCTTTCTTATCAATCTAGTAATTGATTTAAATTTTAATTAAATATTATCTAATAAAATAACTAATATTAACCTAATAATATCTTATTAGGATAAGTTTCGCTTGACTCGCAATTATTTATCAATTTATAATTTATTCATATATATTTATTTTGTAGGTAAAACATCAGTTCCCATTCGAAAGCTTTTTTTTAAAGTTTGATTTTGAATTTTTTTTAAATTATTTTATTTCATAAATATACCGCTTCTTCAAAATAATAACCATACAACTCAAAAATTAGCATTTGATGAATTTGGTTGAAGCTTTTTAATTCAGGCCTTTTAATTGAATGACATATTTCATATTCCTTTTTCAATTTTTTTTTTTATTAAAGTGATATTTTTAGTTGTATCATGCTTGAACTTGAAGTTTTATGGTGATAATGGCATACGTTAAAATCAAATAAGTTTCTAATGGATAATAAATTGTTACAATAGGAGTGCTTTTGTTTACCAATACCCATTTTTTTATTCTTTTTTAACTCATAAATAAACCAGGCTCCCCTGATAAAATTTACCGTTTGCTATTGCATCTAGAAAACGTTAATTTACTGAATAAAGCTTATTCTTATACAAATTTATTGATAAAATATTTAATTATTTTATTTAATTATTTATTCAACATATAAATAGAAGATCTTATTGTAAGATATATAATTCTCCCTTCACCTAAACCATTGTTTTGTTCTAATTTATTTTTCAAGGTCTGTGCATAAAAAACTCGATTCCTATCCTATCAAATTCCAATCTTAATAATTCTAAATAATAATAATAATCAGCAGAAGAAATTATCAGAGGCTAAGGTTCTCCAAGGAATGTAGAGCCGAGTATTAAATAAATAAAATAATAATCTAGTTTAATTTTTTAATAATTTTTCGTCCTTATACTTGTTCTATCATAGCATTATTTTTCCTTTAATATGAGTAATATCTTGAAGGCTTCGCCGTTTCCCTTCCAGTTGATAAGAAAAATAATATCCTGTGCGAAACCGTCCCGTGGTAAGATGATAAACAAACGGACCGAAATAATCTTGGGCCCCTGAATCATATAAATAGCATTCATTGCATGCCACTGACTGTCAGGACTTTGTCATTTCCTTGTTGTCAAGCGATGACATCAGGAATAGGGAGTGTCAGAATATATCAGCTCTTTTATATGACCTTATCCTCGAATCGAATTGGGCTGCATCAGCAGGAAGAAGAGAGTTTAACCTATTAGATTTCAGATACTTTTTGAAGATATATATCCTGTCCAACTTCCGGGATTTCATTATTTTATTTTTGGAAATTAGTTACATGCTTTTATAACTTTGCTAAAGAAAAGACTATAAGAAAAAAAAAAAAATTAGCTCTTAGCAAACATGTTTCCTCTCCATGTGTAAATATTTATGCCATATATCCTTATCAAGCTCTCCAGAAACATCTATTTGATTTAGAAAAGTGGCTTTACAAATGTAAAATCAAAATCAACGTTTGCGTCTCCCCCAGAAAAGATTCACGTACTGCAATACGAATTTACATGGAACACGTACCTTCGAAAAACTATTTATACTTGGACAAAAGAAAAGGAATATATGTTAGAACAAATCAATTGACAAGACGCTACTACCGCTTACTTATAATTCTAAACTATGATCGACCTAAAAAACAATTTGGATATCCATTCAGTAAAATATTACATTCACGACAAGTAGACCGCATTTTGCTTGTCAAAAAATATAACTATAATTCCCTATTATTATAATTTATTTATTTTATTATTGCGAGAGGTCACAGAACACGGAGATATGCTAGAGTAGCATCAGTGAATAGAAAGGATATGTCTGACCGAGAAGCGATCCAGGATGGCTTAGGTGGCTAAGCACTACGACGGATACGTGGGAGACCCGGGTTTGAGTCCCGGTTCTGGTCATATCTTTTCT
This sequence comes from Arma custos, assembly GCA_037127475.1. NCBI lineage: Eukaryota > Metazoa > Arthropoda > Insecta > Hemiptera > Pentatomidae > Arma > Arma custos. Next base: position 186,278,423 of record CM073759.1, read on the forward strand.
TTTCAAATAAAATATTTATAATTCTCTAGTTCTTTCGCTTTCCTCCTTTCTGTTACAAGGACTACCTATATGAAGATTAGAGAGGAAAATAGTTGACTGGATAATATGATGGAGAATGGAGATAGTTGGGGAGGTCCAATAAGTTAGGACTTATTTGGTGTTTTCTTGACTGCACCCCCAACTATTTCCATTCTCCATTCTACCTATATGAAGGTTCACAAGAAAATAATCCGATAGACTTACTGATTAACCATTAATGATTATAATTTTTTCCATATTCTTGCAAATTGAGAACTGAAATCATCAACATAAAATTTTCTGTATACGACGCAACACAGATGCAATTACAATCTAAAAGAATAAAAAAATAATAATATATTTGCACTCCGGTATCTCAAGAAAAGAAATTAAATAGATACTATTATGAATAATATATAAACAATAGTATTTTATTTTACATATTTATTCATTTTGTTTAGATACATATGTATACCCGTTGTTATGGGGTAGCTCTCTGAAAATATACAGATAAAACCCCAAAAATCTTCCTCCACTTATTTCTTATTTATTAGGCCATACTCTTCCCTTTATCCTATTGTTAGGACTCCTATAGACTTAGTCAAAGGTCTGTAAAACCCTTTGCCGTTATTTTCTTGTTGTTTGTACCACTATCTCGTATGACGTTTCTCTCTCCATCTCAACAATCGGAAACTACATATATAAAATATTACGCATTTTATTTCTTCTTAAAATAATATTTTGTCGGAACATTCTTACAGCAAAGAAGCCATCAATGCTTCTTAATATTTCGTCTAGACGAAGCCTCTACTTCTATCCTAGGCAACTTCTTCCAAAAACTAATAAACTAATACTGTAAAAAAAATGGTCAGATCAAAAATTTAAATAGCATATTTTTTTATTTGGTTTTAAATTAGAATCAATGAATAATATAAAATTTCTAATTTTCATCTTTATTTATTGAAGATTGTTTTAGAAACAGAGATTTATTCTCAAGAGTAAAAAAAGCACAACTAACAACGAATGTCCACATAAACAAAATTATAATAAAATGTATTTCTTACATTAGCCAATAGGTAATATTGAAAAGTTATTAAATATACATAAGAGTAATTTAAAACAATCAGATAATAACATTTTTTAGTAAAATTTCATAAACTGTCAAACTGTAAGGCAATATCATTGAAAATTATTTTATACTTTTCAGTTTATATTTATATCATTTATCTAAATTATTTTATCTTGTCTAATGTTATATTTGTTTTATAATTTTTTTTTTAATTTTTTTTTTATAATTATTGGTTATTTTTTATGAGTTATAAATATTTTTATTTTTTAAAGAGAAAAGATAGGCCCTCGACCGGGATTTGAACCCGGAACCTTTGTCTCACCGTGACATCGCTCTGCCAATTGAGCTATCCAAGGCCCATGCCGGCGAGGACAAACCTTTTCTCTTCTAGATCCTAAAGCCCCAGTGCGCTCCCGCCATTTTTGCGATGAATACACTAGAACGAAGTTCTTTGAACATTAATTTTAATTTAGGATCTTATTGACTTACGTCATATTATGATTTATAATTTTTTATAATTATTGGTCATTTTTTATGAGTTATAAATATTTTTATTTTTTAAAGAGAAAAGATAGGCCCTCGATCTAGAAGAGAATAGGTTTGTCCTCGACCGGCATGGGCCTTGGATAGCTCAATTGGCAGAGCGATGTCACGGTGAGACAAAGGTTCCGGGTTCAAATTCCGGTCGAGGGCCTATCTTTTCTCTTTAAAAAATAAAAAGTTATATTTGTTTGTTTCTTCCAGGAGTTCGCCTATTCACATGAATGTTTAACACGGTTTCGGCAAAGAAATAGCGCAAGTACTGCATAGAGAATGACACTGCAAAAACAATGAAGAACTCTTTTTGTGGTTGTTTTTCGTAGACCAGCAGCTTGTAAAAATAATTAAAAAATATTTTACCCTGTTATCAATTAATATCTAAGATTTGTTAGCTCAAAATAAATATCCTATATTAAAGTTTGGAAAAAATAAAACGAATTTCACCTCGTATTGAAAAACTCATTCATCCTTACTTCAAAGTCTTCATTCCGTCTTCGCTAGTCCTAACTTATAACAAGACGGTCCTCAAAAGGTTATTTCAATAATTATTTACCTCAAAATTTCTTTTCGTTAGGCTATTGTAAGTTAATAGATTTTGTTTATTTCTGATTTTTGGTACATCTAGCACCTTTAGTACCGTAAATATCACTTTTCTATTGTGAATATATTGAAAATATTGCAGGAAGCTGAAGACGTTGGTCATTCCTCTTGTCCTAGAGCAGGTTATCCACGTATTTCCCAAGATTTATCTTTCCTTGTGTCTGAAAGAAGTCTTCAGCTTGTTTATGATTCTGTGGTTTATGGTCTACGCCTTGCAGCCATATGTTCAGAACTGAATCGACCAATCTGTTTCCGCATCCTTCTCTATTTTGTTCCCGTGATGAAAAAGATAACTATACAAGCCAAGGAAGTCTTGGGTTCAACATTTGGCAGGGACGGGGCTTAAAGTAATTTATGCGATACTGCCATGTTTTCTCACTTAACTATTAATTTATAAAGGCAAGCCACAGGATGTAATAAATCCATCCTGCTCGTAGTGTGTATAGAATAAACTAGACTATCGAATGCCGTGTATATGCATTACAGAACTTGAATGAGCTGCCCTGGGGTAACCCGCACTGATTCGACAATAGTCAGAATTTTTATATTTCTGCTTAACAATAAGACCTATCTTCGATATACTTCCTGAGGACTAAATAATATGTATTAGGAAGAATCAATTTCAGATTATATAAGAACCAATCATACCAAGACTTAAGAGACATTTGTGACCGTCTAAATTCCTTAAAATTATAAATAAACGAAAATAGTAAAATCGAAAATATCCACATGATACATAAGTTAAATTTATGTCAACTAAATAATATCAATCCAATTATTATTTTTGTCATTGTTTATTAAAACTACACTACTTTTTGTTTCCTGATTCCACCATCATCAAAAATTTTACAAGTTTGTCGACACTGAAATTATAAAATCGATATTACAAATTGTAAATACTTCTCAACATACAAGACAATCGCTCTAGTCTCCCAAGTAATTACAAAATACCTTACAATTGTAAGACCTACCTGGACTTCCGGAGTAGAGCTTCGGGCGTCCACTAAGGCATCAAATTCCTTTCAAATCAGATCCCAAATCCTGAGTAAAATCCTTAATGCTCCTTACTTAGTTACGAATAGGGTCTTCCATAATGACCCCGATTTCCCATTTGTTGCTGATTTGGCCCGAACCAGATAATTTCTGATTTCCTTTTATGACTAACTTTATTCCCATTCAAAATCACTAGTTTCAAAAATAACGACCTCTGAAGAAGATGGCCTCGTGACCTTCTAAGTTGAATTTAATATTTGAATACTACAACTGGATAGTTTCTCTACTTGCCTTTATCCGTGGCATTATTTATCATTCATAATATTTACTTAGTGCATTGTACTTAATAAGATTATACAAAAATATCCGTTTTTGTGGACTTCAGTTTTAATGGAGTTTCGCAATCCTCTGGGCATTGAAAACACTACGACGTAGCAGTCCAGTCACGGCCGCGACGTAATTGTCTTCTATATACGTCTTACTTTTCTAGGCCTCAGTATCTTGTCTTCCTATATCTGCAGTTATATTCAACTTTCGGATACCGTTAATGAATTGCGTGAGTAAAAGTTTAATTATTGATCCATAATGGATTTTCTAGAATGGTTAGTATCCAGATGATTAAAATAAAGCAATTTAAATATCTAATTTTTTTACTCGCATCCTAACAAAATAGATAATTTTGTAAAGAGTTTGCATTCCTGAATAAGTATATTCATGTTAATCGTAAATAAGCAACAAAATCACTATAATTTTGTTATTTCGAAAATAATTTTATTAAAAATGGAATATTTGAAAACGAGTAGTTTGTAAGGCCGTGAATCGTATGAATTATTCTAGGGGTTCATGAAAACTTCCCATGCGTATATAATCAAACATTTCATATCATAACCTGTAATTGAAAGAGATTCCGATGTATTTCTTTCTACAAATTAGCTCTGTGTTTATACTTTAACATCATATTTTGTATCAATTTGCATACATATTTATTTATTAAACATTATAGTAGTAAGCTATCATACATTTTACGTAATATATTACACCTGTAATTTAACTAGGTTGTCCATAATTTTAAATCTCACCATTTTACATTTGTATCTTTTCTTTACTTTTCATTTCGTATCTTACTGTTAACCTTCTCATTTTTTTGTCTCTTTGTATTTCTTTGTATTATCACCTATCTGTACCCCTATTCTTTCATTTTTTATTCATATATATATATATATATATATATATATATATATATATACATCCTTAATAATATATCCATTGCTAATTCTCTTTACTTTTCTGTAATTCTATATGTTATTATATTGTATATGGTACTGTAATGTTTTTTATAGTTATTTTTCTTTTGTTTTTTCTCTCTTAGCCCTGAAGATAAACGGCCTACAACGTAGGTCGAAACGTCGGCACTTATAATAAATAAGGTTTACTTATTTGGTGTTCTTTATGACTGCATCCCCCCAATTAATTCCTTCATTCACGTTTTTTTTTTGTTTTTTATAAAGTCATATTTTGAGTTGTATCATACTTGAACTTAAAGTTTTATGGAAATAATGACATAAGTTTAATTTAAAAAATAATGCACGGTTAATAAACGAATTTCAATGCCATCATAGAATAGAAATGCTTTGCTTTACCAATACCCAAATTTAATAGTTAATACATATGCAACTTTCAAATACCTCTAATTAATAATTAGGTTTTTTTTGCTATGATATTGTTCTCTTGAATAAGCGATATGCTTTCATCGGGTGTATAAAAAAAAATTACTGTTTTGTAACCAAATATTTACCAAAGATGGCGTCTAACAGTATATTTCGACACACCACACTCCCTGGCAAGTTCGCGAGTACTTGTGGACGGATTTGACTCAACAGCTTCCTTCAGAACCTCATCAATATACATTAACGGTCTCCCAGAGCCCTTCTTCCTTTCCAAAGTCGTATCTCCACTGCTAAATTTTTCAAACCAACGCCGCGCAGTGCGCTGATCAAGGACACCTTCTCCTTCATATTTAATAATTTCACGAGTTGCTTCAGCGGCTGTGAAATTTTTTTACAGTAATGTTCTAAAATTACGAGAATTTCATAGGACACTGTCATGTTTCTGCTTTGAAATAAATATCTAAACTGAGGCTTTTTTTGAAGAAGTCCAGTGTTAGTAAACAAACTTAGAGAATGCTCTAAAGTGATTATTAAGTGTTGGTAAATAATAAATAGCATTAAAATATTTACAGACTTTTGAACTCTGGAATTTGATAAAACGATCATTTTTTTAGACATCCTATTACATTGTATATAATATTTTCATATAATATTGATGTTATAACATTTAACTATTTATTTCTTATGAATCTGAATTAATTATAGTATATCACACCACTTAGTTCTGACTGATATTGAGAAGAGTTCATATGTAGAATTTATCTTTAATTTTAATTTAATTAGCAGATTTACTTCTAATTATAGTTGTAAATATCAATAAATTAATTAATCTAAAAAATTATTTTAATTTTTTTTATAATATATCCAGTTTAGGAGTTCGTGGGGAGAAATATTCAGATACTAGCGACCCCATTCGTTAAAATGCTCTTATTGGTTCTAAATTATACAAATAACATGAACATCCTCAAACGAATAATTTAAATTTCTCATTCCTTAGTAGTGTTACGAATGAATAGCAACTATCATTACTTTGTCTCAGGCCCTATCGAGAATACTGAGTGCATGCTTAAGTCAGGACAGAACTCCACTTAGAGTTGGAACATGCACTGGAGCCTGAGGGGAGTCCACTAAGCCCCCTTGTCCACGGTCGATACTGCCAAGTAGTTTCTCGCTGTTAAGTTCTATCTGAGGACATCTTAGCGACCAACTCCTGAATAGCAACTGCTCAACGCTTAAGTATGGGCCTTTGGTTTAAGTTAACAGGAATATTCAATACATGTTTCTTAGGAATGTTTTGTAACTAAAAACTTTGTAAAAATAAATAAAATCCGGAATGAGTACTAAATCAACATTTGTATAATTATCACATATATTATGATGGTATCAAAAATAATAAACAAAAAAGTCTGTAGCACTACAACCCGTAAAGGTTCATGGGATCAGCACTTGGTAGAGACTGTAATGTTTCTTGGGCAATGCTTGTCCCAGATCACGCTCATCCGCCTAGATTTCCCCTCAATAAAAAGGTAACCATCTTATAGGGGCTGCGGGAGCCCCAGAAGGATCGTCTGATACCAAAAGGTCCAACCACAGCTGGGACATTCTTAATAATAGATTCAATAATTTCTTTGCCACCGCTGGAATTTAACCCGAAACCTTCAAAATAGCAGCGTTCTACCCATTGAGCTACCCTACCCCTAGTAAGGTATATTAAACATAAGGAGAGAAACATATATAGAAATAATTATCACAAAAAAATAAAGAAATATTTTCAGAGAAGGAAAGCATGTCACAAAGCTTATTCAAAATATTTATTGATGCTTGCTTTAAAAGCTGGAAGGATAAATGTGGGTTGGATTGGAATGAAATCAATAACACGTACCTGTATCATGTGACGTTTGCTGATGACCAGATGATCATCGCAAAGGATGAAGATGTCCAAGCTAATTGTTTTGAATTGTATTGGATCAAAATAAATAATAAAGTTTAAGCCTCAATTATAAAAAAAAAGAAGCAGATGTGCACAGAAGAGGATGAACTGAACGTAACAGCCATCTCAAACTTTCTATGGAGTAGTTATATTTCTAATATCTTGGCTCAATATTAGAAACCAGCGTGACCATAAAGATTGAGGAGAATAAAAGAATCAACTATAAAGCAAACTTGTTGAAAGTCTAATTATTTATGGTTCTAAGCATTAGAACCTCTACAAAGAGTATGAAAAACTTTTAGCAGTGGAGATGATTTTTGAGAAAAATTATGTCTGGGTTTACTAGATTGAGCAAGTCAAAAACAGTGAAATAAGAAAAAGAAAAGGAATTAAAAAATACACCCAAAAGCTGTTGAGGAAACTATAATGAGTTGTTGAGACCACTTCGGACATATAATTGAAAATGGAATGGGAGACGAAAAGGAAGAAAGAGAGAAGAAAAATGAAAGACCTCGAGTGCAATGGAACATTAAGTAGTGAAAAGCATAGACGGTCATGGATTGAGAGAATATCTCCAGTGGATGGCAGTAGATCATGAGAGAATTGTCAGGTTGAAATTGAAAGAGGAATGGAGAGAAACATCATACCTGAATCAATCCTAAATAAAAAAAGCGCACCCTACTATTATGAAATAAAAAGAACAGTAGATACCTTGAACAGTATATTAAATTGAAAATTATCGTAACATTTGAACATGAAGTAAAGTTTATAAGTGACACATACACACGAAATTCCACAAATTCCTGACATACTGACAGCAACCTACTCTGACCACACTGCCATAATCACCAAATTCGAGATGCGAAACATGCCTCAAAACTCCAAATTAGACTTAAGACAGAAATTAAATACATATACTTACTTACTAAAACCAGTTTGGTCATAAGTATGCATTACAAATTTACCTGATCGCTAAACAGACTCACAAAAAACGACTGCAAACTTTTCAGTCAAAAGTACTTAGACTTATCACCAAAGCACCTTGGTATATCAATAACTCTGCATTCTGACTTAAAAATGCCAACGGTTGACGAACACATACGAACGTACTGCAAACGCTTCCCTGAAAAACTACACGGACACCCAAACCCATTGATACAACAAATGGCTACGACTCTCATGCCTGAAAACACAAGGAGGAGATTAAAAAGGTCGTTGATGAAGGATATATTACTATCCAAAACTGAATCAAGCCAAGGGAGAGGTACCGCTGAGTACCGTTCTTCTTCATGCCTCTCATGTCATTGTATTTTATTTTACTGTCAGCCAATCTGCTGATTGTCATTGTTTTCATTTGACAGCTGTGGATAAATATATAAAGAGAAAAAAAGTCCAAGATCGCGGTTTCGTAGCCCGGCAGCTGGCCCTAGGATTTTTTAAAAGGAGTAAAAACTCAGGAGATTAAACACTAGTCTCAGCTTGAGGAACGTCCTTCTTTTGAACTAATGATGAATGAAGTTGATTAATATGTCGTTTGATAATTCTTCCAGAATCTTCACAAGGTAATGACGAGTTCCCAGTTTCCAGATTGGTGAATTATTGACGGAATATGACACCTACATAAGGAGAATGAAACTGCTAAAACATACAGTTTACCACTTTTACTTCGGTACAGTTCATTAGTTCATTTGTGCAAACAAGAAAGGCGGCCGATTATTTTAGAAGATGTGTAATAATATAAGATAATAACTAAAAATAAGATTAAATATATTTTACGGAAATGGCCAAGTACCAATACTTGTTATTATTATCGATTTTGCGATATTCTCAACTCCCGTTCCCCAATACACCTTCCCTCCAATATTTACTGTTTATACAATCCTGTTACTTTTTATCTAACTTCTTCTACCCACCACTTCCGAGTTATCCCACATATTCTATCCTATCACATATTCTTCTCTTCTGAAAGCAGACCCAAACATCAGAGCCATCTCACTGATGTTATTGAGAACGTTGTTGAATATTCTCAACACTAATAGTTTGAGTGGGTGTCGGGTATCAATAGTTATTTTTTATTTATTTTATTTTATTATTTTTTTTTGTTTTATTTCCAAACCAATATTTTATTCAAACGAATATTTTATTGCATTAAAAGCCAGATGTTTTTTGTTTGTTATATAATTCTAATAATAATAAAATTTATTAAAAGGAAACAAAAGAATTGTGTAAGTGTAATGTTTGAAAAAACCAAACAACATCAGTCTCAAGACAGTTGCCCTGTGAGAAGGTTGCTTGCTACTCTACATTTGATTTTGTCGCCACTTCTTCATCACTTTCACATCTTCTTCAACTTGAATTTTGTCAACTCTCACCAGTAAAACTTCTCGCTATGTACCGGTAAGAGACATTTAATTTTTCTACTCATCATCATTTCGAATCATCAAGTCATCGCTATCAAGAACTCAACACTTTTCAAGAACTCAGTTCATTTCTCAGTTTTTCATTGATTCACAGACCAGTAATATTTTTTGTTCAAAGAATCATCTCTCTTAAATAAATAAGTTAATTTCATTTTTTATGTAAATAACTGTAGATAATAGCTTTGTGCATTTTCTTTTTTTTTTTTCATAACTTTTTTTATTTACTTTTAAATAACTTTCTTTGTATTTTCTTAGGTTTAGTTGTGCACATTAATATTTTTATAATTGTTATTTTTCTATTTTTACATTATATATTTATCATTTACTCATTTTTGGATGTTTTTATTTGTATTTACTTGATGAATTTCTTTTCTCTTTCTATAGCTTCAACTATATTTATTTGGGGAAATTGTCACCCAATCAAACTATTAGGTTTTTTTATTGAATTCACAACCGGCAAATTCGCTCGGATAGAAGGTTAGCGAAATATTATTAGCACCCCCTTCTTCCATAGTGGGAAACAAATGAAAAACATTCAATTGCGAAAAGAAGGATGTATAAAGTTAAGTGATGCCCTCACATGCGAATGATTAACCATCTGTTGCATTCCTAAAGGCTGAAGTCACCTTCCAAAGTAATGGAAAAACGGCTCAACACTTGGGTCCTTTTTTTTTACACTATTATAAATGATTCTCTGTAAGCAGACTTACGTGTTTATAGAGGTATGTCCGTAAACGCTTGGTTCAGGAGATTTTTACACCAATATATTTTCATTGATATGTATTATTTAGGCATATTAAATAAATAAAACTTATTTTATTTGCTCCAAATACTTTATTCATTAAATGTAAATATTAGCATTCACATTAAATCTTCTTCAAAGTCATTTCCTTGAGCATTAAGATAGGCTCGACAGTTTTCTTCAACAGCAGCAGTGGCAGAACGCTGCTGGATATGTGTTATTGTTGCTCGGCCTTGCAGGTTCTTTTGTTTAATGTCACCCCAATCGAAAAAAATCCTGTGGTGTCAGGTCTGGAGAGCGTGCAGACCAAGCCACAGGTCCTACACGGCCAATTATTGATTGGAATTATTAACATTTAGCAATTGTCGTGGACCTCTTCTGTATTTTGCAGAAGAACCATTTAATTGAAACCACATGTTCCTTTTGAGTTGTAGTGGAATATCTTCATTTCGAATATGTGTCGAGTCTTAGTGATGTAATGTAATGTGAGGTTCTAAAGACTCGGTGATCAATAAATAATAAGTATCGTAACACCTAACTTATTTGTTTTAATATCATTCAATGTTATACATGATTCTTCTTTCCATTAAAGTTAGAGAGATATGAACATGAGATTTGATTACAGCGCATGTTGGAGGAATCCAGGTACTCGGACTCAAAACTTTTAAGTTAGTAAGCAGATGCTCTTTTCCAAGAGCGTTAACTATCTCGGGAAGCTTACGGTTAATCCTTTCATTATTGTAATAATGTAAAAACTTGGCCTTAACCCGAAAAAAAGATGCAGATTGAGAGAAATACGATATAGGGAAGAGGGGAAGTATTCTTGATCTTCAAAGTACCTACTAGCCGCGTCGGAGAATAAAGGAGAGTACCTGCAATATGGCACTCTTATTGAGACTGACAGCCAATCAAAATTATAGACTATAAGAGTATAAGGAAGAAATACACCTTCATTCAGCTAAAAAACCCATCTCATAAAAATTACCCAGTATCTCTCCCATCCTTCACATTCTAACCCCATACCCCATTTTATCTTACTGCCTCCTTAGTTTTAAATATTTTATACTTCGTTTAATATATAAATAATAAGACATTTATATGAATAAGTGCATAAATATAATAAATTTCATAGGAATCAATTTTTCCTCTATATATTAAAAATATCTCTAAAGTCTCCTGACTTGTAAAAACTAAAACTTTTGACTTTGAATCAACGAACAATAACCTTATTCTCTATTAGGAACAATTAACTTGAAACCTTAATTATTTATCATTTTATTTAAAAAGAAATTGTTTCATACCATTTGAAACATTTTATATTAAACTCCACCTGTAAAATTTCCCCTTCATTTAAATTATACGATCTACCAGTAATTTATACATACTATTATATTTTTTAATATAAATCTCGTTTATAACAAATTCAGAGAAAATACATTTTTATGGATATGAAAGTGTAATATAAAATAAAAGTTCGAAATTATTAAAAACAAACAATAATTATAGCAATAAAATAAAACATGCAATAAATTACTGCTAACAAGAAATGGTTAAAAAAAAGAGGTTATTCTGAAATATGTTTTATTTTTAGACGGAAAAAAAAGGGAATATGTAAATATAAAATAATATGGTGTTATAACACGGTATTTTCACGTTGTAATAATTTCTCTCACCGTTACAGCCCGTTAAAATAATTTTACCTCTCCTTATCCTAACAATACATTGTCGACCCGTTCTTTAACAACGTCTTCTCCCCTTGCATTTCCCTTCCTACATTGTTAAAGTTTCAACTATAAAGTCATAAATGAGTCTTCGTGAAACTAGAATATATTATCACGAGGCCACTCTCAGATTATTCATTTATATATATATATATATATATATATATATATATATATATATGCTAGCATAATATGCCATATTATATATTATAAAATATGGCTATAAGCATCGATAGGTATAGTGCTACCTCCACAATATACGTGGCGCGTGACCTAGGCGCAGTGAGTTGGCGGCTCCATCGCCCAGCCATCTGACTTCAATATGTAATAGTACCGAGGGATATAGCCCGGTCAACCTTTCTCATAAATCAGATAACTATTCAGGAGACCAGTTGTCCCGAAAATACGGGGCCTCCATCGCTGGGATAATAACCCACATGGTAGTAAATTCTATTCAAAGGAAACAAAATAGTCTTGGATGTGAACGGATCTCACGGAAAAAAAACGAATTTAATGACAATAGGCTAAAATAAAAAAATGTAACAAGAATAGAGGGTAAAGAGGAAATGGAGAAAAAGGGTAGGGAGAGAGAAAATGATAACCAAGAATGCCAAGGATTAGGGAGTTAGTCTACAAAGGACATTACAAAAAAATAATTACTTTAATTAAATTTATTTATCTTACGCTTTTATATATCTTGAAGCGTAAAAGCCAAAATTTTACAGAGGAAGAGTTAATTTGTTAGCTTTTTTGACTGTACATTAACTAAAAATAACATTTACTCCATTATTTTATTGACGACGAATTTTATAAATTATAAAAATATTTATAATAATTTATTTCTAAGGAAAAAATTGAAGATATACTTGTATAACTTCTAATTTTATTTTTATTATCTTTAACCGATCTCACTTAAGAATTGGGAATTACATAAAGAATTACTAAAAATCCTCATAAAGTCAGTATAAAATAAACAAATAATTGAATTTTTTAAATTTTAAATTGACTTTGAGGCAAGGGTTAAAGAAATACTCATAGAATTCGAGGCCTGCAACTACAAATAATTTTTTTTTTCTAGTTTATTACAAAGATTTAGTAATGAAAATAATTATAATAAACGAATGACTGAATGACGAATGACGTACAGGCTCGGGCCCCTATTTTACACCTCTTCCGAAGGACGGCATAACCAAGGATTTTTACTCCATTTTAAAAAATCCTAGGGCCACCCGCCGGGCTGCGAACTCGGCCACAGAACGTTGTTATGCTAACCACTACACCACAAGTGATTCACACGTCTCTCTTTCTTTGGTGAATATAGAGAAAGGTTTATATATAGCGCTATTCCAAATAGTCAGTATTGATAACATTGATATAGGCCCCGACAGGTGTCTAGTCGCCTGGAACCGAAATATTATAAAATAACACGCTGATGCTGTCGAAGTAAAAATTTATCTGAAATCCATGTGTTTGCTTTTGTAATATAGGTTGGAATTATGTGCTATAATGACATACAATTTTATCCTATATTAATTGAGATAAAATGAAACTAAAAAATTAAACTATTTTCATTAGAAGAGAAAAGATATGCCCCAGACCGGGATCGAACCCGGGTGCTCTGTCTCTCCGTGACAGCACTTTACCAATTGAGCTACCGGATCGCTTACCAGCTGGAGACAGAGGACCCGGGTTCGAATCCCAGTCTGGGGCATATCTTTTCTCTTCAAATAAAAATAGTTAAAAATTAAAATAATTTACAAAAAATTATAAAAAATTAAACTATTCCAAAAAAAAAGAAGAGGTGTTGTAATTGTATTCAATGATATTTATCCCTTCAAACAATAAATAAAATACTAATGGAACTTTGTATAATATATTTTATAGTATTATTATTATTTGTCGAAGAAAGTGGTTCGGGTAGATATCACAATTGTGACCTCTACCCGGACCACTTTCTTCCACATATATTATCAAGTCAACAATTATCATTCAATATCATTATTATTTAAATTTTATTAAACATTTGGCTCAGATGGTAGAATAGAAAAATAACTTTATTCTGGCACTAAGTCCCTTTATAATTACAAGCATGAACAGAAATAGAAACATAATATATATCTGGCCAGAAGGCTACATGATACAAATCATAAAGCGTATGAAAAGTTACAGAAAGCAATCAAAATATATATGAAACATTGTATCCATATTTTTTTCAACAACAATCTAATGACGTTAAACTCTCATTAATTACCTCATCAAAGAATTGGAAATGACCTAAATTTTGGAAATGACACTAAACCTTTGCTTTAACATTTTTACACTATCCTTAACACATTTTTTACCCTACAACATTACTTCAATCATTATTTTTTTAAATAAACAGCTTTGAAAATCAATAATTTTTCCATTAAAACATGATCCAATGTAATAGTATAACTAAAAATAAACCCAATCGTAAGGATTTATGTTTTTGTGCATTTCCTTATTTTTTTTTTATTTTTTTTTTTACAATTTTACATGGGTTGTTTCAGCAAATATTATTCGAATAGTCTTAATTATTATAACATTATATGGTATTATCCCTGAATATATTATTATGTAACAGTAATATTAAAAAGTCTTGCAGCAAGAAGGCAACGTTTTAATAATATATTGTTTCGATATTACATCGTAGTGTATAACATAATGTCATGATATCTATGGATAATTGATGCCGACAGTAAGGACATTATTATCATGGTCCTTAGATAATAACCCATTACACCCGCAATCGATAACCGATTTGGTTATAGGGTGTTTAATGCCTGTCGGAGGTAAGCATGTTATTCCTCATATCCATTATTAGACTACATTATTAGGAGTGAATTATGGTGTATAATTAACATTATATTGCGATGTATTACATTGTATCCTACTGAACTTTTTTTTATTTTTTGTATAAACACTTTATTGGAATATTACAATCAACTTTTTGTATATTTTAATATCACTTTTTGGCAATAAATAAAAGTGACTATAATCAATAAAAAATAATAATAATAAAACACATGCTGGTAATAAAAACAAAATAAATACTAAATAAAAATAAAATAATTTCTCACATTCATACCAAAATACAATATTAACAATTTGCCTGGGGTCCCCGAACTAAGCTTCTTCCCCAGGAATGGGGGCAAAGCAAGAGAGCGGGAGGCACCTGCTCCCTTTTAGCCACGTCACTGGTTTAAGGCCACATCACACACACAGGTCGTGAGTGGAGAATATGGCCAGTGCCAGTACTCCAAATAACATTATTGGTCTCAGAGCCATTTTTTTAAGCGTTTTAGACGATGGGTGGGTTATATGGATGAGTGGAACTGGATTGGGACGACAGGCAAGGTTTTGATAAAAGTTTGAAAATTTAGTAGGGATGAGGTCATTATGGAGGGTTTTGTTGGAGACATAAAAAGGAGTATTGACAGTGGTTCTCAGGACTTTGGATTGAAAGGATTGAATATGACGTCTGATATTCGTTTTTTTTTTTTGCGGTCCCTCACAGTTCCAGTCCATAGGTCCAAATAGGTTTGATGATGGTCTTGTATATTGGAAGTTTATTGTCTATTGAAAGATGGGAGGTCCTACATAGTAATCTGTATAGTTGGCTGAATCGTCTGTTAATTCTTGTCTTTTGAGTCTGGTATGAGGGTTCCAT
The DNA here is from genome assembly GCA_037127475.1 of Arma custos. NCBI lineage: Eukaryota > Metazoa > Arthropoda > Insecta > Hemiptera > Pentatomidae > Arma > Arma custos. Next base: position 186,293,814 of record CM073759.1, read on the forward strand.
GTAAGTATTTTGTGTAGGAGGGAGCCAAGGTATCGGTACTGTGTCAGAAATAGGTAGGACGGTATCATTGAATTGAACAGATGGACATGTTCCTCCGCGAAGTGCAAAAAAGTCACGTTTTTGAATTTCTCCTCGTTGACTTTGATCTGCCATTGGTTACACCAAGTTTCAATGCGTGAGAGGTGACTTTGGAGGTTCGGGGAAGCCATTTCAGGGTCTCGATGATAGAACGGCTGTGTCGTCTGCGAACGTTGCAAGGAAGGTTTCAGGAGTAGTCGGGATATCAGTTGAGTTCTATATTAAAATTAAAAGAAGAACAAGTGCCTATAACCTAAAGGTGCGGTTGATTGTAAAATTGTTCAGTAAATTTTTCAAGGTAACTCAAGTGAAGTTTGATTGATGTTTGTTTGCATCCAAACAATCTTTTAATTTCAGTCTGTTATATTCCCCACTCTTCAATCAAAGTATTCTTTTTTTTTCACCTGCTTTGAATAATTTAAAACTAATAGTCTTTAATTTCTTTAAACTCATAGGACTTTTCTTCTTTTTTTTCAGTTTATATTTAAAAACTATAGCAGTCAGAAGATAAATAAATAAAATACCTACAATAAACCTAAATATTTTCTCAGACTATTCGAACTCTGCTTTAAAAACTTTTATTTTACGAATTAAGGTTGGTATAACAAGGACCGAGAGAGTACATCAACTTTTAAGCACACACATACTTTTCGACAGAAACTTTTACTGCAAAGGCACGTTCTAATGTTACGTTTTTTATCATATGGAGAAACATGAAATATTTGAAATTTAAATACAAATATAAGTTTAGAATGTATAACCAATTATTACATTTACCTAAGATAGTTCATTTAATTTTTATTTTCATTCCATTAGTTACTTTTTTAACTGATTGCATTCCTAAATTAAATTTTATTTAAATATTCCCGTTGTGTGTATTGAATTTATTCTGTTATTTAGAAGTTGGTTGATTTTTTTTTTGTGTTTCTTTGTTTATATAGTCGTTTTTTTTATTTTTTTATTAGCTTATTGTATTTTATTGCAATGTCGATTTTTATCATTTATACTGCACGAACTGTTTGAATGTATTGATTAATTACATATTACTTGATTTGTATATCATACCATTTTTTCAATTATGCTCTTATTTTTCTTTTCTTTTTTTCTTATTCCTTTTATTCTATTTTCATTACACATAAAGCCATTAGTTGATCATATTCACGTATTCTATATTATTTAAATGCTAATCTGCATTTGAATAATGTTTACTGATTTAGCAAAACGATTCACTTGTATGATTATTTTCATATATTGTTTGTTGGTTACTTGATCATTTGTATATAATACGATATTAACTTTTTTCGTCATAATGTTTCAATTTTTTTTTTTTTATCTTTCTGAATTTCGTGGTTCTCTTGTATTGATGCATATTTATAAATTCCAGCTGTATGTTCAAAATTGTTTTTTAATTTTCTATTCTTGTTTGTTGGTGTTATTACATTCGATCGTTATTATTATTGTATATTTTTTTGTTTAATGAAGCTTTTATTATAGCATATTATCCTAAAATCAGTAGAAAACCTAACTTGAACATTAATAGGCATGTATTCATCTCCATTTTTTTTATTTACATTCTACATATTGCATATATGTATTACGCACTGTTTTGCAATGAAAGTATAACTTTACAATTCGTAAACTCCTCTTGCACTGCCTTACTATGCGAGATTGAAAAACAAAAGATTTATTTTAACTGTTTATAAATATAAACAGCCTGATAAAATGTTTGCTGAGATATTACAAGCCGCTTGGAAGGGGCTTATTGCACCCATGGCGTTGGTAGTGCACTATCAATTGACTTAACGGTCCTTGCATTAGTGTCTAGTTTCTCGGCCCGGTCGTCGAACCTGTTCTTGGGCAAGAGAGGGTGTGGATCTTGAATAAATATTAGATTAAAATTTTTAAATATTTCAATATTAATTTTTCGATAAATCCTACAATTCTAATCTATCGGTATTAGAATTTGAGAATAGATAGATGCTAGAATAGAAGATATTTTGATTCGTTTCAACTTTTCTAGTTGGTTTTATTCCCTTAGAATTAGAATAGAGATAAGATCAATAAAGGTAATCATTTTTCGGAGAAGATCGAAGTTCGTTCAGTTTTAAAACAAGGTCACTTTGATGGTTGTACTGTACTGTTCGGAAACTATAAAACGTTGGCACCATAAAAAAATAAGTTCTGCTTATTTGTGTTACCATTGACTGCACCCCCTGGCCAATTCAATCCACCATATTCGGGTGGTCTGATTTTATTCGGTCTCGACATTACTTAGCTCGCCGAAATCTAAAAATCAGAATTAATAAAACTATCATCCTTCCAACTCTTCTTTACGGAAGTGAAACGTGCAGGATGAAGAAAGTCTTGAGGTATTCGAAAAAAGATTGTTGCGTAGAATATTCGGACCGAAAAAAACGAGACCACTGAAGAATTTCTGAGATTACACAACGCGGAATTGCAGGGCATGTATGGGGGTAATATTGTTGAAGTAATAGCGTTTCGAAGAATATGACGGGGTTGAAAAGTTGCTGGGATTATTAATGAACGAATTCCTAAATAATTAGAAAGCTATGTGACGACTGGTAAACGTCTAGACTTAGGCGTAGTTGGGAGGATTGTTGAAAGAGTGATCAGATGGATTTGTGTGTGGATAGTTGAAGTGTGTAAGCATTGGTTGGTGGTATTGGCATCGGGTCCTCAGACTAAGACACTAAGCTTTATTTAATCTCTCAAAAATTTTGGTTATCCTTGACACCTCAACAATACCTTCATATCTTGTATTTATTTTACTTCTGACTTGTATAATCAATTTCTGAAACTTTGGAGTTATCCGCTTTTGATCCTTAGCACCTCATATAACTGTTGTTACAATACTACACTTGCTACATCAACTTGTGTCTGTGTGTCAAAATATTTTTTAATATAATGCTGGCGAAAAATCTCAACCGGTTTCTATAATTTGTGTAGATGGTGTCGAGATAATTATTCGCTAGCTTCGTGTCGCAACTCTCAATGAAATAAATACAATTAGTTTTATAAAACGTGAAGATTAAATTTTGTGAAATTCCTGTTTTTGGTTTGGGATATTGGAAATCCAGAACTGATTTTAGTAGTCGCAAAATAAAGTCCAGCCGAGACTCAAATCAACCAAACCCATGCATGACCTTTAGGTGTGTTTGGAGTAGCAGAGAGAAGCTGGTTCATTGCACAACGACCAGTATCATTGCTATTCTTTAACCAAAGCGGTAAGGTAATAAACAGAGCTGAAAGAGGACGAATGCATATATCTCCTTTTATGTACTTGTTACCAAGATATTCGCTAAAAGACTTTATACATAAACATTAAACGCAAAAGAAATAGATGCATCGTATCATTAAGTATTGCCGGTGAGAAATTTACCGTATTATCGACTGATAACGTATTACCTAAACGTCCTCGAGTATCGCAGCATTTTATTATTTTCTTAATAATAAAACAAGACAGATGGCATTAGCAGTTTCAAAGGGAGTGAAAATCCTCAGTAATGCCATCTTCGGAGGTGACATTGCTTTATGTGACAGTAAGGAGCCTGGGCCAGGTAGAGTAACGTGACCCTTGATGCAAGGAGCTAGATGGAGAGTTGGTCGAGAATCAGCAAGTCACATATAAGAGTCCCCCTTTTGATGTAAGTATTGTATAAGTTTTATTAAATCTTTGTAACCATGATCAGCATAAATAAATATAATCTGATTCAATAATTATAATTCGTATTTAATAAACAAGTCCTGGTCAGTCAACCACGTTAACCTTTGGAGTATATATGTCTCTTATTTATTAACAACATAAAATTACTATATATTAAGTATAAAGATCTCAGGGTGGCATCCCATTTTAGTATCTATATATATATTCAGATCAAAGGATCTGACTTTTCCCTGAGATCATAGCTTGGGCAGTAAAGCCAATATAGCAACGTACATCGGCGGTCCCGATCTTGCGATGCTGACATATTCACTCGTTAAAGATAAGGACTTACACATCATCCAATTATCCATATCAGGATAAAGTGACAAATTATTAAAAAACGAATAAATAAGGATATGACTGGATTATCGATATATTATTTAATGAATATGAAATTCAATTAATGAAAATATTAAAGATGTCAAAAATTGAACTACGATCAAGTTTCTTATTGCACCAGGGTGCTTTTGTGATAACTCCAAGTATTTTCGATTGAAAAATTTGTAGTTGTTTTCTGTGAGTCTGTTGAGCCATAAATTTGTAATGCAAATTCAAAATGTAATGTAAAGTCAAACTTTTTTTAAAAACTTACGTGTTTAATTTTTGTCTTGTTTCAAATTTGGATTTTTTTTTTAATGGTGAATACATTCAATTGCTCCTATCAAACGTTAGTCCAAGGTTTTGTACTTTGCCTGTTTGTTGGATGGATGAATTATTAAGGTAAATGGGAGGGCACGTATTACGTCTATGAGTAAAAGTGATGTGTTGTGACTTTTCGTGGATCACTCTGATATTCCATAGTTGGTACCGCTCATTCAAGTCTTGCGTCTTGATGTTTGGGGATTATGGCAGGTATGTAGTCAGCGTAGCTATCAGTATGTCTGGAATTTGTGAAATGTTGTGTGTTTATGTTATGAACAATAGAGGTGCATGTGTTGATCCTTGAGGCACACCGAATAGGATTGGTCTTATTGAAGAGAGCTCTGAGCCCTGTTGTACTGAGAAAAATTTGTCTGCAAAATAAAAATATCTAAATCATACGAAAGGATATGAATAATATGTTTTCACCGAAAACAACGATTTACTGATACATGACATCTTATAAATTCTAAAGTGTTACAAAATCGAGGTAAGTTCTTCTAATAAAAATACAACAGAATGTAATCGTTGCAGAAGTGCGAGATACCGTCAGAGAGCGAGACAGCAGCACCGCAACGATCGCTATCATCAACAGCTGCGCCTCAATGGACGTGAGAGAGTTGAAGATCAGCGATGAAAGGAACAGAACTTGCTTAGTAGTAATTATCTCAGAGCATGTTGAAACAATTAATTATTATTTTAATTATGCATAATTATTAGAAAAATAATAATGCGTAAAAACATCAATAATTATATTCGGTGCTATGCAAACGTTAATTAATGCAATAGCATTTCTTAATTTCTTAATGCACTTAAACTTCTTTCTAACGGATACATGCGGGAGTATAACATAGTCCGTTATAGGGAGGTGAGAGAGAGTAGGAAAGATAAATCATACAATTGTACAACTCAGATAACTTAACAGATATTTTAGGGTCACCCGTGGTGTAGTGCTTAGCAAAACATTGTCCTATTCTCAAGATCGTAGGTTCATAGCCGGCCAGATGAATCTAGGATCATTTGAAGTGACTACAAGAAGCGTCCTTCGGAAGGGGCGTAAAATGGTCGTCCTGACCCTATTGTTTGTCAGGTACTTGTTAGAGATCACTTATTAAACTGGGATTGAAAAAATCCCTTAAAAAGGGAATCCCGGTGTAATATCATCCGATTAGCCACAGCAGCATTAAGTGACATTAAGCAAAACGAACACTGGATAACTTTTAATCTTAATTCGATCTTCCATTCTTTTTGAAATAAACAAAAATTTTATTTTTCTGCCGAATACCAAGAAGTAAAATGTCCTAAAATAATTTATGATAAAGATTTTATTGTTTTAATCCCTTCAGTTAATGTCTAATAATATTATCATAAATTTTCCGTCTCGGCGTTCGCAGCACGCGCGAAAACGTGACCGAAAATCTGAAGTTATTCTTCTTCCCTTATGATTTCTAAACAATACATTAAACATAGTAGATTGCAGAAAATTAATAATTAATAAAATTATAACAGCGTAATAATAATTAATAAATTATAATAAATCTAATTAGAGCCACAGCAGAATTATTAATTTAAGTACCGTGGTAAAAAAAAAACAGATAAACGGCCGCGATTATTTCCAACTTTGGTTTAGAAATGGATACTCTATATTTTTGTCGTACTATATTTAATTTATATAATAATTGCAATATACAAACATACAATTTTATCAGGTCTATGTGTTAACCAAGGGTTCTCAAATTCTGTAACTTATTATATTCTCTAGTGGACTCATTCTTCTTCAAATTGAATATTCTATATCTATGTTCGGATGCCTATCTATGTTCGAAGACCTCAAGACGTTGTTTGTCCACGGCCATTTATGAACATTTGAAAGGATAATAGGTCTATAAATTTTAATTTTTTATTTATGGTACAGAAGGTATGAGCTAAGGCAATCAGTCGACTCAGTGCATATTTAATTCTTATTGATTCGTCAGTTACTATCCCAAAAAATTTGTAAGCCCCTCTGAATCTTCGTTATGTTTTATTTTCAATTTTATTAACAGGCTTTATAATCCGTAATTCTTTTTAGCCTCATTACTTTTCTAACCGAATATCCAATGCAATTCAGTGTGATTTTGCCGATCATTTACGTTAACGTACACTTTTCACGTCCATATAGAACAGTTGAATTATAGTTTAACGAGTGCTTATTATCAAATTTGGGAACAAAATTCGCGAGATATAAAATGGAGAGAAAACAAATTACATGCATTTAATTGTTCCATCATTTACTAATGAATATTTCCCCGGTTAACATAAACCCAAATTATATTCTAAATTCTTCTCTAGAGGTCTAAATTCATGCCGTTTCTACTACTATTCGAACCACACTTTTTCACGTCTTCACTCAACTAACCAAATCAACCACAATCCCTATCACGCTCATACTAACTCATTCTGGTTTGTTCCACCTTTCTGATAACTCACTCGAGTGCTAAGTTAAATTGTACAGGTGAAAGCGAACCTTGCTTTAAACCAGAGTAGACCTCGAACTTCTCCGAAATATAATTCAAACCTTATTGAATGTTTTGGACCTTCACATTCCTACTAGATACACTAACTTTTTCGGTAATCCCTGTTTAGTAAGTTTGTTATACTGACTAACTGACTAACGATTCATCATAAGCCATTATCTATTCTAAAAAAAAAAAACTGATGACTGAAGCACATAATACAATAAAGCGATCTACACCATTGTACAGTACTTTAAATTTTTATCTAATCAATTACAGTAGAACTGTTTCGTCTAAAACTAGATAATCTGGTATTATATTTTTATGTGAAATGTACTTTCTAAAATAATTTGAAATAAGAATTAACTTGTAATTAAATAAATAGCTCGATAAATACGTACTTGCTTTGTCCAAACTTTTTAATTATAATAATTGTTAAAAAACTGTACCTCTACAACCATTAATGATCTTAGTTTATAGGCATAAAATAATTAAATTTTTCATAATCAGTTCCGAGATATTAAAAATAAAATATTGTTAACATATAAAGAAATGCACGCTATGGGCCATTGTCTGAAGATGGGAGATTTTACTGAAATTTCTATTATAAAAAGTCGTAATATCGAGCAGCAAAAACTCAAACCTACCTCGTGCTATAGTACCTACTTTCCTAAACGCAGCCTCCATTCATTAAAAACGAATAACTTAATTATTTTCACACAAATGTATCCACTCCCTCATTATTAAGCATTATAGAAACAAATGGAGGAGTGAAGTTTGTAAGAGTGAAATTATTAAGATTTTTATTTTTTTAATTAGTGTGATTCGTTTAACTATAAAAGACAGTATGTAACATTTTTTTTAGAAAAATAAGTTCGTTTTTTTTCAGCACTTAACAGTTTTTAAGTACTTTACAATTACTTAAACACTGAACTGTTATATCGAAGTGAGGGAGTGAAGTGGTACATATATGAATCGAACAGAGCAATTTTGCCACAAGGACTGCACTTGCAGAAGAGAAGGATGCAACTGAGCTCCTAGCTACCGATCTGGAATAATCTTCGGCTTTATCCATCATCATCCTTTTCCACCCCAGCTATCTATAGCTATCTATGTTACACTTCCAGCTACGCCTCAAAACAATTTATGTGAAGGAATATAGAAAAAAACCCTCTGGGCATACAATTTTTATTTCATTTCTTTTTACTGACTACAATAAATGATCACATTATCAATTGGCTAAATCTGTTATTGAATTGAAACAAGCAATAAATTCTAGATCGATTACGAATTTTTTAAACCGCCTTTCCTAGGGGTTCGGACATGGTGGTGTCAAAAAAAAAACGTTTTTAATATTTTATATACTTATTATAAATCAATTTAAAAGGTCACCTGTGGTCTAGTGGTTAGCGTAACTAACTACTAAACCCAAGAGATCGCGGGTTCGTAGCCCGGCAGGTGGCTCTAGGATTATTTTAAGGGAGTAAAAATCCTTAGTTACGCCTTCCTTCGGAAGGGACATTAAAACGGGGCTCCCGAGCCTGTACGATGTCAGGTACTCGTTAAAAATCCCTATCCTAATTAAACCTGAATAGGCAAAATTTAGAGCTCCCACTGTAGCATCGTCCGATTAGCCATAGCAGCAATAAATATTTAAAAAAATATTTATTGAACTTACAACTGTATAATAAATATGGAGCGGGGTAGATAAATAGTAGATCGCTGAGTTGCAGTTCCAAAGGTCCGGTTCAAATCCAACTATGACAGATTATTTATTTAAATTATTAATAGCCGGGGATGGACCTTACAGTGAGACCATTCTGTGGCCCTCCCAGCGTCTATAAAGTGGGTTAATTTGGGGAAAAACCTGGCGGCAAGGACAAATCACTGCTCTGCACAACCGTTATCCAAGAAATACTCGTAGTACAGTTTCTACTATGTACTGAATTCAAGACCGTTCATGGATTCTAGTGGTACTGTTTTTTTTTTTAATTTTTATTATAAGTAAATATAATGAATCAATGGATAAAGGTAAGTAGAGGAACTAGCGAGTGGTACTACTCAAATAACAAATTCAATTTAGGAGGTCACGAGGCTATCTTCAAATTTTTAAACTTTTAAACACCTATTAGGATCTAAAACTATTTTTTTTTTTTATAAACAGAATAACATATTATATTTGTAAACTTCAAGACAGTTTTGACACATGCATAAACTTTTTTTTCAATGAACACTTGTGCCCTACTCACCAGCAGATGCCTCTCAATAACGTACATCTGCTTTAAGCACGAGGATGTCCCCTGTAGAGACGTTTCTCCATAGTATCATATTGAAGTGGTTATAAGGGACAGCTCAGAGGATGGCCATATGTTGCAGATGCACTCACCACCGAGGCTGGACCCTTGCGTAAAGTTTGTTTTCGTTACCTTAAGCACACGAATGGATCCATCCCATCTAAACGTTAAGATGTCCTTCGCTCAACCCTAAGAAAATATTTCCTTGAATAAATGAATATTTTCAGATTTCACCGTGTCCGTTTTTAGCAGGTTGTTTAGTTGTGCTCTAATGTATGGGGTATCTTGCATAACAGAACCGTAACATCTAGTTAAGCACCTCCCGTTTTATTCTCTACATCACAACCACTGGACAGGTGGTCACTACATAAGAATCGCTACCGGCAGAAGAGAAACTAGTCTACTTTTCTAAATTTTTCAAAGAAAAACCAAAAAAGGGATCTTGTCCTAGGCTAGTTCCATATCTGCATTAAACAACATAGTGAAGGCGTTGTCAAGGCTGGGCTATCCTGCGTACAAGTTTCCTTTCTGTAGTAAAAATTAAAAATCATATAAACAAAAATATCAAAAGGTTGTTCTTTTACAGGCGATTCATATTTGAGGCGTTCAGGATCAAAAGCGGATAACTAATAATTGACTTTGCGCTCGCTTAGTCAAGCATTGCTTTATGCTTCCGGAAGGTCAGGTTTCGAACCAGACAAAAACCACGAGAAGTAAGCTAGCAAAATGTCCCGCGTTGCCTTGGCTAAAATAGCAAAAAATGTGAAAAAGTAACTTTTTGCAATTACGGAGTTATCCAGTTTTGATCCTCATATGACCGTTGAAATAAACTAAATTTAAACAACCTGTAACAGTATGTTACTGTATAAAATGTATTGTATGTTTAATATAATATATGAAAAATATATTTTCCTTTTGTTTTATAAATACAAAAACCCTTTTTTGTCCAGGTAATCATTTATTTATTTTTCTTTATATGTATACGTTTCGACCCATGTGGTCATTCTCAATACATGTTTCAATCATCATTCAGTACAGTAGATTTCAATCCGCAAAATACATCTATAGGATATTAAAAACAAAACAAAACATTACATTATAAAATTTAACATTATAAAATTTTTTTTCATTATCAGCCATACCATTATTCATGGCAAAACAGAACTACATACTTTTAATTTTAATAGATCTAAAATACTACATAGGGAGAATAATACAACAAAACGTAAATACTTAGAAGCACTTTATATAACAGATAACTTAACTAATATAGTAAATGATAAAAAGGAGGGAGGGGATTTGGCAAAATACTACTCCTCCATTTTTTTAAAATTAAATGAATATAAAAATAAACAATAATTCTACAAATTATCATTTTCCTTATATCAATAAAATAAGTTCAACCTTTTAACACACCCATTTCTGCTCATTTATATTTTACCTGTCTGATTAGCAGTTTTATAATAACAATAATTAATGATTTTTGGATATTTGTAGAATAGAATAATAAGATAGTAATAAAGCATATTCTGGAATTGTAATAGTTGTCTTTTTGGCCTAGAAATAATAATTAATGTGAGACAATAAAACATAACAAGCTATTATTACTCAGATAATCCAGACTGGACAAAGTCCCAGTTCTACTTTTTATTTACAGTAGCTGACTATGGGTGACACCACCCAGCCTTCTTCTCTCTTTATTTAAATGTTGGTCTCCGGAAAAAAATAAGGTACATCTATCTGTGTGCTATTGTGAGGATAACAATAATGTAAGAATTGTAATTTATATGGAGTGAATTTTTGATGATGCCATGAATAATGGTATGGCTGATATGATAATACTTAAGAAGATTCATGTTTTTCATATATATTTATATAAAAAATTTTATAATGTAATGTTTTGTTTTGTTTTTAATATCCTATAGATGTATTTTGCGGATTGAAATCTACTGTACTGAATGATGATTGAAACATGTATTGAGAATGAGCACATGGGTCGAAACGTATAAACGTATAAAGAAAAATAAATAAATGATTACCTGGACAAAAAAGGGTTTTTGTATTTATAAAACAAAAGGAAAATATAATTCAAGTCCAGTACCTTAAACTATTAATGAAAAATATATTATAAATAAATTTACAATATATTGAATTTTAAATATATACTAGGGTTCTTACAATGAAAATTATCCTTTCAGGTTTTTACTTAATTTTTTGCTGTAAAGAAAGATCATGAACACGAAAAAAATGTATTATAACATTTTAACGAATTGCATTTTCTCTAGTTTATTTTTTAGTTATCATAACTTAAATTTAAAGGTATAATGTTTATATACAGATCCGGTATTATTCAGTAATAGGTAATGTGCAAAGATCTTCATCTATCGTGTCTACTACATTAAAAGTATTTGGGAACTTTTAATTTGATTCAGAAGATACTAATTTTCTAGCTGATGATTTTTGGTATATTTAAAATGAAACGAAGTCTTATAAAGGTTAATATTATGATAAAGGACACGTCGCGATTCTAAAAAAAGTCGATTGATTTTAATTATTAACTTGTTTAAGTACTTATTCCTTTTTTCTCGTTAAAGATCTTATAAATATAAATAATTATATGATAAGCACTCTCTCTCTTTTTTTTTATTGGCACATATACTAGAGTGTACTATGTGCCTTTTAAATTCATTTTTACAATAAGGATTAACCACAATTTGATAATTCTAACATATATACAAAAGACATTATTACTTACATGCTGTTACAAATTAACAAAATTAAAATTACAATAGTTATTTATAATTACTATAACTATTACAACAGTTATATAATGATTATCAATGCTTTACATTGTATGATTATTCTTAAATAGATGTCAGCTTTTCGAAACCAATATTATACATCTCATAAATTTAGAGAATTCGGATCGAAATGTATTGTATAGATCATGTTCAGATACTGGCTAAACTTTCCCTCTTAATATTGTGGAGATAATTAATTTCGTATTTTGTCCTTCATACATTTGGCAGTTATATATTATGTGTTTAAATGTATGTTCTTCTTTGTCTATTGAGCAAGTACTGTTTATGTGAAATCTGTATGATTTGGTATGTCCATGTTCAGTTAAAACCTGAGTTAGTTTGTAGTTAGTGGATTTTATTAAATTGTAGTGACTGTTTGTTAGTTTTGGAATAAACCTATGCAAACTAGGAGATTTATTTGAAATAGTCCACCGTTCATTTCACCTCATAATTGATTCTTCTCTAATTTTCAATTTTATGAACGAAATTGGTGTTTTTTGAAAAGATGGAGACATATCTGTTTGTGCTGCTTCTTTTGCTAATTTATCCGCTATCTCATTGCCCTCAATACCAGGGTGACCCTTTACCCATATTATATTTACAGAGAAATGTAGAAGCCTAAGTGTGCATAAGTTCATTCTGATATTTTCGGTAAGCTCCCCATGTATATCTGTGTTGAGATCTGATTGTATCAAGATTATGTTATCTGTGTGTATAACTATGTCTGTATGCATGTTGTATGTTTGTATGTTAAGCTCTCTAAGATTTATTTATAATAGGATCCGTACGTGTTTAGTTAATTTTAGGTTGCTAGTATAAAATTTCTTGCTTCTAGTCTCCATTCACCTGATCTGATATTTTTTTGTTCTTTAGTTTTGAAAACGTTTTATTGTTTGTTATTTATTTTTATTTCACATATTAACCATTCCGTTCCTGCAGTAGGAGCAATGATGATTGACCAAACAATGCGTAAATACTGAGATGTATTGCCGGGACCATGAAAGGGATGCGGAGCGGGGGAAATGTGTCATGTCGGGATACATGAAAGGGAATATGTTTTGGATAAAGAAAATACCTTTTGCTCTCTCTATGGTACCTTTATGGTAAAGTTCCTCAGAAGCTAGGAGAGGGGGTGGGCACGAAAACTCTTGAGATAGACACAGAGAAGCAAAGAGCACTCTTGAGACTAGCACGGAGAAGACGAGGCCGGAGAAGCAGGCGACACTCGCGAGACAGATCCTGAAGAAGGAAGCAGAAGATGGAGAGTCCCGGAAGTGGCAAAGCGAAGACCGACCTGTAACCCAATCTACCCCTGTTCACAGATAAGTTTAATTTATTTCCTGTATCATATTTTATGGCAATCCCTTTTATAGAGCAACTTCTGATTCATTAACCTTGTTTAGGAGCTTGACCATAAAGGTTCCATAAGGGGAGCAAAAGGTCTGCTCTTTGTCCAAAACATATTCCCTTTCATGTGTCCCGACATGAAACATTTCCCCCGCTCCGCATCACTTTCATGGTGCCGGCAATACATAGCAATACCCAAATATAATTATTATTATAAATAATAGCACAATGTTTATATCGGATAATCGGTAAATAAATTTTTAAAAGTGTATGTATTTGTTCGAATATTGTGTAAATTATCAATTAATTCTATAACTGCAGCTAAAGGTTTCCAGATTTCCTTCTGATGTTATTAACAGACATTGAAGTAAATATGTAACAAGAATATGGTTATCAAGAGAAAAAAAATGGTTATACGTAATATGGTGCATCCCTATTAGAATAATGTTATTTTAAATTCAATATAGTTCTTACTTTAATCTTAGAAGGAAAGGTAAGAAAACTAAGGAGCTTTGATTTTACAAAGTTGTTTCAAAACTTGGAAAAGTCTTAAATTACAAAAAACTATGTAATATTTCAGGCAAAACTTAATCGGCTTCGTAATGCACTAAAGCGAGGCGACATTAAAATATATTTAAGTGAAGTTTCATAATATTTTATGAAGGTGCTTCGAAGCGTTAGTGGCCATTTTTCTTGAAAAGTTGTGCAAGTTAGTTCTAGCGAGCATCCTCTTTCATATCTTCTTTAACGCTATCTTCAACTTATTCCCAGGCACTTCGAAGTTGTTATTTATTCTCATGCAGAAATATACAAAATTTCACTACTAATTTTTATTTATTTTATTTCTTCATTTAACGTCACTTTATACTGTTATGACTAATCGGCCGATACTACCTTGGGAGCTCTAAATTTTGCCTATCCAGGTTTAATTAGGATAGGGATTTTTAACGAGTACCTGACGTACAGGCTGGGGACCCCCGTTTAACATCCCTTCCGAAGGACGGCGTAACCAAGGATTTTTTACTCCATTTAAAAAATTCTAGGGCCACCTGCCGGGCTACGAACCCGCGATCACGGACTTATGTAGTTTGTTATGCTAACCACAAGTCACCCCAATACTATTACTTTTTATCTTGACGATAAACTGAGTGGATTCGATATTTTTGACCGGTGTACGATTTCAAAATCTAAAGGTTTATAAGAATTAAACCTCTTTGTTTAGAGCTTTCATGAACTTATCTTTAATTAATTTAAACATTATTTTAATTAGAAAAAAGCAAATAATTGGAATTTGAAAATCGAACTGTGGATGAAACAGAACAGCCCCAGCATTTCATATATTGTTATGGTACAGGTTTGTATAGTTAAAAAAAATATATACCTTCTATAAGCTAATATATAAATCTAAAAGCACAAAAACCGTAGGTTCGGAACTCATAATGTATTTTAAAGATTAAATTTCGGCCAAATCTCTGCCTACATTGGTTTATGTTTATTCTATATGAAGATGGAAGAAAAGTATAATTTTATGTATATTCGATGGACAAAATAAAACAGTATTTTTTAAGTATAAATCTATAAACAGTAATAAGTTTTAAAATTATACAAATAAACGTACTTACAAATCTATAAATACAGTTAACTAAAGAAATAATGCAGCAATTAAGTTAGCCCAGCATTGTAAAGAAAGATTAAACCTCGACTGCGGCAAATTTTCTTTCGCCTTATTGAGATATATCCTTCCTTTAATTTCTCCAAAGCCAAATTGTCTCCATTATTACAGCGGGAGCAATTTTGGGGCTTCAATAAATCCAACTTTAATCTCAATAATATACAATTATAAATTCTCACTAGAAATAAAATAAAACTACGTTTAGAGAAAATCTTTTCAGTATAATTTTTACTTATTCTTGAGAAAATATTTCAAAACCTTTTTCATAGTCTTCGCTGATAATTCATCTTTTATATTTTCTTTTTTTCTCTTCTTATTTACTTTATTAATTTTATTCAATTTAGTTAATTTTGCTCTAGCCAATTATTTTGGTTGAAAGGTTTTAACAATTTATGTTTATTCTGATCATTTTTGGTAATTGGTTCAAAAGGCATTTTCTTCCATTCTTTATTTATTATCCATTGTCTGTTTATTTATTTTTTGTTATTGCGCTTTAATTTAGTAATTTATTCTAATGAATCATAACTCCGTGAGCCGCACATAAAATTAGATATCATTATAAATTACACCCACTATAGATTTTCCTTGGAGTAAAATATTGAAGCATAATGATTTATTGTAATTTTATTGACTATTATTCTTACATGTAAACATAGATATCATAAAAAATAATGGTACTAAATGTACATTGCTATAATTTTAATGATTCTAATAATTTTGATTATTGACAATTCATTTTATAATATGAAGATGCACAAAAATATGTCTTAATTTAATACATAGGTTTTCACTACCTTGGCCATAAAGAAATAAATGTAATTTGTAAAAGTGAAATGAATCTGATGAATGAAATGAATGGTTGGTCGCCCCTGCCGAAATAGTCTCCTCCCAGGTGTACCTTTTTTATTGACTAAATTTAATAAATGAATATATTTTTGTATGTATAACGTGGTTATGAAAATTGTATTGTTGCAGTTACAAATGTGAGGCTTTCTAATTTATATTATTCTTTCCTTCAATTCATTATAAAACCCCTCTTTGTGTTCGATTTTCAAAGCAAATTTTCATATTTCCAACTGATATAGTAATTATTTTAAAAATCTCCGGTAAATATCGAAATTTTTGTTACATGTTTGAATCTTTTAACAGATAAAAACTGTTAAATTTGTCTAGTACACTGCTATATTGGCTTTACTTTGATCTCAGGAAACATTCAATTCCTTTGATCTTAAATACTAAAATGGGATGCCACTCTGAGATCTTTATACTTAATATATAGTAATTTTATGTTATTAATAAATAAGAAACATATATATATATATATATATATATATATATATATATATATATATATATATATATATACTCTTTTCTTTTTAAAGGTTAACGTGGTTGACTGACCAGGAGTTGTTTACTAAATAAGAATAATAATTGAATGACATTATATTTATTGGTGATGATCATGGTTACTAAGATGGGTTATAACACTACTTACAACAAAAGGGGGACGCTATAAGTCACCTTATGTGATACATGTGACTTCATTCTTCATCCTGTTCCTTCTTCAGTTGACTGCGTCTTCCGAACAACTCCCCTATCATAAAAAAGGTAAAGGTAATAAACCCCAAGGGTCATTTTATCTTACCTAGCCCAGGCCCCCTACCATATTTACTTAGGTATGTCAGATGGTCACACAATCACTATGGATAATATGATGAATAGACGACAACTTTTCTACTTGTATGTTAGTAGAATCTGGCATTCTTATTTATTTTGTGTAAGGAACAAACATATTAATCAACGTATATATTTTTAATATAATTTATTTAATTGTTAAATACTACCTATAATTTTTTTTAAATTTGAGGGGTCACCACGGAGACCGGGTGAAATACTCGGATTCTAGTCCTGATTCTGGCCATATCTTTTCTTTTCAAATAAAATATATATTTTTAACTTTATGATAAATAAATATTTTTTTTTTTTTTTAATTCAGCGATATTTTACTAAATTTTTCCTTATCCTTGGTTTCAAACCTTAACCTTATGTGGCTAACATACCAAACAATAACAAATCTAGAACCAACGACATATACATACTAGCAGTGAATAATGAACCACTTTTGGCACCCTAAAATCTTCAATATTATATTATGACCAAAAAATAGTTATTTATTTGACAAGTGAGGAAAATGTCACTTTATTACACCCGAGTGAATTATTAAACGAGGGTGTTATAAGCCCTTTTCTCACGTGTTAAATATTACATTTTTCCTGCAACCATTTAAAAATTAAGAAATTAAAGGTGAAACTTTAGATATGTTACAACTACACTAGCGGCATTTCTTACAATTTTCTATTACTAATCATGCAACTTATAACTCTAGGACGGTTTACTCATTGAAACATTTATTTATTAATATTTAGAAAATAATATTCTGATAACACATGCAAAAATAGAATAAATGTATATTATTATATCTTGACAATTAAAATAATTAGTAGTGTTTATTAATTATTTATAGTTATATTTATCGTACAGTTGTTGCCATAATTAATAATATTTGCTTTATTATTACCGGTGTTATTATCACTAAAATTAAATAAATTTCATGATGTGGATGGGGGAATATTGTTGGAATTAAATTGTATTAACTGAGGCCCTTGTTCTTTTGAATCATTTTAGCAGTATTTGCTTTCGTGTACATGGAGATTTCAACATAACCTTCTGCTACTGTAGAACTTTTCCAACCACCATGTTGCTTTAATCTTAATAAGTCACTTCCTTCGTTTATTAATAAATTAGCAGAAGTTCGGGGAAAACTATGCCCAGTATATTGTTTTGAATTTTAAATATGAAGCGATACCGCCATTTAACATTTAAAATAACATTTAGAATACTGATTGTCAAATTCGATCTAGGTGGCTGTTACTTTTCCTCACTAGTGAGGGAAAGAGATTTTCCCTCAATAGTGGGGGGCAGTGGGACTTTCCACACCAGTTTTAGTTGAGTAATGGATATCATTACTCAATGGTTGCAGGAAAAAAAATAACGAGGAGATTAAAATAAATCCGGAATAATCCTATCTTATCGCCCTCGAAGATCGTAAACCTTCGACATCCTGTCATTCTTCTTTAATATCCCGCTTATCTCTGTCGAACAAATACGCCATTAGCTAGGAACATTAAGAAACTGAAACGAAGAGAAAATGTTTTTCGTTCTGTATTACTTATACATTTATAAGACAACTTACATTTTGATTGCGGACATTTTTAATATCAGCTCCCTGAAACAAATAACTGAACTCTATCATTAATATATGATTTCATTGTATCATAATAATATCATTAACTGTACTTTTCTAGCCATGTAGGATTTTAGATTCAGTATAGCGGTCACCTGTGGTCTAGTGGTTAGCGTAACTAACTACTAAACCCAAGAGATCGCGGGTTCGTAGCCCGGCAGGTGGCCCTAGGATTATTTTAAGGGAGTAAAAATCCTTAGTTACGCCTTCCTTCGGAAGGGACATTAAAACGGGGCTCCCGAGCCTGTACGATGTCGGGTACTCGTTAAAAATCCCTATCCTAATTAAACCTGGATAGGCAAAATTTAGAGCTCCCACTGTAGCATCGTCCGATTAGCCATAGCAGCATAAAGTGACGTTAAATGAACAAACAACATAGATTCAGTATATGTTTCTAGGTTAACTATGTAAATGTTTAGCAGAGGGGTGATTTGCCCGCGATCACGTTCGACTGTGGATTTCCCCCCCAATTTAAGAATTTTATAGAAACGAGATGAGCCCTTGGCGAGTCTGAACATCATATATACACACAGAGCCACCCCACTGTTATGAAGTTTAATAAATAATTATATGCTTTTGAAATGTGCTATGAAAAATAAATAAAAATAATAAATCAATAATATTGCAGGAAAAGAAAGCAACAAATAAGAGAGGATTGAAATTGGTACGTGGTCCCTAACGAAGTAAGCCAAAACGAAGGGGGGGGGGGAATCAATAAATTAGATAAGGTATAAGATATAAAAAGTTATCAAGATATAAAAAAGTAATAAATGATCCACAAAGATCTTAAAATTGGAGGGCATACAAAGAACTGTCATGTCTCAAGGTACGAGTATACTCATTTTCAGCTCTAAGGACAACTTCGAAATTCTTCTCTCTCCTCTGCAGTTATTGTATTAGTTAGTTTCTGTATCATTGGTTATTATATCAAAAATAAGCGTTGGATGTATTTAGATATTAAAAAAAAAAACCTGCAATGTTACAACCCATGAAGGATTTCGGGTATGTGGTAGAGACTCTACTGTTTCTAGGGCAATGGTTATGCAGGGAGAAGATTTGTACGAGACACACTCAACCATCAGGTTTTCCAATTTGTAAAGGCTGGGTGAGCCCCTGAAGGTTCAACAGATCAAGTCAATAGTTTCTTAGTTTTATCAAAGCTTTATTATCTAACGAATATCTTTTCTATACCTTCATTACAGCCCAGTTCAAATGGCAATATTTCATCTGTCTAAAAAAATTATTTTATTCTTTATTCTTTTCGATATCGAAAACAGTTTTTTGTTTTTATTAGTTTCCTATATCGCACCTAGATTTTTTTAAAGGGGAGGGCTCAATGATACACACATTGATAAATATTGCACTGAAGTTATTTCAATCAATCCATAAAATATTTTTTTGTTTAGAAACCTTTAAAGGTTTTAGTTAAATTGAATATTAATTTCAAGAGTCAAGTTTTAAATTGAAATGAACACTGATGATGTATGAAGGATAAAAAGTCATCAGAAGTACCTTCTTTCTAACAAGTTTATTGTTTTTTTGTTTTTTAAATAATTTTACTTACATTATATTATTAATAAGAAATACCGTTCATTTTTTAAGATTTGATAATTATATTTTGGATGTTTTTATATTTAGCATGTTTAATTTCTCTATGAACCGTCTTTCTAAATAATTGTTTTATTAATTCGTATATCGTTGAATTATGTAGTATTCATTATAACTTTAAAAATGGTCTAATTATATCTTACATATATATATATATATACATATATATATACATATATATATATATATATATATATATATATATATATATATATATATATATAATATATATATAATATATCATGCCAGATAATCCTTCATCTCTTCACTGATCCTATATCCCCATTCTTGCAATTTTTGCGATGTATGTACGGGGACAAATGTTCATTGAACATTACTTTATTTTTTTTTAATATGGATCTCGTTGACATACTTCAAATTTTTATATTTATAAATTATATTTTATTTGATGGTGATTATTTAAATATTTTTATTTTGAAGAGATAATATACGATAGATAATAGGAGAATTATTCCTTGAGATACTTCTCTTATGTTCGGCTGGTAATAAACTGCTGGAATTTATTTATAACTTCTTTGAGAGTGAGAAACTCCTGTCATGACGTATTAATAGATATTGAGCAGTATTAAGCTTAAAATGGTGAATCCAGTGCCAAATCGTATCACATGCCTCAGCAACATCCAGGAATAAACCAGCCGCATAGATTTTCTCTAAAACCTTCGGAATGTAAAGTTTGTAAACTCTCTTGTGTAACTAAATTATTGTGGAATGTGACAGCGGAAATCAAGATAAACTGCCGTTTGAGACTTTATTCTTCTTGGGCTTTGACAAATCATTTTTTTCACTCATTATTTATTATGTTTTTTTTTTCTTATTTACTCATTTAAATTAAAATAACATCTTTAATGAAAAATCTGTAATCGCAATAAACTTATTTATTATAAGTGCCGACGTTTCGACCTACGTTGCTGACCATCTTCAGGGCTATGAGAGAAAAACAAACAAACAATAACTATAAAAAAAAATTGCAGTACCAAGAGATTTTTTAATAGGTTTTTTATATTTATTTTGGTTTTGATTGTTTTTTCTCATAGCCCTAGAGATGGCCTGCAACGTAGGTCGAAACGTCGGCACTTATAATAAATAAGATTTTTCTTATTTAGTGTTATTTTGACTGCACCTTCAGACTATCTATATCCTTCAGAAAAATATATTGAGTTAAATAGTCTTGTAGCACTCCTTTAAGACATGAAATAAACTATATTCATAATACATGTATTTATTATTCTTTTCCTTACACTGTAAACACACACACACACACACACACATATTTATATATACATACGTTATACGGTTACTACACAAAGGCAGAGCGTGGACTCGGTTTAGTGACATGTAACCGTGCCAAGGACTGTATCGATTACACCTGACTCCTAACTGTTACGTGTTATACTGCTCCTAGTTAAGTATTAAAAACAACTAGCCGTATAGAAACTTTCTTCTTCAATTTCCAACTTTTTCCATGCATTATGAATTATGTAGTTATTCTTTGTTATGTCATACATGTGTGCCTATGTTGTCGGATAATATGGATAAACAAGACAACAAAATGTAATAAAAGATGAATACATGAATGTGGATTATATAGTAGCTAATAAAAAAAAATAATACAACAATAATTATTATAAATAGTAATAGTTAATATCTTTTTGTAATTATTTGTACAAAATCAATATCCTTAATTGAAAGAGGAAGAAAATGGCCAATAGGTCAAAAAAAAATTTCTCTTAAATTGGGAGAACTATTTATTTGAAAGCCAATGTATAGGACCCACTTTGCAAGTCTTCATCAGGGCTAGATATACAAGATACAGACAAATTAAATGTGATACATAGTAAAGAGTAAAAATAAATATATACATAATGGGATATGAGACAATGATGATGAGGAACTATTTAGATAAATATGAAAGCAAGGGGAATAATTATAGAACATTATCAAATAAATGACAAAGAAAGTAATACAAATTAATTAAACGTATAATCATATTTAATTTTTCTGTATCTTGTCCTAAAGCCCTGAAGAAGACGTGCAATGTGGGTCGAAACGTTGGCTTTCAAATAAACAGTTCACCCTGTTTAAGAAAACTTTTTCGCCATTTTCTTCCTCATATATATAAGATCAACCAATATTATCCAAGATCCTTCATTGTAACTAGCAGAGGTTTCATTTACACGATTACATCAAAGATTTTTTAAAGTTTCATTTACCCAACGCCAGCACGTGGCATTTCAGCCATACGCCGCCAAGCCTCCCAATAAAGACATGCATCGTCATCATTGTTTGGAATATCCCTAAGACCACTGCAATGTCGTAAGTGTGCACCTTCCATTAGACCAGAAATACAAATGGGACAATTATCGGTTTCTGCGATAAGCAATTTTATTCAATTAGAACACACTAAGGAGTTAGTGAAAATCCCAACTTTCCATTTCAATATTTTTCAACATTAAAGTTCGATTGGTTTGAATGAATTGAAAGAGTTTAGATCGATAGTATCTAAACTACTCCGTACTCCTCAAAATAGTTCACTCATACTTCCCTTACAGAATTGATCTACACTCCATGCGGCGTGAAGCGGTTGGAGCGGAAGGATTTTATATAGTAATAAGCGCTCAGGTAACTGCTTTTAATTCAAATATTAGACTCATTGAGCGAAAATAGTTAAATTCTCTGTTTTACCTATTCGCAAATCAGTATCTGTACTGATAAATAGGAGTGTCATGGCTTATCGTGAATTGCAGGGTTTTTTTATTAAAGATGTTATTTTAATTTAAATGAGTAAATAGGAAAAAAAAAACATTGCAGTACCAAGATTTTTTTAATAGTTTTTTTAATATTTATTTTGGTTTTGATTTTTTTTCTCGGATAGCCCTGAAGATGGCCTGCAACGTAGGTCGAAACGTCGGAGCTTATAATAAATAAGATTTTTCTTATTTAGTGTTATTTTGACTGCATCTTCAGACTATCTATACCCCTCATTATATCTTCCAGTCAACTATTTTCCTGACTATTTCTGATATATTTGTCAATGGATTAAACCAGAAATTAATAGAAATTTCGTCAAAACAATACAATTTCATATAAATGAATTTGAGTATATAGACGACATCAAGCAAAACGTCATATTGATTAAGTTTACATTTAAAAATGTTATTATTAATTTTTAAATCTTAAATAAATTATCTTTTATTTCAATTATTAATCCACCAGAATATACAATAATATTTTTTTTCTCTTTATATTTCCATCCACACCTGTCAAATACAAGTAATTGACAATCAGCAGATTGGCTGACTGAAGAAAAAAATACAAAATGACATGGAAGGCATGACGAAGAACAGTACCCAGCGGTACCTCTCCATTGGCTTTCTTTTATTTCCTACTGTAATAGATCCCTCATCCACGTCCTTTTTAGTCTCCTCCTAGTGTTCTCAGGCATGAGAGTAGTGGCCATTTGTTGTATCAATGGGTTTGGGTGTCCGTATAGTTTTTCTTGAAAGCGTTTGTAGTACGTTCGTATGTGTTCGTCAACCGTTTTTATTTTTAAGTCAGTATGCAGAGTTTTGTTATTGACGTACCATGGTGCATTAGTGATAAGTCAAAGTATTTTTGACTGAAAAGTTTGTAGTCGTTTTCTGTGAGTCTGTTTAGTGATGCCGTAGACTTGTAAAGCATATGTCCAAACTGGTTTTAGTAAGTAAGTGTACGCATTTAATTTCTGTCTTAAATCTAATTTGGAGTTTTTCCTGAATAGCGAGTACATTAATTTGAGTTTGTGATTTAGTGATTGACGTTTCATCTTAACGTGAGGACCCCATGTCATTCTCCTATCAAGTGTGAGTCCTAGGTATTGTACTTTGTGTCTCTGTGGGATGGGTTCGTTATTAAGGAAAATGGGAGGGCATGTTTCGCGTCTAAGAGTAAAAGTGATGTGTTGTGACTTTTCGTGGTTCAGTCTGATTTTCCACAGTTGGCACCACTCATTAACCTTTTGTAAGTTGTGTTGTAAGTTTTGTGAGGCCTGTGTCGCGTCTTGATGTTTGGTGATCATGGCAGTGTCGTCAGCGTAGGTTGCGATCAGTGTGTTAGGACTTTGTGGAATGTCGTATGTATATGTTATGTACAGTAGCGGTGCAAGTATTGATCCCTGAGGTACACCGGCTAAAATGGGTCTTATTGAAGATAGCTCTGAGCCCTGTCGGACTGAGAAAAATCTGTCTGTAAGGAATGAGAGAAGAATCAGATAATAAGTGTGTGGTAGTACAGTCTTGAGCTTAAAGAGAAGCCCCTTATGCCAGACCTTCTCGAATGCTTGGGCGACATCCAGAAATACTCCAGTTGCATATAACTTATTCTCTAGTGCTGTCGATATACAGTCAGTTACTCGGTGTAATTGCTGAGTAGTCGAGTGTGATATTCTAAAACCGAATTGATGGTGAGGGATTGTATTTTTGTCAGTCAGTAACTTTAATAAGCGGGGATAAATTAATTTTTTCAAAAATTTTAGAACAAATAGGCAGTAAACTAATAGGTCTGTAGGATGAAGGGTTGGTAATGTCTCTATCTTGTTTTTTGATCATTGAAACAATTGAGTATTTCCACTGTATAGGGAATTTCGTAGTTCTAAGTATTGAGTTGTAGATTGTCGTAAGAAGCACTAGAGCTTTCCTGGGCATTTGCTGGAGCACCTCGGCATTTATTAAGTCATAGCCCGGGGCTTTTCTTTTTGGTAAATGTCTAATTAGTTCTGCTAGTTCTGTTGGAGTGAATGAAGACGGTGGTAGTGTTAGTTGTAATGGAGCGTCAAGTGTGTTATTTACAGTTATTTCGTATTCTGTGTCAGTGAAGTCAGAATGTGGTGTAAACACGGAAGAAAGATGGTCGGCAAAAATCTCAGATTTTTCCTCGTCCGACACAGCCCAAGAGCCGTCTTCTTTTCTAAGAGGTGCCGACATCTCTCGGTGTTTTAAGAGTCTTTTGGTATGCTTCCATAAACTTCCATCGTCTGTCGAGAGGGATTTAATATAATTCTCATAGTTTGATCTGTTAAATTTGGTAATTTGACGTTTTAGTTCATTATTCAGTTTGTTAAATGTTCGTCTATCTGATGGTTGTTATTACTGTTAGTTTGCCATATTTTACGAGCCCTTCTCTTGGCCCTGATCAAATCTCTAATATACTGCGGGTAGCTTGGTAAACTATCCGTTTTTCTATCCCTGGGTTTTGATGATAACCACGCTGCTTCTTGAATGCTTGTAGTGAACTTTTCCACTGCCTTCTCTAGTTCTTCTTCATTCTTTATAGAAATAGGATTGAGAGGTGAGAATTGAGATAACTTCTGTATAAATCCCAATCCATTATACCCTGTGTTAGGGAAGGTCTTTTTTGTGCCTCAGAAGGCTCTTCACACAGGATCATTTGAACTACAGAATGATCAGAGCAAAGATCAGAGCTCGTATTTACAGTCTTGTTTACTGTTCTTAAGCCTTTTGTAACATAAAAGTCCAGTAAGTCCGCGGTTTTGCGTCGAGAATTAGGCCAGTAAGTAGGAGAATTTGGAGTTGATGTGTCTAATGAAAGTTCATGAAGAGCATACCACAAGTTCCTACCTCTTGGGGTACACAATCTTGAACCCCAGCATTGGTGTTTCGCGTTGAAATAACCTCCTGCGATAAAACATCTACATAATCGTTTGAAAAACTCAGAAAACATCGAAGATGTAAGCTTGTACCTAGGGGGACAATAAACTGCAGCGAACGTGATATTTTTCTGTTTTGTATGTAATGTGATTCCAGTTGTCTTGTTGTGTGGTGTGATGGGTAAATGAATGGGACTATGTTTTAATGACGATTTGATAAAAATGGCGGTGCCACCGTGAGCCGTTTTGTCAGGGTGATCAGTTCTGTAAGTAATATAGTCTGAAATATAGATTTTTGATCGTGAGGTAAGATGTGTTTCAGTGATGAGTACTATGTCTGTCCTTTTTTTATGTAAATATAAATCAAGTTCGGTCCTGTGTTGCATTAGTCCATTAGCATTCCATAGGAGAATTGACAAGGAGCCAGCTGTTGAAAAATTAGGGGACATGGCTGTGGCTCCAGGCTTGTGTAACCTGAGTTAACTGTTAGAGAAGATTAAAAAGAGGGTGGATAAGGTTGTTAAGACCCGTTAGTATTTGAAATAGTTGGGGAGGGGCAGTATCATAAGGGGGCACCGGCTGGGTACTGTTATTCATCATACCTGTTTGAACATTATAGTGTTGTGGTGTTGACTTCGGTACTGGTGGACTTCTTGGCTTCTGCTGAGATTCCACGCTGTTCTCCGGATGTCCTGGAAGATGGGGCTGTACAGGTCTGAGATTTGGGAATTCTTGTGAATCTGGTGGCAACTGAAAAGGTTGAGCTGGTGAAGGCCGCTGGTTGTAATGTCTTGAGCTACGCTGAATTCTTAAGTTCCTCAGTGTTTGGCAGCCTTTGTAGTTGGCCACCACAATTGGCACAAGTAGCAGGAGTTTCTCTTGTTTTACTGCAAGTTTTGCTGTCATGATACCCGCCACACCTTACACACCTTGGTGGGTGCTTGCAGTAGCCACGAGTGTGACCATATTGTTGGCACCTTAAACACTGAGGAATGTCTTTTTTCTTCCGCGGTTCTTCGATGTTTACTTTTGTGTAATAGATATATTTTAAATCGTAGATATCTTCTTTAAAAGTTTCTTTTGTATTATCTACAAAGAACATTGGTAAGGGCTTTTTAAATCTTGAAATCACGTTGGTTACATTACAAGCTTCGTAACCTTTCTCTTTCAATTCTTCTTTTATAATGCTAATTGGTGTAGAGTGATGGAGGCCCTTAATCACTATCCTGGGGCATTGTCCTGTGGGAGCTGAAAGGTGTGAAAATCTGCGCCTTCACTTCTTAGGCTCGCATTTAAATTTCTGTATGTGTCAGTGGTATCAGGATAAACTGTTATACCTTTAAGTGTAGTTTTCACCGTAAATTTGTTTGGTCCGGCTTTTTCTTTTAGGAATGCAATTAATGCAGAGTAATTTTCTACTCCATTTATATAAAGTGGGGGCGGTTTTTGATTTATCAAGTGTCTCGTAGTATTTTCTAGTTGTTCGTCAGGTATTGAGGTTAGTATTTGAAAACTGTTTTGTGTTTGAATTGGCGCTTGTCGTTTCTGTCTAATGTGATCTTGTTCAATTAGTAAAGGTCGTTTACGACCAGTAACTAGCTCCCAGGAACCATTATTATTACTATTAGTACTTAAATTAATACTGTCCGCTTCCATATCACTTACCGCCTGCGAAGAAGTAGACGCTTCGCCCATGGCTGGCGGAAAAACCCGCACTTTTATTATTTAGGTCTTAAATCTAACCTGTCTGATCAGAATAAAACAATTTTTAAGAAGAAAAAGAGACTATTAAAACATTAACCGAAGTTATATTTATAACACATAAAACTAACCTATTTTCACTTTCACTTCGATCATATGTTTTCCACAATAATAATGATAATTAATTAACTACTTTTGGTACAGCTAATATACAAAGAGTAGGCGAAAGTCTGTTAAAAAGTATTTGGGGCTCCTCTCTACACTAAATTCCTCTCTTATCCAATATTTACAATAAAAAATCCTTAATGTTTCTTAATTTGTTACAAATAAAGTAATCCATAATGACCTCAATGTGTCATTTGTTGCTGATTTGGCCCGCACCCGGTACCAGTATTTTCATGTCAAACTTTATTCCCACTCAAACCCACAAGTTTCAAACCTACCTACTTCTTTAATTTCTGATAATCCTCCGAGGCGTCAGATCACGAGGCTTTTTAAGTTGAATTTTATATTTGAGTACTCCCACTGGAAATATTGTGTACTTGTCTTACTCCACGACATTATATATCATTCTGCCATTTAATTGTTGTATTGTTATAATAAGTTATAAATTCCAATGAATGAATTAATAAAAAAAAATCTAAAATTGAAAGCAATTAATAATAAGTATTAGTGCTTCTATATAACCAGTTATCTTGCTGATTGAAGATATGATATCAACAATTTATAACACTAAAATGTAATGAAGAAAATAAACTTTAATAGAACATGAAACTTGAAGAACTATAAAGATTACGAAATATCTGTTAATAATAACAAGACCTTTTACTCAGATGTTATGACGCAAGACTACACAAATTTGTGTAGATGACAATAAACGTCTCGTACGCCAGGGGTTTGGGGTAACACAAGGCACTATTGATCCCTGCGTTCCGCACGCTTCTCGCCTAATCGTCGTGAATCACGTAATAAAGACCATACTTTCACATCATCTCCACAATTAACTCAGGCTACTATAGTAAAGCCAGTAAAGGAGAAATGTTCAGGAAGATATGCAGTGGCTAAACTTCGATTTTTTATATTTAAAATTACCAACGCCAAGTTACGTATTGCGAGTACGAATTATGGGCTAGGGAGAGAGCTGAATTAGTACAAGTATTTCCTCTAGCGTCTATATCATGTATAAACTTTACTAATACATTACCTGAATGTATTCGGTACTTAAGGATTTTAAACTCTCATAGCTTAGTCCAGGCGCAGTAGGGAATAAATTTTCAACGGGTTTTTTCAACTCCATAATAACAAAAAAATTATAATAAAAATAAATATACTACTTCAATCCGTGAAGAGTATTGGGCTCATTACTTGCAGCTGATATAAAATTCGTAGAGTGTCTTCTGCAAAGGACTAAAACGATGTATAATGACAAAGGTAAAATACGTTTGATGACATGCACTGATTTTGAATGAATCTTGAACCACTTTTTTCACTCTTCTCACGCCAAAAACAAGCTCAGCGGTCTGGATTTGAATAATTTATTTATCTGCCACAACCGGCAATGACACAACCAGATATTTGCAAATCAGCAGAATATAGTAAACATACTTAGCTATGTCGTCCTTTGGAGCAGACGTAAAATGGCGGTCCCAACTCTGTCCGGTGTAATGTACTCTTTAATGACATTTATTCTAATGATTTCTGAGTAATCTTGAATGATAATAGTTGAACTTGATAATATATGTGGAAGAAAATGGTCCGATTAATGTTTATTAATAAAATGATAAAAAGAATACAATTAAATTATTAAACTAATATAAATTTACAACATCAGTACTCTAAATATTTATTATAACCTAGGCTTATTTAATTACTAAAATAATATAAGATATTACTGAGGCTAAATAGCTTAACTATTTACATAAACTTGTACAAATACAATAAAATTACGCTAGAGCTTATAACTTAAACTTACTTACAGTACACTAATTAAAGTCCACCGACCGTAACAATTCTCTCTGTGACCGTAACAATATGCAAAATGCAGACAATTGAAAATTAAAAAATTGCTAATTATTATTATTTTTTATTTAATTTATTACTTACTGTAGTTTTTATTTATTTTTTATTTTTATGGTTATTAATACTCTACAATGATCATCCTTGCTCTTTATTGATATATATCTCATGCTCTCCCCCATCTTTATTGCCCACCACTGAGATACCTGATACTTATGTATTTTAATTTTAATATTTACCCATTGTAATTTTTAATTTATATCTTTATTACCTTATTCTATAATTGTTAACTCTTTATTTTTTTTTAATTATGTTATTCTTTATTACATGTTTTTACCACCTTCCTGTCACTTGGTTATTAATACTGTTAACACTCATACATTTTAACCTTAATATTTACCAAGTTTAGAAATTTTGAACAATTTTGTAATTTCCAATTGTCTGTATTTTGCATATTAAGCCCTGAAGAAGACTTGCGAAGTAGGTCGTCAACACGTTGGCTAGTTAATAAACATTTCTCTATATCTAAGAGAAATTTAGTGACCTCCACCCGGACAATTCTTCCGCATATTCCTAGGTGAGCAAAATTTAAATCGTTTTATTTTTAATTTAATTTAAGATAACCAAAAAGCAGTTAAAGGAATAAATTAAAATTATGATGGTATGATTTATTTACCACTCATAATGTTTATAAAGAATATTATTATTGTTCATGTCGCCTAGTATTACTAAGTTTTTAATTTACCACCTCTGTATGAATATCATGAGCGTTATCCATAATACGCTTCTGGTATAACCTCCAGGAACACATCATTTTTATTAGTGAAGTTTCCCTCCTCCTTATTTCTTTAATTTTATCTATTTATCTGTTATAAATTTTTTGAGCTGTCTTTTTTGCTAACGTTACCATATTTTCTCCGTATTAACCATTATCATGTGTCTCTAATTCAATACAGTCCCACTGGTGATGGCTCTCCACATCCAATTTCGACGGAACCATAGGCTTTCTGAATAATAAATTTTCATGGACTGAACCACGACGGTTTGTTCCATCATACAGATCACAGTCAAACCATAAGACTTCAATACTTTTTTTTTATTATTGTATCAAGGAAGTCATTTTCCATTTAAAAAACTGCAACGGAATGAGCAAACAGTAGCTGACAATAATAACGAGGTCTAAAATGGCTGGGCCTCTGCTAGATCATTAACTGTAAGATTGTTCTACGAAGGTGGTCATTATCCTATTGAACGCATATCATTATCCACCATTATCATTATCATTCGGAGGATGTCCTCAATGTCCTTGGCAACTAGGCTCGCTACATTCCTCAGCGCTCGCGGTCGATCACTAATATCACTATTGTAAAAACAAAACTTTATTTAGAAGAGATGATTCTATAAATTAATATCAATACTTCCAAACAATAATCTTCAAAACTATACATCAGGAGAATATTTTGGTGAAAATAGGCTACAACTAAATGGATCGTTGAACACACATATGAAATTTGCTGACAGATATTTTATCAGGAAGATTTTTTGGCTAACTAATTTTTCGGTTTAGTGTTAGTTGGCAACCATATATAGCAATCGAAACAGCTTTTGATATGTAGTCGATTGACATTGTTAGATTAGGTTTGGTTTGGTAAGGTTAGGTTAGGGGTGGTTAGGTGGTTGTGGTTGAGGTGTGGAGCTTGTTTTCATTGTTTTGTTTTTTGCGGACGCTGGGATCATGTCAATCGACTCCAAATCGAAAGCTGTTTCGATTGTTGGTTAGGGGTGCTTTGGTTAGGTTAGGTTAGGGGTAGTTTTTTGGTGGTTTAGTTAAGTTAGGTTTCCAGGTTAGGTTACGTTAGGGTTTTTTGGTGGTTAGGGGTGGTTAGATTTTTTTTTGGGTGGCTTGGTTAGGTTAGGTTTGGTTAGGTTAAGTGAAGGGTGGTTAGGTGTTTTTTTTGGTGGTTTGGTTAGGTTAGGTTAAGGGTGGTTAGGGGTGGTTAGGTGGCTTTTTTGTGGTTTGGTTAGGTTAGGGGGTGTTATGGGTGGTTCAGTGCAGAGCTTGTTTCCATTGGTGTTTTTTTTGTGGTTTGGTTAGGTTAAGGGTGGTTAGGGGTGGTTTTTTGGAGGTTAGAGGTGATTAGGTGATATTTTTGGTGGTTCGGTCAGGTTAGGGGTGGTTTAGTGCGGGGAATGTTTCCATTGGTGTTTTTTTTTTTTTGCGCATGCAAAAGCTGTTTCGATTGATATATGTGATTGCCACTTAGCGGGGGGACGCTAAGACGATTTTTTAAATATATCTTAAATTACCTATAGTCCACTAGTTTTAAATCTAGCTTCTTCTACGATTTCCGATAATGCTGCGAGGCGTCTTAACATTTTAACTGCCATAGTGTGATTCAGTGGTATGTTTTCTCAGGCCGGACGCATTTCACATCACACATAGATAACCCAGGCCAAGGCTATAATTTGTTTTCTTTATTATTAAAATTCAGCTATTGAATGTTTTTTACCTAAATTAAACTATTACATTATGACACACAGGCCATTCAAGGTCATTCTTCACTCAAAATAATAGAAAACCTTGTATCAAGTTTATACTACTACTCCAAAGTCACCCTCTCCGTTGCATCAGACTGACGCATATGGCCTCGCTATATAATTCTCTAATGTATACACATGATACATATGGCTCGACAAGGTTGAATCAATTTGTATCCAAATTGATCCGAAGAGGACCCCCAGTATTCTGGAAGAGGGTCCCAGGTATTGGGAAGTAGCGGTGATCGTGCCGATTCTCAAGAAGGGAGACAATCGGGAGGGCAGTAACCATCAGGGAATATCGCTCTCAGTGTGCCTTCCACAGTCTATTCTAGAATCCTTGAAACTAGAGTGAGAAGGAGAGTCGACTGCCAGCTGGGAGAGGAACAATACGGCTTCAGGAATCAGATTTTCACAGCACTCAGGATCTCTTTTTCCGGATGAGGCAAACAACTGAAAAGACTGAGAATGATAATGATCTCCCCATCTGCTTCTTGACCTTCAGAATGCTTTTGCCAGAGTAAGGAAAGATTACATAGAGCGAGCACTGTCTAAGAGAGGTATAGACCGTGGAACAACCTTGGCTGTAATGAGTCTCGATAAAAAGATGAAGTATGTGATTAGAAGTAGAAAACACATTTCATAGGAATTTGAGGCAACATTGGGTATCCGCCAGGGCTGTAACTTAATTCCGTTGCTGTTCACTATGGTTTCGGACATATCACTAAGAAGGGCAAAGCTGATGATGAGAAAATTCCTGCTAGGACACAGAAACCTTCACTCCGTCAAATGAACCTTGTTGGCCTTCGCTGACGACCTTGTCTTACTAACTGCCAATGGTCGAGACCTCCAACACAGCATAAATGTACTCCAGGAAGAATTATTGATAATAAATGTGATAATTAACCCGGGGAAGAATAAACTAAACGAATAGGGAAGAAACCCCCTAACAATAATGAGAGTACTGAGGGTTGGTGGACAGAGATTAGAGCAGATTGAGAGTTTTTAATATTAGGTCCTTATCTATATCTCAATGAAAGCAGCTGCATTGACGAAGAAGTGGTCCAAAGAATTGGAGCAGGAGGAAAAATATTTAATATGGTTGGAAGGAGTTGAGCGGAGAGGTGCGCCAGTCTCGTAGCGGAATGGTACGTGAGGAGGAAGCTGAGAATGGCCGCTGCCAAGACTCAGGCCATACTCTTAAGAGGCTCCACTGACAGGGCTCACCCTATCATTTTGGAGATCCAAGGAGAGAGGGTCAGGCTAGGTGAGGAGGTGACGTATCTAGGAGAAACTTCGACGCCACTCCTCACCTGGGATACCTGAAGGATAGGGTGACCCTGTCACTGGATGGATTAGGAAGAATAGGGGGTGCATTCTGGGGCCTCAGGTACCCAACAACGATGACCATTTACAAAGGCGTGGTCTTGGGTATCCTGAGGTATGCATCCCCGGCGTGGAGCCGCAACCTCACGCAGCTGCAGAAGAGGAGACTGGCGACGATCCAGGGACTGGCTCTGCTACGAGTCACGAAGACTTGTCGCACGAGGCGGTGCAGGTGCTTGCTGGAGCTATGCCCCTGGACCTCGTCCTGAAGGAGGACACCCTGAGATACGAGGTGAAGAGGCAAGGGCTGGCGGCGCTCCCGGAGGGACTCTGACAGAGGATCGGCGAGACCCCGAAGATGTGGAAGAGGATAGTGAGGGAGGACTCCATTGACGAGTGGAACGGACGGTGGGTGACTAGCCAGAAGGGCTCCACCTTGAGGAAGTTCTTCCCCACCGTCCGGTCGAGATTGGCGGCGACATGGGTCCTCCCGGACTACTGGGTCTCGCAGGTCCTGACAGGACACGGCGGGTTCCGAGGAAAGTTAAGTGAGCATAGAAGAGACATCGACCCCCCGGTGCCCGCCTGTGGGGTCCCTGAGACGGCAGAGCACGTGGTGCTCACCAGCACCGTGATGGAAGGACACCGCGCAAGGTTGTCGAGGAAAACCGGGATCTTCGTCCTCGCCGAGGAAGACTTCCCCCGCCTCGTGGAGGAAGACAATTACCCTATTTTAGGGAGTTTGTCTACGGGTGGAAGGAGGTGGTCGGTCCTGCGCACTTCACCATCAGCAGGATGGGAGCCACTCGGCGAGCCACCAGAGCATTCACCGGAGGATGATCCCTCAGGAGGAGGACAGGACTGACGGATGCGGACTGGCCGGATGCGGACCGGGGAGGCTGGACGGCACCGGACGGATGCAGACCGGCCAGGAGGCCTTAAAGGTGCTGCCCCATCAGTAAGGTGCACATCCGTGCACTGGGCAGCACCACAGATTATTATTTTTATTTTATTTTTTTGTTCCCATAAATTATACATTCCCCCCTAGGCATGTATTTTAAGAAATTTTTAATAAAGAGTTGTTTTTTTGGCAGTGGCGGGCGTGCGTAAACCCAACGCATCAACCCGCCACTGCCGAAACCCCGTATGCCGAAAAAAAAAAAGGTTGGAAGGAGTTTCCTGGGAAGAAGAGAGGTGACAAGGAGTTTCAAAAAAATGGGATTGAACTGTTGAAAGAGAGGAGTTTTACAAATTGAAGTGTTGAGATCTTGTATTTAAGAGAAAGATAGTTGACAAAAAGGTGTGTTTGTTCATTTAACGTCACTCTATGCTGCTATGGCTAATCGGACGATGCTACAGTGGGAGCTCTAAATTTTGCCTATTCAGGTTTAATTAGGATAGGGATTTTTAACGACATCGTATAGGCTCAGGACCCCCGGTTAACGGCCCTTCCGAAGGACGGTGTAACTAAGGATTTTTTACTCCCATAAAAAATCCTAGGGCCTAAACAAAAGGTGAAGAAAATGGGATATTAAGAAAAAAAAAAAGAAAGATATTTATTAGTCGATTCTTGAATAAATAAACTCTAAATGTTTTTGCTATTTTACATTAGTTACTTGTGTCAGATATTCAAGTTAAATTTTGTCGAGAATCCTGCCTCTACCTCCCTCCCCCCCCCACAGTTTTAGTGCTTCTTGACCAACAATAGAACAAAATGTAAAACTGAAGCTGGGTGTTTTACTTTATAATATAATTTTACTTAATAATTATATTACTGTATATAATATCTCTTGTCAAAATTGATCCCTCAACAGTTTTAATTCTTGTTTAATAAACATCAAGGTGATAGAATGAAGATCGAAACTTTAAAGCAACAGATATTTTGTAGAGATGCAAGTGGATCGTCCCCTAACGCTTTGTGTGGTACGCCGCAACTAAGTTTCACAAGCCGTTGAATCCGGGAAAAAGAGGAGGCCAAGGAAAATCCCCTCTTCCGCAAGTTATTGTTATTTAAGTTTACGAGAGCATAGTGTGTTTTCGTTTTCTTTTTTCTTATATTTTTCTCTATTCTGCTTCATAAATAATTCAATTTGTTTTTAATATCATTCGATTAACCCTTTTGCATTTTAAATTAAAATGTTGTAACGATTTTTTTTATAATAGTTATTTTTCCTTTTAAAGTGGTATTTCTATTAGACTAATAAGTTGGAACGCATATTAACGGGCATATATATTCCTTAAACTCTTCTCAATGTTTATTTAATTGGTGATTAGCTCAACGTTCCTGTGGTATTTTTCTATCCTTATTCTTTTTTTTATAATTTATTTTTATTTATTGTTATTTTAATTGTGATTATTTTTAAATATTTTTATGTTTTCAAGAGAAAATACTTGTCCTGGTCGGGATTTTGCAGACGACCCAGATTCGAATCCCGCCCAGGACAAGCCTTTTCTTATTCTTTTTTCTTTGACACATAAGTATACAATAAAAATAACAACTAATAATAAAAATATAAATTTCAGAAATTTGAAAAATGCCATTTAGCACAAATTGTTTTTTCGATCTTCTTTTGAAAACCTCCCATTGAAGGCACTCCTAGCGTGGTTTATCTCACTGTAGTAGATCCCTGCTCCAGCGATGTTTCAGTCTCCTTATCTGATTCTTTGGTAATGAGTCAACAGTAATGATTGTACTGTAAGTTTGGGTGTCCAGCAAGTGAGTCATGGAATTTTTTGTAGTTTCTCTTGATTGTGTCAGTCACGAGTATATGTTGAGATCTTTGTGATTTATTAGTAATGTAAAATAGACAATGTGTAATATAAGGAAGGAATTTTGATTGAAGAAAGGTTTGAATGGTCTATAAGTGGGCTTCTGATACATATGATCTTTTTATCTTTTATGATTAATTTTATGAATAAATTAATATCTCTTATTGTTAACTTTATATTTCATTATATTATAAATGTAATGCTTTTTTTTAATTACATTTCTAAGTATTTCATTGTAAACAATTAATAATGCTTAAGGCTCTGACTTTAATTTAAATTCAACATTTGTTTCGTTATGACCTGATTTCCCATCTTCATTCCTAAATGTGGAGAAAATATGTATTTAAATCACTCCGTGAGCAAAAAGAAATTACCATATACATTTTCAATATTCATTTATTCATAGTTTTCATGGACCGATTTATTGATAAAATAAATAATTTTTTGTTATATAGATCAATTTATTGATATTTACAACTATAATAATATTACAACAAGTAAATCTGCTAATATGAACGAAAAAAACACTTGTGGAGAAACTGCCCATCGGTAGCACTCCAATAAAGTTCTATAGCATCTTCTTTTCATACGCCTCGGAGGATTATCAGGATTAGTATGGGAACCAAGTTGAAAGACTAGCGGATTCAAATGTGTATGGAGCTTGTCATGGAAGGATAGGTATCTAGTTTGCGCCAAATCAGCAACACATGGGATATTAAGATCATGATGGATGAGTTTGTTTGTGACATAATAAGGAGCATTGAGGATTTTACGAAGGATTTTGGATTGTAAGGATTGGATAAAGAATAAATTGGATGGTTTAGTAGAGCCCCAAAGCTTAACACCGTATGTCCAAATAGGTCTGATAACTGTCATGTAAATGAATCTTTTGTAATTAATTGGAAGCTCTGAACGTTTGTCCAGTAAATGTTGAAGTAGGCGAAAACGTCGAGCAATTTCTTGTCTTTTCAGTCTTGTATGAGGATTCCAAGAGAGACGTTTGTCCAGATGGAGTCGTAGGTAACGTATCTGTTCGACAGGGATCAGTGGAATATTATTAAAGGATACAGTAGGGCAAGAATTCGTAGGTTTACGACGAAGGGTGAAGTTTTTTTTAGGGTTTACTTTAATTCTCCAATTTTGACACCATTCTTGAAGGTTTGAGATATGGGATTGAAGATTGAGATGCAACAATGGATCCTTATTTACTGATAACACAGATGTGTCATCATCGTACGTAGCGAGGACAGTGCTTGGATAGGTTGGGATGTCAGCTGTATATATCGTGTATAGGATGCGACCCAGGATACTACCTTGAGGAACACCGGCAGACCGGGTAAAGAGGGAAGAGTAGGATCATTACCTGACACCGCACAGGATGCCATTTCATTTCTGGTTAATATCACTACTTAAAACGGAATTTGTTTTAAAATATTAAAAGGTTTAATTTAATATTTGAGTCAGGTTTTGCTATAGCAATTATTTCACAAGACAACACCAATAAGGCGTAAAAATTGCTTTAATTACTTTTCACCCTCGAGAACTTATGCTACAACGAGTTCGTGATTTTGGAAATTTAGGGAGCTTTCTTTGTATCAAGCAGTTTCTTGACAATTTTGGTGTTTGACGGTCGACTATATGACTCGTATATGTAATGATGTAATGAATAGTATCTGTATATGAATAGTATACGGACAACAAATGATGTAACGAATGATTCCGTCAATGTAAATTGATTATTCTGAAGGGCAATGTTCTATTTTTTTTTTTAGTGTCGGTACCACAAATATTGATTCGTTGTAAATTATGCAATTCGAAACTTCTATAAACCAGTTTTTTTACAAAGGCAGTCACATAGTCGAAGATATGAAATCTGAATATCCTGATATACGTTCATATCACACTCAACCGCAAGTTTTCCCTCAATTAAGGACATCTAATTTTTTAAGCCTGGGTGAGCGCCAGAAGAGTCCTCAGATCCAAAAGGGTCCAACTGTGGCTGTTACGTGTAAATAATTTATCCACCACAGCCGGATTTGAACCCATAACCTACAGCACATCAACTCTATCAAGATATCCGACTCCCCATCCGTTAAGGAAACTACCTTCACAAGCCATGAAGTAATCGAGACAAGAAGACTAGCTGACTAATCCAATATTCCTCAAATAGCAGAGAAGCCCCACAGCTACAGCCCACCTCTGTGATTCCTGAAATATACGGCCGTCTACTCTTCCCGTTGAAATATATACCGTAGTAATGTATATTCGTTTAATTTTAATTAAATTATTAGTTAATTAGTATAATTAATGCAGCGATAAATAATGAAACAAGAAACTTCCCTCCACTAGCCCTGAAGATGGCCTACAACGTAGGCCGAAACGTTGGCACTTACAACAAATAAGTTTGTCTTATTTAGTGTTGTTTTGACTGAAACCCCAGACTAACTAACTCCCACATAATATAATTATAATTGTATAACAAAGCGTGTTTTTTAACTTTTTTTTTTGTTACAAAATATACGAAACTCCACTCTTGGTTAAGAGTGCTCAGTACTCATAGCTGTGTCTCAAATACTAAGCCAAGTATGCCTTAGTAATTGGCTCAAGACTCGACTACCAGGATAAGTAAAATCGCTAATCCCTAAGATCTAGGCCAGGTTAATGAGACGAGCTTATTAAATCTCGAGAAGTTTCAATTAAATTCGCTGATTTAAGGGGCCGAAAATCGAGTTCAAATATTTCGTTCCATACATACGAGCATTCAGGGGAAACTAATAAAAACGTGTTAGAGATTTTAAAATAATCTCAATTTTTGCGCGATATTAAAATGACGAATTGTGTTTGAGGACTGCAATCAGAACGGGTTATCTTGGTTTTTTGGTTGTTTTTTTTTAGCACCTTGTTGACAAACAAGTTAAATTGCGTAGTCCGCCTCCTACCTCCTGCAATTTATAAATAGCATCGAGGATTTGACAAAGCCTTGAGCATGAACTTGTTGCTAAATATATCTGTTGTGGTAGGCCAAGGCTGTCGGCATTTCCTCTTCAGCGCATGATAACAGGGTAATAATATATATCTATGTAGGGGATAGATATATATATTAATGTTTTATATATATATATATATATATATATATATATATATATATATATATATATATTAGGGATAATGGGATGCTAATAATAGCTTATGCAAGTTGCAATATTTGAATACGCTATTACCAGTATATAGCAATTAATATTCCAATAGGTCCATTAATACTTCTAAAAATAATGAACTATAAGCTAATATTAATATTAAAAGTAGTTATCAGCAAAATTTAGATCCTAATTTAATTAATTAATTTGATTAATAAAATATATATCGGGAAGAACGTTGTTAATGGTGGAGGAAAAAAATAATTTCTTAAATAGAGATATATTATTTATTTGAAACCAAGGTTTCGACCAACATTGCAGGCTTCTTCAGGGCTGGATAGGCAAGATACAAAGAAATTAAAGTGATGTAGAAAGAAATGTAAAGAATAGAACAGATAAAATTTAGAACTATTTATATTTGAAGAGATAAGATATGCCCCCGGCCGGAATCTTTTCTTTTCAAATATAATAGTTAAAAATTAAACAATTAACAAAAAATTATAAAAAAAATTAAATAGTAATATGACGTAAGTCAACAAGATTCTAAAATTATGTACAGTGCAAAGAACATTCGTGTATAAAACGCAAAAAAATACAAGAACACGGGGACATGGGACCAGTAAGAACGGATTTGTCCCCGGCTGGTAAGCGACTCCGGTAGCTCAATTGGTAGAGTACTGTCACGGAGAGACAGAGGAACCGAGCTTCCTCTTTTCTCTTCAAATAAAAATAGCTAAAAATTAAAACAATTAACAAAAAATTATAAAAAGATAAAAGTTAGGATTAATTATATTGGAATAAGCTAGATACAGAAGTAAGGATGAATTATATGATCAAATAAGATAAAAGTTGTTATTTAAAATATATGAACTATAGTAATGGGAAATAAGTAATAATAATAATGTCGATAAACCATATTAATTTGTTTAAAATAAAGAGAATAACAAGTTAGTAATATATAATAAAAGTAAAGGAATTATTAATCGATTAATATATTGCTCGACAGTCCAATGTCGTGTTGGTTATATTAATTGTGTTGATTATAGCTCTTCATTTTTATTGATTAGAGAGCATCTGTTTGGGAATTTAGGATATGCTGGAATAGTTTGGATTTGAATATGGATAAAGAAGATGCATGCCCGATATCGGGTGGGTGTGGGTTCCAAAGAGAGGTAGAACGAGCGAGAAAGGAAAGCTCAAAAGTTTTGGTTCTGTAGGAACAGATATAAAGGAGATTCTTGAGCGAATCTTGTGCTCTGGCATTGGATAGAGGATTGGAATTGTAGGAGACTATATATATAAGATGAATGTTGTGAGTTGATAGTTTGATATAAGAAAGAACCTAGGAAATAGAGTCTACGGATAGAAGACAAGAGCCACTTTAACTTATCATAAAGGTGGGACACATGAGACTTCCTCGGGGCGTCGAAGACAAACCGAAGTAAGCTGTTCGTAATTCGCCTCACTCTTTCCTCGATCTTGTCCGAGAGGCCACCATATGCACACGGCCATAGTCAAATAGTTACGGATAGGTAGTGTTAAAAGATGCCGGAAACGATGGAATAACTTTAGGGAGCTTATTGTTCGACCGTATATGACGATATATTACTGAAGCAATACCAAGCTTATCGGGTTTGCCAAATTGTAGTATAAATAAAAATAAATAACTGACCTCTAGTTCTTCATTTAAATAATATTCGAACAACCATTACTAATAATTTACTTTACATTATATACAGAGGGGACGTCCGAAAATAGAGGGGAAAATTCAGCTTTAATTTTTGTTTAATTTTCTTCAGTAATGAACCTTTAAGATCAGCCGAAAAAACAAAACAAACAAATTATGAGACTCTTAAATTTGAGGTTTTCAAATATGTAGAAACCAAATGTCGAATAAAGAAAGTCCTTTAGCAGCTTTTCTTCGATACGTCCGAAATCATTTTTTGTTTAGAATTTTACATCACTATATCCTATTCGTTTCATAATGCACTAGTAACTCGATCCATGTATATTTCTTATTTAGTGCTTATGGTCCATTTTCAATAATGAACCTGAAAAAAAAACAACGAAAACTTACCACCTACTCAAAATTTAAGATTTTCCGTTTCATGATGTTTTGAATGACAACTTTCTGTGCTCAATGTTATGGGTTTGCAGCTCGGTAGATTTTAATGGGAGTAAAAATTCTTGATTATGGAAAAAACCGTCTTTTGGAAGGAGCGTAAAATTACGGTCCCAGGCCGGTTCTGTGTCGGATACTCCAAATTATTCTAATTAGGATAACTATCCTAATAATATCTCTATTCTAATTAGGATAACTATCCTAATAATATCTCTATCCTAATTAGGATTTCCCAGGCTAGCTGAACGGACCATTCAGCCTCAGTAGTGATGTAGAATAAATGAATAAACAAAAAAGATGCAGCCATGCCAAATATATTATTCTACAACCCTATATTTAGAGTCAATATTTTGAGCCATCTTCAAAATAATGATTAAATCAAATATACAAGATACGAAAGTTCCATTAATACAAAATCTATCACGAGTATCGAGTAAATAATAATAATAACAATAAAGTCTTTATTTATTCTGCGACTTGTCCCTTTAGAATAACAATATAGGTTTCTATACAGGTTACTATTATGTCTTAGAGTATAATGTCATTATATTTAAATAATTCATACAATTAAAGTAACAAATGAGAAAGAACTAATGAGAAAAGAATTGCGAATTACCTCCAGTGATAACATTTAAACAATAAAAAAAAACAGAGTACAACGAATAAAAAATAACATAGAAATAAGATTACAACAAATATAGAGAGTGAAACAATAGATAATTACATATGTGTGCAAATTACGATGTCAAGTAGAAACAAACAAATTAGATAGTAAAACAAAAATACAAACAATATCAACTAAGATAACTTGTTTTAAAAATATCTAAATGGATGCGTCAATAATATATATATATATATATATATATATATATATATATATATATATATATATATATATATATATATATATATATATATATATATATAGATAGATATAATGATATAAATATAGTTATATATAAATAAAAACACATCATTCATTTATCAGTTAAAAAATTTTAATCTGAAAACGGAGTATATCATTTTCGATATTTTTGGGAATGGTAGGGATATAATGTGATTGAATATGCGGGGTTTTAAGGTTGAAAGATGGAGGAAGGTATAGAGTTCCAAAGCGACGAGGATCGGATAAGGAAAGCGCTATCAAAAGCTGCTGTTCGGTGGGATGCTGTATGTAGGTCTGAGAGCTGAGAACGGGTGTTACGGGAGCGAACCGAGGTTTTGAATTGAAGGAAATCGGAAATACATGATTATTATAATCGAACCTATCACAAATTCGGAGGAGTGGATTTTAAGGATGTAAAATAGATGGATCCTAAACACTCCCTCCAATACCAGAAGTGTTCCAAGGCTGGTTTAAATCAACACAATTTAACGAAGAATGTTCGCAGTTAGCCTTTGGAGCAAACAGAAAAATAATATTCGTATGAAGATAATCATTATTACCGATTATGATAAAAAATAAATTGTTAATTACGTATTTACCATTTGCTTAGTCTGTAAATTAGTAAACATATGTTGTTTGTCGAGCTTTTAGATAGATCAATGTGTTGTTTTTCATTTAATAATTGTCATTTTTTAAATCGTATTTCTACTTTTTTAATCAAACAACTGGTTCAACTTCACATGACACTCTTTCTTTTTTATACTTCTTATAAATATGGATTAATCATTATGTTATATTTTTTTTTAATTTGCCCAATGCCAGCACGTGGCATTTCTGCCATACGCCGACGATCCTCCCAGGCATCGTCATCATTGTTTGGAATATCTTTAAGACCACTGCAGTTTCGTAAGTGTGCACCATCCATTACACCAGGAAGACATATGGGACAATTATCAGATTCTGCGATACCCATTCTGTGCAGATGTGCCTGGTGTTAATCATGGCCTGTGATAATTATGAACTTCCCGACAGCTCACCTCTTGGAAGATCTCGGAGGAGCTAGTCATGTGCAAGGCACTCCCATTTTTTTCCACTGCTATTGTTTTATAGTAGGTTCTTTGTATAGCTTCCAGTGTTTGTTCCGATCTTATTCTTCACTGAGCTTAGCGAAGCGGTGTTGGCAGGTTGAGGTAGTGCTGCGCCTTGCTTGGCAAGTTGGTCTGCCTGTTCGTTTCCCATTACCCCTACGTGACTTCCACTGCAGTCAAATAACTAAATCGTGATATAAAGTTATAATTGATGTTCGAGATAGAAAGAACACTCGTGAAAATTGGTTTAGATATTAACAAGGATGTTTCAACATTAGTTAATAACATGCTATTGAGACAGGCGATGTAAAATTTAGTAATATCGTAATAAATAAATCAAAATCTATGTTTCTAAGATGTATGTATGGTTAATAATTCGATAAAAGAAATTGAATTGAGCCAATAAAGTGGTATAGATTTGTTTTAA
The DNA here is from genome assembly GCA_037127475.1 of Arma custos. Classification (NCBI taxonomy): domain Eukaryota; kingdom Metazoa; phylum Arthropoda; class Insecta; order Hemiptera; family Pentatomidae; genus Arma; species Arma custos. The sequence goes on from CM073759.1 coordinate 186,337,448, forward strand.
ATATAAGATAAAAATATTAAGCACATTTTACCATATAAAAGGTTTAGTATTAATTAAATCGACCAATAATAATATCATTATTAGTATGATTATTTCCAATTATGGGATGAATGTAAGATTATTTTATTTTTAGAATTATTTTATTTTTAGACTTTATTTTTATCACATTTTCGCATTTATTTTGTTTGGTTTAATACCGCATGCATATATTTTTATTACATATATTTATTTTATGTTTGTTTTGTTTTTTGGAATAACTGTTTACTTACCTAGAACTATTACTTATTTCCCACAGGTGGCAGATTATAATAATTTAATAAAGTATTTTTGAAAAAAAAATGATTTCTTTTATAGTGGAAAAATAATATATTTGCAGTAATAACATTAAGGTTGATCATATAAATATTTAGCATTTATTAGAACTGCAAATATAACAATGGAAATTGTAAAATAATCGATAGAATATATTTATAAAACTGTACCGAGTCATCAAAAATATTATTTATTCTGAAACATTGCAGTGAATTGAAAATAAATAAATTCGAAATTTTACGGACTCACATCGGCCCTTCTTCCCTCCCCCTGACAGCCCTGGAGTATAATTCCTGAAATTATTGACACTATTTATTAAAATTAAAATTATTGACACTATTTATTTCGTCGTTTCGACCAAGGTTTTAGTACTTGTACAGTCGATAGTGATCACAATTATGAAGTGGCTCCCGGATCAATTTCTTCTCTATTAATAATTTCAACTAAGCACAATAACAGATATCAAACTTTCAGTTGTGTTATTCTAATGTAGGGATAAATAAATAATGGTATAATTAATTGGTTTTAAGTGATTTGTATTCATTGGAATTATTAAAATGATCACAAGTTTATTTTGATCTTCTTCTCAAAGTACCAACTCTCTTCGATGAAGATCGGCTACAATTGTGGGAAATTCTTCTCTATTCTGTTCTCTGATGTGCTTGAACCAAGAGGACTGTCGTGGCATGCTTCGATCTTACTCCCATCATAAGCTAAAATTGATTTCGTTTATTATTTTCTTTGTTTCGTTAAATTCTCGCTCTTTATTCATTCCAAATTCGTATCATGATCAGCACAGATTATCTTCAACTGCGACATACACACATTTTAATGCCTCCAACTTATTCATTGTGACTACTTTGAGTTTCCACAAATCAACTCCATAGAAACGAGTGGAAAACAAATAAGACGTTACAGAAGGTTATATTGCTACCGATTTACACAAAACCTTGACGAATTATATACCAAAACATTTCTCGTGAATCACTCTCTTTATTGGTGAAAACCGCATGAAAATCCGTGCAGTACTTGTTGAGTTTACCTCGAACAGACAGACAGAAGATGCCGAGAACTTTGTTTTATAATATGTATGATAACAAAAGAAAGGATTGAGAATATGATTGACCCTTATCTTAATATTATTAGTAATATACAAATGCTTAGTATGTTTGAATAACTAAAGGGGATGCTAACTGCACAATATGAATAGAAACCTATAGAACGGGCAAGAGCCTATCCCAAGCTGAAAGGACTCTATACCATAACTACAAGGATTTCCACTCAACATCGCCACTCAACTGAGGAAAGGCAAATTAGGCATGCATCTTAAGAGAGTGGCTATTCAGAAGAAACACTCACAAAAACAACCTCTCCATATCTTAAAAATATACGATACTCTTTTATGTAAGACTAGCTTATGCCCGCGGCTTTGCTCGCGTGGAATTCGGTCAGCCAAATTTTTGTGAAAGATCATTTTAAATAAATAATTAAATTATTTTTTTTAAATATAAGTTACTCGTACATCCAAAATTTCAGATGTCTAACATCAAAACTGACGGATTCTATACAACTTTTGAACCCCTATTATATTAAAGGGGAAACCCTTGGGGTGGAATTATCCAAATTTCTTTTTTAAACTATAAAAATAACCTTTTACAAATTTCAAAATGCTAAGTTCCTGATTTGCCTTTAATAATATACTATAAAGGGGGGAGGGGGGCACATGCCCCCGTGCCCCCAGATAAATGAGTCCTTGCTGTAGCCTATGATGTATAACCTATTTTACACAATATGTTTCATCCAAATCCGTTCAGTAGTTTTTGCGTGAATGAGTAACAAACATAAATACAAACATTCGCATTTATAATATTAGTAGGATATCAAAACAATAGTTTCACTCATGTTCTTTCTGCTATTTTAACAACTATTATCATGTGATTTGCCTTTAATTATGTACTATAATGGATTCTCCACAGTACCTAAAAAACTGTTGGGGGGGAAAACGTGCCCTCGTGCGCCCCCCCCTATATCCGCGCTTGCTGTAGCCTATGTGTTATTCTGATGTATAACCTATATTACTGTAAAGTTTCATCCAAATCCGTTTTGTAGTTTTTGCGTGAAAGAGAGACAAACGTACAAACTTTCACATTTATAATATTAGTAAGATATACTGGCATAACAAAATATTATTTTATAATTTATTTATTTTTATTGTGAATATATCTCAGGGTGCTTGGCAGGTTATTGAGTACAGAACTATGAAACTATACAAAAGTAAACTATTGTGTAACTATATTGTTACATTTTACCAATTTAAAATAACTTCAGTATCTAATAACAAAATACATGTTTTCTGTTACTTCAGGATTCCCTCCAGGATTCTGCTGACTTATTGTGTCTCTCCCATTGCTTTCTCATTTTCAAATGATGCCTTAGAGAAACCCGATGAGTGTTCCTCTAACTTCAGCATTTATCCATAACATTATACTTCCACATATTGCAGAGATGCACTTCAAAACATTCTCTAATGTCTTCATTTATTTATTTGTAGTTATTCATTACGATATAAGCGTAATAATCTATGATATAGAATATCCATTATTACGTAATCCAGGCTGAACTTTTATCTGATTAAATTTTTTTTGTGAAAATTAGGGGGGTGTTTTTCCCAAATTTCTTCGAATGGTGGATGGATTCAAGTAGTACCTAGTTTATGGCCTGTTCATGAAGATCCTTAGAATTTTATTTTACAAGAAATTACAATGGATGTACCCTCATTGGTATGTAAGGAAATAATAACTGTATCAGAACCAGTTTAATCCCCCAACAGCCCTTTAAATAAATTTGTATTCAGCTCACTTGCCATTTTACAACTAATCTAAATCATATAAAGCTTATTGTGATCTACATATTTTTTTTTTTATATTAACACTTTATTGAAATATTACAATCTGCCACTTGTGGGCAATAAGTAATAGTGCTGTGTAGCTTACAGTCATTCCATAACAAAACAATAATATAAATAAAATAAAATAAATAAATATATACATGCGGTAACAGAAAGAAATTAATGCGGTAATAATAATAATAAAGTAAAATAAATAATAAAGTAAAATAAATAATACTAATAATAAAAATAAAATAAAATGTACACATTCATACCCTATTTACAATTTGCCTGGGGTCCCCGACCTGAGCTTCTTCCCCAGGAATGAGGGCAAAGCAGGAGTCCGGGAAGCCCCAGCACCCTTTCCCAGCCACGGCACTGGCATTAAACGCCAATGGAAGTTGGTTAAGGGCGCTTCACACACACGCGGGGTGGGTTATATGAATGTGTGGAACTGGATAATGACTGAGCCAGGGGGTTGGGATGACAGGCAAGATTTTGGTGGATGTTTGAAAATTTAGTAGGGATGAGGTCGAGGACGAAGAAATGTTGAGATCATTATGGAGGGCTTTGTTGGAAACATAATAAGGAGCATTGACAATAGTTCTCAGGATTTTGGATTGAAAGGATTGAATGCGTCTGATATTCGATTGTTTTGCGGTCCCCCACAGTTCCAGTCCATAGGTCCAAATAGGTTTGATGATGGTCTTGTATATTAGTAATTTATTGTCTATTGAAAGATCGGAGGTCCGACATAGTAATCTGTATAGTTGGCTAAATCGTCTGTTAAGTTCTTGTCTATGATCTACATATAGACTTATAAATATAGTCTTGTAATAAATAACTAAAACAGTTTTAAATGGCATTTAGCAATGGTAAACTTTTTAGTAACTAAGTTACACCTAATACTGTACAGCAATTATAATTAAATTTTTTTTTTTAGAACTTGTTCCACTACTGTGTTCCGTTAATGGTGGAGACTCCTGTATTAAATACAACGGTGCAGGAAGGTCTGTTCGTAGGGAAATAATATTAATAATAAAAATGGACTTATACCACTTCCAAAAATAATAGTTTATATATTCGATTACAACTGAAGCAAAAAAAATTCGAAACAAGAATGAAAGTGGTTTGTGTGGATATACCTCAAAAAGTAAAAAACATACATGACTGTGGTATATAAAAACAATTATATGTTAAAATATATAAACACATTTTATATTTAAGCCCGATTTGTTTGGAGGAAACAGTAAATACAAGTTGGCAAACAAAGACCTATTAGAGGATATAATTATTCACAAACGTTGAAGTATTTAATTGAATGAAATGACAATATAATTTTCCAAATCCCATCATTCCATAATGAGATAATCAAAATCTTCTAACGAAGCAATTAAGGTAAATATATTGGACGGTTTTAACTGAAACAAACAATGCGTTAACTCCCAAAGCGGGATTTCTGAAGGTAATAACCAACTCGCTATGATTAAACTTCTCTCTTCTATCTCGCTCTTGTTTCAGCTTTATGAACTTAATTCACTTTTCTTTTTTTGTTTTTAACTAGCCAATTGTTTAGTTTTCTACTAACCTCAGTTGATTCTTTTTGTTCTAATTGGTTAAATATAAAAGACAACAAAAAAAAGAGTTCAAGGACTTTTTAAAATGTAGTGTTAACTTTCCCAATTAGTTCAGATGTTGGTAGTATTATTAACGAAGTCAAATAGGGCGAGTGTAATGTAATTGAAGAATTATCATATGGATGAGTCCATGGGAATTCTGAGGCATGAGATTCAAATGATATGGAGGCTGAAGAACCATTCTGCAAGATATTAAGAAAAAACGCCTGAAATGGTATGGGCATTTCAAAAGAATGCCTGAAGGAAAATTACCCAAAGTAGTCCACCAATGGAAACTTAGGAGAACAAGAAGACGAGGAAGATCAAAGAAGACCTGGGATAACGAAGTGGAGGAATTCATAATGGGTCCTGGTCTACGGGAAGAATGGACCTTAGATAGGACATTATGGAAGGAAGCCATCCAATCACTAGGTTAAGGAAACCCAATATCAGTCACTAAACTCATGTGAAAATTGTTCAATAAACTATGTCTTTTTTATCTTCCTCTTCTGCCGTTCAGCTTAGTTGTGTAGAAAATTATTCTGCTATCTTTTGAATTTAATTTCAAAATCGAATTAAGTTGATAAACAAGGTAATAAAGGATGAAAACCATAAGAAGAAAAGGATGGAACAAGTTTATTTATTCTAAATAAAAACATCATAAATCAAAAGTTATATTAATTAGAATAAAATTGTTTACCAGATTTTTTTTAGTCCTATCATAATTCAAACATCAAATAAGGCATTGCTTACAATTGGAAACAGCAATCAAACTAGTTCATGACTAATTTATTATGAATACTAAACATGTTTATGGATTGAACTAGTTTATTCTCAATACTAAACAGGTTTATCGACACAAATATGTATAAAATGACATATAAGGAACAGATTCAGGGCTACTGGAGTTTTTTAATATAAAAAAAATTGCCTTATATCTTATAAGTTCTCAAGGCAGAAATATTTGTAGACTATAAATATTATAAGATACGTATAATTTATTCCAATTATGCATCATAAACAATTATTCTGTATATAATTAATTATTAATAAATAACTTTATTATCTAGTACAATAATCCTAAGAGTAACTAAGTAAAAGATTTATTTATTTTGGAATTTAATTTAAAGATATACAATTTTCATGCAATCCTATTTACTATATATCTTATCTGTTCTCAAAACATCTTATACTGGGTACTGAAATATTTTCATACTATAGTTATTATATGATACATGAGGATGAATCACGTCTTCCAATTTTGCTGCTAGTAAGAATTGGATTGATGGAGTGGACAATTACAACGTATTCACTTGAAATCCACTGCATAGTTCCATTTATAGTTACCAGAATTTCTCTATCAGAGACCGCATTAATCCTCATACATTTGCTGTTCACTGCAATCTAATCTAATCCAACCAACATATGCACGAATTTGACTGTGTGTTCTGTATGAGTGAACAACAAACAATTTGATAACTGTCATAATCTAAAAAAATAATGGCAACAAAATATCTTTGACTAGAGAGCCTTGTTGAATTGCATTACCCAATTATTATTTCTCTATTTAAAAACTGTACATTCCACAATTACTTATATTTACATCATAAAGAAGAAAAAGTATAAAAATAAAATGGGAATCTCATTTTTATACTTTTACTACGAGTTTTATCTCTATGGCGCTCTATCTCTTAGATAAACTCGTAAAACACGATACCAGTGTTCTATAATGCTTTCATTTAAAGCGTTCTGTTACGAGGCCAAACGAGACTATAAAAAATAAAATTTAATATTAAATTATTTGCTCTATATTGAAAGAAAAAAATATATTTTCTCAATGGCATAATATAAAAGAATATATCAGGCAAACTTATGTCATTTTTAAATAGATATTAATTTAAAATGATGTAGTAATTTATTATTCATTCTTACAACTTTTCTTATCATTAAGACAGAGAATATCTGCAGGGCTATAAAGTTCAAAACGTTAAATCTCTGTAAATTCAGTTTCTAATTTATTTTTTTATATTCATGAAGGTGTGAGTTCAATCTCTAATCGGCTAACATTTTTTAACGTTAAGGCAGGTAGTAATGTCTAGTCCCGAGGATTATTTTATCTAAAAAGGATCTGCGAGGATCTGTCCATCTAAAAAGAAAAAATCGGTTGAGTAGCCACAGGCGATGATTTTTTTTTTTTTTTAAGATTATACTCTCAGTTGGAATCTCAAAACAAAACGCTAAATTTTGAGTGATGGGGCTTATTTTTCTAAATTATCATTACAAGATTCGGTATTTGTAATAATAAAATAACAAACAGAAATTATTCCTGAAAAATATTATTGAGAAAGAAAATGGTCCGGTGAGAGGTCAAGAAAATTCTCTTATATAGGGAGATTTTTTTATTAGTACGCCAACGTTTCGAACCACATTGCAGGTCTTCTTCAGGGCTAAATATACAAGATACAAACACATTAAAGATAATACATTGCACAGAATAACAATATATGTAGTATAATAGAATATTGAATTTTGTAAAAGTGTTAAAAGAGGTAATATTTGAAAAATATTATTAATTATATTAAAAATATTATTAATGAAAAATATTATTGATTATTCGGGGTAAATTAAGGCTGTTTCAGATCAGGGAATTGATTATATCAACCTGTATTATCTTGCTTTACTTTACCTTAAATATATATTTAATATAAATTTTATTTTTAATAACAAACTTGATGATTTATTTATTTGTTTTTTTCTTGTTTCTTCACAGTCTTGCTTAGTTATATGTTTTTCTTTATATTTGTTCATAAAACTGGTTTAAGATTCGGAAAAGAAAGATGGATTGATCTCAATTTTATAATGAAATAAATGAAGATGTAACTAAAGGCATTTTTTATTTTATTAATTCATCTATAGGTTACTCTAACATCTATATTACTCATTTTTTATCAACTGATTGAACATTTCAAGTAAAACTCGATTTCTTCATTATTAGTTAATCTATTACATAATTACAACCAGTAAAATATAAAATTAATCAATTCAAAATAAAGGGGATTAAAATTGAGTTTATAAAACATCAATAATTAAAATTAATAAAATATCATTTTTCTTATTCATTATTTCTTAATCGAACACGATATCGAACTGAGCTCCAGTAGAGTCCACCACTTCTATCTCAACCCCTTCAACAGCTATACCTAAATATTAATTTACCTAAACAAATAAGAAATAAATATTAAAGTGAATCCAAATGCAGTAGTTCTATTAATGTAATAATAAATTACATAGTGTACTTGTTATGCTATATTTCATAATTAATTATTACTAAGTTAAAAACTAGTAAGTTACACCTTCGTTAGCTGCAACATCTCATTATACAAAATGATTTATGTCTAAAAAGAAGCCAATTAGCCATTAGGAGACATTTGGTGGAATATTAGTTACCAAGAAGTTTAAAAAATAATTAAATTTATTGTTCCCTTGTGGCTGAAGACACGTTGCTATGCTTATTAGGATAGGCAGGATCCATTTTTTACATAACAAAAAAATATTTTTTCTTATCCTTCCTGAGAATCCCAGAACCAGTCTGCTAGTGTAAGGCGTGGGTTGAGAAGCTAAGTATGCATGTAGTTTTCAGTTGTTATTACTAAAAAAAAACAGTAATACTACAGCCTATGACGGGGTGCCGGCCTTGGTAGATAATTATTTATTCTGTTATCAGTATAAAATCGAGAGACCCTTCTACGGCACACCCAGCCTATTATAAAATGGATACTCTGAGGGAGGATTTTTTAAAACAAACGACCTATATTAACGGTAAATACATAAATAGAACATTTCCTAGTATTTACTTCTTTTTTTTCCCCCACGAATAATACATCCAAGGAGCACGTTATAATTTCAATTTCTCATTGTTTCCTTGTATTTCAAAATGCCTTCATACGTTCACCATGCTTCCTCCCAATCTATAGATCACATACTGAATCTGTTTTTTCGCTGTTCTTTTTGGAATCCATTCATTTTCAATATCTTTTTCCAAAATGCTACTCTGTTATTTATTTATTCTCTTTGTTTACTTCATTATAAATAAACATAAAATAAAACCCATCGTAGTACTACCAGGACACTAATTGGACTTCCCAGCTGATCGATAAGAATCTAGACCGGGAAATTCAAAACAATATAATTGCTTCACTACTTTTAAAACAACCTAATGTTTTTTTTTCCCTAATGGATTCATTGTTCCTTCGATCCTTTTTAAGATAGCATTGAGGATCTTTCGTGCAGTCAAATGTTTCGATGATTATCATTAAATTTAAAATTCAAATAATATGTATCTCAGCTTTTAAAACGACTTGGGTATCAAAAAACTATTATGAATGCATAATTTAAACCATTAATAGTTTCTGAGATTTATCTTTTATACATTGAATACGAATAAGTAATATCAATAATGAGAAATTTAAAATCCGTTCAGATTTTAATTAATCAAATACTTCTGCATGGAATACTTCTCCGAAAGTCATTCCTTGATCTAAGTGAGACCTTTGGTTTACCAATTTTTACTGAAAACATACATACAAAAATACTAAAAAATCTTTTGAAAACTATAACCTTAAGGTTAATGGCCGAAACATATCATAAATGTTTAGTGTCGTTTTGATTAATTTTAACCTAAAATAATATATTTTAATAAAGTTAAGACGTAATACCATTTAAATATTGGTCTTTTCGAAACTATTGGTACGATAATATTGAATGTCGTCACAAATAAATTCATTAGGTGGTTAGTTGCTATATGAATAATAGACAAACAAAATTGTTTTTGAAGAACTTTTGATGACGTGGGCAACGCTATGTTTGCGGGAGCTGGTGTAGTATTTGTACTTTGTTTCTTAATATTTGATGAGGAAATTAGAACTGCTTTTCTTTGGCACATCACCATGCGTCTTATTTTTCTACAAACGAATATCAATTACCAGCATACAAAGGGCCTGTTGTTTTAAGAAATATTTTGGGAATGTAGCTAAACAAAACAAAGAATTGAGTTGAACTTGGTGAATTTAAATCGGATCATAAAATTAAACATAAAATACATTAAGCAAAGTCATCCATAATGATCTAAATATCCAACTTATTACTGATTTGGCCCGAATCCGATCAATCCTTTCATGACGAAGATTAACTTTAACTCCCGCTGAAAGCCAGTATTTTCATACTGTATCAATCTTATCTGTATGATTGAATTCTGGGCACTTTTGCACATATTTTCTAAAATAGTAACAACCTTCCAAACGTAAATCATATTGGGTTATTTTATGGAGTAATTTCTGCAACTGTCCTGTAGTCAGTAGGTTCAAAAGCGCCCAAAGTTCAATCAACTCACATCCTTATAAGGGACCCATACACGATCAGTATTACTGACAGTATAGTAAGATACTGTCAGTAATACTGATCGTGTAATGGCAATACTGACGTATTGAAATGGGGTATTGAGGAGTGATGGTTCACTCCATGATTCCTCAGTCCAATCCGGCATAGGTGAGGGGATATTGACAGTATTACTGATCGTATATGCCCTTTTCTTTCATTCCTCAGTATTTTGTAACTGTTGAGTCAGCCGATTTCCGATGCAATAATGAAAACATAGCAAGCTTTTTCAAAAGTTTTAAATGATTTATGTAATGTTTTTTTCTTAAAACTTCATTTTTTTTCTTATAACAACAGCGGAAAAAGTGTATATTTTTTACTTCAATTTTCTTTTTATTTACCTAAATATAGTTTTTCAGTGTCTAAATGAGGGCTTCGCAGGTTTCTAGCGCAATCCGGCAGATAGAGAAATTAACGTTGAAAACTTCCTCAAAGTCCTCAAAATTTTGGCCTGTTGCTAAATAGGGTAGATTAACGGTCAACCGCTGTTTTGGGCATATACTTTCCCTCATATTTGTATCTTGTTTTTTAATATGACGAGAAACCATACCTAGTAAATTATTGAATAAGTTTTCATTCATACGAAAATAATTGTAATAATCTGATCGTTCCATCTGCTTATTAATTTAATAATTAATTAGTGTATGCTTAATAATTAATTAATTAATTAATCGCGCTTCTGTTAATTTCGTTGATTAAGTTTAAATGAGTGAACTTATCCCTGTCCTATAGCCAATCCTTTACCCAAGCGTTTTCTTCTTTTTTTTGGCCAATGCCTTGACGATCGAAATTGTTAAATCGCTCTACCCATAAATAGATATAAATATGCGTAGATATATATAAAATAGGTATAAATATGCGTGAGAAAAATATATCTGTTCTTATCGTGAGCTAATTGTGAACTGAGTTAAATACTGACCGTGTATGCTTTAGAAACTTCAGTAATATAGATCATGTATTGTGTAAAAAACCTGAAGAGTGATTCTCATTATTTTCGTCAATACTGTCAGTAATATTGACCGTGTATGGGCCCCTTTTGTCTTTACTTATGAGGGGTACAGGTGAGAAAATAGGAAAATTAAATTTTTGTTTAGCAAATGAGGAATTACGACTAATTAATTGTATATAGATGTGGTACTGGTAGTCAGTACAAATTTTTAAGTTGCCATAATTTTAGAAGCAATATTGGTTATTTATTACTGTTTGGAATCAGTAATTTTTTTATTATATCATTATATAATGATTTTTACTGTTCTTTGCCAAATAATTCATAAATAACAATGATGATGTGAAAAAAACAAACCAATATAATATTTTTTTAGATGTATTTGAACACTTTTTTAATTTTTATTATCTTCATGTGAAACTCTGTAATTTGGGAAAGAATAGTCCTTTATCGCTTCTAAAATCGGCGAATTAAAAATTTCTCTTGACTTCCGGTTCTTCTACGTTTGTACAACACTAGGTTTTTGATGGCCTATCAACTATATGAAAAAAGTACAAAATTAATTATTCGTAATTCCTAATTTGTACCTTGAAAATTCAATTTTCCCTTATATTCACCTATACCACTCTAAAGATGGCTTAAACCTCAGAGTCATAGAATCTTTCTGAACGTGATTCACGGTGGGTCATTCTATAGGATAAATTTTGCCATGGGCCTGTAGCCTATTGTATTGATTGGATACCATTTAATTATGCTTCTGTTAGAATAACCGTGTGCAAATTGGTCATGTCCAATTCCAGGGCCTGGACTGATTTTCCGTTCCGTTTCTTTTGTTCGTGACCCATTTTTTGGACTCCGGCTCTATTTCCGATAGTTTGCAATGTCCATTTCATTCTGATTTCCAATGTTCCAAAAAAGTTTCTTTGATTTGTGTTGCATGCCTCCTAATGTGAGAATCTTTTTTTCGCTAGGTCCTATCTTTTCTCCATTTCTGACAAACCGGACTGCATGGTCAACTTTTCAGTTCTCCGTAGTGGGTTCGAATCCAGATCATGATTACATCTGTTGCTCTTTGCTTTTTTCTTCCCACCACACGTGCATTAAATTCCTATTAAAAGAATTATCAGGCTATTTATAAATACATTTACATAAAACTTGAAACTGGATGTATTTGTTTATGGATTAAATATATTTTACTATACTGCTTATTTGCTATCTGATATTTAATATGATTGTTATTTATTTATTTATTGGAATAATTTTTATTTGAAGAGAAAAGATATGCCCTCGGCCGAGATTCGAACCCGGGTCCTCAGTTAAGATCGCTTTATAAACGTCAGTAAACGAGGCCAAATTACTGGATCACTTGTAAATAAAATTGTGAGTTAGAGCTTACATATTTGGTAATAAATGAAGATTACTATCTTCCGAATCTTAAAAGCTATTTAAAAAATGCTTTCGTGGAATTGAAAAGCGGTTTGATGAAATGTAGTACGAAGATGATGTATTTATTATTTTAAAATACCATGAAATCTAGATAAATGGATCGTCTTTTTCACTGGATTAGTCAAGCAATTCCATATTCTCCAAAAACTTCAGATTCAGAACAGGACTAAAACCATTAGAAATAAGGAGGCAAAATTGTCGTGTTAGTCAAAATTGACTGAACTAGAGAAGAAGTAAATTTTTGAAATTTTGGAGTTATCCGCTTTTGATCCTGGGTGGGTGAATATTATTTAAATGTGCAACAATTAACTTTATTTTACAACCTGATTTTGTTAAAATATGTTTATATTAGTAGTACTTGCTGCCTTCTATTCCGTTTGTTTTTATAGGCGAATGATTTATTTGCTTTGAAAGACCACCAGAGCGAGGTGGTCCGGCACTTAAAGTGATAAATTACTGATTTCTATGCCCTGAATTCGAGAATGGATTTGCTGATAATTATTTATTCAATTATGGATCGATCTATGGAATCCGAAGAAACTCCTACAGTCAAACAGTCAATTGATTAGTACCAAACAGGCCCGATGAAGACATTAAATGTAATTCAAAACAAATTTATTTCGGTAACACCGTCTCCATTATTGGCTGCAGTGACCCAAAGTGGAGCTGCGACAGGAGGCCAAGGGCGGAGGAGTTTGGAGCGGAAGAGCGGCCTCATCAAGATAAGCAAACGTCATTTCATTAATTTGATCAACGTAATATATGATCCGCCATTTTTTTTGTTCGTCCAATCAGAAGTCTGGATCTGAAATTACGTGCGTAATTCCTTTTGGGATAGTAATTCGTTTCTTAACGCCCACGACAATAAGCGGACAAAAGATCATGGTTAGTTCTTAGCCATTGTCTTCTTCATTGATTATTCATTTGGAGAGCCCGGATCGTAATAATAAAGCATCCAATAAAAGTCTGAAACGATCAAACCTGTGTAATATAATTTCACCTCTAATAATGCTGAGGAAAACCGAAGTCTCGATGTTAATATCAACAATCTCTGCTGATAAACTTTTTAAGGTTTACTACAAAACCCTAATTCGTAAAGTACAAAAACAGAGACAATAGGTGTAAGAGGAAAATCTTAACGCAAACCTTTCTGCTGATGCACAAGTCGCATCAGAGCTGATTGTATTTTTTCAATTATAAAATCATCATATTTTTTCTTCATAAAAATGTTGATTCTTTTTTTATTGAAGTGAAAATAGTTAACAGTAGATATAATAATAATGAAGAAATTGTGTGGTGTCATCTGACCAGAAATTAAATTAACAACAATATCAATGATAATTCTAAAATAGTTAATGTTCAGACTGTTAGAGAGCAGGTCCGGTCTTAGGACTACACCTCAACAAACGCTTAACTTGGAATCCTCTTACTTGACTGAAACGACAAGAAACAGCTGGCCGTTTAAGATTACTTCAACATTTACTAGACAAACGCTCTAAGCTTCCGATTAATTACAAAAGACTCATATACAGGACAATCATTTGTTACTCTGGTCTTACGGAATAGAGCTGCGGGGCTCCACTAAACCATCGAATTCCTCTCGTATTCAATCCTTACAATCCAAAATCCTTCGTAAAATCCTCAATGCTCCTTACTTTGATACGAACAAAGTAATCCACAATGACCTTAAAGTCCCGTTTATTGCAGATTTGGCCCAAATCCGATATCAATCTTTTCATGACAAACTTTATTTCCACTCAAACCCACTAGTTTCAAACCTCGCAGCCTCTTCAATTCCTGACAATCCTCCGAGGCGTCTGAAAAGAAGATAGACCTTCTAAGTTGAACTTTTTATTTGAGTACTACCACTGGGTAGTTTCTCTACTTGCCTTTGTCTCTGGACATGATTTATCTTTCATTATATTTACTTTATGTATTCTGTATACAGTTGTAAATTTCAATAAACACATTTAAAAAAAAATGTTATCAACGTTATTGATTCTTTCACAAATTAATACTGTCCCATAAGGCTGAATTCTCTAGAGGATACAAACCTTCTCCTTAACCTCAATGCCTGCCGATTTAAACTCCCTGAGTTCGACACTAATTGTGGCAGATAATTTATTTATTCAGTTAATAGGGCTCACTCACCCTCGAGTGTTTACCCTTAATTGGTGAGAATCTTAGCAGTTGAATGCGATCATGGATGACCAAATCACCTCCATGCTTAACCGTTGGTTCAGGAATAGTACAGTCCTTACAACCCCTGAGCTCTACTCCCTAGGTTTATTAGAGCATATGTAAACTTTACATAAACGCCCTATTAGTTTTAGGAGTACAGTCTTTTTCTCTTTGTTTTTACCTTAAAAGCCTTTTTTCCATAATCTAATCAATCAAGATGCGTCTAACTTCTACTCAAAACTTTTGTCGTTAATTTGATGAAACTATTGTAGTTTTTTTTAAAAAATATTATTAACATTAAGTATGATTCTAAAGAGAAACACAAACATTTGTTGCTAGGTTCCCAAAACATTTTTTTTTACTTAAATAAAACGTGAAGTTAAAAAGTAACAGAGCATACATAAAAAAACATATAGTTAGTTACAAGAATCTTCAATCCCATATCACTGACCTTGAAAATGGTCTCAAAACTGGAGGATTAAAATAAATTCCTACAAATCCCGTCAAACTTTTGACACACACCAATCACTTTCTATCCTCCTGTATCGTTTAATAATATCCCCCTGATTCCTGTAGAACAGGTCCGGTACTTAGGACTACACCTTGACAATAGATAATATCCTCATAATAGACTGAAACGACAAGGAACAGCACGCCGTTTCAGGCTACTTCAACATTTACTAGACAAACGCTCTAAGCTCTCAATTAATTACAAATGACTCATATACATGACAATCATTAGACCCATCTGGATTTCGGGGTTCCACTAAGCCATCGATTTCCTCTCGTATTCAATCCTTACAATGAAAAATACTTCTTAAAATCCTCAATGCTCCTTACTTTCTTACGAACAAAGTAATGCATAATCACCTTAATGTCCCATTTGTTCCTGATTTGGCCCGAATACGATATCAATCTTTTCATAACAAACTTCATTCCCACTCAAACCCACTAGTTTCAAACCTAGCAACCTCTTCAATTCCTGATAATCTTCTGAGGCGTCTGAAAAGAAGATGGCCTCATGATCTTCAATTTTGAACTTGCTATTTGAGTACTACCACTGGGTAGTTTCTCTACTTGTCATTTTATGTCAATTTTATTCTATTTATTGTTGTATTAGTAAAATACAGTTGTAAATTTCCTTGAATAAATTATCAAAAATAAAAAATGAAATTGTTTGTCATTTCTCGTTATTTTATTAGAAAACATTATAAAACGTTATTTGTTGGGTATTAAACATATTTGTTTCATTTAAAAAAATATCTCTGTGTACCCCCATACTATTTCACAAAGTTTAAATTTCTATAAACATATATTTCCTTATTTTTCTTCTATGTATAAATGGTCATGTAAATGATTGTTTCAGCTTACAAAAATATTTTTCTAATATTTATATTGTACATGATAATTTAATTTGAGCCCGGTTAATATCCTCGAAAATATTAATGTTATTGCTATTGCCAATATTGCGGTTTATAGTGTGTGGACTGTACACTCTATTTCATTCACCAGGGTTATTGAGGTGTCAGTAGAGTCTATACGCTGAGTTATTGGGCGCTGTGTTTATTTCTTCGCGTACAGCGAACTAAATATTTTCTCTTCTAAAAAGTTTTTCTTGTTATTGAACATGTGATGTCATGGAGGGCTTATGTTATACTTAATTTATAACTAATTCTTAGTGGCATTAGTATCGTTAAGAATCAAAATGATAAACAAACAAATATTTTTCTTGGATTGTTTAAAATAGAATCGAAATATCTAAATATTAAATTAAATAAAATAAAAAAAATTAATCTAGGACAAAGTCCCCTAAGAGTAGCCATATGATATTACTACAACAAACAAAAAACACTCTTTTTCAAACTTACACATTACAATAATCAATTAAATGACAAATATATAAAAACAATAATTCTAGTGAAACATTCAAATAGTCATTGATAAATTAAAAAAAGAGACAGAGAATAAAAACATTAATAAAAAAAATCATTTCATGTACAAAAGCAAAAATTAAATAATTCAAAAGCAAAAATTAAATAATTCAATGACTCAAATGTCTCAGTACATCATAGAGACGGTACTGTTTCTGAGAGAACGGTTGGGCAAGGAGATGATTGGCAGGAGCTAACGCTCCACCGCCAGTATTTTCCCCTAAATTAGGGTATCCACTTTGAGATCCTGGTGGATCTGCATATTCCTTTAGAGTTAATAGATTAAATAATTTATCTACCACAACTGGATTTGAACGTGAGACCATCAGCACAGTTACTCCGCAATCTATATACTGAGCTTCTCTGTCCATATTTCAACGCCCATGCAGTTCTCATACTATATGTATAAATACAAACGCAAGACGGTTATATATCGCTTTATGTGCATGACAAGACAAAGAGAAAAAATCAGCCATGAAAATGTATAGTACGCAAAAAGGACGTTAAAAACATTCAAACGCGATATCAATAAGAGAAATGTTGGTTTTATGTGAAAAAATAAATATTTTATGCAGAATATGATTTTTAAAAATTACCGTTTAATGTTATGCTATAATTATAGTTACTATATTTTTGTATAACATAAACATTAACTGTATTATTGAATTTAACATAGAAAAATATGAAACAATCATTTGGTTTTTGAAAGTAATGTCACTAAAATGGCTCGGAACCATTGCCATTTCATCCTTTAAGATGGATTATAGAGAAGGGTTAAGGAAAGTAAGGCTTTGATCATTTTTTTGCGGAACACCTCAAGGATTAATGAGATATGAAGAACATTTAGTATGTAAACATAATAGCGTGTGGACACAATATTAAATTTTATTAGAAATAAATCTATGTTATAAAGGAAAAGTGTATGAAAACATATTGAAATAAGAAATAAAAATTATTTCAAGAAATGATTCTATTCAAATCCCGGATTCTAAAAAAAGTTACTTGTACAAGAGATGGGTCCTTTCCTTCTTAAAAGCCCTTTTAAGAAGATTCTTCTTTGACCAGAGAGCAACCTTAAATCTTTCCTGTAGGGACGGAAAACGTTTTATATAAATGTTTTTTCGTCTGCCTGTGCTTTGATATTTTCCTCCTCAGTGGTGTTTTTAAATCTCTTTCTTAGATGTACCTATTTCTCTAAATGTATATTTAGAAAAAATACTGCTTATATGATTCTTGTAACTATTAGTTATTTTATGTATACTCTGTTATTTTTAACTTCACGTTTTATTTAAGTAAAAAAAATGTTTTGGGAACCTAGTAAAACAAATGTTTGTGTTTCTCTTTAGAATCATGCTTTATGTTAATAATATTAAAAAAAAAAAAACTATAATAGTTTCATCAAATTAGCGACAAAAGTTTTGAGTAGAAATTAGACCCATCTTGATTGATTAGATTATGGAATTAAGGCTTTTAAGGTAAAAACAAAGAGAAAAAGATTGTACTACTAAAACTAATAGGGCGTTTATGTAAAGTTTACATATGCTCTAATAAACCTAGGGAGAAGAGCTCAGGGGTTGTAAGGAATGTACTATTCCTAAACCAGCGGTTAAGCATATAAATATTTATTAAGTTCTATTACGTAGTTCCTAAGAAGTAGGTAAGAAGTGTAATGTTAAATGATTGACCAGTGGTTATAAATGGATTCACAAATATATGGTTATAAAGAATATCTGGTTGTGAGTTGTGAAATAAAAAGTAGAAACTTCTTCCTTTTTATGAATTTTTCTTATTTTTTATTATTATAAGCAATCAGCACCGTACCTACAACAATGTAATACATCTTATTATACCTACAATTTCAAATAAGAATAAAATATATTTGTATAGTTCTACGATAGGAGAAGAAACTAAATAGGTTCTGTAAATAAAATAAAATCTATTTAATTAAAAAAATATATATATTCCGGCTCTTACATAATTCAAACCTAGATCGATGGATTAAAAAAATCAGATAAAATATCTGATATATAGATGAAATATTCAAATTTGATATCATATATTAAAAAATTTTAGAGTTCAACCGGTCAAATTTATATAGCACGGAAACAGAGATGGACCTGCTCTTTGATGGATATTTATTCTGGAAGTGGAAGGCTGGCATATATTTACGGAGGCACTGAAAAACCTGCAAACAATATTGCTGACATCGAGCTTTGGGATGCCGACAGGCCCAGAGGCACAGCTGCTGCTATCTCCGCAGAGCTATCAGGCCAGCAGTTCCCGACTTGGAACGCTTCCAAAGCTAGCGAGATCCTATCTGATATCTGAGGGCTCTGAGAGGATGCGGGCGGGCTCTTCTGGTTTATCGCTCACCTAATTATATAATGCAGATAACTGTTGGTTTATCAGTTATTATATAAATTTAAAATATAGAAAAAAAATAATATTTTAATTCATTCTTTAAATTGGAGAAAAAACCTATTTCCAGTAAAAAAAAATGTTTATTCCTTATTTATCGACACACGTTACGGCCTACGCTATTCTCAATCTTCTGTTTAAATTGTTTCATTTTTTCCCCTGTTATATGGTTAACAATTCGACCATAAGTCATTCATCTGTAAAAATCATGCACAAATTCTACAATTGTAACAATATAAATAATTCAATAAATAAAACTGTACATAAATTCTTTTATTGTCCAACAAATAACCAAAGTAAAGCATAGATACCTCAATTTAAGTAGTTTTATTCAATTTAAAAAAAATTTAAATTCAGAGGGAACCATGTCCTCTATGGCCATTTAATAATAAGTAAAACTTTGATCTTAGTAGATTATGATCTTTCATATTATTTTTCAAAATATTTAAATAAAATGATATTTAATATTAATTTAATAAACAACTCTCAAATTAAAAAAAAAACAATCATATTGTTAAACAAATTATTCTAATATTATGTTATACTTCAATTGCTTTAATAAATAATATTTTTTTAAAAATTAATTAATACGAGTATTTTAAGGAATTCTCTGATCGAGATATAATTTGGAAAAATGTCGGTTGCACGTGTCTCTTCCCAGTTATCGCCTTTTAAGTGCTGCATATAGTTAATTAACTTGTTAACTTTAAGTTTATTAATACAAATAAATGATATTATTTATTACATGCATATGTAAGTTTGAATACTGGCGCTAAACTTAGTCATATGATGCAGATGTGAGATAACCATCAGGGACAGATGTGAGCGAGGTTATAATAGACATTGCTACTAGATTATAGATTGATGTAATAGAAAGTTTATTAGTTAGTGTTATTACAGAATATCGACTATTGTGTTGATTTGTAAGTCGTGAGCTCAACGACTTAAACTCCTTAAAAGGTGAATAGAATAAAACACTAGTGGATGCAGTTTTGAACTGCACAAGTGTTTTATTCTATTCACCTCTCACACATGTATTGAACTTATTGAATTCACGACTTACACATATTATATGTTCAATATGTTGAAATTGTAAATTAATAAAAAAAAGAAGGCTTAATAAATAAATAATTAAGTATTTTCTTAATGTTTTGAGGTTATAATGTAGATAGTTAATAGGTTTATTAATTAATAAAAATATATAAAAATGAAAAAAAATCTTATTTTTTTTAGGATTTCTCAGATTCTGACATTATTCGGAAAACATATTATAGAAAACTGCGAGTATATAATATATATACATTATAAAAAAACAAAAACATTTTCTATATCTATTGAGGTTTTTGGTAGTTATATGATAAAGTCCGGAAATATGTTGGCAGTGCGTGTCTCTTCACAACTTTGTTCTAGTTTACCGTTATCTTCATTATTCAATAAAAATATATAAAAAAGAAAAAAAATCTTAAATCGTATAGTCATATCAGATCCAGGCATAATCCGGAGAGTTCGGTCGAGCGAGTCTCTTCCTAGTCCATTGCTCTATTAAATGATGAATATATAGATACCATAGATAAATGTAGGTTTATTAATAGGAATTCTTAAAGAAAACAATGTAGTTTTTAAAATATTTTTAGGTTTTCTCTCTATTTAGTTCGGATAAATGTTGGCAGTGCAAGTCTCTTCGCAACATTTATCTAGTTTATCATTCTCTATTGATGACAAGATGTAGTTAATTGTAGATTTATCAATTTATTAATGAAAATACAAAAACTAAATTCTTAATGTTTTGAGTTCTTCCCAGATCCAGGAATAATCCGGAAAAATTTCGACAGTGCGTATTTCTTCTTCGTCCTCTTAATTACTGAACGTAGGTAACTATAAGCTTATTATTCATAAAGAAATAAAAACTATTCACTTTCAGGTTTGCTCTTACTTATATGTCATATTAAAAAAAAAAAATTATTACTGTTTTGAGATGTTCTCAGAGCATGCCATAATTCGAAAAATGTTGGTCTCCTCACTACAATTTTCTGCTTTATCTATCTTCTAATGACATAAGCTAGAAAACTATTAATATAAATGAAAACAAATTCGTAAAGTTTTCAGGTTTTGCAGAATCTACAAAATTTGGAAAAATGTTGGCAGTGTGTGTCTCTTCCTAATTTATAGTACTATAAAGAAAAAAAAACATTTTCCAAATCTTTTGAGGTTTTCTCATAGTTACATGACTATAGTTTGGAAAAATTTCATCAATTTTTGTCACTTAACAACTATTTTATAGTTTATTGTTCTCTAATTCTACTGTAGGTTTATTAATAACAGTTATTGATATAAATATAGTTAAAAAAACCTTAATACTTTCAGGATTCCTCAGATGTATATAATTCGGGGAAATATAGGTTGTGCGTATCTCTTCCTAGATAATCGCTCTATTATCTCCTTGATAAAGAAAACTTCTACTTTATTTAAATTTTAAATAAACTTTATTGAAATAGTATTAAGTGAAATAGCCACTTGTAGACAATAAGTAATAACGCTAAGTAGCTATACAAGCATACAATAGAAAGAGAAAACCATAATCATACAAAAAAATAATAAAATAAAAAATAAATACATAAATAAAATAAAAATATGTACATGCGGCTAATAAAAGCAAATATATACTTGCGAAAATGATGAGTTACACCTTTTAGTTCGGAAAAATGTTGCGAGTGCATGTCTCTCCCCAATCTTTTTCTAGTTAGCTCAAAGAGAGCTTTGAGACATAAGTTAGATAACTTTAGGTTAAAAAATATTAATTCATGATTCGTGGTTTTCTCAGAACCTCATATAGTTCAGTAAATATCGTTAGTGCTTCTCTTATCACAACTTAATACAACTATCTTAACCATCTAAATAAATAAAAAGTATTTCTTCAATTTTTGAGGTTTTCTCAAAATCAGATGTAGATCTGAGATGTCTCATAGCAATCTATTCCCAGGTTACCTAAATGTATAAATTATTAATAAGCCTGTCTATTATATAAAAAAGTTTTAAGTGGCCATAAAATATTTTATTTAACAAATAAAGGGATCGTAACGGAGACATCACGCTTATGAATCAACGAATTATTTCGCCCTGTATTATTGTGAATTATCTCGAGCCATTCTGTCCACGTGATTCTGACCACAAAGTCATTTCAATAGCTTAAAGATAGTTTAAACAAAATAAAAGTATTAAAAACGAGTAATCCTAGTAGGTTTTCACTAATCACGAACTATCTGCGGGCAAAAACAGGTAGTGCACTGCTCACTCCTAAGTATCTATACTGCTGTTTCTGCTATAAAATTATATAAATGTACATTAAATTGAAATTATGATGTTATCCAATTTAAATTGTCTCTCTTTTATACAAAAAAGTTTTAAATCATGAAAATGGGTAGTAAACAAATTCAAAAATTCATAATCATGCTTAAGTGGTTTATGATTATGCCAAAACTTTGATGAAATGTTAAAAGCATTTTGAGAAAATCATCATACATTAAAAAATTAAATCAGAATATCAACACTGAAATCCAAACCACCATTTTAATCTGATATTCAATCCCACGATGGTTAATTACGCTGATGAAGTAAATTGACACCTTTAAAGTATCAATTTCATATTTGAGGAATATTCATGTATGTAATTAATGGGTTGATATTGGTAGTATTAATGAACTGCCAAACATTATTAGTAACTATCTTATTATTAAACATACGATTATAAATTACACTGTGTGCATGCAAAAGTAATCATTTAACAAAAAAATAATGTATAAATACTATCATTCACTCAATAAACCAAATGAATGGAAGATAGAAGTTCGTATAACATACACAAAAGCTTGGGTTAAGTAAAAGGTTGAGACTGTACTGTTTCTAAAACTAAGGTTGTGCAGGAAATTCATTTAACCGAGATCACGTTCAAACACCAGGTTTTTCCCAGGTTTAATAACAAAATTAATAACCAAGTAAACATGTTTGTAACTATTATTATTATTACTTACTTTTTTTTTACTTTATAGGCGTTCCGACAAGGGTTGAATCAACTGGTCAGAGCAGAGTTCCATGCTTCCCTATCCATCCAATCAATGTTTCCCTATCCTCCTGGAGTCCTCGACTAGCCATCTCCTCCTGGACTCCCTCCATCCACCTGCATCTGGGCTGTTCGCGTCGTCTCCTCCCTGATGGAACCCAATCCAGAACTCGGTTTGGCCAACATTCAAACTCCATTCTCTTCACATGACCGTACCATCTTAGTCGGCCTGCACCGATCTTTTCATTTGTAGATATAACTACATCCATCTTCTGTCGAATTTCTTCGTTTCTTACTTTATCCAGCCTAGTGACACGGAGACACCTCCTCCAGAAATCCATCTCAACCGCCTGCACCTTTGACTACAGACGGGGGCTCATAGTCCAGGTTTCGGAGGAATATGTCAGGATGGTTTCCACTATGGCTGTGATAATACGGCGTTTGTTTTCTTTAGAAATTTCCGTATTCCAGAGGACCGGATGCAGCTTTATTATTTGAACTTTTATTAGTAAATATTATATTTTTATTTTTTGTTGTATCTTTATTTTTGTCTGAATCTATTATCCTGTGAATACTTCACTCATTTTTGACTCTGATATTAAACTTGACATTGTCTAGCTTCACCCTGCCCCTCCTTGACATATAACATTACAAAATTAAGGTCACTAATTTTTTTTTTTAAATTAGGCTGATCCATTTATTTTATTATGTTATTTTAAATTGGATATTAAAATGGCTAATTATTATTCGCTGATGGGCCAACAAATCTTTTATGCAGACGATGTTCTTCCTCATCATTGTTACTACAAAGAAAACGCTAACTACAATACCTGGGGATACAATTTATGCATATGATAATGCAGAGAAAAATCAAAGAAGAAAGCCTAGGATGAAGACAACATTTTTGATTACGAAACCAAAGAGAATGGTCAAATTGCTCTGCAAAACAGCTTTTCAGATCGGCGGTTTCCAAAATTTGAATGATTGCCGACGTTTGGAAAGAAAAGAAGAAGATGATTCAAAGACAGAAAAGTTTTTTAATAATTTGTTTAGAAATCACTCCTGTTTCCAGGACACTCTGGAGACAGTACAGTTCAGTACTGCACACTACCATACTAATATCAATTATAGTTTTTTTTTTATCAACCATAATATGGATTCTGTTTTAACGTTAAACTCCATGTGGATCCCAGGGTGTGTAGATCCAACAAGGTCAATCGGTGGCACTAAACAGATTAAAAATGTATCTGCTTCAGCTGGATTTCAATCTGGAACCTTCATAGTATAGTAACTCAGCACTCTGTATAGTATAGTAAACTGAGCTACTCCGCTGGTATTTATGATTATTGCTACATACAAATAATTTTTAGTTTGTAATCGACTAGCGGTAGCGTTGACCCTGAACTGAATGGTACCACTCCTACCCTAACCAAAGGCCAATCAGTCACTTAGCCGAGTCCCCATTCATCAACCCCTACCCCCATCCCACACCAGACCCCCTAGGCTGTCAGGTACCGAGCCCCTGGGTACTTCTCAATGCAATTAATTAGCATGCATTATATCAGGGTACCTTGATGGACAGGTAGCCTGCCGTACCCTCCACTGGCTGGTCTCCGTGGCAACGTAACCGGATTCCTTCCAACAACGACAATGACATTTAATTTAAACTAAATCAAGGGCACAACGATATCCTCCTCGTTTTATCCGTTACCAACACCACCAGTACACATCCTCCGATTACCGCTCAAAAAAATTCCCCTTTACACAATCCTTCCACCTATAGCCTCTGCCTCGGTCAAGGCTCAACATGTATGGGATTAATAACGTTTTTAAAAATTCGTATAAGAGAAGAAAAGAAATCTCCTGATCCCATTGGCACTGGAAGGAAAAAAATATTTTCAATGATATGTTGTACATAAAGATTAAGCATTAAGCACAAAAGCAAAATCTGACACATTAACTAGAAATACGGAACAATTTTTATTTTACCCAAAAATCTAAAAAAAATATATTCTATTTATTTTACTAAAAGCAATTATTTTAAAATATTGAACATTGTTTATTCTTTAGAACAATTTTTTTTTTAGAAAAAAAAATCGTTTTCCAAACTCAGATTATAAAATAAATCAGTAACTCTGTTCACTTTTTTGGTTCCTCGGGCACTTGGAACGAACAAAGGGAACACTCCTATTCTTCTTGAATGTTGTATCAACATAAAAAAAATGTTGGGACCGGTGACACATGGCTTGTTCCTTCGCCAGAGTTTTCTTTTAGACACGAAATCCCGAGGATGGCTATCTCAGATATTAGAGCTCATATTTACACAAGATGAGTCAGTTCTGCTTGGAGCTCGTTCCGAAAATGATATTCAAAACAGGCATTTGTGTCAAGTGCATTCGCTGAGCCCTTGCCAGCTTTCTATTTCAGTTTAAATACGAAGGTGAATCCAAAATATAAACTGTAATTGACTGTTATACATTACATGTCTATGATTCACGATTTTCTTTGGCATCAAAAAAGCATTTGATTGTTTCTGCCCAGGATCTGCTTTGGAAAATCACACTCTCTTCCTAATTTTGAATTCTTCAATGTCCCCTCTTTTATATATTCATTAGTGTGATAAGTTATAGTGTAATTTCTCCATATTCTCTTATTTTTCCATGCATCTGATATCACTGCACAGCACTCATGCATCGGCTTGGGATAGACCCATTCTTTCTTTCAACGGTCTTCAGTCTCAAAATAGCCTCCACTAAACCATTTATTTAATTTAGAAAATGAAAAATTAAAATCAATTAATTTATTCGTTTCCAGCAATTAAAATTAACAATTACAATGTATCCTTGAAAAATGTATACAAAACTATATCACAATACAGAATAATATGAGGTCATAAACATGGATATATTAAAATTTATTAATAAAAGGGCAATACATTACAAACAACTATCACATATTCTAGACTTACATATTCACTGTACCTACGAAACAAATGACTTATCTACACCAGTATTGTCTGACTACTCAGAAAACGACCTTTTGCGATTTCGGAGGCGGCTCTGGGGAGGTTTGGTGAGGAGTTGTCATTAGCAACTAACGTTATAATGTCTTATCGGTTATTGAGGTTGTATTCCTGTATCAAGAAGTGAGGCACTAATGCCGTCTTCATCGGCGCCGAATCAATTTAGCTATAATTATATAAAATTCTTTTTATTAAACTGGACTTAACTCTTCATAATTTATATATTAGGGAAAGAGAAAAAAACATTTTCCAGTCATTACATATTCTTGATTTCTACGTTATTCACAACGTTTCGACATCATGGTGTCATTGTCAATCTCTTTTTTCAATCTCTTTTATATATAAAATTATATAAAAGAATTTTTAATGATGCAGAGAGAGGAATTTGAAAAGATTTTAAATGGCACCATGATGTCGAAACGTTTTGAATAATGTAGAAATCAAGAATATATAACGACTGGAAAATGTTTTTTTTTCTCTTTCCCTAATATATAAGTCATAATTATAGTCTTAATAATTGTTAGCCATATAACAGTATCATCATCACATGGAGCTATGGTGCATGGAGGACCTTGGAATCCTCGACAATTTTTCTCCACTTTGAATGATCTTCCGCTGCTCTTCTCCATGTTCTTACCCCCGGGAGCTTAACGTCTGCTTCGACATCTACCAGCTGTTCGTTCCTCTTCCTCTTTCTCCATCTGGACGTCCCTCCCGGATCAGCTTTGAGAGCCATTTTTGTGAACTGTGAACGTGCCCCAACCATCTCAATCTTGATTTTTTACTACAAGAAACTATATCTGGTTCTCCATATAAGTTCTTGGTTCCTTTTCATGCGGAAACGATTTCATTCCTTTGTTGGGTCATATACTCTTCTAAGAATCATTCTCTCTTATTTATTCAATAATTTCTCATGCTGCTTGGATAGAGCCCACGCCTTCCCACCTTAGATGACGACAAGACGAACTATCGTCTTATATACCTTTATATTGAGGCTACCGCGGTATACCTACGTGGCTATAGCTCTATTTCAGAACTTGTTTCTGAGGAACTAATGGCACCTGCTCCCATTTCAATTCTCGCCTTTATTTATTTATTGTTCTAGTCTGTTATAATGGTGCCAAGATACTTAAATGTCTTAACATTTTCAAAACTGCACCCTCTTCCTTGGAGATGTCCATTGGATGACAGTTTCCTGGATGAGAATACTTTGTTTTATCTTTATTTATAATGAGCCCTGCCTTCCTAGCTGCCTCTTCAGATTCCCAAAATACTTCCAAGAGCACGTTTTCATTTCTTTTTGTGATGACCGCATCATCATGACGTTTGGTCATGTTCTTATAAATATGCCCCTCTCTCCTTGCTTCCGTTGTCATTAGTTTCTGCAGCACCAAATTAAACAATACTGGAGATGTCAGGCTTCTGTTGATGAATAGAAGAAGGATGATATGATAGGCTTACACGAGGATGATACAGAGAAGGACTAGGCAAACTGTTGAAAACTATACAAAAAAGAGAGAAACTACCAAATAACTGTGCAAGAAGCGAGAAGAGGAAGAAAGAAGAAGAAGACATAACATATAATAGTATTGCATGTTATAATATAATTATAGCCACGTTGAGAACAAATGGTAAGTGAAGCAAGCTAGATAATGGGGGGAAGAAAGAGGCATCCCAATTAGTCTTGTTAATTTTGTTTATTGTCTATTTAAATTTATCTATTCTTTATTAAATTTAATTTTGTGTTTTTGTCTCTTATACCTATATATTTGTTACCTGTTCAACCAATAAGAAGATTGGAATAACAATGGCTTAGGTACCCGTCTATTAATCATAAATGTACTACCATTTTTACACATTCCTGTAAATTATTGAGGACAAAAATTTGCTTGATGCGAGGAACATAGATGGAAATATAATCTGAATCAACTTTAAGCGAATCCGAGTGAATAGCAAGGCTACCATATCCGGATTGTTCTAATCTGTTTCAAACAGACTGTACTGGGATTGAAAGTTTGATTACACTTTAGGAAAAATGTAATGAATGAAATAGGAAAAATGAAAAGATGTAAATATTTTAAATAAAAATGTTTTCATTTCATAATGTTGTTTCACCAAAAAACCTTCCCTTTGAAAATGGATATTTTGCATGAAACGACCCAATTTATAACACATATTTTATTAATTATAGAATTAAACTAATTTAATTTTATAATTAAAAGTAGTTAACGTTTGAATGGTTTATTATATAAATAACGACATAAAAAGTAAACAACCTGGCTATTGTGCTAGATGAAAGAAGAAGCAGGCTGTAGCAGGCCGCGCTACGATGAGGTATCAGATAAGAGGAAACACAAAATGCAGTTGGGAGGGTTCGATGCACTCGAAAGGTCACCCTTTGTGCAAGGGAAGGAAGAGTGCAATCGTCCCCTGCAACACTCTGAGGGAAGGCCCCATCCAATGTGTTCTTGTCGATAATAGACGGTCGCATTAGCGTGTCCTCGTTACGCTATGAAATATAACTATCTCTGGTATTAATAGAACTCCCTACCTTGCAAAATCTTGTCACTACAAATCAGGTTTGAAAAGGATATGTGAAACGCTACACCCTTAGAGAATTTCTGGACATTCAGAATTCGACAAGTTTGTGAGACAACTCATTATTATTTTTTTAAATAATTATTGGGTCGTTTCAGTGTTTTTTTATCCTTACCGCTGCAGATGCGATGTTTTTACCTCAGGGTAGAAAGGAAAAATAGATTATTTATTTATGAGTTAATCTGTGTGGCCAGCTAAAAATATCTCAAACCAACAGCGAATGGTACATTTATTACAAAACTCTTCCCCGAGCGTACGGTGGTATTATTTGATTGACAAAATTACACGAAAATCAAGTATTTTCATTGTCATATTTGTTGGCATACTAAACAATGTTCGTTAAATTGCAGCGATAGTAAATTTAGGTAGCTCGTAGTGAACTATAAATATAACAAGCAACATAAGTTCACTAATTCCACTTGGGAACTTAGTAATAATAATAAAGGACATTTAATATAACACGACCTGATATTTATTCCTAAATCTATATTTACCTTTTATTAAACCTTGTATAAACTTTAATATTTTAACAATGTACGAATAAGGAAAATTTCGAATTATTGAATTTATTAATTATGATAATAAATTTGTTTATTATCATAATATAATCATAATAATCTGTACATCTATAAATAAACACAAAAAACAGTCCCTCATATCTAAATTTAAAGACCTCTATATAAGATCAACAGCCAAAAAAAAAAATTTACCCCACAGGTAACGAAAAATGGGTCCACAATATATCATCTACCGCCATCCCTCCACAAGTATCAAAGATCCTAAGCTTAGGCCCAAATTTGTCCACTCCTTCTTCTAACTCCACCAAACTCATCCCCAACCTCATCACAGACCTAGAACACATGACACAGAGATGACAGTTTTACAGTCCCGGACAATGAGAAAGAAGTATCCCGTGCCCGCATCACCAATTTAATCACCAATCACTTACAACGCTCCCAAAAACAGCCCCCTCCTCTTTCCCCCTCATTTTTTAAAGACATTGCCACCACTCGCACATTCCTCAGATCAAACCCACAACTTACAGTTACCAAAGCAGACAAAGCCAACGTGACTGTAATAATGGACACTGATGACTATACTGAAAAAATTAGTTCCCTCCTATCTGACACGACAACATATACACCCATCCCCCGTGATCCCACCCTCTCTCTCATGACTAAATTCAACCATCACCTAAAGGACCTTCATAGAACCCGACAAATCAATAAACATACATATTACAATCTTATCTCTTATAACTCCATATCTCCTCGTTTATATGGATTACCCAAAATCCACAAACCAGGATATCCACTCCGCCCCATTATTTCTAACATAAACTCTCCATCTAGCAAACTTAGCAAATTTCTTCTTCCTTCTCTTCAAACCCTCAGCCATAACAACACCTATGACATTACTAATTCCTTTCATCTAAAGCAAGAATTACATTCCTGACCAATTCATTTTAGCTTCCCTTGACGCCACTAGTCTATTCACCAATATCCCCATTGACAAAGCCCTCAGCATTATAGAAAAAAACTGGAATATCATCCAACTCCACACCACTCTTTGCCTCACTTCCTACCTTGAATCCCTTACACTGTGTTGTAAATCCGGATATCTTAGTTTCCATGGTAAATTTTACAATCAAATCTCAGGTCTGGCCATGGGTAATTGCCTTGCTCCAGACATTTCTAACATCGTTCTTAATGACCTTCTTGACTCCATTATCCCTCTATTCCCCCATGACATCTTCCTCATCAAGAAATATGTCCATGACCTCCTTTTAGTTCTCAATCCTGAAAAAATCCCCGAAATACTAGTAGCCTTTAACTCCTACCATCCCCGTCTCAAATTTACCATAGAAACTGAAACCAATCACACCCTTCCCTTTCTTGACCTCCTCTTTATAAGAAATAATGATAGCTCCTTGTCCTTTGATTGGTACACCAAACCCACATATTCCGGCAGACTCCTCAATTTTTTCTCACAGCACCCTTACCACCAGAAGATCAATACAGCAAAAAACCTCATTCACCGGTGTTTATCCCTATCAGACACCCAATTTCGACCAACCAACATCCTACGAATCCAAAACATACTACTCTCTAATAACTTCCCAGCCCACATTACCAATAAACTACTAGACCCCCTTAAACACCCTAGTAATGTAATTTACCCCTCCCCGTACCCAACAGTACCGGACCCCAGTTCCTTCATATACCGATCTTTTCCTTATATTCCTGGTCTGTCTGACAATATCCAAAAAATCTTAAATCTTACCTTTCCCAACCTTCGCCTTGGTTTTAAGCCATATCACAAATTATCCCAACTATTCACATATTTAAAAGACCCGATCCCCATTAAAAATCTCTCCAACATTGTGTACCGGATCCCCTGCTCTGCCCCAAACTGTACCTCCTCCTACATTGGGGAAACAAAAAACCACTTTTACAGACGACTATCACAACATAAGACCTCTATATCTACCCGGAACATATCTGCTTCCAAATTATCAGAACATGCCTTAACCCTTAACCACACCTTTAACTTTGACCAATCCTCTGTTCTCGCCACGGTTCCTAATTATACCGAAAGACTAATTACAGAATCATTATATATTAACCTCGAAAAAAATCCGTTAAACATAAAGACTGACAAAAATAACATATCAATAGTTTACAGACACATACTAGACCTAATACAAAATAACTAACCACCCCCGGTTCCTAATGACTTTCTCCTCCCCCCCCCCCCCTCCCAGCGTGCCAATATTATATGTATGTGTATAAGTATGTATGTTTTGTGCGTGTATATACATCTGTTGTCTTTTGTGCGTATATGTCTCTGTGTGTGTGTGTGTGTGTGTGTGTGTGTGTGTGTGTGTGTGTGTGTGTGTGTGTGTGTGTGTGCGTATATATATATATATATATATATATATATATATATATATATATATATATATATATATATATATACACATACGAGTATGTGTATGTGGGTGTGTGTGTATGGATTTTCAAGTCTTTATATGAGGCTTCTACACTATTTGCTTCTTTCCCTTTATACGTTACTTATAGTCATTGTAACGGCTTTTATATTCTGAGAAATTTTTTTACACTTAGTAAGGGTGGGGGACCATCCTTCCTTCTCAATTACATCAGTCAGTGTTTCATAGCCAGAGAGGACCCACCCCCACAGGTAACTTATGTTTTGCACTATTTACTCACCCTCCCTCCTCCATTTCATTTTAATTTCTTTCCCTCATAACCTAAAACAATACTATACTCAATTTACCGTTATTATCACTACTTCCAAGCTCACTATTACTGTAAGGCGTTTATTTGTTTAGTTATCTAATATATATACCACCCTAAATATTCATCAATATATATCATAATTCCAATATAGCCTGTTATTAGCCTCTTAATTAGTCCAATATAGCCTGATTGTATTATCACTTACTTTACTTAAAACATACCTACTTTTATACAATTGATATTTTACACTTTTATAAACTGTCTTCTTACATTCTCTTATGCAATTAATATTCTTTACACTAGTATAAAGTATTTTCTACCTATCAATATTAGTACTGTATTTTCTAAAATATTTTTTCAATTTTATTTTATTTTATATAATTCGTTTCTAGATTTTTATAATTTTAAAATTTCATTTCTTCTTTTTTATTACCTATAATTTTAGTGCGTAATTCTTATCACTTTCTAATTTATCCATATCATTTCACATTCCTATTGTATATTCAGTTTTTATTTTTTATCTCTAATACCTTAATTTTTTAACTGTCA
Source organism: Arma custos (assembly GCA_037127475.1). Classification (NCBI taxonomy): domain Eukaryota; kingdom Metazoa; phylum Arthropoda; class Insecta; order Hemiptera; family Pentatomidae; genus Arma; species Arma custos. The sequence goes on from CM073759.1 coordinate 186,370,104, forward strand.
ACACTTTCTGTTTTATTATTATTTTCTTCATGTTTTATTATTATTTTCTACATTTTAACCTTCATAATTACTTTACTGTACACCTTTATCAATTTTTTTTTTGCCTGTATTCACCTTCTTTTAGTTTATCTATAGTTAAAATGTTTTAATATATTCGTACCGTTTTCTTAAATTGTCTGTATTTTGCATATAGCCCTGAAGAAGACCTACAGCGTAGGTCGAAACGTTGGCTATCAATAAAGATCTTCTGAAATTACTTGAGAATTTCATTCAGTGACTTCTACCCGGACCAATTTCTTCAAAATAAAAGAATAAGTTTGAAAAAAGGATCTTGGCCTGACACCGAACAATTGTCTTATCAGAATGTAAACCAAAATCACTTAAATATATTGAAATATATAATTTAAATTTTAAATTTACAAAGAAGGGCAGCGAACGTAATTTCCATAGTGGCTTTACATTATTGTATTTTTCTAGTAAAATAATAATCTAAATATTAATAATTGATTTTATTTTCTTTGGTTTATTTATAACTTATTTTTTAATTTATTTAAAACTTTAGCTAGTGTGCGTTGTAAACTAACTGTAAATTAATTTGGAATATATATATATATATATATATATATATATATATATATATATATATATATATATATATATATTTGTTATAAATATTAACAATTTAATAGAAAATATTAATAGAACTTATTGCTTCCTCATCATTAGTAATGTAATTAATTTTAATGACCACACTCTCCATCATTTCATACATAATTCATTACATTTACGCTCAACCATTTCCACATCACATAACTCGTATTCACTTATTTATTTATTTTTTATTTTCCATAAAATATTAACTTTAATTTTAAAATAATCTGTTCTTCATAACCTATTCGATTTAAATATTCGTATGATTGATATTTAAAAGGAAAAAAAACAAGCTTTAGAGAATTCATGTAAATAAAAACGAAATTAAGACTGTATAATTAGTCTTTATTAAATTCTTTAATAAATTTTAATGATAATACATTTTAAAAATTAACATTAATAAGCATTTGTGCCTTAATTGTTATGTAAGTTTTGTCTATTTTTCATTTAATGTATGTATTATGTTAATAATAATTGATAATTGTTAGCTATTTAGTATAATAAAAGCGATGGTAGTAGAGGATTAGTACTACTATTGCATCGTAGGATTGTACCCTACGCACTACGAGGCGAACCAGCCCAGCAATGAGGTCATGGTTACTACACAACAGAGCTCGGTTGAGAGCCTGCCTAAATATTCTAAAATTACCACGAGAGATTCAAATGTCGACTGCCCCGCTAGCAATGGCAGTGGTTGTCGAGGGAACGGCATATCTCTCCACTATCTCGCTGACCTACATAACTGTTGTGTTTAGTTCGGGCTAATAAACAACACTTGCCAGATCAACACCAAGCAACATCTATTGTTGTGTTTGGAAGGATTTTACATCAATCTTTCTCTCTATCTCCCACATTATATTATATTATATTATATATAGTTAAGGATATTATATTATTATTATTAACCATATTATATATAGTTAAGGATTTTCGAAAAATATCGTTATATCTTAAAATATATTGATATTTTACAGAAACATCTGTGACTGACCAGAGTTCAAAAATCCCCAAATAAAGCCCTTTTCAAGAGACCTGCCATAAAATAATTATATGTTTAAAATTTATCAACATGGAAAAACAAGAGCTATAGTATATCAAATATTTATTAATTCCTTTAAGGTTAAGACCCTTTAAAGACCTTATAATTTTATACAACAATTGATATATTTAGTACTCCCATACCTCCATCGTACGATTAGCCGCAGCAACATAAAGTGATAGTAAGCAAAACAGAGAAACAGCTGTTCATTTAATTTGACTAAAATAGTTACTTGATATTGTTGCAGAAATATAATTCCATTAAAAATATGATTTCTACGCCCTAACATAAATATAATACCCCGATATAGTTCTAGAAATTGAAGTTTGCTTCAGTACTTATTTTGTAGCTCCGTATGTTTTGAGTTACTCAAGCCTCCCGCATTCCAAAAAATTATGTGGAGGTGATTATCCACGCCCTTGTAAGGGCCGTTTGCTTTCTATGTGTCATATGTAGACTCGAAAGATGGCGGTCGCTGTAGAAGAATTGGAGTTACCCAGGGTGCACCACTTGGAGGCCTGCTACGTTACACCCAGCAACTTATATCCGAGAACCTAAATTCACGAAGTGGTCTTCCTCATCGATTCCCATGCGGCAATAACTGCACTTGTTAGCAATGCCTCTACTGACTATTTTAGAACAATTCAATGTCGGACCAGACTGGTGAAACTTAAACCCTAAAAGGATGCCCAGCCGCGTAGGAATTACTGGCAACGAAAAAACCGATATTAAGGCCGAGCAGGGAGCTAAGTCAGCCCAGCCAGACATTCTACTCACTGTTAACAGAGCCGAAAGCTTGATAGAAATCACCGTCACCAGCGCTCTTAACACCCTGAGGACTGGTAAAAAGTGGGAGAGTTTTGCCACCGATGGACCTATCCCAAGGGAGCTAGAAAGAAAAGAATCTGTGGCCAGTAGTAGAATCTTGCAAGAATGGACAACAAACATCTACCGAACTGCCAGGCTATATCGTGCCCTGCTGATGACATCATAAATCACTATAGGCTCGACGTCGAATGGCTGAGGAACCACTTATGGACGTTGGATAAAGAAAGAATTTTGTAGTCCCCTAGTGAATTTATGATTACCCGCATAGTTTTGTTTTGATAAATTGAGTCTTTTGCATTAAGTGAAATAATAATTTTTTTTAATTATTATTTTAGGTTTGTTTTATAGATAAAAAATAGTTTTTAGTCAAAAAGAAGATATTCGCTATCTTATGCCACTGCATTTTCTATTTTGAAATGACATTTCTGACATCCAAATATTGGATTAAAATGTAGTTTCTTAATTTTTATAAATCGATGCATTCAATTTTTTTATTTAAATTAAGAAATAGTGTCACTTAAAGAAGTAAGAAACAGTTGTGACATGCCAACTTTAAAAAATATTTATAACTTAACGAAAAAGATTCAGCAAAAAGTAGTTTGATTTTAATAATTCTCAGTTTGTTGCCAAGCATTGCCAATTAAATATTACATCACTAAAAAGTATTTTATAGGACTATTCCAGGCGGTATTGTAGAAAAGAAAAGAAATACATAAGTAAAGCACATCCCCAACCTCACCCAAACAAGACACTAACCAGAGAAAACATCCCACTACCACCAAAGCCCTTGTTACACTTGAGTAAATTTGCTGGTACTTAGGTGCTTTCTCTGGTTGTGTTTTCTTTTCTCATTATTTTCTTTCTTTTCTGATGATGCCTGAATTGATGAAATATCGGGAGGTATTTTTCTTAACTGTTGTCATAGAGAATTAAGGTTTCTTGTTTGGAATTCTTCTAATAATGTCTTAATTAAAACTAATTTAATTAGTTCTTAATTTTCGTTATTAGTTATAATAATGTGTGCAAGTTATTGAACTGAAATAAATATTACTAGTTATTGTTCTTCCGAGGCTTTGTTCAGACTAGTTTTACCTCTCAACTAAATGTTACAAGCGTTTTGCGGTCTACGACAAAACAAAGCTTGGAGGGAGGGGAGAGTCAAGGTCGTGTTTTTCGTTTGTATCCTCGAAATAGGTTGCCTGAAAAAATTGATAGCAGAAGATATAGCTACAAAATTGTTCTAATTACACAAGGGAACAACATTTTTGTTGCATGAAATATTTTGACTAATATTCTACTTCCTCGAGGTGCTGATTTAAGATCTGAAGTCAGTTTGTTTGTATCAGCTTTACTTTTGGGGTTATAATTATAAACTGTTTTTTAAGATGAAAATATTTTTTATTAAGAAAACTATTAAAAAAATTACCACTACATATCAAAAAATTTTCTTTTGTAAGATTTTCTGGCTTGATTCGGTTCACGGGGACTGTTTTTAATGCTCCAACAATAGTCCGCCATCATGTGAGCATTCCAGTGACCTTGGTAACGTTCCTCCATAGTTCGAATGTCCTGATGGAACCGTTCCCCTTGTTCTTCACTCAGATCACCAAGATTTTCAGGGAAACGGTCCAAATGGCTGTGGAGGAAGTGTACTTTGATGCTCATATTACAACCAAGCTGCTGGAAGTGTAACAACATTAGTTCAATATAGAAGGCATAGCTTTCTTCCTTTTTGTTTCCCAGAAAATTTTGAGCAGTCCAAACGAATTCATTCCAGGCATTTTTTTCAATATCAGTCATGTAACTAATAAAGTTTTCATCCTTTATCAACCTTCTTATTTGGGGACCATCAAAAATTCCATTTTTAATTTTTTCTTGGCTCAAATTAAAGAACTTCTTAGAGATGTATTTATAGCAATCACCACCCTTGTTCAAAGCTTTGACAAATTGTTTCATGAGCCCTAGTTTGATATGCAAAGGTGGCAGTATTATTCGATCCGTGGGCACAAGGGGCTCATTTATTACATTCAGTTGTCCCGGAACCATAGATTGCCTGGAAGGCCAATCTTTTCTAATCCAGTGCTCAGACCTAGCTCTGCTGTCCCATAAACAAATAAAACATGGATATTTTGTATATCCACCTTGTTGTCCAAGAAGAAAATTCACCATTTTTAGATCAACACTTATCAACCACTTTTGTTCGTTGTATTTGATTCTATCCATTACAGAAGCTACAGTAGCATATTCTTCTTTGACTGTAGTTGAATGTGCAATCGGTATCGAACCCAGCTTATTGCCGTTATGCATAAGTACACATTTCAGGCTACGTTTAGAGGAGTCAATAAATAAACGCCATTCATTTGGATCATACTTCTGTACTCCCATTGCTTTCAATAAACCAGGAACATCTGAACAAAAAGCAAAGTCGTCATCTTTAGAAAAGAATGACAGCAATTCTGCCTCTCGGTTACGATAGTATGAAATTCTTGTTTCTGGGGTTAAAAGATTTCTTTGCTTTAATCGAGAAGCTAGAATCTCCGATGTCTTTTTAGAAAGACCAAGATCTCTGATTAATGCATTGAGGTCTTCCTGATTAAAGAGCTGGGGCTCAGAAGTAAAATCAGGGTAAGAATCACTTGTCCGACTTTCATCACTTGAAGAATAGTTTTGTTTTTCTATATCATGATCATTTTGTACAGATGAAGAAGCTTGGGGTACTGGTGCATCGCCAGAGAACAAGACTGGTCGAGTAACAGATAACAAGTTTGGATAAGACCATTTCGACCGGTTATTTTTATTAATTCCATTAATATCAATCACACAAAAATAACAATCATCTTGATGATTATTAGGTTCCCGCCAAATCATTGGTGTTTGATACTTAAAATGGGGTCTTTTCTTATTTGCCCATAATCTCAAAGACTCAACACATGTTTTACATACCATATGAGGGATCCAGTACTTGTCACGGATGTCCAAAGCGAATCCAAAGTAATCAAAATATACCTGTGTTATAAACTCTGACACACTTAGCCTACAATTTTTGAATGTATATTCACCACAAATGTTACAGAAATAGTTTGGATCGTTTCTACAGATATTTCTTAACTTGGACATTGTTATTTAACACAAGAGCACAAACTTTTTCACTAAACAACTCAGTTGAATTGAAGTTTGAATGTGACTAGTACAAATATATGTCTATCAGCTGTTTGCCAAAAACAAAAGGTGCTGGAGAAAAACTGAGGCTAGATTTGTAATCACCAACCTCTAATTAGTAAACAACAGGCCTAAAACTCCATGCAACAAAAAATTAATAAAAATTTGTTCCCTTGTGTTATTCATTTATACTATACTTAATAATTCGTAGTGCTATCTTAACACATTATGGCAGGAGCGGGTAATTTATTGAACAATGTCTGTAAATTTTATTGTTACAAAAAACACTATAGATTCAAAAGGGCTTCGAGTTTTATAATACGCTGCTTTTTTTTAACTTAGAATATATACTTCTATAAAAAATAAAGGTACTTTATTCTTGCCAACAATCTATCAAGTCAACGTACTTCATATTACTATGTATGAGAAAGGGCAAGAGCCAACATTAATAACCAATACACCTTTATTTCGTTCATTCATCAATAAAAATTGCGTTATCTACTCACAGTTTGCAAAAAAAAAATGTATATATATATTTTTACCTGTCCCGACCACAATGTGTTAATTTTAAAAGTTTCAATTTATTTTCTATGGAAATTCTGTTTAATTTTAGATTCCATTGAATAAATTATCGCGAACAACAATAACTTCCTTTTCAGCCTTTTTTTCTCTTTCCCTCTCTCCATTATCTTCAACGATTTTTTTTTTAAATAATATTGTTTTCACTAAATTATTCAACTTTCCAAAAGTATATTATATATTTATTTTACCGCTGTCTTTTCCGGTTTGGTTTCAATCAAGGAAAATACTTTTCCTTATATCAATTATCAAATATATCCGTTCGTATTACAGCTTAGTAATATGTGACAGTCAATTTTTAAAAAATTAATAATTAATATTATTTTATGGATGTTTAGATGGCTATTTGTGTTATAGCCGTAGAAAATGGTAAAAAACAAAACAACAACTGCAAACCAAGGTGTGGCTAAATATATATATATATATATATATATATATATATATATATATAATATTTATTTTTTTCGGTTGGCTCTACAGACCTTATAGATCCTTGACCGCCTTTACCAGCCTTCTCCACCTCTATCATGGGCCGCTGATTTCCAGTCTGCTACATGAAGCTCCACAGCATCTTTGTTGACCCTGTCCATCCATCTGGTCTTTGGTCTCCCACGTGATCTCTTAACAACTATTGTGGCATTCATGGTTGTGTAGAAGTTTCCTGACGGATTACTTCGACTGACCAGTTTCCGTGAGCAATTCCTTATTGCTTCCTTATAGACACTTATATTATTATAGATACTTATATTATATTATGAAGTATTTTTGCCGGTGAGAACCCACGTTTCACAGCCGTCTATCAGAATCGGCTTTATTCCAGTAATATATACCCTTAAATCTTAAATTTCTTAAGATGATTCGGGATTTCAATACTCTTGAAAGATGTAAGAATGCTCTGTTTGCACTTGTTATACGCTGGTATGTCTCAGTTAATAAGTCATTCGTTGAGGTGATTGTGGAGCGAAGGTATTTGAAGTTATCTATTTACTCCAGGCAAATGCTGTTTCTGGAGTGGACTTTACGGCTTACTATCATATACTTTGTTTTTTCATCACTTACCTGTAAGCCGATTTGGTCTGCTTCTCTCATCAGCGCCTTAGCGAATCTCTCGATATCCCTTTCAATACTTCCGAAGACTGCTATATGATCGGCGTATGCAAGAATTTTATTTTCCATTCCGAAGTGTACCCCGCCATTCTCTCTTGATGTTGCTCTTATCACCTTTTCAAATGCTATATTGAACAGTAAAGGTGAGAGTCCGTCTCCCTGCCTCAGACCAGTTCCAACTTCAAAGGCCTCAGACACATCTCCCTTTATCCAGGACTCTGCATCTAGGGTCATCTGCACACGCCTTAGTCAATCTCACCAATTTGCTGGGAATACTTCCATGGACAGTTTCTGTCCACGGTATCATATGCAGCATTGAAATCATCAAATAATGTGTGAACATCCTGTTCTACTTCCCATCGTTTTTCGAGTACCTGTTTCAGAAAGAATAACTGGTAATATATATGATAGATACCCTTTGGTGATAAACTTGAAAAAGTGGCCAAACAGAGAAATCCAAATAGGAACTAAAAAAGGCATCAAAGTCAATTTCTCAATTTTCGCCCATGATATCGACCAACCATCCGAGACCTGGGAAGAGTCCTAAGAACAGGACCCAGAACTATCAAAATCTTTTCGAAGAGACTATTATAGAGAGCTATAATATTATACAGAGAATGGAAAATGTGATGTAATTTTAGAATGTCTATTAGTAATAATACTCAAATTAAAAGGTAATAATAATTAGGTTAATTGGTACAGAATAAACATCACGGCATGTGATAGAAAATAAGAGTCGGGATCAGAGGAAAAAATATTTACATATGAGTATGAATGAGGCGAATAATAAAGAAAAACGGAGAAAGAACTAATTGAGGGAGAAAATATTTCGATAAGCGGTTTCCGTCACAATATGATGTAATTTTTATCAACGCCCTGAAATGAAAGATTGATTATAATTTTAGAAATGGCAACGTGGGCGTCAGATATTGCAATCCAAATTACAATAGTCCAGCATTAACACAAATCGCAATAAATTCTTGAAAGTTGGAAATAAAAATAAAATTTATTCTAGATCTCATATGCATTCTTTGTATTTTATCGTTGGATTAATTACATCATCACGTTTCTCAGGGTAAAGCAAATATTAGAGGTTTCTTCAGAGTTCAAAACAGAGTAGGAGGATCATGATTCATTTTCTAAACCCGCCAGAATTAAATGAGACGTGGAATTCCTAAACTTGCACATCTCATTTAATTTAATTGCCAATTTACCAGTATTTTTTAAACATTTGTGTTAAATCTGTGATCATTAAAAAAAGTAGTTAAATTTATATTAAAAGGTTTGATTTGGTTTTATACAGTACGGTATAGATTGATTGCCTAGAATCTCAGTATTTCTTACTGCTTATGTAATTCTACAAAGACATTTGTCTAAAGGGGAAAAATTGTTTCATAAATAGATAATTAAAATCTAACCCAAAAAACTTGGGCGATAAAAAGACAAGAAACAAAAACATCTGATGATAAAAAGTGAACACTCTAATTAATAATTTATTAATAATATTCTAATTATTACATACTTTTATTTTTATTTCTCTTTTGAGCTTTGGTTTTTATATATTAAATCATGTTGTTGATACTTTCTCCCTCCTGTATTTTATTGATTCAACATCAATTTATGCTACTAATCGAAAGATGCTACATTTGGAGTCATACATTTTTCCTATCCAGGTAAAATTACGAAAAGGATCTTTAAAGAGTAGTTGACACTGAACTGTCCAATTTATGTTATGTATTGTGAGTAGTAATCGAGATATAAATATATATATTGTGTTCAGATCCCATTATAAGTTAAAAAGTCACTTTACAAGTTATCGCCATTTTTAAAAGACAACCCTATGTACACGCAAATGTACTCATATAGTATTATTTTTAGGTGAAGGCACTGCAGGAGAGGCACCGGCCGTTTATAGACCAATTTATTTATAGCACAGCTCCTCTCTTACAGTTTCCTCCTCACACGTCGTTTTTCCTCGTTTCCGTCAACAACTACATATACTATTTGCTATATACTTTATAGCATTTTATATAGTTCGCAAAATCAAATCCCCTTATCATATTAATATTGCCAGTAATTGTAATAAATCTATAATAAAATCATAATAGCAAACTCATTGCTTGGGGACAAACTATTATTTTTTAAAGTGAAAACTTCTTTAGCCACGATTAGCTATTTACTGTAGGGGGAAAACTTGTGAGTTCGCTTTAGCAACATGCTCGGTACTGGCCACATCTAGCGGCCTGTGCATAAGTTATAACATTTGTTTTAATAAACTTTAGATTCCATTGATATAAGAATAGTTATATTTAAGTAAAAAGTTGTGTTATTGATTCTAATAATAACTTCAAACATCAATAACTGGTTGAATTTTTGGTTTCCTCTAATAGGTTTAGTTGGTCATAGTTATATGTCTTGTTTTATGAAATGATTGAAAGTACCAATGGTCTAAGTATTGTTGAAATTAGCAATGATCTTATGATAAAAATGAAAAAAAAATTATATTAACATCTAGGGAAATACATATACAAGGTATAAATAATATATTTATAAGCCCTATTTTTAATTTTTCAAATTTATTAATCCTATCAACTATTTTTCAAATAGTTATTGTACACAATAGTTACTGTACAATAGTAATACTATTATACACAATAGTTATTGTACATACAGTTCCATACTTATATTTTCTTTTTGTTTACATTTTTAAATGTCATTCTCATTTCTTTCTACATATTCTTGTATTATTATGTCTCTTACAATTTACTTATGTAACCTCTAGAAGTCCGTTATCATACATTTTATATCTTTAATTTTCTAGTTTTTCTAAATCCTTCATGTTCCAACCTTTTTTATATGTTAATCTTCTCATTTTATATCTTTGGTTTACCTCCTCTTGTTTATTTCCCTTTATATTATTTTTACTATCCTTTCTGTACCTTTTTTTTCTGTATTTTATTTTATATTCGTTATCTTTAATTATTATATCTGTCACTATTTTAATTTCTGTTCATTATCTTTAATTTTATTAAATCTATCTATATCTTTATTTTATTATATTCTGTCACTTTTTTAATATTCGTTATCTTTAATTTTCATATCTGTCACTATTTTAATTTTCTACAATACATGTCACTATATTTTTGTTACTGTAAAGTTTTTATATATTTTTTGTTCTGTTTGTTTCTCTCTCATAGCCCTGAAGATGACCTGCACTGTAGGTCGAAACGTCGGCACATAAATATAAGTCTAGTACTTATTTAGTGTTTTTTTTTTTTTTTTTACTGCACCCCCAACTATTTCCGTTCTACATTTTATCATCCAGTCAACTATTTTCCTCTCATATAAATAATATAGCTACATAGTAATTTTTACATCAATTAAATTATAGATATTTTCTATTCAGCTTGTGTAGCTCTTTATATACAATATTTTGATTTGTATATAAACTATTTTAAATTTAATAATTGCTCGGAGTATCATTACATGTGAAAACTAGACCAATAATAATCATTTCAATTTACTAATTATTAAATTGAAATAATTCAGACTGTAGTTGATCTATAAATTCATTAACGTTATTGGACAATCTTGAATTTTCATTTCTTGCCTCATGACTGCATATATACATTTTTTTTTTTAAATTTATGGTGATATCAAAACTCATTTTTTTTTTTTTTTTTTTTTTTTTATACTAGATCTTTTATTCTGATTGTTTTTATTTTCTATTAAGCATTGTGTACATTTACAAAAATATTTTGCAGAGCTCATTTTATTTCATTAATAAATATAATGATGAAAATCTGTATTATTGTAATTATTATAAAAATAGTCAACTTATTAGAATTTATGATGCTACAAGAGCAGGCCTGATATAAGCTATAATGATTATTTTCATATATTATTGACCTTTGATGTACTACAGTATTTTATATTTAATTTGCTTCGCATATTTATAAGATAATACGATGAGAATTATATGTAGAATCATGTGATTGCGTGGTCATATCCTATGTCAAGAATGATGGACAGTCTATCTGAGTAATCAATAGCCTAAAGACTACCAGAGGGACTTGTCAATGATGATTAGGTATCTTGTTTGCAGCTGTTGCCTTTTAATTCGAAAGCCGATCAATTTTACTTGATTTAATTCCATTAATTATTTTACATGTACTTTCTACAACTACTTCATAAATCATTTATCATGTGACAGAAATTAAAAAAAAAATGATTCAAGAACTAGCAAAGGGGGTTCATTGGTCATTGTTCATGATTACAGTTTGGGACTATTTTAAATTCGATAGAGACGTATCAAAATTGCATTTTTAAATGTCCAGAGGCTTAATAACTGGACCATATTATTACAGAATGACATAATAACTAATAAAACTTTATACATTTAAAAAATGCGATTACATAATTGTATTTAACTATTTATCAAAAAGTAAATTTATCATCTTCCTGTTCATTAAATGACAATTAATCAGTTCTTGATGAGTATTGGTTCAATTAGGGATGTTTAAATTAGCAGTATTCATTTGTTTTCAGTGAAAATAATTTGGAGGGATAAATTTCCGCCTCCATGGTATCATACAATTCAAATGTAATTTCATCATTTCCCGATTACATCGTAAACTGCCATACCTTGTTATTTATGACTGGTTCGGACAGAAACATGAATACAAGAAGTCGACTAACTGGGATTTCGATCAGGTTCTCTTTTAATGAATGAATATGAATATGATACGTGAATTAATCGCTGAAATTAAAAATTTTTGTTTTTTATTAATTTATTTATTGAACTTTACAACTGTATTATAACAATTCAACAATTAAAAGGCAGGCATAATGCATAGAGGGTTGGATAATGAATAACAAGTAGAGAAACTACCCAGTGGTAGTACTCAAATAACGATTTCAACTTAGAAGATCACGAGGCCATCTTCTTTTCAGACACCTCTGAGGATTATAAACTAGTGGGTTTGAGTGGGAATAAAGTTTTTCTTGAAAGACTGTTATCGGGTTTGGGCCAAATCAGCAATAAATGGGACATTGCTGTCATTATGGATGACTTTGTTCGTAACAATGTAAGGAGCATTAAGGATTTTGGATTGTAATGAATGGATACGAGAAAAAAATCAGGATATGAATTTTAAAAAAAAGTAATACAAAAACAAAACTGTCAAAAGAAATTGGTTTCTGGTTATACGTCAGGGGTAAGAAAGCGTAAAAACACAAATTGACAATATTAATCAATTAATCATGCTCAATAAGTTACCAGGTAACAACATTTTTTTTTCTTAACCCGAGTGCGATTAGGTGTGTTTCTAGTTTTCACTTTCTTGATTATGCGCCTGATTCTCTCAAATGTATTTGTTTATAGCTGTATAATTTGTGATCAATGTTGTATGCTACATGTTTATATCCATATATAGAAATAACATTATTATAATTTTTATATTTCTGTAATTTTAGTTCATATTTATAACTGTATTTAAAATGCTTGTGATTAAATAACTTATTGTAAATAAAAAAATATTGTATTTTGTAGTTGTTTAGTCATTGTTATCGTTTTATGATTTTTTAAATTTTATATTTAAATTATTTTGTATCTTTTATTCTTCCTCTCAATTTATTCCTCAGCGTATAGTAATGCATAATTTATTTTAGTTTTATCTATTAATAGAGGGGAATCCTCTGCACACATAATGACCAACTATACTATTCTTTGCTCATATTGTGATTTACATCATCATCATCATACTGTGATTTACATGTAATCTGTAGTTTGGATTTCATTTTTTTTTTCAGTTTAGTGAAAGTTGGAAAACATATAAATTTATATTTTATATAATTTTGTTTTTACAAAAATCGGCCAGCAAGCCCATTCTCTTAATACGCGAATACCTCTTAATAACCTTCTTCACACTCTCCGCCTCCCTTCTACTCCAATAGTCTCTCATCTTCCTGGATTTTATATAAATATGATATTATATTATAATATTTCTATAATTATATTTATAATCAAGCTCTATCCAAGTATTTTAATTTTTAGTTCAATTTAGTGATCCTTTTTCGCAGTTACATAATAGATAATTGTATGCTCATCAAGTAAACTCAATTTACAACCCATTTTCATTATTCTACCTTATTCGAACAATTATGATATATAATAGAGAGGACATATGATAATTTAAGAAAAGTTAAATAATAATACCTTTAGCCATCACTACTTTGAAAAGAGGTGGAGGGAAGAATACTGGTCTCCGAAATCTAGCAGTCGTGAGTATACACAGCATATATAATAACCTCACCGAACTTATCACTTCGCCTCAAAGTAATGATCTACAAGGCAGTTAATAGACCAGCACTCCTTTATATGGCACCTATGTTGGATAAAATTTCACCAACAACTTTAAAGAGGCTCCAACAATTTCAAAACCGTATGCTGAGGCGTGTAGTAAGACACGCTTTTCTAAAAAGGACGAAATCAAACATAATACACGAGAATCTCGGACTTCCGACGGTAACGGACTTCATCACACGGAGACATATCAAATTCTTTGATGGCCTCCAACACTGCACGAAAAAAAAAAAAAAAAATTGTAATAACTTTAAATAACTCAAAGTGGCAAAAGTTAAGAATATAAATAATGTACATAGTCTTAAGTAGTTTATATATTGTAGTTGAATAAATATGAAGGTGACAAGAAAAAACATATTTTTTAGGTTGATAGAGAGATTAATAATACTAACAAATACCACAATTATTTGTTGATGGGACATGTGGAAAGAATGCCGGACCACAGGATATCAAAGAGAATGCTCTATGAGAAACCAGACGGCAATCGAAGCAGAGGATTAGATGGCTGGATGATCACGAGGACTTAAAGCTGCTGGGTGTACGAGGATAGAGGAAAAAAGCACAGGATCGTAAATATTGGCTGTGGTGGTGGAGGCCCGGGTTCTTGCAGGACCATAGAGGCAGTATAATAATAATTATAATAATAACTTATAGGTGATAAAAAATAACTACTCTACATGTGACCAAATTATATATGAATTTATTTCCAAAAAAATAAATAAGTTTATAGAAAAATGTATTCACTGTCCACCAAGCTGTTGATGTAGCATAGTAAGAATAATTTCAATAATCATCAAAAATCCAATTTCCCTTTGCAATTATTACCGTATTTATATTATTCTGGTCATATTTTTGCAATTGAGATTAATGCCAGTGACGCGGCTGAGAAAGGGGGCAGGGGCCTCCCGGACTCCTACTTTGCCCTCATTCATGGAGAAGAAGCTTAGTCGGGGACCCCATGCAAATTTTAAATAGTGTAATTAAGATATGAATTAAGCAATTATTTTATTTTTAGACTTTATTATTATGTATTATTTTTTATACCGCTGTAAATATTTGTCCGCATGTAAATATTTTTATAACATATATTTATTTTATTTTTGTTTTGTTTTTATGGAATAATTGTATACACACTTACCACTATTACTTATTGTCCACAAGTGGCAGATTGTAATAATTCAATAAAGTATATCTAAAAAAAATATATACATTTTCGTAAAATATTGTAAATAAGTTAAGAGTATTTAATGGTACAATACATTAATTATAAAGATTGGCTATAATTATATACAGGTAATTTAAAACAGCTTTCTATTTTGTAAAACTTTGAAAATGTTACATCAGTATTCCCTTCACGTACGGAATTGATGTGACAGAACTACTAATGCAACAAACTTTTGAATAAAGAATGTTATTTTACTGATTATTAATCACAAATGTTTCTATTATTTTTTCAAAGGTTTATTACTTCCCTTAGTAAAGGCGAGCACTCCTTATCTAATAGCATTTAAGACTTCAAATGTGTCATACATTTATTTGTACAACAGTTAATTTCACGCTCAACAGATGTCTAAACAGTGGGTATAATGAAAAATGTGACGTCACAGGTACGCGCAAGCTGAACAAACTAACGTCACATCGCTAAGGAGAGATAACTAACGTTGTTGGTAGCGATAAGTTTAGTCAGAATAATTAAATAGCTACCTGATTGGTTTCTTCGAAATATTATATAATATGTTATTATGTATGTATTATATCTATGTATTATATATAACCATAAAGAACATTGAGAAACGGTACAGTCGCTTCTATTTTCTGAGTCCATCAAGGGCTGTTAGTGATATCGATTTTTTAAAAAGGTAAATAGCACATTAAGAATATATTTAAATAAAATATTATCGAGGAGTAAAAAACAATCTTCATAGGGAATTTTGTTTAAAGATGACCTGCCTTCTTATCACCAGAAACAGGCAATAACACAAGATGAAAGCCCTTATAGAATAGAGTTTACCTTCACTACACTCGGAAAGGGCAATAAAACAAAATAAAACTTATCTAGCTGTCTTCAAAGAAAATAAGAAATATAAATATATATTTAAATTTAAGGACTGTTTAAATAGAATATTCTAGGAATGAGAAAAAAAATCATTTTATAGCATTAATTTTTTTTGTAAATAAGCTATATTTATGTTAGTTATTTACATATATATATATATATATATATATATATATATATATTTAATTCAGTGTTTTATTTACTTTCTTCTAGGCTAATAAAGAAGGATTCTAATCGCACAAATTTAAAATTTTCAGAATTTAAGAGTTGTTTCCATCACTGAATTTCCTTTGAATAGTACTAACGTGGACGTTTTTTTCATAAGTCGAATATATTTTAATACAATAAGCCAGAAATGCATGTCAATACTATTTTTTAAACTAGAAAACTGCCGTTTTAGGCTACTTCAACACTTACTAGATTAACAGTTAATGACCCCCATTAATAGACGTGATTATTGTTCCAATAAACCATCGACGTCTCATATCCAATTATTGCAATCCAAAACCAGTCCTAAAATCCTCAATATTCCTTATTTTGTATAATGACTTTAATGTTCCATTCAGATTTGTTCTGATCCAAATATCAATCCTATCTTGAGAAACCCGACCATTAATTTCAAACCTAGCTTCGATTCCCGATAATCTCCGAGGTGTCTGTAAAAAAATTGGTCTCGAGACCTTCTAACAAAAATATATTATTTGAGTACTACCAGTGGGTAGTTTCTCAAGTTGCTATTTTGTTATGTCTTGTTTCTTTCATAACATTTACTTGTTGTATTATTATATTACAGCTGTAACTTTCAATATTTTTTTTTAAATCTTGGATGCGGAGTGGCTCAGTTATAGGGCACTGAGTTGCCATGCCAAAGGTCCTGAGTTTGTATCCCGCTCTCTGGCAGACTTTTATTTAATCTGTTAGCGGCAGGAGGTGACAGTATGTTCTTTTCCAATAGTTGAACCCCATTCCCTTCATGGTTGTAGTGTTACAGGTTTTTTTTTTAATTGAAAAACATATTTTGAATGACATGCAAAAATATCTTGTGATGTATTTGCATGCAAAACTTTTTCAAATTTCCATAATATATTATATATATATATATATATATATATATATATATATATATATATATATATATATATTATACATTTATTGTATTACTTATCTCAAAATTACTTATATTGTAAATATTACTACAATTTGCACACTGGTATGAAATAGGCCAAGGAATAAATTCTCTTATTAAAAGATTCTTTTAAAAGGAAAAATACAAACATAATTTAATTATGAACTGTATTTCAAAGAGTTTTATTATTTAAACTTGTAATCTTTTTAACTCTACTTGTCAGGTTATTTTAGAACTGAAAAGCTGAGTTTAGTACATTTGGGCCTTGTGAAAAGTTCATTGGGCGAACCTTTCAGGGAGATCTGCCAAGTTTAGTAACTAAAAACAATACAAAGTTTGTTTACGGCTAAACTTTTAAGGAAGAAGCTTTAATAAGTTGTGAAACTGACCCTGCGAAATCAGTCCTGAGTTAAGTAACCCTTTGTAACTGACAGCTCTCACTTACTTTATAACATACCTAACAAATTTATTTATCTATAAATTAATTAAAATGTAACTAGAAAAATACTTCTCTATAAAGATGTACTATAGCTAAGATATTACAAAACGATAATATACCTCAAGCCTTTTTCTTTTAAAAGGCTCATATCTGTTTATAGTAAATAATTATTTATAATACAAAAGAAAATCTGAGTGGACTAATGATCAGTGATTAACAGCTATGTAGATTTAAAAGCACCAAGGAGATTTATGATCATTTAGATCAAACAGTAGAAACAACAAAAAATAAAGTTAGAAAGAAATAAGAAATCCAAATTATGCAGTTGTGATCGTTGGATGGACATTAGTGGAAGATATACTGTCTTCAGTCTGGGACCTAGAATGGTGAAAACATTTTTGTCGCATTCTAGTCAGTTCCCTTTAAACTTAGAACTTTATAAAAGGTCGAGTCGTGTAAAAGGGTAGGTGGTTAGGGAATAGCATCAATATAACAGTATATCCTAACAACAGTTCTACAGTTATCTCGGAACTGGTATATATCGTCAATTTTGTCTTTAAAAGGTATAGATTCTTTATAATTTTTTGTCAATTGTTTCGATTTTTAAATAATTTTATTATGTCCTTGTGGTCTCGCCATTTTTTGCGATGTATACACGAGAACGAATGTTCTTTGAACATTACATTGATTTCAGGATCTTGTTGACTTACCCGGAGGTGACACCGGTGGCTCCATTTGTTAGAGCGCTGTCACGGAGAGACAGAGGATACGGGTTCGAATCCCGGCCGTGGGCATATCTTTCTTTTTGAAATATAAAGATTGTATAATTTGAATTGTTTATAAAATTCACGTGCAAACTATTGAACTTTTAAAGAAATAAAACTGAATAATGTATTGTTTCGTTTAAATTATGCTGCTATGGCTAATCGAAGGAGACAACTGGGGAAGCATAATTTTTTCCTATCCAGGTTTACACCTAATTATTTAGGATAGGGATCCTTAATGAGTGTCTGACATACATAGCGATCCTAGGTCACGTGATAACCAGTACACCACATATGACCCAAACTGAATAATGTAGATGTGTGAGGGATAACAAGGCATTTAAATATAATAAAAGAAAAAAAATAAACAAAACTGAATATGGTTCACAAAAAGTCGGCAACCAGTGATTTTTAAGATGAATTAAGCGAAAGTAAGTCCTTATGAAGAATTTACAAATAAATACTGTATAATCTTCCGTTTAATACTATACAATCTTTTTTTTTTTTTAACAACCAGGAACGATAAAGAAAACGATAAAGGTTACTGAGCTCTAGGACATGAATTTGAAACCGGTCGTGGTACTTAAATTACACAGGCCAACAAAAAAAACCTTTTTGAAAACTTTTTTAATTTTAATAGCTGATCTTGATAGATTTTTATGTGCTGAATCCAAATCTGCTCGTAGTTTTTATGTATCACCCTTAGTTACCAAGCAAAATGTATTTTATTATATAGTCTAATACCCATTTACAGTATATAGGGAAATCAATGAAACACTGTAGAATCGTAAAAATGGTTTGTATTTACAGTAAAATACTTGGAATAGTAATTTTATGTGATGATACAAGGTTCACTTGTCAACTGGAATTGGTTTATATTTTCTTTCCCTTTTTTCCTTGAAGCTTCTTGTGTAGCTTTTCCTGCGATGAATAGCTTGCTGAACTTCCCGGTGAAGTGACCAACAGTAATCCCCCATCATGTTGGTATTCCAGCGGCCCTGGTAACGTTTTTCCATCACTTTAATGTCCTGGTGAAAACGCTCACCTTGCTCCTCACTAACATCTCCTAAATTTTCCGGGAAGTAATCGAGGTGGCTGCTCAAAAAGTGAACTTTCAGGCTCATCAAACATCCTAACTGTTCAAATTTTTTTAACATGTTAGCAACAATAGCCTTATATTCTGGGTCTTTTTCATTTCCCAAAAACTTGGTGACAACTTGCTTGAATGAAACCCATGCTTCCTTTTCATTTGAGGTCATTGTGGATTCAAAGTTAACGTCAAACATCATTTTTCTAATATCAGGCCCGGTAAAGACGCCTTCTTTCAGTTTAGCTTCTGAAAGGTGTGGAAACTTCTGACAGAGATATTTGAAACAAAGCCCATCTTTAGGCAAAGCCTTTACAAACTGTTTCATGAGACCTAACTTAATATGTAGTGGTGGTAGGAGCACGTTTTTTGGATCTACAAGGTTTTTGCGTAAAATGTTCTTCTCGCCAGGCTTTAAAGACTCCCTAGCAGGCCAGTTCTTTCTGCACCAATGTTGATTCCGAGCTCTACTGTCCCATTCACACAAGAAACATGGAAATTTGGTAAAATCCCCTTGCTGACCAAGGAGCATGCACGTAACTTTCAAATCACCACATATCATCCAACCGTGTGCAGAATAACCTATTTTATTTAACACTATTTCTAGATTTTCGTAACTCTCTTTCATATGTACAGAATGACCGACAGGTACAGAGGCATACATGTTACCGATGTGTGCTAAAACTGCCTTCAAACTATTTTTGGATGAATCAATAAACAACCTCCAATCTTCTGTTTTGTATTCAATTCCAAACTCATTCATTAAACCATGAATGTCTGAGCAGTACACCAAATCACCCTCTTGTTCAAAATACTTCGAAAATTGTTGTTCTCTCTTCCTATACACATGAATGCTGGTTCCAGCCGCCAGCAAGTTCTTTTCTTTTAGCCTAGAGCCAAGCAGTTCAGCTTTTTCTTTTGTTAAGCCCAGATCCCTAACTAAGTCATTAAGCTCGACCTGAGTGAACAATTTAGGCTCTACATTTTCTGTAACACATTGGAATTCTTCATCGTGTTCATCTAACTCCGACTGTACATCAGAAAATACTTCTGTTTCAATAGAATTTAAGTCCTCTGGTGGTTCCGGGATTGGCAAATCTACACCGTGCCCTACTGGTCGGATGGCGGACGGAAGGTTAGGGTAGCTTATTACCTTCTTGTTCTTAGAGTTATGACCAGTAATATCTACACTGCAAAAGTAACAGTCATCGGAATGATTTTTTGGTTCCCTCCATATCATGGGAACAGCAAATTTAAAGTGTTTTTTCTCTTTTTTTGACCATTTCCTGAGGTCTTCAACACATACATAACATACCTTATGCGGTGCCCAAGGTTTATCCTGGTCTCCAAGTTTGGTTCCAAAGTATGCTAGATAAACCTTTTTCACAAAGTCTGTAATGTTTCTTTGGTGCTTTTTAATAACAAACTCACCACAAATATAACAAAAACTGTCAGCAGAGTTTTTACAGCCGCGATGAGACATTGCACTGAGCACATGTACAGGAAACGTAAAAGTGAGGTTATGTTGAAAATAAACAAAACATCAGCTGTTTAGCATGTGTTTCAGCAGTGCTGCCAACATCATCTTTGTTCATTAGACCTATTTTTTCATGTTATCTTAACTATGAAAAAGCTGTTAAATTCTAAAAATATTTCTTTATTTCATGAATTTAACTATAAAATGTGAATAAATGGTGGGTGATACAACTTTTTAAGCATCATATTTGGATTCAGCAACCTAAACAACATAAGAATAAGGTATTTTCATTAAAAAAGTTTTTTCATCGTTGGCCTGTGTTATTTATTCTATTAACAACCGTGAATCGCCTCTGTTGGACACGGTGACCCTCCTGGGATTCAAACAGCTTCTTTTTTGAAACGGCCCCCTTGAGTGAGTTGCCGTAATAAGAGAAAACCCTGCCGTGGTTTACCTTTTTATTTATCTTATACCAGAATCATAATTTTTTTGTCAACGTCTTTCAAATCGCCTAATGCCTTCACATTTTTTTTTCATTGACAGGCTAAATTCTTAGTCGAACATAAAATGTTCAAGTCAGGAGTGACTCCCAAATCTGACTAGAAGTGATTATAGTCCTCATCTTTTATTCATATCAGGAAAAAGAAATATATAAATCCAACGAAAAACAAAAGTAAATGAGCCTCGGTAATAACCTTACCAATACGGCCTGCATAACAGATAGACCTAAAGCGCATAACCCGTCCTTGCCTCTTCTTAATGGGGTCGTCAGAAGGACACGCTCACAGTTCTAGCAAAAAGAAGATTGATACATGAATATAATTTACATTACATTCAAGATACATAATATTTAAATCTCCAAAATATATATATATAAAAGCTTACGTAGGTGGGGGGGGGGGACGTGATACCAGAGTGCTCTGCTGAAACTCCACTGGTCCCAGGTTCGAGACAACTCATGAGAACCATAAATTATTTATTTTATGATCAGCTGTGGATCGATCCTATAGGATCTGCAGACATCTACTGGGATACAACTAGCCTTTATCACTATAAAATGGGTTTATCCTTCATACGGAGAAAAAAAATGGTGGTGACCATGGTCTCGACAAAATCATCTTCCTGCACAACCGTTGGCCTACCAGTTACTGAACTCAAAATACTTTCATGGGTTTGATGTATATATATATATATATATATATATATATATATATATATATATATATATATATATATATATATATATATATATATTACATTATTTCATTGAATCTCACGATAATGCAAAAAAATTTTATTTTTTACTATTTTTTAAATTTTGATTTTATGTAGGTATAGATGCATGCATATGTATGTGTGTGTGTGTGTGTTTGTGTGTATTATATATTCATTTTTTTTACTTTTGCTTCTCGTCAATGAATTTATTTGTGATATTTTAAAATTACGTTTTTCAAGTACGAAATCACACGAAAACAGGATTCATTTTCGGAAATAATTTTTAAGAAACGTTATTACTTCCGGAGAAGGGGAAAGTTACATATATATAATTGGCTAAAACGTCTATGTAAATCGACGTTTTAGAAAATTTCACTACAAAAGCTTAAACTTTTTTTTTGAAATAGCAATATATTTATATTTTCTATTGTTAGTACATAACGTTAAATAAACAAACAATTAAAAATCTGTCTCCGTATAGCAATGGGCAAGTCCAGAGTATCACTTGGAGTCGTCCGTATTTAGACTTCGCTATTTATCGATAATGGATTTTTATAAATTATTATAAAGTATTATTTATCTAAAAGTACATTTATCATCTTCCTGTTCATTAAATGACAATTAATCAGTTCTTGATGAGTATTGGTTCAATTAGGGATGTTTAAATTAGCAGTATTCATTTGTTTTCACTGAAAATAATTTGGAGGGATAAATTTCCGCCTCCATCGTATCATACAATTCAAATGTAATTTCATCATTTCCCGATTACATCGTAAACTGCCATACCTTGTTATTTATGACTGGTTCGGACAGAAACATGAATACAAGAAGTCGACTAACTGGGATTTCGATCAGGTTCTCTTTTAATGAATGAATATGAATATGATACGTGAATTAATCGCTGAAATTAAAAAATTTTTTGTATTAATTTATTTATTGAACTTTACAACTGTACTACAACAATTCAACAATTAAAAGGCAGGCATAATGCATAGAGGGTTGGATAATGAATAACAAGTAGAGAAACTACCCAGTGGTAGTACTCAAATAACGATTTCAACTTAGAAGATCACGAGGCCATCTTCTTTTCAGACACCTCTGAGGATTATAAACTAGTGGGTTTGAGTGGGAATAAAGTTTTTCTTGAAAGACTGTTATCGGGTTTGGGCCAAATCAGCAATAAATGGGACATTGCTGTCATTATGGATGACTTTGTTCGTAACAATGTAAGGAGCATTAAGGATTTTGGATTGTAATGAATGGATCCGAGAAAAAAATCAGGATATGAATTTTAAAAAAAAGTAATACAAAAACAAAACTGTCTAAAGAAATTGGTTTCTGGTTATACGTCAAGGGTAAGAAAGCGTAAAAACACAAATTGACAATATTAAACAATTAATCATGCTCAATAAGTTACCAGGTAGCAACATTTTTTTTTTCTTAACCCGAGTGCGATTAGGTATGTTTCTAGTTTTCACTTTCTTGATTATGTGCCTGATTCTCTCAAATGTATTTGTTTATAGTTGTATAATTTGTGATCAATGTTGTATGCTACATGTTTATATCCATATATAGAAATAACATTATTATAATTTTTATATTTCTGTAATTTTAGTTCATATTTATAACTGTATTTAAAATGCTTGTGATTAAATAACTTATTTTAAATAAAAAAATATTGTATTTTGTAGTTGTTTAGTCATTGTTATCGTTTTATGATTTTTTAAATTTTATATTTGAATTATTTTGTATCTTTTATTCTTCCTCTCAATTTATTCCTCAGCGTATATTAATGCATAATTTATTTTAGTTTTATCTATTAATAGAGGGGAATCCTCTGCACACATAATGACCAACCAAATTCCATTTTAAAAGTAATACAACTATTCATTTAACTATACTATTCTTTGCTCATATTGTGATTTACATCATCATCATCATCATACTGTGATTTACATGTAATCTGTAGTTTGGATTTCATTTTTTTTTTCAGTTTAGTGAAAGTTGGAAAACATATAAATTTATATTTTATATAATTTTGTTTTTACAAAAATCGACCAGCAAGCCCATTCTCTTAATACGCGAATACCTCTTAATAACCTTCTTCACACTCTCCGCCTCCCTTCTACTCCAATAGTCTCTCATCTTCCTGGATTTTATATAAATATGATATTATATTATAAAATTTCTATAATTATATTTATAATCAAGCTCTATCCAAGTATTTTAATTTTTAGTTCAATTTAGTGATCCTTTTTCGCCGTTACATAATAGATAATTGTATGCTCATCAAGTAAACTCAATTTACAACCCATTTTCATTATTCTACCTTATTCGAACAATTATGATATATAATAGAGAGGACATATGATAATTTAAGAAAAGTTAAATAATAAAACCTTTAACCATCACTACTTTGAAAAGAGGTGGAGGGAAGAAAACTGGTCTCCGAAATCTAGCAGTCGTACTCACGATTATATATATATATATATATATATATATATATATATATATATATATATATATATATATATATATATACTCATATATAGCATATATAATAACCTCACCGAACTTATCACTCCGCCTCAAAGTAATGATCTATAAGGCAGTTAATAGACCAGCACTCCTTTATATGGCGCCTATGTTGGATAAAATTTCACCAACAACGTCAAAGAGGCTTCATCAATTTCAAAACCGTATACTGAGGCGTATAGTAAGACACACTTTTCTACAAAGGACGACATCAGACATAATACACGAGACCCTCGGACTCCCGACGGTAACGGACTTCATCACACGGAGGCATGTCAAATTCTTTGATGGCCTCCAACACTGCAAGAAAAAAAAAATAAAAAAAACTTGTAATAACTTTAAATAACTCAAAGTGGCAAAAGTTAAGAATGTAAATAATGCATATAGTCTTAAGTAGTTTATATATTGTAGTTGAATAAATATGAAGGTGACAAGAAAAAACATATTTTTTAGGTTAATAGAGAGATTAATAATACTAACAAACACCACAATTATTTGTTAACTATACTGTATTCGTGTTAATTATATAATAAAATAAATTTTATATTTTTTTTTTATCTATTTTTTGAAATCTACAACTATTGCTTGTATTATTGCAATACAAGTAGATCACACGAATGATACATAGTGGCATGGATAAAAACAAGTAGATAAACTATACATTGGTAGTACGCAAATAAAATAAACTTAAACCATTAACTAACTGATTTAGTAACTTAGTGTATTTATGGATTGTACCACTTATAGGTGAAGAAGAAATGAGGAGCTGATGGAGCTGTTTGGCGAGCCTGACGTGGTGGCGTTAATAAAGAAAACTTGAATAAGATGGATGGGACATGTGAAAAGAATGCCGGACCACAGGATATCAAAGAGAATGCTCTATGAGAAACCAGACGGCAAACGAAGCAGAGGATTAGATGGCTGGATGATCACGAGGACTTAAAGCTGCTTGGTGTACGAGGATAGAGGAAAAAAGCACAGGATCGTAAATATTGGCTGTGGTGGTGGAGGCCCGGGTTCTTGCAGGACCATAGAGGCAGTATAATAATAATAATAATCACTTATAGGTGATAAAAAATAACTACTCTACATGTGACCAAATTATATATGAATTTATTTCCAAAAAAATAAATAAGTTTATAGAAAAATGTATGCACTGTCCACCAAGCTGTTGATGTAGCATAGTAAGAATAATTTCAATAATCATCAAAAATCCAATTTCCCTTTGCAATTATTACCGTATTTATATTATTCTGGTCATATTTTTGCAATTGAGATTAATGCCAGTGACGCGGCTGAGAAAGGGGGCAGGGGCCTCCCGGACTCCTACTTTGCCCTCATTCATGGGGAAGAAGCTTAGTCGGGGCCCCATGCAAATTTTAAATAGTGTAATTAAGATATGAATTTAAGCAATTATTTTATTTTTAGACTTTATTATTATGTATTATTTTTTATACCGCTGTAAATATTTGTCCGCATGTAAATATTTTTATAACATATATTTATTTTATTTTTGTTTTGTTTTTATGGAATAATTGTATACACACTTACCACTATTACTTATTGTCCACAAGTGGCAGATTGTAATAATTCAATAAAGTATATCTAAAAAAAATATATACATTTTCGTAAAATATTGTAAATAAGTTAAGAGTATTTAATGGTACAATACATTAATTATAAAGATTGGCTATAATTATATACAGGTAATTTAAAACAGCTTTCTATTTTGTAAAACTTTGAAAATGTTACATCAGTATTCCCTTCACGTACGGAATTGATGTGACAGAACTACTAATGCAACAAACTTTTGAATAAAGAATGTTATTTTACTGATTATTAATCACAAATGTTTCTATTATTTTTTCAAAGGTTTATTACTTCCCTTAGTAAAGGCGAGCACTCCTTATCTAATAGCAATTAAGACTTCAAATGTGTCATACATTTATTTGTACAACAGTTAATTTCACGCTCAACAGATGTCTAAACAGTGGGTATAATGAAAAATGTGACGTCACAGGTACGCGCAAGCTGAACAAACTAACGTCACATCGCTAAGGAGAGATAACTAACGTTGTTGGTAGCGATAAGTTTAGTCAGAATAATTAAATAGCTACCTGATTGGTTTCTTCGAAATATTATATAATATGTTATTATGTATGTATTATATCTATGTATTATATATAACCATAAAGAACATTGAGAAACGGTACAGTCGCTTCTATTTTCTGAGTCCATTAAGGGCTGTTAGTGATATCGATTTTTTAAAAAGGTAAATAGCACATTAAGAATATATTTAAATAAAATATTATCGAGGAGTAAAAAACAATCTTCATAGGGAATTTTGTTTAAAGATGACCTGCCTTCTTATCACCAGAAACAGGCAATATCACAAGATGAAAGCCCTTATAGAATAGTGTTTACCTTCACTACACTCGGAAAGGGCAATAAAACAAAATAAAACTTATCTAGCTGTCTTCAAAGAAAATAAGAAATATAAATATATATTTAAATTTAAGGACTGTTTAAATAGAATATTCTAGGAATGAGAAAAAAAAATCATTTTATAGCATTAATTTTTTTTGTAAATAAGCTATATTTATGTTAGTTATTTACATATATATATATATATATATATATATATATATATATATTTAATTCAGTGTTTTATTTACTTTCTTCTAGGCTAATAAAGAAGGATTCTAATCGCACAAATTTAAAATTTTCAGAATTTAAGAGTTGTTTCCATCACTGAATTTCCTTTGAATAGTATTAACGTGGACGTTTTTTGCATAAGTCGAATATATTTTAATACAATAAGCCAGAAATGCATGTCAATACTATTTTTTAAACTAGAAAACTGCCGTTTTAGGCTACTTCAACACTTAATGACCCCCATTAATAGACGTGATTATTGTTCCAATAAACCATCGACGTCTCATATCCAATTATAATTGGGTGAGCAAGGTGAGCGTTTTCACCAGGACGTTAAAGTGATGGAAAAACGTTACCAGGGCCGCTGGAATACCAACATGATGGGGGATTACTGTTGGTCACTTCACCGGGAAGTTCAGCAAGCTATTCATCGCAGGAAAAGCTACACAAGAAGCTTCAAGGAAAAAAGGGAAAGAAAATATAAACCAATTCCAGTTGACAAGTGAACCTTGTATCATCACATAAAATTACTATTCCAAGTATTTTACTGTAAATACAAACCATTTTTACGATTCTACAGTGTTTCATTGATTTCCCTATATACTGTAAATGGGTATTAGACTATATAATAAAATACATTTTGCTTGGAAACTAAGGGTGATACATAAAAACTACGAGCAGATTTGGATTCAGCACATAAAAATCTATCAAGATCAGCTATTAAAATTAAAAAAGTTTTCAAAAAGTTTTTTTTTGTTGGCCTGTGTTATTGCAATCCAAAACCAGTCCTAAAATCCTCAATATTCCTTATTTTGTATAATGACTTTAATGTTCCATTCAGATTTGTTCTGATCCAAATATCAATCCTATCTTGAGAAACCCGACCATTAATTTCAAACCTAGCTTCGATTCCCGATAATCTCCGAGGTGTAGTAAAGAACATGGTCTCGAGACCTTCTAACAAAAATATATTATTTGAGTACTACCAGTGGGTAGTTTCTCAAGTTGCCATTTTGTTATGCCTTGTTTCTTTCATAACATTTACTTGTTGTATTATTATATTACAGCTGTAACTTTCAATATTTTTTTTTAAATCTTGGATGCGGAGTGGCTCAGTTATAGGGCACTGAGTTGCCATGCCAAAGGTCCTGAGTTTGTATCCCGCTCTCTGGCAGACTTTTATTTAATCTGTTAGCGGCAGGAGGTGACAGTATGTTCTTTTCCATTAGCTGAACCCCATTCCTTTCATGGTTGTAGTGTTACAGGTTTTTTTTTTAATTGAAAAATATATTTTGAATGACATGCAAAAATATCTTGTGATGTATTTGCATGCAAAACTTTTTCAAATTTCCATAATATATTATATATATATATATATATATATATATATATATATATATATATATATATATATATATTATACATTTATTGTATTACTTATCTCAAAATTACTTATATTGTAAATATTACTACAATTTGCACACTGGTATGAAATAGGCCAAGGAATAAATTCTCTTATTAAAAGGTTCTTTTAAAAGGAAAAATACAAACATAATTTAATTATGAACTGTATTTCAAAGAGTTTTATTATTTAAACTTGTAATCTTTTTAACTCTACTTGTCAGGTTATTTTAGAACTGAAAAGCTGAGTTTAGTACATTTGGGCCTTGTGAAAAGTTCATTGGGCGAACCTTTCAGGGAGATCTGCCA
Organism: Arma custos; assembly: GCA_037127475.1. Lineage (NCBI taxonomy): Eukaryota > Metazoa > Arthropoda > Insecta > Hemiptera > Pentatomidae > Arma > Arma custos. The sequence goes on from CM073759.1 coordinate 186,398,895, forward strand.
AGTTTAGTAACTAAAAACAATACAAAGTTTGTTTACGGCTAAACTTTTAAGGAAGAAGCTTTAATAAGTTGTGAAACTGACCCTGCGAAATCAGTCCTGAGTTAAGTAACCCTTTGTAACTGACAGCTCTCACTTACTTTATAACATACCTAACAAATTTATTTATCTATAAATTAATTAAAATGTAACTAGAAAAATACTTCTCTATAAAGATGTACTATAGCTAAGATATTACAAAACGATAATATACCTCAAGCCTTTTTCTTTTAAAAGGCTCATATCTTTTTATAGTAAATAATTATTTATAATACAAAAGAAAATCTGAGTGGACTAATGATCAGTGATTAACAGCTATGTAGATTTAAAAGCACCAAGGAGATTTATGATCATTTAGATCAAACAATAGAAACAACAAAAAATAAAGTTAGAAAGAAATAAGAAATCCAAATTATGCAGATGTGATCGTTGGATGGACATTAGTGGAAGATATACTGTCTTCAGTCTGGGACCTAGAAGGGTGAAAACATTTTTGTAGCATTCTAGTCAGTTCCCTTTAAACTTAGAACTTTATAAAAGGTCGAGTCGAGTAAAAGGGTAGGTGGTTAGGGAATAGCATCAATATAACAGTATATCCTAACAACAGTTCTACAGTTATCTCGGAACTGGGATATATCGTCAATTTTGTCTTTAAAACGTATAGATTGTTTATAATTTTTTGTCAATTGTTTTGATTTTTAAATACGTTTATTTTAAATAGAAAAGATATGCCCCCGGCCGGGATTCGAACCCGGATCCTCTGTCTCTCCATGACAGCGCTCTAACCAATTGAGCCACCGTAGTCGCCTGCCGGCAGGGGACAAATCTATTCTCTTATCCAAACCCATGTCCTTGTGGTCTCGCAATTTTTTTCGATGTATGCACGAGAATATTCTTTGAACATTACATTAATTTTAGGATCTTGTTGACCTTCCCGGAGGCGACTCCGGTGGCTCAATTGGTTAGAGCGCTGTCATGGAGAGACAGAGGGGGAAGCTTTAATTTAAACCCGGCCGGTGGCATATCTTTCTCTTTGAAATATAAAGATTGTATCATTTGAATTGTTTAAAAAATTCACGTGCAAACTATTGAACTTTTAAAGAAATAAAACTGAATAATGTATTGTTTCGTTTAAATTATGCTGCTATGGCTAATCGAAGGAGACAACTGGGGAAGCATAATTTTTTCCTATCCAGGTTTACACCTAATTATTTAGGATAGGGATCCTTAATGAGTGTCTGACATACATAGCGATCCTAGGTCACGTGATAACCAGTACACCACATATGACCCAAACTGAATAATGTAGATGTGTGAGGGATAACAAGGCATTTAAATATAATAAAAGAAAAAAAATAAACAAAACTGAATATGGTTCACAAAAAGTCGGCAACCAGTGATTTTTAAGATGAATTAAGCGAAAGTAAGTCCTTATGAAGAATTTACAAATAAATACTGTATAATCTTCCGTTTAATACTATACAATCTTTTTTTTTTTTTAACAACCAGGAACGATAAAGAAAACGATAAAGGTTACTGAGCTCTAGGACATGAATTTGAAACCGGTCGTGGTACTTAAATTATTTATTCTATTAACAACCGTGAATCGCCTCTGTTGGACACGGTGACCCTCCTGGGATTCAAACAGCTTCTTTTTTGAAACGGCCCCCTTGAGTGAGTTGCCGTAATAAGAGAAAACCCTGCCGTGGTTTACCTTTTTATTTATCTTATACCAGAATCATAATTTTTTTGTCAACGTCTTTCAAATCGCCTAATGCCTTCACATTTTTTTTTCATTGACAGGCTAAATTCTTAGTCGAACATAAAATGTTCAAGTCAGGAGTGACTCCCAAATCTGACTAGAAGTGATTATAGTCCTCATCTTTTATTCATATCAGGAAAAAGAAATATATAAATCCAACGAAAAACAAAAGTAAATGAGCCTCGGTAATAACCTTACCAATACGGCCTGCATAACAGATAGACCTAAAGCGCATAACCCGTCCTTGCCTCTTCTTAATGGGGTCGTCAGAAGGACACGCTCACAGTTCTAGCAAAAAGAAGATTGATACATGAATATAATTTACATTACATTCAAGATACATAATATTTAAATCTCCAAAATATATATATATAAAAGCTTACGTAGGTGGGGGGGGGGACGTGATACCAGAGTGCTCTGCTGAAACTCCACTGGTCCCAGGTTCGAGACAACTCATGAGAACCATAAATTATTTATTTTATGATCAGCTGTGGATCGATCCTATAGGATCTGCAGACATCTACTGGGATACAACTAGCCTTTATCACTATAAAATGGGTTTATCCTTCATACGGAGAAAAAAAATGGTGGTGACCATGGTCTCGACAAAATCATCTTCCTGCACAACCGTTGGCCTACCAGTTACTGAACTCAAAATACTTTCATGGGTTTGATGTATATATATATATATATATATATATATATATATATATATATATATATATATATATATATATATATATATATATATATATATATATATATATATGTATATTACATTATTTCATTGAATCTCACGATAATGCAAAAAAATTTTATTTTTTACTATTTTTTAAATTTTGATTTTATGTAGGTATAGATGCATGCATATGTATGTGTGTGTGTGTGTGTTTGTGTGTATTATATATTCATTTTTTTTACTTTTGCTTCTCGTCAATGAATTTATTTGTGATATTTTAAAATTACGTTTTTCAAGTACGAAATCACACGAAAACAGGATTCATTTTCGGAAATAATTTTTAAGAAACGTTATTACTTCCGGAGAAGGGGAAAGTTACATATATATAATTGGCTAAAACGTCTATGTAAATCGACGTTTTAGAAAATTTCACTACAAAAGCTTAAACTTTTTTTTTGAAATAGCAATATATTTATATTTTCTATTGTTAGTACATAACGTTAAATAAACAAACAATTAAAAATCTGTCTCCGTATAGCAATGGGCAAGTCCAGAGTATCACTTGGAGTCGTCCGTATTTAGACTTCGCTATTTATCGATAATGGATTTTTATAAATTATTATAAAGTATTATTTATCTAAAAGTACATTTATCATCTTCCTGTTCATTAAATGACAATTAATCAGTTCTTGATGAGTATTGGTTCAATTAGGGATGTTTAAATTAGCAGTATTCATTTGTTTTCACTGAAAATAATTTGGAGGGATAAATTTCCGCCTCCATCGTATCATACAATTCAAATGTAATTTCATCATTTCCCGATTACATCGTAAACTGCCATACCTTGTTATTTATGACTGGTTCGGACAGAAACATGAATACAAGAAGTCGACTAACTGGGATTTCGATCAGGTTCTCTTTTAATGAATGAATATGAATATGATACGTGAATTAATCGCTGAAATTAAAAAATTTTTTGTATTAATTTATTTATTGAACTTTACAACTGTACTACAACAATTCAACAATTAAAAGGCAGGCATAATGCATAGAGGGTTGGATAATGAATAACAAGTAGAGAAACTACCCAGTGGTAGTACTCAAATAACGATTTCAACTTAGAAGATCACGAGGCCATCTTCTTTTCAGACACCTCTGAGGATTATAAACTAGTGGGTTTGAGTGGGAATAAAGTTTTTCTTGAAAGACTGTTATCGGGTTTGGGCCAAATCAGCAATAAATGGGACATTGCTGTCATTATGGATGACTTTGTTCGTAACAATGTAAGGAGCATTAAGGATTTTGGATTGTAATGAATGGATCCGAGAAAAAAATCAGGATATGAATTTTAAAAAAAAGTAATACAAAAACAAAACTGTCTAAAGAAATTGGTTTCTGGTTATACGTCAAGGGTAAGAAAGCGTAAAAACACAAATTGACAATATTAAACAATTAATCATGCTCAATAAGTTACCAGGTAGCAACATTTTTTTTTTCTTAACCCGAGTGCGATTAGGTATGTTTCTAGTTTTCACTTTCTTGATTATGTGCCTGATTCTCTCAAATGTATTTGTTTATAGTTGTATAATTTGTGATCAATGTTGTATGCTACATGTTTATATCCATATATAGAAATAACATTATTATAATTTTTATATTTCTGTAATTTTAGTTCATATTTATAACTGTATTTAAAATGCTTGTGATTAAATAACTTATTTTAAATAAAAAAATATTGTATTTTGTAGTTGTTTAGTCATTGTTATCGTTTTATGATTTTTTAAATTTTATATTTGAATTATTTTGTATCTTTTATTCTTCCTCTCAATTTATTCCTCAGCGTATATTAATGCATAATTTATTTTAGTTTTATCTATTAATAGAGGGGAATCCTCTGCACACATAATGACCAACCAAATTCCATTTTAAAAGTAATACAACTATTCATTTAACTATACTATTCTTTGCTCATATTGTGATTTACATCATCATCATCATCATACTGTGATTTACATGTAATCTGTAGTTTGGATTTCATTTTTTTTTTCAGTTTAGTGAAAGTTGGAAAACATATAAATTTATATTTTATATAATTTTGTTTTTACAAAAATCGACCAGCAAGCCCATTCTCTTAATACGCGAATACCTCTTAATAACCTTCTTCACACTCTCCGCCTCCCTTCTACTCCAATAGTCTCTCATCTTCCTGGATTTTATATAAATATGATATTATATTATAAAATTTCTATAATTATATTTATAATCAAGCTCTATCCAAGTATTTTAATTTTTAGTTCAATTTAGTGATCCTTTTTCGCCGTTACATAATAGATAATTGTATGCTCATCAAGTAAACTCAATTTACAACCCATTTTCATTATTCTACCTTATTCGAACAATTATGATATATAATAGAGAGGACATATGATAATTTAAGAAAAGTTAAATAATAAAACCTTTAACCATCACTACTTTGAAAAGAGGTGGAGGGAAGAAAACTGGTCTCCGAAATCTAGCAGTCGTACTCACGATTATATATATATATATATATATATATATATATATATATATATATATATATATACTCATATATAGCATATATAATAACCTCACCGAACTTATCACTCCGCCTCAAAGTAATGATCTATAAGGCAGTTAATAGACCAGCACTCCTTTATATGGCGCCTATGTTGGATAAAATTTCACCAACAACGTCAAAGAGGCTTCATCAATTTCAAAACCGTATACTGAGGCGTATAGTAAGACACACTTTTCTACAAAGGACGACATCAGACATAATACACGAGACCCTCGGACTCCCGACGGTAACGGACTTCATCACACGGAGGCATGTCAAATTCTTTGATGGCCTCCAACACTGCAAGAAAAAAAAAATAAAAAAAACTTGTAATAACTTTAAATAACTCAAAGTGGCAAAAGTTAAGAATGTAAATAATGCATATAGTCTTAAGTAGTTTATATATTGTAGTTGAATAAATATGAAGGTGACAAGAAAAAACATATTTTTTAGGTTAATAGAGAGATTAATAATACTAACAAACACCACAATTATTTGTTAACTATACTGTATTCGTGTTAATTATATAATAAAATAAATTTTATATTTTTTTTTTATCTATTTTTTGAAATCTACAACTATTGCTTGTATTATTGCAATACAAGTAGATCACACGAATGATACATAGTGGCATGGATAAAAACAAGTAGATAAACTATACATTGGTAGTACGCAAATAAAATAAACTTAAACCATTAACTAACTGATTTAGTAACTTAGTGTATTTATGGATTGTACCACTTATAGGTGAAGAAGAAATGAGGAGCTGATGGAGCTGTTTGGCGAGCCTGACGTGGTGGCGTTAATAAAGAAAACTTGAATAAGATGGATGGGACATGTGAAAAGAATGCCGGACCACAGGATATCAAAGAGAATGCTCTATGAGAAACCAGACGGCAAACGAAGCAGAGGATTAGATGGCTGGATGATCACGAGGACTTAAAGCTGCTTGGTGTACGAGGATAGAGGAAAAAAGCACAGGATCGTAAATATTGGCTGTGGTGGTGGAGGCCCGGGTTCTTGCAGGACCATAGAGGCAGTATAATAATAATAATAATCACTTATAGGTGATAAAAAATAACTACTCTACATGTGACCAAATTATATATGAATTTATTTCCAAAAAAATAAATAAGTTTATAGAAAAATGTATGCACTGTCCACCAAGCTGTTGATGTAGCATAGTAAGAATAATTTCAATAATCATCAAAAATCCAATTTCCCTTTGCAATTATTACCGTATTTATATTATTCTGGTCATATTTTTGCAATTGAGATTAATGCCAGTGACGCGGCTGAGAAAGGGGGCAGGGGCCTCCCGGACTCCTACTTTGCCCTCATTCATGGGGAAGAAGCTTAGTCGGGGCCCCATGCAAATTTTAAATAGTGTAATTAAGATATGAATTTAAGCAATTATTTTATTTTTAGACTTTATTATTATGTATTATTTTTTATACCGCTGTAAATATTTGTCCGCATGTAAATATTTTTATAACATATATTTATTTTATTTTTGTTTTGTTTTTATGGAATAATTGTATACACACTTACCACTATTACTTATTGTCCACAAGTGGCAGATTGTAATAATTCAATAAAGTATATCTAAAAAAAATATATACATTTTCGTAAAATATTGTAAATAAGTTAAGAGTATTTAATGGTACAATACATTAATTATAAAGATTGGCTATAATTATATACAGGTAATTTAAAACAGCTTTCTATTTTGTAAAACTTTGAAAATGTTACATCAGTATTCCCTTCACGTACGGAATTGATGTGACAGAACTACTAATGCAACAAACTTTTGAATAAAGAATGTTATTTTACTGATTATTAATCACAAATGTTTCTATTATTTTTTCAAAGGTTTATTACTTCCCTTAGTAAAGGCGAGCACTCCTTATCTAATAGCAATTAAGACTTCAAATGTGTCATACATTTATTTGTACAACAGTTAATTTCACGCTCAACAGATGTCTAAACAGTGGGTATAATGAAAAATGTGACGTCACAGGTACGCGCAAGCTGAACAAACTAACGTCACATCGCTAAGGAGAGATAACTAACGTTGTTGGTAGCGATAAGTTTAGTCAGAATAATTAAATAGCTACCTGATTGGTTTCTTCGAAATATTATATAATATGTTATTATGTATGTATTATATCTATGTATTATATATAACCATAAAGAACATTGAGAAACGGTACAGTCGCTTCTATTTTCTGAGTCCATTAAGGGCTGTTAGTGATATCGATTTTTTAAAAAGGTAAATAGCACATTAAGAATATATTTAAATAAAATATTATCGAGGAGTAAAAAACAATCTTCATAGGGAATTTTGTTTAAAGATGACCTGCCTTCTTATCACCAGAAACAGGCAATATCACAAGATGAAAGCCCTTATAGAATAGTGTTTACCTTCACTACACTCGGAAAGGGCAATAAAACTTATCTAGCTGTCTTCAAAGAAAATAAGAAATATAAATATATATTTAAATTTAAGGACTGTTTAAATAGAATATTCTAGGAATGAGAAAAAAAAATCATTTTATAGCATTAATTTTTTTTGTAAATAAGCTATATTTATGTTAGTTATTTACATATATATATATATATATATATATATATATATATATATATATATATATATATATATATTTAATTCAGTGTTTTATTTACTTTCTTCTAGGCTAATAAAGAAGGATTCTAATCGCACAAATTTAAAATTTTCAGAATTTAAGAGTTGTTTCCATCACTGAATTTCCTTTGAATAGTATTAACGTGGACGTTTTTTGCATAAGTCGAATATATTTTAATACAATAAGCCAGAAATGCATGTCAATACTATTTTTTAAACTAGAAAACTGCCGTTTTAGGCTACTTCAACACTTAATGACCCCCATTAATAGACGTGATTATTGTTCCAATAAACCATCGACGTCTCATATCCAATTATAATTGGGTGAGCAAGGTGAGCGTTTTCACCAGGACGTTAAAGTGATGGAAAAACGTTACCAGGGCCGCTGGAATACCAACATGATGGGGGATTACTGTTGGTCACTTCACCGGGAAGTTCAGCAAGCTATTCATCGCAGGAAAAGCTACACAAGAAGCTTCAAGGAAAAAAGGGAAAGAAAATATAAACCAATTCCAGTTGACAAGTGAACCTTGTATCATCACATAAAATTACTATTCCAAGTATTTTACTGTAAATACAAACCATTTTTACGATTCTACAGTGTTTCATTGATTTCCCTATATACTGTAAATGGGTATTAGACTATATAATAAAATACATTTTGCTTGGAAACTAAGGGTGATACATAAAAACTACGAGCAGATTTGGATTCAGCACATAAAAATCTATCAAGATCAGCTATTAAAATTAAAAAAGTTTTCAAAAAGTTTTTTTTTGTTGGCCTGTGTTATTGCAATCCAAAACCAGTCCTAAAATCCTCAATATTCCTTATTTTGTATAATGACTTTAATGTTCCATTCAGATTTGTTCTGATCCAAATATCAATCCTATCTTGAGAAACCCGACCATTAATTTCAAACCTAGCTTCGATTCCCGATAATCTCCGAGGTGTAGTAAAGAACATGGTCTCGAGACCTTCTAACAAAAATATATTATTTGAGTACTACCAGTGGGTAGTTTCTCAAGTTGCCATTTTGTTATGCCTTGTTTCTTTCATAACATTTACTTGTTGTATTATTATATTACAGCTGTAACTTTCAATATTTTTTTTTAAATCTTGGATGCGGAGTGGCTCAGTTATAGGGCACTGAGTTGCCATGCCAAAGGTCCTGAGTTTGTATCCCGCTCTCTGGCAGACTTTTATTTAATCTGTTAGCGGCAGGAGGTGACAGTATGTTCTTTTCCATTAGCTGAACCCCATTCCTTTCATGGTTGTAGTGTTACAGGTTTTTTTTTTAATTGAAAAACATATTTTGAATGACATGCAAAAATATCTTGTGATGTATTTGCATGCAAAACTTTTTCAAATTTCCATAATATATTATATATATATATATATATATATATATATATATATATATATATATATTATACATTTATTGTATTACTTATCTCAAAATTACTTATATTGTAAATATTACTACAATTTGCACACTGGTATGAAATAGGCCAAGGAATAAATTCTCTTATTAAAAGGTTCTTTTAAAAGGAAAAATACAAACATAATTTAATTATGAACTGTATTTCAAAGAGTTTTATTATTTAAACTTGTAATCTTTTTAACTCTACTTGTCAGGTTATTTTAGAACTGAAAAGCTGAGTTTAGTACATTTGGGCCTTGTGAAAAGTTCATTGGGCGAACCTTTCAGGGAGATCTGCCAAGTTTAGTAACTAAAAACAATACAAAGTTTGTTTACGGCTAAACTTTTAAGGAAGAAGCTTTAATAAGTTGTGAAACTGACCCTGCGAAATCAGTCCTGAGTTAAGTAACCCTTTGTAACTGACAGCTCTCACTTACTTTATAACATACCTAACAAATTTATTTATCTATAAATTAATTAAAATGTAACTAGAAAAATACTTCTCTATAAAGATGTACTATAGCTAAGATATTACAAAACGATAATATACCTCAAGCCTTTTTCTTTTAAAAGGCTCATATCTTTTTATAGTAAATAATTATTTATAATACAAAAGAAAATCTGAGTGGACTAATGATCAGTGATTAACAGCTATGTAGATTTAAAAGCACCAAGGAGATTTATGATCATTTAGATCAAACAATAGAAACAACAAAAAATAAAGTTAGAAAGAAATAAGAAATCCAAATTATGCAGATGTGATCGTTGGATGGACATTAGTGGAAGATATACTGTCTTCAGTCTGGGACCTAGAAGGGTGAAAACATTTTTGTAGCATTCTAGTCAGTTCCCTTTAAACTTAGAACTTTATAAAAGGTCGAGTCGAGTAAAAGGGTAGGTGGTTAGGGAATAGCATCAATATAACAGTATATCCTAACAACAGTTCTACAGTTATCTCGGAACTGGGATATATCGTCAATTTTGTCTTTAAAACGTATAGATTGTTTATAATTTTTTGTCAATTGTTTTGATTTTTAAATACGTTTATTTTAAATAGAAAAGATATGCCCCCGGCCGGGATTCGAACCCGGATCCTCTGTCTCTCCATGACAGCGCTCTAACCAATTGAGCCACCGTAGTCGCCTGCCGGCAGGGGACAAATCTATTCTCTTATCCAAACCCATGTCCTTGTGGTCTCGCAATTTTTTTCGATGTATGCACGAGAATATTCTTTGAACATTACATTAATTTTAGGATCTTGTTGACCTTCCCGGAGGCGACTCCGGTGGCTCAATTGGTTAGAGCGCTGTCATGGAGAGACAGAGGGGGAAGCTTTAATTTAAACCCGGCCGGTGGCATATCTTTCTCTTTGAAATATAAAGATTGTATCATTTGAATTGTTTAAAAAATTCACGTGCAAACTATTGAACTTTTAAAGAAATAAAACTGAATAATGTATTGTTTCGTTTAAATTATGCTGCTATGGCTAATCGAAGGAGACAACTGGGGAAGCATAATTTTTTCCTATCCAGGTTTACACCTAATTATTTAGGATAGGGATCCTTAATGAGTGTCTGACATACATAGCGATCCTAGGTCACGTGATAACCAGTACACCACATATGACCCAAACTGAATAATGTAGATGTGTGAGGGATAACAAGGCATTTAAATATAATAAAAGAAAAAAAATAAACAAAACTGAATATGGTTCACAAAAAGTCGGCAACCAGTGATTTTTAAGATGAATTAAGCGAAAGTAAGTCCTTATGAAGAATTTACAAATAAATACTGTATAATCTTCCGTTTAATACTATACAATCTTTTTTTTTTTTTAACAACCAGGAACGATAAAGAAAACGATAAAGGTTACTGAGCTCTAGGACATGAATTTGAAACCGGTCGTGGTACTTAAATTATTTATTCTATTAACAACCGTGAATCGCCTCTGTTGGACACGGTGACCCTCCTGGGATTCAAACAGCTTCTTTTTTGAAACGGCCCCCTTGAGTGAGTTGCCGTAATAAGAGAAAACCCTGCCGTGGTTTACCTTTTTATTTATCTTATACCAGAATCATAATTTTTTTGTCAACGTCTTTCAAATCGCCTAATGCCTTCACATTTTTTTTTCATTGACAGGCTAAATTCTTAGTCGAACATAAAATGTTCAAGTCAGGAGTGACTCCCAAATCTGACTAGAAGTGATTATAGTCCTCATCTTTTATTCATATCAGGAAAAAGAAATATATAAATCCAACGAAAAACAAAAGTAAATGAGCCTCGGTAATAACCTTACCAATACGGCCTGCATAACAGATAGACCTAAAGCGCATAACCCGTCCTTGCCTCTTCTTAATGGGGTCGTCAGAAGGACACGCTCACAGTTCTAGCAAAAAGAAGATTGATACATGAATATAATTTACATTACATTCAAGATACATAATATTTAAATCTCCAAAATATATATATATAAAAGCTTACGTAGGTGGGGGGGGGGACGTGATACCAGAGTGCTCTGCTGAAACTCCACTGGTCCCAGGTTCGAGACAACTCATGAGAACCATAAATTATTTATTTTATGATCAGCTGTGGATCGATCCTATAGGATCTGCAGACATCTACTGGGATACAACTAGCCTTTATCACTATAAAATGGGTTTATCCTTCATACGGAGAAAAAAAATGGTGGTGACCATGGTCTCGACAAAATCATCTTCCTGCACAACCGTTGGCCTACCAGTTACTGAACTCAAAATACTTTCATGGGTTTGATGTATATATATATATATATATATATATATATATATATATATATATATATATATATATATATATATATATTACATTATTTCATTGAATCTCACGATAATGCAAAAAAATTTTATTTTTTACTATTTTTTAAATTTTGATTTTATGTAGGTATAGATGCATGCATATGTATGTGTGTGTGTGTGTGTTTGTGTGTATTATATATTCATTTTTTTTACTTTTGCTTCTCGTCAATGAATTTATTTGTGATATTTTAAAATTACGTTTTTCAAGTACGAAATCACACGAAAACAGGATTCATTTTCGGAAATAATTTTTAAGAAACGTTATTACTTCCGGAGAAGGGGAAAGTTACATATATATAATTGGCTAAAACGTCTATGTAAATCGACGTTTTAGAAAATTTCACTACAAAAGCTTAAACTTTTTTTTTGAAATAGCAATATATTTATATTTTCTATTGTTAGTACATAACGTTAAATAAACAAACAATTAAAAATCTGTCTCCGTATAGCAATGGGCAAGTCCAGAGTATCACTTGGAGTCGTCCGTATTTAGACTTCGCTATTTATCGATAATGGATTTTTATAAATTATTATAAAGTATTATTTATCTAAAAGTACATTTATCATCTTCCTGTTCATTAAATGACAATTAATCAGTTCTTGATGAGTATTGGTTCAATTAGGGATGTTTAAATTAGCAGTATTCATTTGTTTTCACTGAAAATAATTTGGAGGGATAAATTTCCGCCTCCATCGTATCATACAATTCAAATGTAATTTCATCATTTCCCGATTACATCGTAAACTGCCATACCTTGTTATTTATGACTGGTTCGGACAGAAACATGAATACAAGAAGTCGACTAACTGGGATTTCGATCAGGTTCTCTTTTAATGAATGAATATGAATATGATACGTGAATTAATCGCTGAAATTAAAAAATTTTTTGTATTAATTTATTTATTGAACTTTACAACTGTACTACAACAATTCAACAATTAAAAGGCAGGCATAATGCATAGAGGGTTGGATAATGAATAACAAGTAGAGAAACTACCCAGTGGTAGTACTCAAATAACGATTTCAACTTAGAAGATCACGAGGCCATCTTCTTTTCAGACACCTCTGAGGATTATAAACTAGTGGGTTTGAGTGGGAATAAAGTTTTTCTTGAAAGACTGTTATCGGGTTTGGGCCAAATCAGCAATAAATGGGACATTGCTGTCATTATGGATGACTTTGTTCGTAACAATGTAAGGAGCATTAAGGATTTTGGATTGTAATGAATGGATCCGAGAAAAAAATCAGGATATGAATTTTAAAAAAAAGTAATACAAAAACAAAACTGTCTAAAGAAATTGGTTTCTGGTTATACGTCAAGGGTAAGAAAGCGTAAAAACACAAATTGACAATATTAAACAATTAATCATGCTCAATAAGTTACCAGGTAGCAACATTTTTTTTTTCTTAACCCGAGTGCGATTAGGTATGTTTCTAGTTTTCACTTTCTTGATTATGTGCCTGATTCTCTCAAATGTATTTGTTTATAGTTGTATAATTTGTGATCAATGTTGTATGCTACATGTTTATATCCATATATAGAAATAACATTATTATAATTTTTATATTTCTGTAATTTTAGTTCATATTTATAACTGTATTTAAAATGCTTGTGATTAAATAACTTATTTTAAATAAAAAAATATTGTATTTTGTAGTTGTTTAGTCATTGTTATCGTTTTATGATTTTTTAAATTTTATATTTGAATTATTTTGTATCTTTTATTCTTCCTCTCAATTTATTCCTCAGCGTATATTAATGCATAATTTATTTTAGTTTTATCTATTAATAGAGGGGAATCCTCTGCACACATAATGACCAACCAAATTCCATTTTAAAAGTAATACAACTATTCATTTAACTATACTATTCTTTGCTCATATTGTGATTTACATCATCATCATCATCATACTGTGATTTACATGTAATCTGTAGTTTGGATTTCATTTTTTTTTTCAGTTTAGTGAAAGTTGGAAAACATATAAATTTATATTTTATATAATTTTGTTTTTACAAAAATCGACCAGCAAGCCCATTCTCTTAATACGCGAATACCTCTTAATAACCTTCTTCACACTCTCCGCCTCCCTTCTACTCCAATAGTCTCTCATCTTCCTGGATTTTATATAAATATGATATTATATTATAAAATTTCTATAATTATATTTATAATCAAGCTCTATCCAAGTATTTTAATTTTTAGTTCAATTTAGTGATCCTTTTTCGCCGTTACATAATAGATAATTGTATGCTCATCAAGTAAACTCAATTTACAACCCATTTTCATTATTCTACCTTATTCGAACAATTATGATATATAATAGAGAGGACATATGATAATTTAAGAAAAGTTAAATAATAAAACCTTTAACCATCACTACTTTGAAAAGAGGTGGAGGGAAGAAAACTGGTCTCCGAAATCTAGCAGTCGTACTCACGATTATATATATATATATATATATATATATATATATATATATATATATATATATATATATATATATATATATATATATATATATATATATATATACTCATATATAGCATATATAATAACCTCACCGAACTTATCACTCCGCCTCAAAGTAATGATCTATAAGGCAGTTAATAGACCAGCACTCCTTTATATGGCGCCTATGTTGGATAAAATTTCACCAACAACGTCAAAGAGGCTTCATCAATTTCAAAACCGTATACTGAGGCGTATAGTAAGACACACTTTTCTACAAAGGACGACATCAGACATAATACACGAGACCCTCGGACTCCCGACGGTAACGGACTTCATCACACGGAGGCATGTCAAATTCTTTGATGGCCTCCAACACTGCAAGAAAAAAAAAATAAAAAAAACTTGTAATAACTTTAAATAACTCAAAGTGGCAAAAGTTAAGAATGTAAATAATGCATATAGTCTTAAGTAGTTTATATATTGTAGTTGAATAAATATGAAGGTGACAAGAAAAAACATATTTTTTAGGTTAATAGAGAGATTAATAATACTAACAAACACCACAATTATTTGTTAACTATACTGTATTCGTGTTAATTATATAATAAAATAAATTTTATATTTTTTTTTTATCTATTTTTTGAAATCTACAACTATTGCTTGTATTATTGCAATACAAGTAGATCACACGAATGATACATAGTGGCATGGATAAAAACAAGTAGATAAACTATACATTGGTAGTACGCAAATAAAATAAACTTAAACCATTAACTAACTGATTTAGTAACTTAGTGTATTTATGGATTGTACCACTTATAGGTGAAGAAGAAATGAGGAGCTGATGGAGCTGTTTGGCGAGCCTGACGTGGTGGCGTTAATAAAGAAAACTTGAATAAGATGGATGGGACATGTGAAAAGAATGCCGGACCACAGGATATCAAAGAGAATGCTCTATGAGAAACCAGACGGCAAACGAAGCAGAGGATTAGATGGCTGGATGATCACGAGGACTTAAAGCTGCTTGGTGTACGAGGATAGAGGAAAAAAGCACAGGATCGTAAATATTGGCTGTGGTGGTGGAGGCCCGGGTTCTTGCAGGACCATAGAGGCAGTATAATAATAATAATAATCACTTATAGGTGATAAAAAATAACTACTCTACATGTGACCAAATTATATATGAATTTATTTCCAAAAAAATAAATAAGTTTATAGAAAAATGTATGCACTGTCCACCAAGCTGTTGATGTAGCATAGTAAGAATAATTTCAATAATCATCAAAAATCCAATTTCCCTTTGCAATTATTACCGTATTTATATTATTCTGGTCATATTTTTGCAATTGAGATTAATGCCAGTGACGCGGCTGAGAAAGGGGGCAGGGGCCTCCCGGACTCCTACTTTGCCCTCATTCATGGGGAAGAAGCTTAGTCGGGGCCCCATGCAAATTTTAAATAGTGTAATTAAGATATGAATTTAAGCAATTATTTTATTTTTAGACTTTATTATTATGTATTATTTTTTATACCGCTGTAAATATTTGTCCGCATGTAAATATTTTTATAACATATATTTATTTTATTTTTGTTTTGTTTTTATGGAATAATTGTATACACACTTACCACTATTACTTATTGTCCACAAGTGGCAGATTGTAATAATTCAATAAAGTATATCTAAAAAAAATATATACATTTTCGTAAAATATTGTAAATAAGTTAAGAGTATTTAATGGTACAATACATTAATTATAAAGATTGGCTATAATTATATACAGGTAATTTAAAACAGCTTTCTATTTTGTAAAACTTTGAAAATGTTACATCAGTATTCCCTTCACGTACGGAATTGATGTGACAGAACTACTAATGCAACAAACTTTTGAATAAAGAATGTTATTTTACTGATTATTAATCACAAATGTTTCTATTATTTTTTCAAAGGTTTATTACTTCCCTTAGTAAAGGCGAGCACTCCTTATCTAATAGCAATTAAGACTTCAAATGTGTCATACATTTATTTGTACAACAGTTAATTTCACGCTCAACAGATGTCTAAACAGTGGGTATAATGAAAAATGTGACGTCACAGGTACGCGCAAGCTGAACAAACTAACGTCACATCGCTAAGGAGAGATAACTAACGTTGTTGGTAGCGATAAGTTTAGTCAGAATAATTAAATAGCTACCTGATTGGTTTCTTCGAAATATTATATAATATGTTATTATGTATGTATTATATCTATGTATTATATATAACCATAAAGAACATTGAGAAACGGTACAGTCGCTTCTATTTTCTGAGTCCATTAAGGGCTGTTAGTGATATCGATTTTTTAAAAAGGTAAATAGCACATTAAGAATATATTTAAATAAAATATTATCGAGGAGTAAAAAACAATCTTCATAGGGAATTTTGTTTAAAGATGACCTGCCTTCTTATCACCAGAAACAGGCAATATCACAAGATGAAAGCCCTTATAGAATAGTGTTTACCTTCACTACACTCGGAAAGGGCAATAAAACAAAATAAAACTTATCTAGCTGTCTTCAAAGAAAATAAGAAATATAAATATATATTTAAATTTAAGGACTGTTTAAATAGAATATTCTAGGAATGAGAAAAAAAAATCATTTTATAGCATTAATTTTTTTTGTAAATAAGCTATATTTATGTTAGTTATTTACATATATATATATATATATATATATATATATATATATATATATATATATATATATATATATATATTTAATTCAGTGTTTTATTTACTTTCTTCTAGGCTAATAAAGAAGGATTCTAATCGCACAAATTTAAAATTTTCAGAATTTAAGAGTTGTTTCCATCACTGAATTTCCTTTGAATAGTATTAACGTGGACGTTTTTTGCATAAGTCGAATATATTTTAATACAATAAGCCAGAAATGCATGTCAATACTATTTTTTAAACTAGAAAACTGCCGTTTTAGGCTACTTCAACACTTAATGACCCCCATTAATAGACGTGATTATTGTTCCAATAAACCATCGACGTCTCATATCCAATTATAATTGGGTGAGCAAGGTGAGCGTTTTCACCAGGACGTTAAAGTGATGGAAAAACGTTACCAGGGCCGCTGGAATACCAACATGATGGGGGATTACTGTTGGTCACTTCACCGGGAAGTTCAGCAAGCTATTCATCGCAGGAAAAGCTACACAAGAAGCTTCAAGGAAAAAAGGGAAAGAAAATATAAACCAATTCCAGTTGACAAGTGAACCTTGTATCATCACATAAAATTACTATTCCAAGTATTTTACTGTAAATACAAACCATTTTTACGATTCTACAGTGTTTCATTGATTTCCCTATATACTGTAAATGGGTATTAGACTATATAATAAAATACATTTTGCTTGGAAACTAAGGGTGATACATAAAAACTACGAGCAGATTTGGATTCAGCACATAAAAATCTATCAAGATCAGCTATTAAAATTAAAAAAGTTTTCAAAAAGTTTTTTTTTGTTGGCCTGTGTTATTGCAATCCAAAACCAGTCCTAAAATCCTCAATATTCCTTATTTTGTATAATGACTTTAATGTTCCATTCAGATTTGTTCTGATCCAAATATCAATCCTATCTTGAGAAACCCGACCATTAATTTCAAACCTAGCTTCGATTCCCGATAATCTCCGAGGTGTAGTAAAGAACATGGTCTCGAGACCTTCTAACAAAAATATATTATTTGAGTACTACCAGTGGGTAGTTTCTCAAGTTGCCATTTTGTTATGCCTTGTTTCTTTCATAACATTTACTTGTTGTATTATTATATTACAGCTGTAACTTTCAATATTTTTTTTTAAATCTTGGATGCGGAGTGGCTCAGTTATAGGGCACTGAGTTGCCATGCCAAAGGTCCTGAGTTTGTATCCCGCTCTCTGGCAGACTTTTATTTAATCTGTTAGCGGCAGGAGGTGACAGTATGTTCTTTTCCATTAGCTGAACCCCATTCCTTTCATGGTTGTAGTGTTACAGGTTTTTTTTTTAGTTGAAAAACATATTTTGAATGACATGCAAAAATATCTTGTGATGTATTTGCATGCAAAACTTTTTCAAATTTCCATAATATATTATATATATATATATATATATATATATATATATATATATATATATTATACATTTATTGTATTACTTATCTCAAAATTACTTATATTGTAAATATTACTACAATTTGCACACTGGTATGAAATAGGCCAAGGAATAAATTCTCTTATTAAAAGGTTCTTTTAAAAGGAAAAATACAAACATAATTTAATTATGAACTGTATTTCAAAGAGTTTTATTATTTAAACTTGTAATCTTTTTAACTCTACTTGTCAGGTTATTTTAGAACTGAAAAGCTGAGTTTAGTACATTTGGGCCTTGTGAAAAGTTCATTGGGCGAACCTTTCAGGGAGATCTGCCAAGTTTAGTAACTAAAAACAATACAAAGTTTGTTTACGGCTAAACTTTTAAGGAAGAAGCTTTAATAAGTTGTGAAACTGACCCTGCGAAATCAGTCCTGAGTTAAGTAACCCTTTGTAACTGACAGCTCTCACTTACTTTATAACATACCTAACAAATTTATTTATCTATAAATTAATTAAAATGTAACTAGAAAAATACTTCTCTATAAAGATGTACTATAGCTAAGATATTACAAAACGATAATATACCTCAAGCCTTTTTCTTTTAAAAGGCTCATATCTTTTTATAGTAAATAATTATTTATAATACAAAAGAAAATCTGAGTGGACTAATGATCAGTGATTAACAGCTATGTAGATTTAAAAGCACCAAGGAGATTTATGATCATTTAGATCAAACAATAGAAACAACAAAAAATAAAGTTAGAAAGAAATAAGAAATCCAAATTATGCAGATGTGATCGTTGGATGGACATTAGTGGAAGATATACTGTCTTCAGTCTGGGACCTAGAAGGGTGAAAACATTTTTGTAGCATTCTAGTCAGTTCCCTTTAAACTTAGAACTTTATAAAAGGTCGAGTCGAGTAAAAGGGTAGGTGGTTAGGGAATAGCATCAATATAACAGTATATCCTAACAACAGTTCTACAGTTATCTCGGAACAGGGATATATCGTCAATTTTGTCTTTAAAACGTATAGATTGTTTATAATTTTTTGTCAATTGTTTTGATTTTTAAATACGTTTATTTTAAATAGAAAAGATATGCCCCCGGCCGGGATTCGAACCCGGATCCTCTGTCTCTCCATGACAGCGCTCTAACCAATTGAGCCACCGTAGTCGCCTGCCGGCAGGGGACAAATCTATTCTCTTATCCAAACCCATGTCCTTGTGGTCTCGCAATTTTTTTCGATGTATGCACGAGAATATTCTTTGAACATTACATTAATTTTAGGATCTTGTTGACCTTCCCGGAGGCGACTCCGGTGGCTCAATTGGTTAGAGCGCTGTCATGGAGAGACAGAGGGGGAAGCTTTAATTTAAACCCGGCCGGTGGCATATCTTTCTCTTTGAAATATAAAGATTGTATCATTTGAATTGTTTAAAAAATTCACGTGCAAACTATTGAACTTTTAAAGAAATAAAACTGAATAATGTATTGTTTCGTTTAAATTATGCTGCTATGGCTAATCGAAGGAGACAACTGGGGAAGCATAATTTTTTCCTATCCAGGTTTACACCTAATTATTTAGGATAGGGATCCTTAATGAGTGTCTGACATACATAGCGATCCTAGGTCACGTGATAACCAGTACACCACATATGACCCAAACTGAATAATGTAGATGTGTGAGGGATAACAAGGCATTTAAATATAATAAAAGAAAAAAAATAAACAAAACTGAATATGGTTCACAAAAAGTCGGCAACCAGTGATTTTTAAGATGAATTAAGCGAAAGTAAGTCCTTATGAAGAATTTACAAATAAATACTGTATAATCTTCCGTTTAATACTATACAATCTTTTTTTTTTTTTAACAACCAGGAACGATAAAGAAAACGATAAAGGTTACTGAGCTCTAGGACATGAATTTGAAACCGGTCGTGGTACTTAAATTATTTATTCTATTAACAACCGTGAATCGCCTCTGTTGGACACGGTGACCCTCCTGGGATTCAAACAGCTTCTTTTTTGAAACGGCCCCCTTGAGTGAGTTGCCGTAATAAGAGAAAACCCTGCCGTGGTTTACCTTTTTATTTATCTTATACCAGAATCATAATTTTTTTGTCAACGTCTTTCAAATCGCCTAATGCCTTCACATTTTTTTTTCATTGACAGGCTAAATTCTTAGTCGAACATAAAATGTTCAAGTCAGGAGTGACTCCCAAATCTGACTAGAAGTGATTATAGTCCTCATCTTTTATTCATATCAGGAAAAAGAAATATATAAATCCAACGAAAAACAAAAGTAAATGAGCCTCGGTAATAACCTTACCAATACGGCCTGCATAACAGATAGACCTAAAGCGCATAACCCGTCCTTGCCTCTTCTTAATGGGGTCGTCAGAAGGACACGCTCACAGTTCTAGCAAAAAGAAGATTGATACATGAATATAATTTACATTACATTCAAGATACATAATATTTAAATCTCCAAAATATATATATATAAAAGCTTACGTAGGTGGGGGGGGGGGACGTGATACCAGAGTGCTCTGCTGAAACTCCACTGGTCCCAGGTTCGAGACAACTCATGAGAACCATAAATTATTTATTTTATGATCAGCTGTGGATCGATCCTATAGGATCTGCAGACATCTACTGGGATACAACTAGCCTTTATCACTATAAAATGGGTTTATCCTTCATACGGAGAAAAAAAATGGTGGTGACCATGGTCTCGACAAAATCATCTTCCTGCACAACCGTTGGCCTACCAGTTACTGAACTCAAAATACTTTCATGGGTTTGATGTATATATATATATATATATATATATATATATATATATATATATATATATATATATATATATATTACATTATTTCATTGAATCTCACGATAATGCAAAAAAATTTTATTTTTTACTATTTTTTAAATTTTGATTTTATGTAGGTATAGATGCATGCATATGTATGTGTGTGTGTGTGTGTTTGTGTGTATTATATATTCATTTTTTTTACTTTTGCTTCTCGTCAATGAATTTATTTGTGATATTTTAAAATTACGTTTTTCAAGTACGAAATCACACGAAAACAGGATTCATTTTCGGAAATAATTTTTAAGAAACGTTATTACTTCCGGAGAAGGGGAAAGTTACATATATATAATTGGCTAAAACGTCTATGTAAATCGACGTTTTAGAAAATTTCACTACAAAAGCTTAAACTTTTTTTTTGAAATAGCAATATATTTATATTTTCTATTGTTAGTACATAACGTTAAATAAACAAACAATTAAAAATCTGTCTCCGTATAGCAATGGGCAAGTCCAGAGTATCACTTGGAGTCGTCCGTATTTAGACTTCGCTATTTATCGATAATGGATTTTTATAAATTATTATAAAGTATTATTTATCTAAAAGTACATTTATCATCTTCCTGTTCATTAAATGACAATTAATCAGTTCTTGATGAGTATTGGTTCAATTAGGGATGTTTAAATTAGCAGTATTCATTTGTTTTCACTGAAAATAATTTGGAGGGATAAATTTCCGCCTCCATCGTATCATACAATTCAAATGTAATTTCATCATTTCCCGATTACATCGTAAACTGCCATACCTTGTTATTTATGACTGGTTCGGACAGAAACATGAATACAAGAAGTCGACTAACTGGGATTTCGATCAGGTTCTCTTTTAATGAATGAATATGAATATGATACGTGAATTAATCGCTGAAATTAAAAAATTTTTTGTATTAATTTATTTATTGAACTTTACAACTGTACTACAACAATTCAACAATTAAAAGGCAGGCATAATGCATAGAGGGTTGGATAATGAATAACAAGTAGAGAAACTACCCAGTGGTAGTACTCAAATAACGATTTCAACTTAGAAGATCACGAGGCCATCTTCTTTTCAGACACCTCTGAGGATTATAAACTAGTGGGTTTGAGTGGGAATAAAGTTTTTCTTGAAAGACTGTTATCGGGTTTGGGCCAAATCAGCAATAAATGGGACATTGCTGTCATTATGGATGACTTTGTTCGTAACAATGTAAGGAGCATTAAGGATTTTGGATTGTAATGAATGGATCCGAGAAAAAAATCAGGATATGAATTTTAAAAAAAAGTAATACAAAAACAAAACTGTCTAAAGAAATTGGTTTCTGGTTATACGTCAAGGGTAAGAAAGCGTAAAAACACAAATTGACAATATTAAACAATTAATCATGCTCAATAAGTTACCAGGTAGCAACATTTTTTTTTTCTTAACCCGAGTGCGATTAGGTATGTTTCTAGTTTTCACTTTCTTGATTATGTGCCTGATTCTCTCAAATGTATTTGTTTATAGTTGTATAATTTGTGATCAATGTTGTATGCTACATGTTTATATCCATATATAGAAATAACATTATTATAATTTTTATATTTCTGTAATTTTAGTTCATATTTATAACTGTATTTAAAATGCTTGTGATTAAATAACTTATTTTAAATAAAAAAATATTGTATTTTGTAGTTGTTTAGTCATTGTTATCGTTTTATGATTTTTTAAATTTTATATTTGAATTATTTTGTATCTTTTATTCTTCCTCTCAATTTATTCCTCAGCGTATATTAATGCATAATTTATTTTAGTTTTATCTATTAATAGAGGGGAATCCTCTGCACACATAATGACCAACCAAATTCCATTTTAAAAGTAATACAACTATTCATTTAACTATACTATTCTTTGCTCATATTGTGATTTACATCATCATCATCATCATACTGTGATTTACATGTAATCTGTAGTTTGGATTTCATTTTTTTTTTCAGTTTAGTGAAAGTTGGAAAACATATAAATTTATATTTTATATAATTTTGTTTTTACAAAAATCGACCAGCAAGCCCATTCTCTTAATACGCGAATACCTCTTAATAACCTTCTTCACACTCTCCGCCTCCCTTCTACTCCAATAGTCTCTCATCTTCCTGGATTTTATATAAATATGATATTATATTATAAAATTTCTATAATTATATTTATAATCAAGCTCTATCCAAGTATTTTAATTTTTAGTTCAATTTAGTGATCCTTTTTCGCCGTTACATAATAGATAATTGTATGCTCATCAAGTAAACTCAATTTACAACCCATTTTCATTATTCTACCTTATTCGAACAATTATGATATATAATAGAGAGGACATATGATAATTTAAGAAAAGTTAAATAATAAAACCTTTAACCATCACTACTTTGAAAAGAGGTGGAGGGAAGAAAACTGGTCTCCGAAATCTAGCAGTCGTACTCACGATTATATATATATATATATATATATATATATATATATATATATATATATATATATATATATACTCATATATAGCATATATAATAACCTCACCGAACTTATCACTCCGCCTCAAAGTAATGATCTATAAGGCAGTTAATAGACCAGCACTCCTTTATATGGCGCCTATGTTGGATAAAATTTCACCAACAACGTCAAAGAGGCTTCATCAATTTCAAAACCGTATACTGAGGCGTATAGTAAGACACACTTTTCTACAAAGGACGACATCAGACATAATACACGAGACCCTCGGACTCCCGACGGTAACGGACTTCATCACACGGAGGCATGTCAAATTCTTTGATGGCCTCCAACACTGCAAGAAAAAAAAAATAAAAAAAACTTGTAATAACTTTAAATAACTCAAAGTGGCAAAAGTTAAGAATGTAAATAATGCATATAGTCTTAAGTAGTTTATATATTGTAGTTGAATAAATATGAAGGTGACAAGAAAAAACATATTTTTTAGGTTAATAGAGAGATTAATAATACTAACAAACACCACAATTATTTGTTAACTATACTGTATTCGTGTTAATTATATAATAAAATAAATTTTATATTTTTTTTTTATCTATTTTTTGAAATCTACAACTATTGCTTGTATTATTGCAATACAAGTAGATCACACGAATGATACATAGTGGCATGGATAAAAACAAGTAGATAAACTATACATTGGTAGTACGCAAATAAAATAAACTTAAACCATTAACTAACTGATTTAGTAACTTAGTGTATTTATGGATTGTACCACTTATAGGTGAAGAAGAAATGAGGAGCTGATGGAGCTGTTTGGCGAGCCTGACGTGGTGGCGTTAATAAAGAAAACTTGAATAAGATGGATGGGACATGTGAAAAGAATGCCGGACCACAGGATATCAAAGAGAATGCTCTATGAGAAACCAGACGGCAAACGAAGCAGAGGATTAGATGGCTGGATGATCACGAGGACTTAAAGCTGCTTGGTGTACGAGGATAGAGGAAAAAAGCACAGGATCGTAAATATTGGCTGTGGTGGTGGAGGCCCGGGTTCTTGCAGGACCATAGAGGCAGTATAATAATAATAATAATCACTTATAGGTGATAAAAAATAACTACTCTACATGTGACCAAATTATATATGAATTTATTTCCAAAAAAATAAATAAGTTTATAGAAAAATGTATGCACTGTCCACCAAGCTGTTGATGTAGCATAGTAAGAATAATTTCAATAATCATCAAAAATCCAATTTCCCTTTGCAATTATTACCGTATTTATATTATTCTGGTCATATTTTTGCAATTGAGATTAATGCCAGTGACGCGGCTGAGAAAGGGGGCAGGGGCCTCCCGGACTCCTACTTTGCCCTCATTCATGGGGAAGAAGCTTAGTCGGGGCCCCATGCAAATTTTAAATAGTGTAATTAAGATATGAATTTAAGCAATTATTTTATTTTTAGACTTTATTATTATGTATTATTTTTTATACCGCTGTAAATATTTGTCCGCATGTAAATATTTTTATAACATATATTTATTTTATTTTTGTTTTGTTTTTATGGAATAATTGTATACACACTTACCACTATTACTTATTGTCCACAAGTGGCAGATTGTAATAATTCAATAAAGTATATCTAAAAAAAATATATACATTTTCGTAAAATATTGTAAATAAGTTAAGAGTATTTAATGGTACAATACATTAATTATAAAGATTGGCTATAATTATATACAGGTAATTTAAAACAGCTTTCTATTTTGTAAAACTTTGAAAATGTTACATCAGTATTCCCTTCACGTACGGAATTGATGTGACAGAACTACTAATGCAACAAACTTTTGAATAAAGAATGTTATTTTACTGATTATTAATCACAAATGTTTCTATTATTTTTTCAAAGGTTTATTACTTCCCTTAGTAAAGGCGAGCACTCCTTATCTAATAGCAATTAAGACTTCAAATGTGTCATACATTTATTTGTACAACAGTTAATTTCACGCTCAACAGATGTCTAAACAGTGGGTATAATGAAAAATGTGACGTCACAGGTACGCGCAAGCTGAACAAACTAACGTCACATCGCTAAGGAGAGATAACTAACGTTGTTGGTAGCGATAAGTTTAGTCAGAATAATTAAATAGCTACCTGATTGGTTTCTTCGAAATATTATATAATATGTTATTATGTATGTATTATATCTATGTATTATATATAACCATAAAGAACATTGAGAAACGGTACAGTCGCTTCTATTTTCTGAGTCCATTAAGGGCTGTTAGTGATATCGATTTTTTAAAAAGGTAAATAGCACATTAAGAATATATTTAAATAAAATATTATCGAGGAGTAAAAAACAATCTTCATAGGGAATTTTGTTTAAAGATGACCTGCCTTCTTATCACCAGAAACAGGCAATATCACAAGATGAAAGCCCTTATAGAATAGTGTTTACCTTCACTACACTCGGAAAGGGCAATAAAACAAAATAAAACTTATCTAGCTGTCTTCAAAGAAAATAAGAAATATAAATATATATTTAAATTTAAGGACTGTTTAAATAGAATATTCTAGGAATGAGAAAAAAAAATCATTTTATAGCATTAATTTTTTTTGTAAATAAGCTATATTTATGTTAGTTATTTACATATATATATATATATATATATATATATATATATATATATATATATATATATATATATATTTAATTCAGTGTTTTATTTACTTTCTTCTAGGCTAATAAAGAAGGATTCTAATCGCACAAATTTAAAATTTTCAGAATTTAAGAGTTGTTTCCATCACTGAATTTCCTTTGAATAGTATTAACGTGGACGTTTTTTGCATAAGTCGAATATATTTTAATACAATAAGCCAGAAATGCATGTCAATACTATTTTTTAAACTAGAAAACTGCCGTTTTAGGCTACTTCAACACTTAATGACCC
This sequence comes from Arma custos, assembly GCA_037127475.1. Classification (NCBI taxonomy): domain Eukaryota; kingdom Metazoa; phylum Arthropoda; class Insecta; order Hemiptera; family Pentatomidae; genus Arma; species Arma custos. The sequence continues at coordinate 186,425,702 of CM073759.1, forward strand.
CCATTAATAGACGTGATTATTGTTCCAATAAACCATCGACGTCTCATATCCAATTATAATTGGGTGAGCAAGGTGAGCGTTTTCACCAGGACGTTAAAGTGATGGAAAAACGTTACCAGGGCCGCTGGAATACCAACATGATGGGGGATTACTGTTGGTCACTTCACCGGGAAGTTCAGCAAGCTATTCATCGCAGGAAAAGCTACACAAGAAGCTTCAAGGAAAAAAGGGAAAGAAAATATAAACCAATTCCAGTTGACAAGTGAACCTTGTATCATCACATAAAATTACTATTCCAAGTATTTTACTGTAAATACAAACCATTTTTACGATTCTACAGTGTTTCATTGATTTCCCTATATACTGTAAATGGGTATTAGACTATATAATAAAATACATTTTGCTTGGAAACTAAGGGTGATACATAAAAACTACGAGCAGATTTGGATTCAGCACATAAAAATCTATCAAGATCAGCTATTAAAATTAAAAAAGTTTTCAAAAAGTTTTTTTTTGTTGGCCTGTGTTATTGCAATCCAAAACCAGTCCTAAAATCCTCAATATTCCTTATTTTGTATAATGACTTTAATGTTCCATTCAGATTTGTTCTGATCCAAATATCAATCCTATCTTGAGAAACCCGACCATTAATTTCAAACCTAGCTTCGATTCCCGATAATCTCCGAGGTGTAGTAAAGAACATGGTCTCGAGACCTTCTAACAAAAATATATTATTTGAGTACTACCAGTGGGTAGTTTCTCAAGTTGCCATTTTGTTATGCCTTGTTTCTTTCATAACATTTACTTGTTGTATTATTATATTACAGCTGTAACTTTCAATATTTTTTTTTAAATCTTGGATGCGGAGTGGCTCAGTTATAGGGCACTGAGTTGCCATGCCAAAGGTCCTGAGTTTGTATCCCGCTCTCTGGCAGACTTTTATTTAATCTGTTAGCGGCAGGAGGTGACAGTATGTTCTTTTCCATTAGCTGAACCCCATTCCTTTCATGGTTGTAGTGTTACAGGTTTTTTTTTTAATTGAAAAACATATTTTGAATGACATGCAAAAATATCTTGTGATGTATTTGCATGCAAAACTTTTTCAAATTTCCATAATATATTATATATATATATATATATATATATATATATATATATATATTATACATTTATTGTATTACTTATCTCAAAATTACTTATATTGTAAATATTACTACAATTTGCACACTGGTATGAAATAGGCCAAGGAATAAATTCTCTTATTAAAAGGTTCTTTTAAAAGGAAAAATACAAACATAATTTAATTATGAACTGTATTTCAAAGAGTTTTATTATTTAAACTTGTAATCTTTTTAACTCTACTTGTCAGGTTATTTTAGAACTGAAAAGCTGAGTTTAGTACATTTGGGCCTTGTGAAAAGTTCATTGGGCGAACCTTTCAGGGAGATCTGCCAAGTTTAGTAACTAAAAACAATACAAAGTTTGTTTACGGCTAAACTTTTAAGGAAGAAGCTTTAATAAGTTGTGAAACTGACCCTGCGAAATCAGTCCTGAGTTAAGTAACCCTTTGTAACTGACAGCTCTCACTTACTTTATAACATACCTAACAAATTTATTTATCTATAAATTAATTAAAATGTAACTAGAAAAATACTTCTCTATAAAGATGTACTATAGCTAAGATATTACAAAACGATAATATACCTCAAGCCTTTTTCTTTTAAAAGGCTCATATCTTTTTATAGTAAATAATTATTTATAATACAAAAGAAAATCTGAGTGGACTAATGATCAGTGATTAACAGCTATGTAGATTTAAAAGCACCAAGGAGATTTATGATCATTTAGATCAAACAATAGAAACAACAAAAAATAAAGTTAGAAAGAAATAAGAAATCCAAATTATGCAGATGTGATCGTTGGATGGACATTAGTGGAAGATATACTGTCTTCAGTCTGGGACCTAGAAGGGTGAAAACATTTTTGTAGCATTCTAGTCAGTTCCCTTTAAACTTAGAACTTTATAAAAGGTCGAGTCGAGTAAAAGGGTAGGTGGTTAGGGAATAGCATCAATATAACAGTATATCCTAACAACAGTTCTACAGTTATCTCGGAACTGGGATATATCGTCAATTTTGTCTTTAAAACGTATAGATTGTTTATAATTTTTTGTCAATTGTTTTGATTTTTAAATACGTTTATTTTAAATAGAAAAGATATGCCCCCGGCCGGGATTCGAACCCGGATCCTCTGTCTCTCCATGACAGCGCTCTAACCAATTGAGCCACCGTAGTCGCCTGCCGGCAGGGGACAAATCTATTCTCTTATCCAAACCCATGTCCTTGTGGTCTCGCAATTTTTTTCGATGTATGCACGAGAATATTCTTTGAACATTACATTAATTTTAGGATCTTGTTGACCTTCCCGGAGGCGACTCCGGTGGCTCAATTGGTTAGAGCGCTGTCATGGAGAGACAGAGGGGGAAGCTTTAATTTAAACCCGGCCGGTGGCATATCTTTCTCTTTGAAATATAAAGATTGTATCATTTGAATTGTTTAAAAAATTCACGTGCAAACTATTGAACTTTTAAAGAAATAAAACTGAATAATGTATTGTTTCGTTTAAATTATGCTGCTATGGCTAATCGAAGGAGACAACTGGGGAAGCATAATTTTTTCCTATCCAGGTTTACACCTAATTATTTAGGATAGGGATCCTTAATGAGTGTCTGACATACATAGCGATCCTAGGTCACGTGATAACCAGTACACCACATATGACCCAAACTGAATAATGTAGATGTGTGAGGGATAACAAGGCATTTAAATATAATAAAAGAAAAAAAATAAACAAAACTGAATATGGTTCACAAAAAGTCGGCAACCAGTGATTTTTAAGATGAATTAAGCGAAAGTAAGTCCTTATGAAGAATTTACAAATAAATACTGTATAATCTTCCGTTTAATACTATACAATCTTTTTTTTTTTTTAACAACCAGGAACGATAAAGAAAACGATAAAGGTTACTGAGCTCTAGGACATGAATTTGAAACCGGTCGTGGTACTTAAATTATTTATTCTATTAACAACCGTGAATCGCCTCTGTTGGACACGGTGACCCTCCTGGGATTCAAACAGCTTCTTTTTTGAAACGGCCCCCTTGAGTGAGTTGCCGTAATAAGAGAAAACCCTGCCGTGGTTTACCTTTTTATTTATCTTATACCAGAATCATAATTTTTTTGTCAACGTCTTTCAAATCGCCTAATGCCTTCACATTTTTTTTTCATTGACAGGCTAAATTCTTAGTCGAACATAAAATGTTCAAGTCAGGAGTGACTCCCAAATCTGACTAGAAGTGATTATAGTCCTCATCTTTTATTCATATCAGGAAAAAGAAATATATAAATCCAACGAAAAACAAAAGTAAATGAGCCTCGGTAATAACCTTACCAATACGGCCTGCATAACAGATAGACCTAAAGCGCATAACCCGTCCTTGCCTCTTCTTAATGGGGTCGTCAGAAGGACACGCTCACAGTTCTAGCAAAAAGAAGATTGATACATGAATATAATTTACATTACATTCAAGATACATAATATTTAAATCTCCAAAATATATATATATATAAAAGCTTACGTAGGTGGGGGGGGGACGTGATACCAGAGTGCTCTGCTGAAACTCCACTGGTCCCAGGTTCGAGACAACTCATGAGAACCATAAATTATTTATTTTATGATCAGCTGTGGATCGATCCTATAGGATCTGCAGACATCTACTGGGATACAACTAGCCTTTATCACTATAAAATGGGTTTATCCTTCATACGGAGAAAAAAAATGGTGGTGACCATGGTCTCGACAAAATCATCTTCCTGCACAACCGTTGGCCTACCAGTTACTGAACTCAAAATACTTTCATGGGTTTGATGTATATATATATATATATATATATATATATATATATATATATATATATATATATATATATATATTACATTATTTCATTGAATCTCACGATAATGCAAAAAAATTTTATTTTTTACTATTTTTTAAATTTTGATTTTATGTAGGTATAGATGCATGCATATGTATGTGTGTGTGTGTGTGTTTGTGTGTATTATATATTCATTTTTTTTACTTTTGCTTCTCGTCAATGAATTTATTTGTGATATTTTAAAATTACGTTTTTCAAGTACGAAATCACACGAAAACAGGATTCATTTTCGGAAATAATTTTTAAGAAACGTTATTACTTCCGGAGAAGGGGAAAGTTACATATATATAATTGGCTAAAACGCCTATGTAAATCGACGTTTTAGAAAATTTCACTACAAAAGCTTAAACTTTTTTTTTGAAATAGCAATATATTTATATTTTCTATTGTTAGTACATAACGTTAAATAAACAAACAATTAAAAATCTGTCTCCGTATAGCAATGGGCAAGTCCAGAGTATCACTTGGAGTCGTCCGTATTTAGACTTCGCTATTTATCGATAATGGATTTTTATAAATTATTATAAAGTATTATTTATCTAAAAGTACATTTATCATCTTCCTGTTCATTAAATGACAATTAATCAGTTCTTGATGAGTATTGGTTCAATTAGGGATGTTTAAATTAGCAGTATTCATTTGTTTTCACTGAAAATAATTTGGAGGGATAAATTTCCGCCTCCATCGTATCATACAATTCAAATGTAATTTCATCATTTCCCGATTACATCGTAAACTGCCATACCTTGTTATTTATGACTGGTTCGGACAGAAACATGAATACAAGAAGTCGACTAACTGGGATTTCGATCAGGTTCTCTTTTAATGAATGAATATGAATATGATACGTGAATTAATCGCTGAAATTAAAAAATTTTTTGTATTAATTTATTTATTGAACTTTACAACTGTACTACAACAATTCAACAATTAAAAGGCAGGCATAATGCATAGAGGGTTGGATAATGAATAACAAGTAGAGAAACTACCCAGTGGTAGTACTCAAATAACGATTTCAACTTAGAAGATCACGAGGCCATCTTCTTTTCAGACACCTCTGAGGATTATAAACTAGTGGGTTTGAGTGGGAATAAAGTTTTTCTTGAAAGACTGTTATCGGGTTTGGGCCAAATCAGCAATAAATGGGACATTGCTGTCATTATGGATGACTTTGTTCGTAACAATGTAAGGAGCATTAAGGATTTTGGATTGTAATGAATGGATCCGAGAAAAAAATCAGGATATGAATTTTAAAAAAAAGTAATACAAAAACAAAACTGTCTAAAGAAATTGGTTTCTGGTTATACGTCAAGGGTAAGAAAGCGTAAAAACACAAATTGACAATATTAAACAATTAATCATGCTCAATAAGTTACCAGGTAGCAACATTTTTTTTTTCTTAACCCGAGTGCGATTAGGTATGTTTCTAGTTTTCACTTTCTTGATTATGTGCCTGATTCTCTCAAATGTATTTGTTTATAGTTGTATAATTTGTGATCAATGTTGTATGCTACATGTTTATATCCATATATAGAAATAACATTATTATAATTTTTATATTTCTGTAATTTTAGTTCATATTTATAACTGTATTTAAAATGCTTGTGATTAAATAACTTATTTTAAATAAAAAAATATTGTATTTTGTAGTTGTTTAGTCATTGTTATCGTTTTATGATTTTTTAAATTTTATATTTGAATTATTTTGTATCTTTTATTCTTCCTCTCAATTTATTCCTCAGCGTATATTAATGCATAATTTATTTTAGTTTTATCTATTAATAGAGGGGAATCCTCTGCACACATAATGACCAACCAAATTCCATTTTAAAAGTAATACAACTATTCATTTAACTATACTATTCTTTGCTCATATTGTGATTTACATCATCATCATCATCATACTGTGATTTACATGTAATCTGTAGTTTGGATTTCATTTTTTTTTTCAGTTTAGTGAAAGTTGGAAAACATATAAATTTATATTTTATATAATTTTGTTTTTACAAAAATCGACCAGCAAGCCCATTCTCTTAATACGCGAATACCTCTTAATAACCTTCTTCACACTCTCCGCCTCCCTTCTACTCCAATAGTCTCTCATCTTCCTGGATTTTATATAAATATGATATTATATTATAAAATTTCTATAATTATATTTATAATCAAGCTCTATCCAAGTATTTTAATTTTTAGTTCAATTTAGTGATCCTTTTTCGCCGTTACATAATAGATAATTGTATGCTCATCAAGTAAACTCAATTTACAACCCATTTTCATTATTCTACCTTATTCGAACAATTATGATATATAATAGAGAGGACATATGATAATTTAAGAAAAGTTAAATAATAAAACCTTTAACCATCACTACTTTGAAAAGAGGTGGAGGGAAGAAAACTGGTCTCCGAAATCTAGCAGTCGTACTCACGATTATATATATATATATATATATATATATATATATATATATATATATATATATATATATATATATACTCATATATAGCATATATAATAACCTCACCGAACTTATCACTCCGCCTCAAAGTAATGATCTATAAGGCAGTTAATAGACCAGCACTCCTTTATATGGCGCCTATGTTGGATAAAATTTCACCAACAACGTCAAAGAGGCTTCATCAATTTCAAAACCGTATACTGAGGCGTATAGTAAGACACACTTTTCTACAAAGGACGACATCAGACATAATACACGAGACCCTCGGACTCCCGACGGTAACGGACTTCATCACACGGAGGCATGTCAAATTCTTTGATGGCCTCCAACACTGCAAGAAAAAAAAAATAAAAAAAACTTGTAATAACTTTAAATAACTCAAAGTGGCAAAAGTTAAGAATGTAAATAATGCATATAGTCTTAAGTAGTTTATATATTGTAGTTGAATAAATATGAAGGTGACAAGAAAAAACATATTTTTTAGGTTAATAGAGAGATTAATAATACTAACAAACACCACAATTATTTGTTAACTATACTGTATTCGTGTTAATTATATAATAAAATAAATTTTATATTTTTTTTTTATCTATTTTTTGAAATCTACAACTATTGCTTGTATTATTGCAATACAAGTAGATCACACGAATGATACATAGTGGCATGGATAAAAACAAGTAGATAAACTATACATTGGTAGTACGCAAATAAAATAAACTTAAACCATTAACTAACTGATTTAGTAACTTAGTGTATTTATGGATTGTACCACTTATAGGTGAAGAAGAAATGAGGAGCTGATGGAGCTGTTTGGCGAGCCTGACGTGGTGGCGTTAATAAAGAAAACTTGAATAAGATGGATGGGACATGTGAAAAGAATGCCGGACCACAGGATATCAAAGAGAATGCTCTATGAGAAACCAGACGGCAAACGAAGCAGAGGATTAGATGGCTGGATGATCACGAGGACTTAAAGCTGCTTGGTGTACGAGGATAGAGGAAAAAAGCACAGGATCGTAAATATTGGCTGTGGTGGTGGAGGCCCGGGTTCTTGCAGGACCATAGAGGCAGTATAATAATAATAATAATCACTTATAGGTGATAAAAAATAACTACTCTACATGTGACCAAATTATATATGAATTTATTTCCAAAAAAATAAATAAGTTTATAGAAAAATGTATGCACTGTCCACCAAGCTGTTGATGTAGCATAGTAAGAATAATTTCAATAATCATCAAAAATCCAATTTCCCTTTGCAATTATTACCGTATTTATATTATTCTGGTCATATTTTTGCAATTGAGATTAATGCCAGTGACGCGGCTGAGAAAGGGGGCAGGGGCCTCCCGGACTCCTACTTTGCCCTCATTCATGGGGAAGAAGCTTAGTCGGGGCCCCATGCAAATTTTAAATAGTGTAATTAAGATATGAATTTAAGCAATTATTTTATTTTTAGACTTTATTATTATGTATTATTTTTTATACCGCTGTAAATATTTGTCCGCATGTAAATATTTTTATAACATATATTTATTTTATTTTTGTTTTGTTTTTATGGAATAATTGTATACACACTTACCACTATTACTTATTGTCCACAAGTGGCAGATTGTAATAATTCAATAAAGTATATCTAAAAAAAATATATACATTTTCGTAAAATATTGTAAATAAGTTAAGAGTATTTAATGGTACAATACATTAATTATAAAGATTGGCTATAATTATATACAGGTAATTTAAAACAGCTTTCTATTTTGTAAAACTTTGAAAATGTTACATCAGTATTCCCTTCACGTACGGAATTGATGTGACAGAACTACTAATGCAACAAACTTTTGAATAAAGAATGTTATTTTACTGATTATTAATCACAAATGTTTCTATTATTTTTTCAAAGGTTTATTACTTCCCTTAGTAAAGGCGAGCACTCCTTATCTAATAGCAATTAAGACTTCAAATGTGTCATACATTTATTTGTACAACAGTTAATTTCACGCTCAACAGATGTCTAAACAGTGGGTATAATGAAAAATGTGACGTCACAGGTACGCGCAAGCTGAACAAACTAACGTCACATCGCTAAGGAGAGATAACTAACGTTGTTGGTAGCGATAAGTTTAGTCAGAATAATTAAATAGCTACCTGATTGGTTTCTTCGAAATATTATATAATATGTTATTATGTATGTATTATATCTATGTATTATATATAACCATAAAGAACATTGAGAAACGGTACAGTCGCTTCTATTTTCTGAGTCCATTAAGGGCTGTTAGTGATATCGATTTTTTAAAAAGGTAAATAGCACATTAAGAATATATTTAAATAAAATATTATCGAGGAGTAAAAAACAATCTTCATAGGGAATTTTGTTTAAAGATGACCTGCCTTCTTATCACCAGAAACAGGCAATATCACAAGATGAAAGCCCTTATAGAATAGTGTTTACCTTCACTACACTCGGAAAGGGCAATAAAACAAAATAAAACTTATCTAGCTGTCTTCAAAGAAAATAAGAAATATAAATATATATTTAAATTTAAGGACTGTTTAAATAGAATATTCTAGGAATGAGAAAAAAAAATCATTTTATAGCATTAATTTTTTTTGTAAATAAGCTATATTTATGTTAGTTATTTACATATATATATATATATATATATATATATATATATATATATATATATATTTAATTCAGTGTTTTATTTACTTTCTTCTAGGCTAATAAAGAAGGATTCTAATCGCACAAATTTAAAATTTTCAGAATTTAAGAGTTGTTTCCATCACTGAATTTCCTTTGAATAGTATTAACGTGGACGTTTTTTGCATAAGTCGAATATATTTTAATACAATAAGCCAGAAATGCATGTCAATACTATTTTTTAAACTAGAAAACTGCCGTTTTAGGCTACTTCAACACTTAATGACCCCCATTAATAGACGTGATTATTGTTCCAATAAACCATCGACGTCTCATATCCAATTATAATTGGGTGAGCAAGGTGAGCGTTTTCACCAGGACGTTAAAGTGATGGAAAAACGTTACCAGGGCCGCTGGAATACCAACATGATGGGGGATTACTGTTGGTCACTTCACCGGGAAGTTCAGCAAGCTATTCATCGCAGGAAAAGCTACACAAGAAGCTTCAAGGAAAAAAGGGAAAGAAAATATAAACCAATTCCAGTTGACAAGTGAACCTTGTATCATCACATAAAATTACTATTCCAAGTATTTTACTGTAAATACAAACCATTTTTACGATTCTACAGTGTTTCATTGATTTCCCTATATACTGTAAATGGGTATTAGACTATATAATAAAATACATTTTGCTTGGAAACTAAGGGTGATACATAAAAACTACGAGCAGATTTGGATTCAGCACATAAAAATCTATCAAGATCAGCTATTAAAATTAAAAAAGTTTTCAAAAAGTTTTTTTTTGTTGGCCTGTGTTATTGCAATCCAAAACCAGTCCTAAAATCCTCAATATTCCTTATTTTGTATAATGACTTTAATGTTCCATTCAGATTTGTTCTGATCCAAATATCAATCCTATCTTGAGAAACCCGACCATTAATTTCAAACCTAGCTTCGATTCCCGATAATCTCCGAGGTGTAGTAAAGAACATGGTCTCGAGACCTTCTAACAAAAATATATTATTTGAGTACTACCAGTGGGTAGTTTCTCAAGTTGCCATTTTGTTATGCCTTGTTTCTTTCATAACATTTACTTGTTGTATTATTATATTACAGCTGTAACTTTCAATATTTTTTTTTAAATCTTGGATGCGGAGTGGCTCAGTTATAGGGCACTGAGTTGCCATGCCAAAGGTCCTGAGTTTGTATCCCGCTCTCTGGCAGACTTTTATTTAATCTGTTAGCGGCAGGAGGTGACAGTATGTTCTTTTCCATTAGCTGAACCCCATTCCTTTCATGGTTGTAGTGTTACAGGTTTTTTTTTTAATTGAAAAACATATTTTGAATGACATGCAAAAATATCTTGTGATGTATTTGCATGCAAAACTTTTTCAAATTTCCATAATATATTATATATATATATATATATATATATATATATATATATATATATATATATATATATATATATATATTATACATTTATTGTATTACTTATCTCAAAATTACTTATATTGTAAATATTACTACAATTTGCACACTGGTATGAAATAGGCCAAGGAATAAATTCTCTTATTAAAAGGTTCTTTTAAAAGGAAAAATACAAACATAATTTAATTATGAACTGTATTTCAAAGAGTTTTATTATTTAAACTTGTAATCTTTTTAACTCTACTTGTCAGGTTATTTTAGAACTGAAAAGCTGAGTTTAGTACATTTGGGCCTTGTGAAAAGTTCATTGGGCGAACCTTTCAGGGAGATCTGCCAAGTTTAGTAACTAAAAACAATACAAAGTTTGTTTACGGCTAAACTTTTAAGGAAGAAGCTTTAATAAGTTGTGAAACTGACCCTGCGAAATCAGTCCTGAGTTAAGTAACCCTTTGTAACTGACAGCTCTCACTTACTTTATAACATACCTAACAAATTTATTTATCTATAAATTAATTAAAATGTAACTAGAAAAATACTTCTCTATAAAGATGTACTATAGCTAAGATATTACAAAACGATAATATACCTCAAGCCTTTTTCTTTTAAAAGGCTCATATCTTTTTATAGTAAATAATTATTTATAATACAAAAGAAAATCTGAGTGGACTAATGATCAGTGATTAACAGCTATGTAGATTTAAAAGCACCAAGGAGATTTATGATCATTTAGATCAAACAATAGAAACAACAAAAAATAAAGTTAGAAAGAAATAAGAAATCCAAATTATGCAGATGTGATCGTTGGATGGACATTAGTGGAAGATATACTGTCTTCAGTCTGGGACCTAGAAGGGTGAAAACATTTTTGTAGCATTCTAGTCAGTTCCCTTTAAACTTAGAACTTTATAAAAGGTCGAGTCGAGTAAAAGGGTAGGTGGTTAGGGAATAGCATCAATATAACAGTATATCCTAACAACAGTTCTACAGTTATCTCGGAACTGGGATATATCGTCAATTTTGTCTTTAAAACGTATAGATTGTTTATAATTTTTTGTCAATTGTTTTGATTTTTAAATACGTTTATTTTAAATAGAAAAGATATGCCCCCGGCCGGGATTCGAACCCGGATCCTCTGTCTCTCCATGACAGCGCTCTAACCAATTGAGCCACCGTAGTCGCCTGCCGGCAGGGGACAAATCTATTCTCTTATCCAAACCCATGTCCTTGTGGTCTCGCAATTTTTTTCGATGTATGCACGAGAATATTCTTTGAACATTACATTAATTTTAGGATCTTGTTGACCTTCCCGGAGGCGACTCCGGTGGCTCAATTGGTTAGAGCGCTGTCATGGAGAGACAGAGGGGGAAGCTTTAATTTAAACCCGGCCGGTGGCATATCTTTCTCTTTGAAATATAAAGATTGTATCATTTGAATTGTTTAAAAAATTCACGTGCAAACTATTGAACTTTTAAAGAAATAAAACTGAATAATGTATTGTTTCGTTTAAATTATGCTGCTATGGCTAATCGAAGGAGACAACTGGGGAAGCATAATTTTTTCCTATCCAGGTTTACACCTAATTATTTAGGATAGGGATCCTTAATGAGTGTCTGACATACATAGCGATCCTAGGTCACGTGATAACCAGTACACCACATATGACCCAAACTGAATAATGTAGATGTGTGAGGGATAACAAGGCATTTAAATATAATAAAAGAAAAAAAATAAACAAAACTGAATATGGTTCACAAAAAGTCGGCAACCAGTGATTTTTAAGATGAATTAAGCGAAAGTAAGTCCTTATGAAGAATTTACAAATAAATACTGTATAATCTTCCGTTTAATACTATACAATCTTTTTTTTTTTTTAACAACCAGGAACGATAAAGAAAACGATAAAGGTTACTGAGCTCTAGGACATGAATTTGAAACCGGTCGTGGTACTTAAATTATTTATTCTATTAACAACCGTGAATCGCCTCTGTTGGACACGGTGACCCTCCTGGGATTCAAACAGCTTCTTTTTTGAAACGGCCCCCTTGAGTGAGTTGCCGTAATAAGAGAAAACCCTGCCGTGGTTTACCTTTTTATTTATCTTATACCAGAATCATAATTTTTTTGTCAACGTCTTTCAAATCGCCTAATGCCTTCACATTTTTTTTTCATTGACAGGCTAAATTCTTAGTCGAACATAAAATGTTCAAGTCAGGAGTGACTCCCAAATCTGACTAGAAGTGATTATAGTCCTCATCTTTTATTCATATCAGGAAAAAGAAATATATAAATCCAACGAAAAACAAAAGTAAATGAGCCTCGGTAATAACCTTACCAATACGGCCTGCATAACAGATAGACCTAAAGCGCATAACCCGTCCTTGCCTCTTCTTAATGGGGTCGTCAGAAGGACACGCTCACAGTTCTAGCAAAAAGAAGATTGATACATGAATATAATTTACATTACATTCAAGATACATAATATTTAAATCTCCAAAATATATATATATAAAAGCTTACGTAGGTGGGGGGGGGACGTGATACCAGAGTGCTCTGCTGAAACTCCACTGGTCCCAGGTTCGAGACAACTCATGAGAACCATAAATTATTTATTTTATGATCAGCTGTGGATCGATCCTATAGGATCTGCAGACATCTACTGGGATACAACTAGCCTTTATCACTATAAAATGGGTTTATCCTTCATACGGAGAAAAAAAATGGTGGTGACCATGGTCTCGACAAAATCATCTTCCTGCACAACCGTTGGCCTACCAGTTACTGAACTCAAAATACTTTCATGGGTTTGATGTATATATATATATATATATATATATATATATATATATATATATATATATATATATATATATTACATTATTTCATTGAATCTCACGATAATGCAAAAAAATTTTATTTTTTACTATTTTTTAAATTTTGATTTTATGTAGGTATAGATGCATGCATATGTATGTGTGTGTGTGTGTGTTTGTGTGTATTATATATTCATTTTTTTTACTTTTGCTTCTCGTCAATGAATTTATTTGTGATATTTTAAAATTACGTTTTTCAAGTACGAAATCACACGAAAACAGGATTCATTTTCGGAAATAATTTTTAAGAAACGTTATTACTTCCGGAGAAGGGGAAAGTTACATATATATAATTGGCTAAAACGTCTATGTAAATCGACGTTTTAGAAAATTTCACTACAAAAGCTTAAACTTTTTTTTTGAAATAGCAATATATTTATATTTTCTATTGTTAGTACATAACGTTAAATAAACAAACAATTAAAAATCTGTCTCCGTATAGCAATGGGCAAGTCCAGAGTATCACTTGGAGTCGTCCGTATTTAGACTTCGCTATTTATCGATAATGGATTTTTATAAATTATTATAAAGTATTATTTATCTAAAAGTACATTTATCATCTTCCTGTTCATTAAATGACAATTAATCAGTTCTTGATGAGTATTGGTTCAATTAGGGATGTTTAAATTAGCAGTATTCATTTGTTTTCACTGAAAATAATTTGGAGGGATAAATTTCCGCCTCCATCGTATCATACAATTCAAATGTAATTTCATCATTTCCCGATTACATCGTAAACTGCCATACCTTGTTATTTATGACTGGTTCGGACAGAAACATGAATACAAGAAGTCGACTAACTGGGATTTCGATCAGGTTCTCTTTTAATGAATGAATATGAATATGATACGTGAATTAATCGCTGAAATTAAAAAATTTTTTGTATTAATTTATTTATTGAACTTTACAACTGTACTACAACAATTCAACAATTAAAAGGCAGGCATAATGCATAGAGGGTTGGATAATGAATAACAAGTAGAGAAACTACCCAGTGGTAGTACTCAAATAACGATTTCAACTTAGAAGATCACGAGGCCATCTTCTTTTCAGACACCTCTGAGGATTATAAACTAGTGGGTTTGAGTGGGAATAAAGTTTTTCTTGAAAGACTGTTATCGGGTTTGGGCCAAATCAGCAATAAATGGGACATTGCTGTCATTATGGATGACTTTGTTCGTAACAATGTAAGGAGCATTAAGGATTTTGGATTGTAATGAATGGATCCGAGAAAAAAATCAGGATATGAATTTTAAAAAAAAGTAATACAAAAACAAAACTGTCTAAAGAAATTGGTTTCTGGTTATACGTCAAGGGTAAGAAAGCGTAAAAACACAAATTGACAATATTAAACAATTAATCATGCTCAATAAGTTACCAGGTAGCAACATTTTTTTTTCTTAACCCGAGTGCGATTAGGTATGTTTCTAGTTTTCACTTTCTTGATTATGTGCCTGATTCTCTCAAATGTATTTGTTTATAGTTGTATAATTTGTGATCAATGTTGTATGCTACATGTTTATATCCATATATAGAAATAACATTATTATAATTTTTATATTTCTGTAATTTTAGTTCATATTTATAACTGTATTTAAAATGCTTGTGATTAAATAACTTATTTTAAATAAAAAAATATTGTATTTTGTAGTTGTTTAGTCATTGTTATCGTTTTATGATTTTTTAAATTTTATATTTGAATTATTTTGTATCTTTTATTCTTCCTCTCAATTTATTCCTCAGCGTATATTAATGCATAATTTATTTTAGTTTTATCTATTAATAGAGGGGAATCCTCTGCACACATAATGACCAACCAAATTCCATTTTAAAAGTAATACAACTATTCATTTAACTATACTATTCTTTGCTCATATTGTGATTTACATGTAATCTGTAGTTTGGATTTCATTTTTTTTTTCAGTTTAGTGAAAGTTGGAAAACATATAAATTTATATTTTATATAATTTTGTTTTTACAAAAATCGACCAGCAAGCCCATTCTCTTAATACGCGAATACCTCTTAATAACCTTCTTCACACTCTCCGCCTCCCTTCTACTCCAATAGTCTCTCATCTTCCTGGATTTTATATAAATATGATATTATATTATAAAATTTCTATAATTATATTTATAATCAAGCTCTATCCAAGTATTTTAATTTTTAGTTCAATTTAGTGATCCTTTTTCGCCGTTACATAATAGATAATTGTATGCTCATCAAGTAAACTCAATTTACAACCCATTTTCATTATTCTACCTTATTCGAACAATTATGATATATAATAGAGAGGACATATGATAATTTAAGAAAAGTTAAATAATAAAACCTTTAACCATCACTACTTTGAAAAGAGGTGGAGGGAAGAAAACTGGTCTCCGAAATCTAGCAGTCGTACTCACGATTATATATATATATATATATATATATATATACTCATATATAGCATATATAATAACCTCACCGAACTTATCACTCCGCCTCAAAGTAATGATCTATAAGGCAGTTAATAGACCAGCACTCCTTTATATGGCGCCTATGTTGGATAAAATTTCACCAACAACGTCAAAGAGGCTTCATCAATTTCAAAACCGTATACTGAGGCGTATAGTAAGACACACTTTTCTACAAAGGACGACATCAGACATAATACACGAGACCCTCGGACTCCCGACGGTAACGGACTTCATCACACGGAGGCATGTCAAATTCTTTGATGGCCTCCAACACTGCAAGAAAAAAAAAATAAAAAAAACTTGTAATAACTTTAAATAACTCAAAGTGGCAAAAGTTAAGAATGTAAATAATGCATATAGTCTTAAGTAGTTTATATATTGTAGTTGAATAAATATGAAGGTGACAAGAAAAAACATATTTTTTAGGTTAATAGAGAGATTAATAATACTAACAAACACCACAATTATTTGTTAACTATACTGTATTCGTGTTAATTATATAATAAAATAAATTTTATATTTTTTTTTTATCTATTTTTTGAAATCTACAACTATTGCTTGTATTATTGCAATACAAGTAGATCACACGAATGATACATAGTGGCATGGATAAAAACAAGTAGATAAACTATACATTGGTAGTACGCAAATAAAATAAACTTAAACCATTAACTAACTGATTTAGTAACTTAGTGTATTTATGGATTGTACCACTTATAGGTGAAGAAGAAATGAGGAGCTGATGGAGCTGTTTGGCGAGCCTGACGTGGTGGCGTTAATAAAGAAAACTTGAATAAGATGGATGGGACATGTGAAAAGAATGCCGGACCACAGGATATCAAAGAGAATGCTCTATGAGAAACCAGACGGCAAACGAAGCAGAGGATTAGATGGCTGGATGATCACGAGGACTTAAAGCTGCTGGGTGTACGAGGATAGAGGAAAAAAGCACAGAATCGTAAATATTGGCTGTGGTGGTGGAGGCCCGGGTTCTTGCAGGACCATAGAGGCAGTATAATAATAATAATAATCACTTATAGGTGATAAAAAATAACTACTCTACATGTGACCAAATTATATATGAATTTATTTCCAAAAAAATAAATAAGTTTATAGAAAAATGTATGCACTGTCCACCAAGCTGTTGATGTAGCATAGTAAGAATAATTTCAATAATCATCAAAAATCCAATTTCCCTTTGCAATTATTACCGTATTTATATTATTCTGGTCATATTTTTGCAATTGAGATTAATGCCAGTGACGCGGCTGAGAAAGGGGGCAGGGGCCTCCCGGACTCCTACTTTGCCCTCATTCATGGGGAAGAAGCTTAGTCGGGGCCCCATGCAAATTTTAAATAGTGTAATTAAGATATGAATTTAAGCAATTATTTTATTTTTAGACTTTATTATTATGTATTATTTTTTATACCGCTGTAAATATTTGTCCGCATGTAAATATTTTTATAACATATATTTATTTTATTTTTGTTTTGTTTTTATGGAATAATTGTATACACACTTACCACTATTACTTATTGTCCACAAGTGGCAGATTGTAATAATTCAATAAAGTATATCTAAAAAAAATATATACATTTTCGTAAAATATTGTAAATAAGTTAAGAGTATTTAATGGTACAATACATTAATTATAAAGATTGGCTATAATTATATACAGGTAATTTAAAACAGCTTTCTATTTTGTAAAACTTTGAAAATGTTACATCAGTATTCCCTTCACGTACGGAATTGATGTGACAGAACTACTAATGCAACAAACTTTTGAATAAAGAATGTTATTTTACTGATTATTAATCACAAATGTTTCTATTATTTTTTCAAAGGTTTATTACTTCCCTTAGTAAAGGCGAGCACTCCTTATCTAATAGCAATTAAGACTTCAAATGTGTCATACATTTATTTGTACAACAGTTAATTTCACGCTCAACAGATGTCTAAACAGTGGGTATAATGAAAAATGTGACGTCACAGGTACGCGCAAGCTGAACAAACTAACGTCACATCGCTAAGGAGAGATAACTAACGTTGTTGGTAGCGATAAGTTTAGTCAGAATAATTAAATAGCTACCTGATTGGTTTCTTCGAAATATTATATAATATGTTATTATGTATGTATTATATCTATGTATTATATATAACCATAAAGAACATTGAGAAACGGTACTGTCGCTTCTATTTTCTGAGTCCATCAAGGGCTGTTAGTGATATCGATTTTTTAAAAAGGTAAATAGCACATTAAGAATATATTTAAATAAAATATTATCGAGGAGTAAAAAACAATCTTCATAGGGAATTTTGTTTAAAGATGACCTGCCTTCTTATCACCAGAAACAGGCAATATCACAAGATGAAAGCCCTTATAGAATAGTGTTTACCTTCACTACACTCGGAAAGGGCAATAAAACAAAATAAAACTTATCTAGCTGTCTTCAAAGAAAATAAGAAATATAAATATATATTTAAATTTAAGGACTGTTTAAATAGAATATTCTAGGAATGAGAAAAAAAATCATTTTATAGCATTAATTTTTTTTGTAAATAAGCTATATTTATGTTAGTTATTTACATATATATATATATATATATATATATATATATATATTTAATTCAGTGTTTTATTTACTTTCTTCTAGGCTAATAAAGAAGGATTCTAATCGCACAAATTTAAAATTTTCAGAATTTAAGAGTTGTTTCCATCACTGAATTTCCTTTGAATAGTATTAACGTGGACGTTTTTTGCATAAGTCGAATATATTTTAATACAATAAGCCAGAAATGCATGTCAATACTATTTTTTAAACTAGAAAACTGCCGTTTTAGGCTACTTCAACACTTAATGACCCCCATTAATAGACGTGATTATTGTTCCAATAAACCATCGACGTCTCATATCCAATTATAATTGGGTGAGCAAGGTGAGCGTTTTCACCAGGACGTTAAAGTGATGGAAAAACGTTACCAGGGCCGCTGGAATACCAACATGATGGGGGATTACTGTTGGTCACTTCACCGGGAAGTTCAGCAAGCTATTCATCGCAGGAAAAGCTACACAAGAAGCTTCAAGGAAAAAAGGGAAAGAAAATATAAACCAATTCCAGTTGACAAGTGAACCTTGTATCATCACATAAAATTACTATTCCAAGTATTTTACTGTAAATACAAACCATTTTTACGATTCTACAGTGTTTCATTGATTTCCCTATATACTGTAAATGGGTATTAGACTATATAATAAAATACATTTTGCTTGGAAACTAAGGGTGATACATAAAAACTACGAGCAGATTTGGATTCAGCACATAAAAATCTATCAAGATCAGCTATTAAAATTAAAAAAGTTTTCAAAAAGTTTTTTTTTGTTGGCCTGTGTTATTGCAATCCAAAACCAGTCCTAAAATCCTCAATATTCCTTATTTTGTATAATGACTTTAATGTTCCATTCAGATTTGTTCTGATCCAAATATCAATCCTATCTTGAGAAACCCGACCATTAATTTCAAACCTAGCTTCGATTCCCGATAATCTCCGAGGTGTAGTAAAGAACATGGTCTCGAGACCTTCTAACAAAAATATATTATTTGAGTACTACCAGTGGGTAGTTTCTCAAGTTGCCATTTTGTTATGCCTTGTTTCTTTCATAACATTTACTTGTTGTATTATTATATTACAGCTGTAACTTTCAATATTTTTTTTTAAATCTTGGATGCGGAGTGGCTCAGTTATAGGGCACTGAGTTGCCATGCCAAAGGTCCTGAGTTTGTATCCCGCTCTCTGGCAGACTTTTATTTAATCTGTTAGCGGCAGGAGGTGACAGTATGTTCTTTTCCATTAGCTGAACCCCATTCCTTTCATGGTTGTAGTGTTACAGGTTTTTTTTTTAATTGAAAAACATATTTTGAATGACATGCAAAAATATCTTGTGATGTATTTGCATGCAAAACTTTTTCAAATTTCCATAATATATTATATATATATATATATATATATATATATATATATATATATATATATATATATATTATACATTTATTGTATTACTTATCTCAAAATTACTTATATTGTAAATATTACTACAATTTGCACACTGGTATGAAATAGGCCAAGGAATAAATTCTCTTATTAAAAGGTTCTTTTAAAAGGAAAAATACAAACATAATTTAATTATGAACTGTATTTCAAAGAGTTTTATTATTTAAACTTGTAATCTTTTTAACTCTACTTGTCAGGTTATTTTAGAACTGAAAAGCTGAGTTTAGTACATTTGGGCCTTGTGAAAAGTTCATTGGGCGAACCTTTCAGGGAGATCTGCCAAGTTTAGTAACTTAAAACAATACAAAGTTTGTTTACGGCTAAACTTTTAAGGAAGAAGCTTTAATAAGTTGTGAAACTGACCCTGCGAAATCAGTCCTGAGTTAAGTAACCCTTTGTAACTGACAGCTCTCACTTACTTTATAACATACCTAACAAATTTATTTATCTATAAATTAATTAAAATGTAACTAGAAAAATACTTCTCTATAAAGATGTACTATAGCTAAGATATTACAAAACGATAATATACCTCAAGCCTTTTTCTTTTAAAAGGCTCATATCTTTTTATAGTAAATAATTATTTATAATACAAAAGAAAATCTGAGTGGACTAATGATCAGTGATTAACAGCTATGTAGATTTAAAAGCACCAAGGAGATTTATGATCATTTAGATCAAACAATAGAAACAACAAAAAATAAAGTTAGAAAGAAATAAGAAATCCAAATTATGCAGATGTGATCGTTGGATGGACATTAGTGGAAGATATACTGTCTTCAGTCTGGGACCTAGAAGGGTGAAAACATTTTTGTAGCATTCTAGTCAGTTCCCTTTAAACTTAGAACTTTATAAAAGGTCGAGTCGAGTAAAAGGGTAGGTGGTTAGGGAATAGCATCAATATAACAGTATATCCTAACAACAGTTCTACAGTTATCTCGGAACTGGGATATATCGTCAATTTTGTCTTTAAAACGTATAGATTGTTTATAATTTTTTGTCAATTGTTTTGATTTCTAAATACGTTTATTTTAAATAGAAAAGATATGCCCCCGGCCGGGATTCGAACCCGGATCCTCTGTCTCTCCATGACAGCGCTCTAACCAATTGAGCCACCGTAGTCGCCTGCCGGCAGGGGACAAATCTATTCTCTTATCCAAACCCATGTCCTTGTGGTCTCGCAATTTTTTTCGATGTATGCACGAGAATATTCTTTGAACATTACATTAATTTTAGGATCTTGTTGACCTTCCCGGAGGCGACTCCGGTGGCTCAATTGGTTAGAGCGCTGTCATGGAGAGACAGAGGGGGAAGCTTTAATTTAAACCCGGCCGGTGGCATATCTTTCTCTTTGAAATATAAAGATTGTATCATTTGAATTGTTTAAAAAATTCACGTGCAAACTATTGAACTTTTAAAGAAATAAAACTGAATAATGTATTGTTTCGTTTAAATTATGCTGCTATGGCTAATCGAAGGAGACAACTGGGGAAGCATAATTTTTTCCTATCCAGGTTTACACCTAATTATTTAGGATAGGGATCCTTAATGAGTGTCTGACATACATAGCGATCCTAGGTCACGTGATAACCAGTACACCACATATGACCCAAACTGAATAATGTAGATGTGTGAGGGATAACAAGGCATTTAAATATAATAAAAGAAAAAAAATAAACAAAACTGAATATGGTTCACAAAAAGTCGGCAACCAGTGATTTTTAAGATGAATTAAGCGAAAGTAAGTCCTTATGAAGAATTTACAAATAAATACTGTATAATCTTCCGTTTAATACTATACAATCTTTTTTTTTTTTTAACAACCAGGAACGATAAAGAAAACGATAAAGGTTACTGAGCTCTAGGACATGAATTTGAAACCGGTCGTGGTACTTAAATTATTTATTCTATTAACAACCGTGAATCGCCTCTGTTGGACACGGTGACCCTCCTGGGATTCAAACAGCTTCTTTTTTGAAACGGCCCCCTTGAGTGAGTTGCCGTAATAAGAGAAAACCCTGCCGTGGTTTACCTTTTTATTTATCTTATACCAGAATCATAATTTTTTTGTCAACGTCTTTCAAATCGCCTAATGCCTTCACATTTTTTTTTCATTGACAGGCTAAATTCTTAGTCGAACATAAAATGTTCAAGTCAGGAGTGACTCCCAAATCTGACTAGAAGTGATTATAGTCCTCATCTTTTATTCATATCAGGAAAAAGAAATATATAAATCCAACGAAAAACAAAAGTAAATGAGCCTCGGTAATAACCTTACCAATACGGCCTGCATAACAGATAGACCTAAAGCGCATAACCCGTCCTTGCCTCTTCTTAATGGGGTCGTCAGAAGGACACGCTCACAGTTCTAGCAAAAAGAAGATTGATACATGAATATAATTTACATTACATTCAAGATACATAATATTTAAATCTCCAAAATATATATATATAAAAGCTTACGTAGGTGGGGGGGGGGACGTGATACCAGAGTGCTCTGCTGAAACTCCACTGGTCCCAGGTTCGAGACAACTCATGAGAACCATAAATTATTTATTTTATGATCAGCTGTGGATCGATCCTATAGGATCTGCAGACATCTACTGGGATACAACTAGCCTTTATCACTATAAAATGGGTTTATCCTTCATACGGAGAAAAAAAATGGTGGTGACCATGGTCTCGACAAAATCATCTTCCTGCACAACCGTTGGCCTACCAGTTACTGAACTCAAAATACTTTCATGGGTTTGATGTATATATATATATATATATATATATATATATATATATATATTACATTATTTCATTGAATCTCACGATAATGCAAAAAAATTTTATTTTTTACTATTTTTTAAATTTTGATTTTATGTAGGTATAGATGCATGCATATGTATGTGTGTGTGTGTGTGTTTGTGTGTATTATATATTCATTTTTTTTACTTTTGCTTCTCGTCAATGAATTTATTTGTGATATTTTAAAATTACGTTTTTCAAGTACGAAATCACACGAAAACAGGATTCATTTTCGGAAATAATTTTTAAGAAACGTTATTACTTCCGGAGAAGGGGAAAGTTACATATATATAATTGGCTAAAACGTCTATGTAAATCGACGTTTTAGAAAATTTCACTACAAAAGCTTAAACTTTTTTTTTGAAATAGCAATATATTTATATTTTCTATTGTTAGTACATAACGTTAAATAAACAAACAATTAAAAATCTGTCTCCGTATAGCAATGGGCAAGTCCAGAGTATCACTTGGAGTCGTCCGTATTTAGACTTCGCTATTTATCGATAATGGATTTTTATAAATTATTTTACGATATTTATTAAGCGGAAGAATTGAGGTTAATACCCCATAATAAAGTATAAACTTAACCTGGAATTTTCGACAGTTAATTACTTTAAAAATCAATGGCGATATGTGGTTAGTTATGCAATCACAAATATATCGATTCAAACATGGATTCTGAGCAAATGCATGCATGCAAAGTGGAATGTTTGTAGAACAGGTAATTGGAATTTACAACTATATATACCTACTTATTATTTTTTTTATCTAATAAATATATGTATCTAGTTGAGGTAGTCCAACAAATCTCCTAGAACAGGAAGCCATTAACCGATCAGAGATACACCATATCACCTGACAAAGAACTTCTATAACAAGAAGTCGCTAACCAATGGAGCCAAGTTAAGACACTATGGTACAGTGGTAAAGCCAGAAGGGTTATGTGCCTCGGACACATATGTTTGAGATGAAACGAGGAACTAAACAGAAAGTTCAATAAAGAAATAATTTAATAAAATGGGCCAATTTGGGCTAATTAAGCAACTGAAATAATTGAAACAATGAGGGAAAGAAGGGTGGGTTTCTATGGACATATTCCGTGAAAGAATGCAAGTAGACTGACGAGATCATCTGGGGTTACGTTGTATAATGATTAGGGATGGAACTGCCAACAGCTTAACCCAAGACAAGAGGATAAGGTTTGAGGCGAGAACATAGGGGACGACCAAAATTTCTCATGAGGGAAGAAGCAGGAGATCAGAGAGGACGATTAGATATAGGGTAGAGAAGCACAACTGTTTGATCTGGAGTAACCACGAGTTACAAAGGGGATAATCACATAATTATAAATTGCAGATAAGGCTCGCATGGAACATACATATAGGAATGAAAATACAAGAACTGACTAAACGTGACAAATAACTATCTTCTGAAGAAAAGATGTTCACAAAACAAAAGCTTAACCTACATTAAAACATAACCTACCTATAACTATATAGACGTATAACAAAGCTCGTTCATACACGTTACTTACGAGAATTTGTACATATGCCTTTGATGTACTTAAAACAAGGATATGAACATTCCAAACGTAAAATCTTTTTCTAAAATCTATTGTTCTTTTGCTTTCTTCCTCTCTATTACCAAGTCCAATGGGAATTGCTAACTTATCGATAATTGATTATAAATTTTGTTTCATATTCCAGCAGATCGAAAACTGAAATAAATTATAAACATCATTTTCGCAGAATACAGAAAGAAGAATAAATATTATGAAATGTATTTTATATATATAAGCAATTAATTATAAATTAACTTAAAAATTGACCTATTGTTTTGAAATCAAATAATGACATAAATAGATAATGCTATAAACAACTCAGAGTAAAAAAATTAAAATAATGTTACAGCGGAACAAATATCCTCAAAAAATGTCATAACTTTGTCTGTTTACTTTTTATAAGTGTGTATTTACTTATTTACTGAAGTACATTCGTTATAAAATCAGAAAATATTTTTTTAGAAGATATCCCCTTCTATAATAAAAGTCATATAATATAGTTGTAATACAATACAAAGTTTCTGTTAACTAATTCAAGAACAATACTTATAACATACATAATGTTGTCTCAAACGACCCCTGTAAACGCTACTACCTAGCTAACCAGCAATGAAATGTAGTGATATGCCAATAAAGTGTTATATATTATAAATAAGAAATATAATATAAGTAAGCCATTTTATTACTAGCTTCCTTTGTTTCTAATTCTTTCCTGTATACTGAAAAAACTACATTCTATCTAACCGGTTGAGATATCCTTCCCTATTGGCAATGAATTTGAGATTTATTGGAATGGTGAATTTGTACTAAAAGAGACTATAAATACTGACAGTTCACTTGAAGATAGGAGATAAAACTATCAACACTTAGCAAGCATTGCATTCCCTTGCCAGACCCATATTTCTCACTTAACACCATGACTCCACAAGAAACCATTTAAATAGATTTAAGGTCATTTAAAAAAAAAACTTCACCACTACGAACGACGTGGTAGACCATACTAACAAGGTTGTGTAGGAAATTGATTTGGTCACGCTCAAACGCCTGGTTATTTTCCCAATTTAAGGCAAACACTACAAAACGGCTGAGTGGCCCCCAGGAAGATCTATAGATCTCACGTGGTCGATCTTCAGATATTAACAAAATAAATATTTTATCATCCACAGCCAATTTCCCTTGAACCTTCAACTTTGTAACTCAGTAAACTAGGTTGTATCCTTCCATTATAAAAAGGTCAATTGATTGTATATCTAAGATAGTATAGCTATTTAGCACTATTATCTATTGCTTAAATATGGCAGATTGTAATATTACAATGAAGTGTTTATATATTTATATAAAAAAAAAGGTCATTATTTAACGGTTTGAAAATTGATTTATTCCAATTCATCTAATCAAAGGGCCTAAATAATGCCTAATAAGATCTCCAATTAAGATATTGGAATATTACTCATAATACATCAAATTGTTTATATTCACCCGGGCTTTTAAAAAATATACATATATATATATATATATATATATATATATATATATATATATATATATATATACGTATAGTCGGTATATATGGAATCTATATAAAATGATTCGGAAAAAAATTGTTCCATGGTAAAATGGAATGATTTTTGTTGTAGGTTTGTGTTTATGTTGAAATGTTTTCACATCCCGTTAAAATTTATGATTTTTTATGTTTCTTTTTAATTGTACAACATGCAATTCTCATAAGAATAAAAATAATTCTTTCTTACCGTATGTTAATAAGTTATATGACAAGTACATTAACGTAACGATATAATTATTTCTGCTGATTACGGCATCATGTCCAGATAACAAGGCATCTTCCAGTAGTGTCGATAACTGTCTGAAGATGTGCATGATTCTTGCTCGATGATGGAGCGGTAAAAACATAAATATAAATGACTAAAATAGAGCCAAAAACTCAAAAAGAAACACTATTATTTATTATAATGCAATTGGAAAAACCACAATGCAAAGCCTTATGTTTCAAAAATACACCCATTTACCAGTCGACGTTTCGCCTATTCAGGCATTATAAATGTTTTTTTATAATTATAATTATAAACCAATAATTATTGATCATTTTTTTTTAGTTTCAACTCAAACTCAAACTAAAAAAGAATGACCAATAATTATAAATAGTATTATGACGTAAGTCAATAATATCCTAAAATTAAATTAATGTTCAAAGAACTTCGTTCTAGTGTATTCATCGCAAAAATTGTGAGAGCATGAGGACATGGGATCGTATGAGAGAAAAGATTTGTCCTCTGCCGGCAGGCGGCCTTGGGTAGCTCAACTGGTAGAGTGATGTCACGGTGAGACATAGGTTCCGGGTTCAAATCCTAGGGCCTATCTTTTCTCTTTAAAAAAAAAAATAAATAAATAAATTTAAATGATTTAAAAAAATATTATATTCCTACTAAAATTTAATATTCCCTTCATTAGTAGAGGATCTTTCCAGTTCAAGAATCCTAAATTAGTACATTCGACAATTTTATATGGAGATCATTTTTTTAGTTTTTGATTCCTTAATTATAGCAGAGTAAAAAAAAAAATTTTATAACTGTTTAGATTATATGAAACATGATGTTATTTGCGGTTAATAATAAGAGCAAGAATTAAACGAATACATTTTATTAGAATGACGTATTACAAACATTTTTCTTATCCATTATTAGAATAAAAGTTTCATCTGTGAATAATTGATCCGTTATTCAAATTAATTTGACCTTATTTCTCGTTTTATTTGCCATCTATTAATCGTCATCTTCGTTTAAAATCAGTTCTTTTATTCGCTTTATGGTTTCTACGTATTATTTGAATCATAAAACTTCGAATATTAAAAGAGAAGAGGTTATTTTCGAATTTATGTGCTATTGAAGAATGATAATCGAGTTATTAAAAATATGGTAGATTATAATTGTCAGGAATCGATTTATTTATACTTTTCTGTTATATTCGATATTGTGATTGACCTCAATATCTATATGCAACTATTCATTTTTAAGACCCTTTTTTATGGCATATTGATAAACTTAATGAGTGACATCAATCTAATCATATTCATTTGTCAATGATTTGTATCCGTTGAGTGCTTTTTCATTCAAATATTTTTATCTAGGATAAAATAAAACAGATAAAATTAAAATATTCGTTATTTATGAATCGTTGATTTGGTTATCTTTATTCGAATGCGTGGAATTTTACTTTCCGTTATTTATTATTAATTATTTATAAAAATACTGTGTTCACCTCAAAGAAGAATACTTTTAACTTAGATATATGCAACAAAGAAAATTTTATTAAAAAAAGAATGTATGATTCAGTTTTCATACAATATTAACTATGATTGGTGCATTGGAGTAGTAGGGCTATGAGAAAGGTTTACATGATTTTAAAAAAAATAATTTTTTTAAAATAATTTATTTAATGATATTTACAACTCAACTCAATTCTTTTAAGAAACAACATATTTTATAAAAAAAAAAAAAAAAAGGTCAATGTTCGACCAAGGAACAGATTTTTTTTTAGAAACAAACACTTTTTTTTTTTGAACAAAGGACATGGAAAAAAAACACTTGTGGAGAAACTACCCATTGATAGCACTCCAATAAAGTTCTATAGTAGGTCTCGAGGCCATCTTCTTTTCAGACGTCTCGGAGGGTTATCAGGAATATTATGGAAAGCAAGTTGAGAGACTAGCGGATTCAAGTGTGTATGGAGCTTGTCATGGAAGGATAGGTATCTAGTTTGGGCAAAATTAGCAACATATGGGATATTAAGATCATGATGGATGAGTTTGTCTGTGACATAATAAGGAGCATTGAGGATTATACGAAGGATTTTGGATTGTAAGGATTGGATACGAGATGAATTGGATGGGTTAGTAGAGCCCCAAAGCTCAATTCCGTATGTCCAAATAGGTCTGATAACTGTCATGTAAATGAGTCTTTCGTAATTAATTGGGAGCTTTGAACGTTTGTCTAGTAAATATTGAAGTAGGCGAAAACGTCGAACAGTTTCTTGTTTTTTCGGTCTTGTATGAGGAAGGAAAAAGATAAAAATTAAACTACAAATTTAGGCTCTGCAATTATGTATAATTGTTACTTCAATTAATTCCACTTCTTTTTTTTTTTGTTACATTTTCCGAAAATGTCACTTAATATACTTAATTTTAATCTTTTTTTGCAAAGATAGCTTTGAAATGAAAATTTGCAGCAAATTTGTTCTTTTCATTTATATACAATTTAATATAAGGTATGCCTAATACTCATACATTTAGTATAACATAGGGACAAATATTCAAAAGATCTTGCTTTTATGATAAGTTTTTATCATAAGTTTTTTTTTCTATTTAAATAGATGAGGATCTTTAACGAGTACCTGATACCGTTCAGGCTCAGGCCACCATTTTACGCCTCCTTCTAAAGACGCTACAACCACTGATTTTTTTTTTTTTACTCTATTTTCACAACCCTAAGATTTTTCTTATTTGTACTATTAATTCCAATTAAAGAGGTTAATTATTTATAAAAAAAAGTATGGTTACTTAGAAAATTCGTAATTTAAACCCTATCGGACAATTTCAACAAGTCTAGCTTATTGTACTAATAGCTTAATTGTGCATTCGAATAACTATTTCATCGATAGTTCACAGCTTATAAAAAAAATGTAAAATCAATGATATGAAAAGGCATTTCATGTAATTCTATTTTGGTTAAATACTGATACATAAAAACATGAAATCAATTTCATAAAACTAGTCTTTTTTTACCTAACCAATTACCAAGTACGTTTTCCATCGCTTGTTTGTATAGAGCATGTTTACCATCGAAAACAATATTTTAACTAGCATAATAATTATCCTTTAGTGTATGTACATATATATATAAATTAAATTGATTAAAGGGGATAGAAAATAAATATTTATCACACTTATAAATCTTTTAGACATTCAAAAAATATTTCATTCGGAATATTTGTATTTTTCCTTCACCCTTATATTCTTTACAAGGGATTAAAACAACCAAAATATCATGCCCAAAATATTTTATTCGAATATCTAAATAATATTTCCATAAATAAAAAAACTATGAAACAATACAAATGCTAAAGTATATTGAGCTATATTTCCTTATTTCGTATACCTACAGACAGAGATGCACTCCAAGGACACTACTGCCATTAAACCCGAATGACGTCCTCAACGATATCATTAATATTGATGACACTGTCATTACAAATGATAATATGTGCTTTTACCATCAAGAATTAAAAGCAGTATTTTCTCCGACTGCTTTCAAATAAAAAAAAAAAAAAACCGTACATTAGACAATACAAGTGTTCCCAGCTACTTAGTGAAGAGTCGATAAAGCTTTCATATCTAAAATAGTTTTTGAATTATAACAACTGTAAATTCTACAATATGAGACATATTTTATATTTATATTAAAAAATAAACTAATATTTTAGTTATATACTCTTTATAATGTTAATATTTTAATTTAGATTTAGATATATAAATGTAAAATAATATTTTAGTATTCTTTGCAGTCAAACCCATTCTTTTTTTATGTAAATATATTTTACTTTTTTTTATTTTAATTATCTTGTTTTTGTTACTGGAGTACATCTTTCTTGATTTGTCTTTTATTTTAGGTTGAAAATGTACAAATTTATAATAAAAAAATTTTAGAGAATATTTTTAAATTAAATAACGTTAAAGGACTTTAAGAAATGTAAATTGAGAATGACATATTAATGTTGAAACGTTTTTAAATAAAGAAAAAAACATATGACTGGAAAAAGGTTTTATTTTACTCACTTGAATATATTTTACTATTAAATTAACTGTTTCAATTACAATGGTTAGCTACTTCAACAGTTGGTTAAGAAAAAAATTGTTTTTAGATTTTTAATATCAATATTTATTATTTATTATTATTATAAGGCTAGTTAGGTGACTAAAGCATACAATGTCTAAATAATTGTATTAATATCAACATATAACTTAATAATATAAATTATTTGAATATCAATATTCGTATGTACTAATATTTTGTATTTTCAGCCCATTCAATAAAATAAGCTTTTGGATTTAGCTTTATTACATTAATTTGGAAGGGAAAATAATTAAGATTAACTTTGCATTATTGAAAATGAAAATTTAAGTAGTATTGACTAAGAAGATGTTTGACTTCATTTTTTATCTGTGAGTTAAGAAATAGCGATTAATTTAACTAGGCAAAAGCATTTTTTTTTTTTTTTGCCTGTGCCACTACAACCTATCCTGATCTAGGGTTCAGTACATAGTAGAGACTGTTCTGTTTCATGGACAACGGTTCTGCATGGCGGTGATTTGTCCTAGATTACGCTCAACCGCCAGATTCTTTCTCCTTGTTTTTGGTACCCAATTTTTATAAAATTTTATAGAGACTGGGTGAACCCTAGGAGGGTCCTAGATCCCATATGATATCTCCGGCTGCAAACAGACTAACTAAAAGTCTTGCCTGCAGAGGGATTTGAACCTGGGTTTTCGGCATGGCAACTCTGTGCTCAAGCCCTAAGGCCTTTTTAGCATAGCATTGCAATATTTTGTGTTAAGAAGTCAGGAACAGTGGCTTTGTGATTCACAAATTTATATTTGGTTACATATATATTTGACAATATTTTTAAAAATATATATAATTTAACTAATCGAGCATGACTAACCAAAAAGTTGTTCCTTGATCCATTGCTAGGAAATTCCTTTAAAATATTCACTAAAAACCTTTTTATATAACTGGAAGATACCCACTGGGATTTTCCAATTAAATATACTTTGCATTTATCACCAGAATGTTATGTGCTAAGAAATAAAACTACAAACGAAGCTGTGCTCTCTCCCAAATATTTTATTCCTAGGAGAGATTGCTGCCAATTTTAGTTTATTGCAAGTTCACATCTGTATTTTAGATCATTCAATACTTATTCTATTGTAGACAAAATTAAGCGTTTGGTTCCAAAACAGATTAGAAATTGAAAATGAGATCGCATTTTATGTAATTCGCGCTGCCCTTCAAAATAATTGGATGATTGGACACTCCATTGTGAATCGGACATGCTTCAACTGTCTCTGTTACTGGGCTAGTCATTGGGACACCACGGATAGAATTATCGATGACTTGTCACAATAACTAACATATAATAATGTTTCCAGCCAACCGTTGTACAGGGAAGTGATTCCATATTATCAGCCCCAGGAGGGCCTCGGCTGTTATAATGATAAATAATTTATCTACACATGCTAGGAACCTAGGGGTTACTAGCTCAGGAATTATAAATATGTATAAATAAAAAAACAGAGGTTGTAATGTATTCTATATGTCCATCAACTCAAACAATCAATGTTCTAAAGGCTCATGAGTGATTACATCGTTGAGAAAAGAGAGGGCTAGATTGTTTCCATCAATAAGCTTTATCTTAGCTTTGGATTCTAAATGGATACCTGAATGGCTTACCAATTAATTGAATGGCATTCCATTTTAATTGTAAATATTCGTAAATAAAAAACCAACAAGTAATAATTGCAGCATTTTTTCACGGTTATAGCATAAAATTATGGCACTTGAGAGAGCGTACTAGATGACCTAGAGGTCTGGGTTATGGTAGTTACAAACTGCTTCCTCGAAGTATTAAACCGAGGTACTAAAACTAATTAAATTTGATCTTAGAAGTAATTACATTTAGTGACTCTGGGAGCAATGAAAAGTTATTATAGAATTAATCGATATCAAACGCAGCTTATTCCAATTAACATGATTACCGTCCCGAGGAATGGAGAATTTCAATTTCGTTAAGAGCTATCTTTGAAAGCCGAATCGTGAATTATGTAGGACACAGAGTATGGATTCATTTGAAATGAGAAACTAAGTTCTGAATAATTTCCAATAACAAACGCTGATATTCACGAGTTATAGTTCGTTATAGTTTTAGTTCCTTTTAATAAATGGATACACACTCATAATAAACTATTTAAATAATAGATCTATATTTTGTCAAATAGATGATATTATAACAATAATAATGATTTGTAATAATATAAGGATTAGCGAACCAGAAGCCCAATGCCAACAGCAACAATCGCTGTATACGGATTACAACCCAAACCCGGAAGATTCTCCTTCGCAAATCCTCCCGCCAACGCTTCAGTCTATCCCTCGGAGATTTACCGGAAGATCGCCGAAATTTTCCTCATTTCAACCTTCCCGATGGTATCATACCAATTATGTTAAATATAGAAGTGGATAAGGTTTAAGAAATTCAAAATTATGAGGGTTTCTTTATGATAATAACTCTGCCTGTGAGAGTCGCTTAGCGGGAATCAGCCGGTTCCAATCTCGGATAAAAGAGGAAGGTTGTGCGAAGAGACAGACAATGCCATCCACAAAACCTGTAGTTATGAAAGCTCAACAAAATAGCCTCGGATTATAGGATGATCAACGGCAACGACACGGCAAACGTCAGATGGACACATCTCAAATCTATAAATTAGTTACATGGAATGTGAGGACACTCTTCAGACCTGGGGCCTTTGATGAATTACTAGAGTGCACTAAACAGAATCAGGGTATAGTGGCTCTTCAGGAAGTACGATGGTTAAGAGTTGGTATGCTTAAGAAGAACGATTATACGCTATATTACAGTGGTAGTAAAGATCGGGATGAGTTTGGATGCGCTTTCCTAGTGAAAACAAGATATAGTAATGCGGTAATGGATTTTGATACGATAGACAACCGTATCTGTAAAATAAGACTGCGTGGGAGCCTATTTAACATTACTATCATTAATGTCCATTCGTCATCAGAAGATAAAGATGACAACACAAAGGAAGAATTCTATTCAAGATTGGAGGGAGTTTATGACTCTTGTCCTTATTACGACTCAAGATTATAGCAGGTGAATTTAATACCGAATTCGGAAAAGAAAAAGTTTATAAGCCAAAAATAGCCATGCTTAGCCTACACAATATCACCAATGACAATGGAGAAAGATTAATCCAGTTCGCAGCTTCCAAGATGTCTACAATAATGAGCACTGTACTCCCGCATAAGAATATACATAAACAGACCTGGCGAACGCCTGATGGGAGAAATTCAAACCAGATAGGCCATTTCTGCATTGATAATAGGCATCGCAACTGCACGTGGGATGTTAGGAGCTACAGGGGGCCATGCATTGATTCAGATCATTACCCAGTAGTAATGAAATTTTAACTAAGAATAAGAACAGTAAGGATATCTCGCTATACACCTAAGACAAAGTGGGATGCAGAAAAGCTAAAGAATGAAAAAACGACAGGACAGTTTAAGGAATATATAGAGAGGAAAATGCATGAGTATCACCTGGAGATGGGTGGAGGCTTAACATAAAAGGCTTATTGATGACAAGTGGAACAAAATGGAGGAGATAATTTCTACCGTAGCTGCAGAAACTCTTGGAAGCATAGAACCTAGAATAAGAAATGGATGGTTCTATTATGCATGCAAGGAAGCCATCGAAGAAAAGCATCTTCGCCATAAGTGCTTGCAGCGACATACAAGGCAGCAAGATATGGAATACCACAAAGCAAGGCGACATGCAAAAAAGGTGTTCAAGAAGAAGAAAAAACCGGCATTGGAGAAACAGTTAAAGGACATAGAGGAAATGGCAAATAAGAATGAAAGCAGGAAGTTTTACAGGAAAATAGGAACCATCGAGAAAGGATATGTGCCTATGAACAATTGGGTAAAGAGTAAAGAAGGCCAATTGCTGACTTCTAATAAAGCGGTTCTTGAGAGATGGGAGGAACACTTGAAGGAATTATTTACTGGTGACCATGGTAACATTAATGGAGCAGCAGTGATCCCACACAATGAAACAGAAAACGCATGGGAAGAAATACCTCCAACATTTGAAGAATTGAAAGAAGTTATTGTTAAACTGAAGAGAAATATATCACCAGGTATGGACAGTATAAATGCTGAGCTCTTCAAACACATGGGCCCTGACAAGCTGAGAAAGGTTGCACAGACTCATAGAAAGGATATGGGAGGAAGAATGCATGCCGAAAAAATTAAATTGTGGAATAATCACAGTGGTTCCCAAGAAGGCGATTTAACCAAGTGCAGCAACTATAGAGGCATCACGCTGCTTACCATAGTGTTGAATATAAAAATTCTTCAGCATTATTATACAATCGACTTGTACCATATTATGAAAGGGCGGTTGGCGAATATCAGTGCGGCTTCCGAAGGAATCGATCAACCATTGACCAAATCTTCACACTCAGGCAGATTGATGAAAAGATGTGGGAGTATAATGTGGCTAGATGGCGATTTTTTTACTTATTTCAGAGCCGCGTATGACACGACTTACAGATCCATGGTTAATAAAGCTACGGGAGAAGCAAAGATTCC
The DNA here is from genome assembly GCA_037127475.1 of Arma custos. Taxonomy (NCBI): domain Eukaryota; kingdom Metazoa; phylum Arthropoda; class Insecta; order Hemiptera; family Pentatomidae; genus Arma; species Arma custos. The sequence goes on from CM073759.1 coordinate 186,460,430, forward strand.
TCCTAAACTAATAGTTTTAACGAAGCTGACAATGAGGCACGCCAATTGTCAAGTAAGAGTGAATGGAAAACTTTCAAAGCCTTTGGAAATAAAGAATGGATTGATACAAGGAGATGCATTGGCCCCTTTGCTGCTCAACTTTGTTCTCGATAAGGTTGTTAAGAAATTAAGGATAGAGGGTAATAGTACAATCATCAATAAATCACTACGATTGATGGCCTATGCGGATGATGTAGTGATTTTGAGAAGAAGCAGGCAGGCAATCGAAGACGCATAGGAAATGGAGGCAGGAAGAGCCGGCCTTGAAATAAATATCAGCAAAACCAAACTGATGATTGTACAGAGAATGAGGCAGCAACACCCACCTTATTGTAACCTAGACGGATAAAACATTGAAATAGTGTCAACATTTCCGTACCTAGGATCATTAACGACTAAAGAAACCAGAAAAACAGAAGAGGTCAAAAGAAGGATTTTAACAGGAAACAGGACGAACCTAATAAGAAGCAACTAAATCTCTCGCCAAAACAAGATCAGGATGTACAATCCCCTAATCAGACCGGTTGTTACTTACGGCGGTGAATGTTGGGTATAGAACAATATAACCTGTGACAGGCTTGGCAGGTTCGAGAGGAGGGTGCTGCGAGGAATGTTTGGTGGAGTTTTCGAGAATGGAGTGTGGCGAAGTAGAAAGAACAAAGGAATCTACGAAATCTACAATGACCTGTCTTGGTCAAGTTTTTTACGAATAAGCAGTCTGAAATGGCTTGGGCATCTCAACCGAATGAACGAAGACAGACAGGTGATGAAGGTATATAAAGGAATTTCTTCGCCACTAGAGCAAAGGGCCGACCAAGAGCTCGATGGAAGTAGAAGGAGGAAGAGGACATGCGACAGGAGGACAGAGCCCTGTGGCAACAAATGTTGAAGCAGGTCAAGGACCACTTCGGCCTAGGAGAAGAAGAAGATTTACGATAATGCATAAATATTATTAGATGTTAAACTTAAAGACATAACATATTTTACTGAATACGAAGATGTACTATCAAAGTGTAGTTGATGCGGATGGTAGCAAAGAATATCTCTAATATTTTTCAGCATTTTAATTTCTTTAATTTTTAATTTTTAACAACATCGTATCGGAAAACTTTCAAATATAAATAATTAATGGTATATCAATAAAAATGTTTGAAATTGTAAATGTTTTAATCTCTTTCGATTTAAGCGTGTTTTGTTCGTTTTGAATCCACATTTTTTACTGATAGTTGTATTAGGATTATTTACAAAAATAACTCAATTATAAACGTAATCGACTAAAATAAACCACATCAAATATGGATTGAGGGAACGGAGTGGCTCAGTGAGTTCAGTTGCCGTGCCAAAGGTCCTTGGTTCAAATCCCGCTGTGGCATTTTGTTTAATCCCTGGGACCCTGATGGGGCAACCCCAGCCTCTATAAAGTGGGTAAACAAAATCGGGAGAGAAATCTGGCGATTGAGCATGATCTAGGGCAACTCACCTCCCTGCACAACCGTTGTCCAAGAAATAGAAGTCCCTACCACGTACTTCACTGAAGTCCCGTCATGAATTGTAAATGTACAAGTTTTTTAAAAATTTTTTTAAGGATTGGGAAGTAGACCCGTCATAAAATTTAGTGTCGACATCGATTATGATTCATAGATGTCAAATTTTCGTGTTGGATTGTGCTAATAATGTCTTGGGGTGGTGAACATAAATTAATAAATCTGATAAATAAATACAAAGTCATTAGAAACATTAAATGAAGATCTCACATAAAACATATTAGAAGAAATGTGTTTCATTTATCAAAGATACTTAAATTTATTAATTAAGTTCTGTAATGCCTTCCCGAATCCTACATATTTAACTGATTAAAAAAAAGCATTCACTGTTTTGTTATAAATTTAAAATGAATGCTTAATATAAAGCATTTAAATTATTATAAAGTATTTATATATATATATATATATACTATATTTAATATAATATATAATATACTTAATATAATATATAATATACTTAATATAAAGCATTTAAATTTAAATATAAATTTAAAAGTGAATGCTGCTTGCTTTTCAGTCATAAAAATCACTCAGTTGTATTTATTAAACCTGTGAAAAAGTATTTATAAGGCCATTAAAGTATTATATGGTGGACCCTATATACCTTATTACTTTGTTCTCAGAGTATGCCGAAAACATACTTAACCCACGGGTTTTTATCCTGATTCTTCATCCAGAATGGTCTCCAACAACTCCAGGCCAGGGGATGATCCACATTTGGTAATATAATAAATAATTTCTCTGTCACCGCCAGTCTCGAATTCGATACTACTTATAATTAGCTCAACGCCCAACAAATTTTTACACATACCATTGCGTTATGTTTTTTTTTCATTTTTTCAATCCTAATAATAGTGAATTGACTAATGAGCAGCTGTGAATTGTTTTAAAATTAAAATTATACATAGTATGAATATTATTAAAATACTTCTATTTAATATTTTCACTTTCCTTGCATTTGTTTTAGTTGAATTTGTTAATATTTATCTTAACTGTGATTTTTTTCATTGTCTTAATCCAACTGGTCTATTTGCTAAGTTCCTGTATCTAATTACTTCCACTCTTCTTCGAATAACGTTATTCATTATATAATAATTTGCTGATATTGAAGAGCTCGAGGTCTCTCCTGGTGATTGATGCACGTTTTTCACTAAGGAAGGAACTTCAGAATGGTCCGAGTTTTCAAGAAAGACAAAAAAAAAAAACGCGTAATTTGGATGCAGATAGAGTTGGTAAAGTTGAAAAAACAGTTGATATAGACGTAGTTCATTGTGGAAATTATAACAATTAATAAAAAAATAAAATAAATTATAAATGATATAATGACGTAAGTCAACAAGATCCTAATTAAAGTAATGCTCAATGAACATTCTTCCTCTTGTATACATTCCAAAATTGGGAGAACACGGGGATATAGTGATCGGTGAAGAGAATGGATTTGTCTGGCCGTGCAGGTTAGCTCAGTTGGTTAGAGCACCACGCTAGTTGCGTGGGCGACCAGGGTTCGAATCCCGGGCTGGACAAATCTTTTCTCTTCGAAATAAAAATATTTAAAAATTATAACAATTAATAAAAATATAAAATAAAGCAATTTTTTCTGTTTAAATGGCTTTTATTACCAATTATGTAACTTGTCATTTAAAATTTCCTTTTAAAACTCTAATTTTTCTCATTTTTTTTCTGACAAAATTGATACTAAATTACAGATCACTATTAATAATTAACGCTTGTGTAAAACGTGACGTCTCGTAGCTGTTTACGAAAACGTCAGCTCCTAATGCCAGTGTTTACAGCCCCATATCGCAACTTAACAAACAGCGGTAGCTGAATTAGAAATGTTGACGAAACAGTCCTGCTTGAGAAATTGGATAGCTTTGAGGGCCGGAGAACTTGAGCAATGTTTACTCCCCAAGTTCCCTTCGCTTTGCTTTGTAAAATAATATTATCTTCTGGGTATTAAGTCCCGGAATAACTTACGGATCCTTGTAAAATTTGTAAATTACTCTGTGTTTACAAGCAAATTATAATCTGCATATTCTATAAAGCATATTAAGATTTCAAGTAATAATTTCTTTGAACAAAGCAAATTATACGGTTAATTATTTGTGAAACATAAAAATCTATACCACTACAAGATGAAAAGTCTTGGGTTCAGTACATGCTAGCTATTGTAATGTTCCTACGGTTATGCAGGGAGGTGATTTGTCGTAGATTACACTCAACCGCCAGTTTTTTTTTCCATAAATAGGGGTATCCACTTTTTAGAGCCAGTAAGCTATCCAAGCTTTTGGGCTTACGGACGATTCGGTACTATTGGGCGATGACGCGCAAACTATAAAACCAAATACTGAAACGTTGATGAATGAGGATAAGAAAACAGAGCTGAAAATAAATTCGGATAAGGCAAAGTATACCGTTAGTAGCAGAAAGGGGGAAGATATTGTTATAGGAGAGAATAAGTTCGAAGTTATCAGGAAGTTTAAGTACTTGATTCGGTCTCGACATTACTAATCTCCTGTCTTTTGAAATGAAGTCTAAAAATTAGAATTTATAAACCCATCATCTTCCATCTCTTCTTTGCAGGTGCGATACATGGCTCAGAAGAATGCACAAAGTACTAAGTTATTCGAAAATAAGGTGTAACGTAGAATAATCAGACCAAAAAAGGATGATACAGGTGGAGACTTTAGGAGGCTGCAAAACGCTGAAACGGAGCATGCACGCCGTTAATATTATTAAAATGATATCGTCGGAAAGATGGGCTCGATTAATAGTTGGCTTCGGGACGAACGAATTCCTACTAAGTCAATAAGTGTTGTGCTGTTTATAGAGCCAGGGTGAGCCCCAGCTGATTCTACAGATCCCTCAGGGTCCACCCGTAGCTTTTAACAAATTGCATAATTTATCTGTAAAAAAAGGATTTTAACCTGGGACCTTTAGCAGAGCAACTAGCACAGCTATTCCTAAATCATAAATAAAATAGTTTAATTAAAAATTGATTCTATTTTATTTTTAAATATGTTGATCGGGTATAAATTAAGGATAATTATAAGAAACAAATATTACACATTTAAGTAATTATGGAAGGAAAATATACACAGCAAAGACGTTGAATGAATACAATGGAAATCATTATTAAGCAATACACCTCAGTGCAAAACCGTTAGTTTAAAAAAAGTACAATCCTTACATTGTACTGAATCCGTGGATTGTAATAGTGCGTTTTTTCTTTTCCTTTTTTTGTTGTAAAGAAGAGAAACAAAAAAAGAAAGGAAATTCAATATGTAGAATTATACATAAAAAATGTAAAATAAAAATGATTTGATATTATTTAATTGTCACTCTTTTATTTTATTACTTAGTTAAATTTGTATACTAAAATATCATTAGATAATAAATCAAATCATTGATTAGTATACTTGTAAGACCTCGAAACCACTTTTTTATGTGATCTGCTTCTGATACTAAATGCAGGAGTCAAGTAGTCAGTTTTTTCCCCGGTATATCAGAAACTTCATGTTTCTTAAATGCCGGATTTGTATGAAGGCTGTGTTTTTTTGATTTTTCTTATTGCATTATATCAAAAATAAAATAATTTCTACAAACAAAGTTCAAACAAAAATCAAATAAATTACGAAAGAAAAAATCTGGTTAGATGATTTAGAACACAATTGCTATAACGTCGACACTATTGTATTTGGCGGCTGGTAAAAAGCAATACTTAGTAATACTATTATAAAATTTTGAATGTTATTATCATCCACGTCTAAATTATTTATTGAAATTAATAAATAAATGGAATAATAATATTATATAAATATCATCACCATCACAATAATCGTCCATCCTCTCTACCACTCATGCAGTGTGAGGTTTCCTTTCAGCCCGGACCACACCGTCCAATCCTTTACTATTTTTCTTATTCTGTTCCATTGCAGGCTCCTCTTTGTGAAGCTTTCCTTAACACCATCTTCCCAGGACCATCGGGATCTTCCTCTGAACCTTCTTCCGTCAACCTTAGCCTCGTATGTCAGCTTGGCCAGCCTGCTGTTTTCCATTCTTAAAAAATGTCCAAACCATCTTAGACTGTTTTATTATTTAAATATAGCAATATATAAATAATTAAATAGATGGGATGGGTATTCCTAGAAAGCTTTTGCACCACTACTGTTTAACATAGTCCTCCATAGAATAATAAGCAGGGCAGGATTGGATCATGGTGGCACGGTATTCACAAGAATGGTACAAGTACTAGCTTACGCGGATGGTGTGGCCATTACCGGCAGATCTCTAGCCAGTGTAGAGGAGGCTTTATAAAGATAGACCAAGAAGCTAAATACGTGGGTCTCAGGGTCAATAAAAATAATACGAAAATGATGTCCATCAAGAGAAAAGACACGGTCCCAGAACAAGTACAGCTAGGAAACTGTACACATTATCCTCTTTTTCATTGGTACATATCCTGATGATCCCTAAATTGAAGAAACGTTGACTGCTTAGTTGTTCATAATATTTTAGAGATCTTAAGCTTTGTTTTTTTCTAGATTTTTTTCCTATTGAATGCTATTAATATTTTATATTTCTTTTTGAGTTTTTACACGTTTTTATTGAAAATAATTCGTATTTTTTTAGGTACTGTTTTTAGTACTGTTTAGGTTTTTTAATTAAATAAGAAATCTGTGCAACCTTGAAGTCAAGTATCGCTTTCTTACAGTGACTAAAAAAGTTTAGCTAGCATTAAAAAAGAAATGTATACATTCTGCGGCTAATAGTTGTTGTTTTATGGAATTAATGAATGTACGTACGTTAAGTCGATTCTAGCAAAAATGGATTGATGGACGATAGGAATTGGCTGAAATATAAAAATCGACGATTTTCACAGTGACAGCTCTTCTCTTGCTGAGTTCAAAAAGTAGATTTGAAGAACCTATGGTGCTGTTATTTTTGACATTTTGGAGTGGTATGTAAATATTCAGCATAAGCAAGATCATTTCCATATGTGTGAAATAAAACTTCTTTATGAGGCAAATTATATTTGACAAATAATTTCCAGTAGTGTAGTGTGTAGTGTACTACAAGATATTGTATCTATTTAATAAAATATTACTAATAATTCAATCTTATTATATTAATGCTGATGGTGGCTAATCAATAGCTATAGTTTGACCTTTGTTGATACTGCAGACGAGGGCAGTCGAAGACCCGCTCATCCGAAGACGTCCTTGATAGCAGCTGACCGAGAACAACTCTTTGTCACCGAGGACTTCTTGTTGCTCCATGCTACTTGACAGCTGTTAGCTTGGCAAACGGATCGGGCTAGCATAACCTTCTATAGCGGGTTAATATCCTGAACAAATAAATATCTTAAATTTTATTCCTATATATATCCCCAATATTCAGTAGAAAATTGGTAAAATGTAAAAAAATTGTAAAATAATTGTAAAACGTAAAAACAAAAAAAAAGTTTAAAATATAAAATATAGTTTTGCCATTCACTTAAGTTTACTAAATTTTCAAATGGTTCAGGATATAAGACTTGGTAAAAAAATTGGCCTCACTCCTATAATTTTAAATTTAATTTATCCATTAGTATCACTGGATAGCTTCTCTACTTGTCTTTATACATGCCAATATGTATCATTCCTGTCATGTACTTGATGTATTATTATAATACATCAAGTACATGGCATATAATACATAATGCAAATTTCAATAATATTTTTTTTTTTTAAATTAACTGATGGAAAACAACTCTTTTCAGTTGAATTTGATGTTTGAGTACTACCAATGGGTAGTTTCTTAATTTACCTTTAGCTTAATTAATCATGAAACAGGATGCCTTAGTTCGTGTAATTAAACTGTCCCAGATGAATTAAACTCTTTCTCAAGCCGTTGAGAACATAAATACGCGAAAGATTTATTCACTTTGAAGGGTCACCAAGAGTTTAAAAAATAACCTCGGGTAATTAAAGACCAATGAAACACATATAGCATTCTTCAGTTATATATTCGTATATCGCTTATTCATAAATAATTAGCAGAATGATAACGAAAAATAATTGCTAGGGAATCCGGGTGGCAGTTACAATAAAGTATGAACAATTTAGAGCTTTTTTACTTGCATTTTTATACAAAAAAAATAACAAAAACATGTTTTAATAAATATATTTTTTATTTGCCAAATTAATCTGGTAGCAATAATAAAAATGGACACATTTTTACATATGCCCATACCATTCCATGAACCAGTTCGTATATATTTGCCATACATACATATTTAATTAGTCTATGTATATAATTTCAAATTCCTCTTAGACGGGTTTCTATTTCTATGAAAACAGAGCTATTTTTAAGATAAACTTTGAAGATGAGTGAGATCAATATTAAGGAGGGATACGTTCTGAGAACACTCAAATAAATTGCTTTTCTGAAACGACTTTCTTTGAATGTTACTTTTCCATTACTTAAGTTAGTTCGCATATTACTCGATGTATCGCTAACAAATAACAGTAATTATATGTGAGAAATTATATGATTATTATATAATTATATGTAAGAAAATGGTCCGGGTGGAGGTTAAAAAAATGTCTCCCTACTTAAGAGAAATTTTAGGTCAACTATTATTATTCAAACTTAGTAATTATTGTTTCTAGCACCAACGACCCATTTTTATCAATGACTAGAAAATACAACTGGACATATAACTTATTATTTTTTTTGTTTTTTACATGAAATAAAATGTTATACAGGTGGACGATAAGGGTGTTGGCGGTTTCAATATTCAATTAAAAAAGTAATATTCAATATTTTTAAAAAGTAAAAACATGGGAATTTTTAATACCTAAAAATAATGTTGTCAAAATGACTTCCCTCGGCTGCTTGGCACTCTTGGAACCGAAGTTGCAGATTTTGGAAAACTCGTTGTAAAGTTGTTCTCGGTATTTTGTTACTTTCCTGAATATTATTCCTCTTTAGCTGCTCTTAATTGATGGGATTATTCTCGTAAACCACCCATTTGAGGTAGCCCCATAGAAAATAATCGCATGGAGAGAGATCGGGGCTACATGGCGGCCATTTAATATCTCCCTTTTCGAAATGCGTTTTCCGGGAAAAACATTTTTCAGCAGCTCTATGGATACCCTAGCCGTATGACATGTGGCCCCATCTTGTTGAAACCACATCCTCGAGGTATTGCCTTGAATTTCTTGTCGATACAAACCTCGTGCAGTAATCACTGATTTATTTCTTTTCGTAATCCGCATCACACATCCCCACACATCTCACATCACATCACAACACATCCCCCTCCCCGCCCGCGCCACACGTTCCCATTTCCGATTCCAAGAGTGCCAAGCAGCCGAGGGAAGTCATTTGGACATTATTTTTAGGTCTTAAAAATTCCCATGTTTCTATCTTTTTTTCTGTTTTTTTTTTTACAGCTTAAAGAGTCATATCCCCAATACCCAAAAGCCACTGCTCTCTGCCCATCCAATCCCCCTCGTGAAGTCCTCTGGCTGCCATCCTCCACCATTTTCTCTTTGGTCTTCCACGCTTTCTTCTTTCAGGTGGTATGTAGTTTTGAATTTTCTTTGGCCAGCGGTTTTCATTTCTACCTTTTAAAAATAATAATATTTTTTTTTATGTTTCGTAGTTCTTTTTTAATTGAATATTGAAACCGCCATCACCCTTATGCCCCACCCTATATTTCGAGTTTAAATACAGAATCGTAATCAGCATTAAGCATTAGTATTTTAATAATATTTGCAATTTTAATTTGGTTAATGAAAAAGCTAAGAAGTAACTTATTGTTAAATTAATCAATTATTGAAATCAATATAAATATTTAAACTATGTACATTACTAAAAATAAGGAATACTACCGTGTGATTTTTATCCGATTTGACAATATAACGTGAGGATGGCGATACCTAACAAGAATAATTCCAAGATCGGGTAAAATAGCTGTATTTTTAATTATAAAAAATATATGTGTATAGTATTATAAGCATTTTAGTTATTCATAAAATATCTTTTATTTATTTTAGTTATCCATAAAATATCTTTTATTTATTTATTTTTTTTTTCCTTGGCATTATTTCTTTCAGCAAATACGATACTTATTTGAACTGTCAATTGTTTTTGACGTATGTAGTGTTTTATTTAAAATGTGTAAAAGTGAAGTCATGTAAGTAGCTTTATTGATTAAAGAGCTAAAAAAATTGACACTTCAATAAAAATGTTAATTTAGCTCATTGCAAAATAAAGTCGACGATTCAAGGATTACATCCCCCCCTTGATTATATCCGTTAGAACAGTATGTATCTTCAATTTTGTATGTTCTTAAAGTTAATAATATTACAACTTAGTCATCAGCTAAGCACGTCCTGACAAATGTTACATAGTTATAATTTCATGTAATTCTTGAAGTAAGTAAGAATTATTAAAGTGAAACTTTTATTCTAACGCCCCAAAATTTTTCGTTCATCCATCGCATGTCGCATTACACCTCGGGCGCATGACAGGACAGCCAAGGCCAATATGGCGGCGCCCAGTCAGCTGACCGTGTAGCATTTACGTTCTCACTCGCGGTATTTGGGTGTTTTGATCTGTGAATTAATACAAATGCATTTTTTACTTTACCGTAAATGTTTTAATGTTCATTAACTTTAAATAAAATTAAAAAAAAATTAAATACATAAATGAAGTCAAGGGTTATGCTAGAGTTTCTATAATGATATATAAAATACATCAATACATAATCATAAACAAACACTTTATTGTGAATATCCTTCTTATATAGTATTGCTCTTACTTTTTAATATGAGTTTATCATCTAAATGATTGTATTATTTAAGTATCCCGTATTCTAATACGCAAATGGAAAATAAATTGTATAATTAATATTTTGTCTACTATTGATTTCCCATTATCATTCCCATTTTTCAATAATTAAGTTAAGATTAAAAACGCAATTTTAATACCCTAAATCGAATAACTTTCCAAAATTTTTTAGTTAAATGCCTACAAACCGAAAAAAAGTTTCACTTGCATCGTGGTTTCATAAAACCATACACCTTTTTTCCTTTTTATTTAATTATTAATAATCAAAACATTGATATGTTTTGTGATCCGAAATTATAACATATTTAAAGCAGAATAAAGTTTTAATAGTTGATGTCTATAAAAATAAACAAATCATAATTTCATCTTTTGATTTAAGTAAAAAAAAATTGTGATTTCATTAAAAAAATAATAATAAATGAATTTTCACAAATAAAAAATTTGTATATTTATATATTGTATAATTATTATATTCTAATAGGTTCATACTGTTATCATAATTAAAAATATCAATAAAAAATTCTTCTTTAATTAAATTCTTCTTTAATGAGCTAGGAGGAGATAATTCTAAACACAAACACAATTTACTTAACAGCTTAATATTATCTAACAGCTGTTGTTGCTTTATCTGCACTCAGTTTAAATATTTACCTTACCTGATTGCACAGTGACAGATACGTGTTAATGACGTAATAAAAGAGGATGATGCAGTTTTAATGGGAAAATAAACGATGCAAAGATTTTTTTGTAGGCAGTAGTGTGAAGAAGGCTTGTTTTTTTATGCACTTCCCAGGCTAAGAGCAAAAAAAAAATGAATTTTTTAGTACTAAGTTATACAAGCTTAAAATAATTATGATATTCTTATTTTTTAAAGAGAAAAGATAGGCCCTCGACCGGGATTTGAACCCGGAACCTTTGTCTCACCGTGACATCGCTCTGCCAATTGAGCTATCAAGGCCCCTCCCGGTCGAGGACTAACCTTCTCTCTTTTAGATCCTAAAGCCCCTGTGTACTCCCGCCATTTTTGCGATGAATACACTAGAACGAAGTTCTTTGAACATTAATTTTAATTTAGGATCTTATTGACTTTCGTCATATTATTATTTATAATTTTTTATAATTATTGGTCATTTTTTATGAGTTATCAATATTTTTATTTTTTAAAGAGAAAAGATAGGCCCTCGACCGGGATTTGAACCCGGAACCTTTGTCTCACCGTGACATCGCTCTGCCAATTGAGCTATCAAGCTACCCTCGACCGGGAGGGACCTTGATGTCACGGTGAAACAAAGGTTCCGGGTTCAAATCCCGGTCGAGGGCCTACCTTTTCTCTTTAAAAAATAAAAATATTTATAACTCATAAAAAATGACCAATAATTATAAAAAATTATAAATAATAATATGACGAAAGTCAATAAGATCCTAAATTAAAATTAATGTTCAAAGAACTTCGTTCTAGTGTATTCATCGCAAAAATGGCGGGAGTACACTGGGGCTTTAGGATCTAAAAGAGAGAAGGTTAGTCCTCGACCGGGAGGGGCCTTGATAGCTCAATTGGCAGAGCGATGTCACGGTGAGACAAAGGTTCCGGTCGAGGGCCTATCTTTTCTCTTTAAAAAATAAAAATATTTATAACTCATAAAAAATGACCAATAATTATAAAAAATTATGATATTCAATTGATGAATTATGGATTTTTAACGCTGAAAAACCACCATTATAACATTTTCTTTTACATGCAATTTCCAAGCTAAAATAAAATTGGAAACTTAATTTTTTTACGAATATCTCAATTAGCACCAACGAATTTCGTTAAAGAACTCCAGATTCAGACAAATACAATTTCATTTTCTATGGGGTATAGAAATATACCTACACTTTCCCTTTCACACATTTGGCAGTCTTAAATGTTATGTTTAAATGTCTGTTCTTATTGGTATATTGTACAAGTATTGTCATTAATTATGTGAAATCTGTGTAAGTAGGATTTGGTATGTCCATGTTCAGTTAAAACCTGTGTTAGTTTGTGGATTATATTAATTTGCAGTTATTGGTTGTCAGTTTTGGAATAAACTACGCAAACTACGAGATTCATTTGAAACTTGTATAAACTTGTTATACACTATCTAAAAGAAGCCTCCTCTTCCAGACTGTCAGGTTTTATGTGGAAAAAAACTATGATCAAAAGCTGGTAATCGTTTGGAGGTTTGTGGATTATGGTTTTAACAGAAATATTTAGAAAGATAGAATAAATATACTTTAAAAAATAATGTCAGTAAATTTATATAAAAAAAAAACTACATCAATTAAAAACAAAAAAGTTATTTTCACTCGTATTGTGTAATATGAAAACTAAAATAGAGAGGAAAGAATTTATAATTACAAATATTTAAAAAGTTCCAACCAGATTGTCAGTACTTGGTGCTTACGTGATCGAAAATTGATTTTTTGGACTGTTTCCATTGTTTTTAATAAATCTGAGAATCTAAATCTAAGTTTGTGTTTACCTGTCACAACATCTGCAGCCCCACTGAATAAGTAGTCAAGTCGAATTTTGTCCAGAGAGAGTTAGGTGCATAATGGAAGCGGAATCGTGACATTCTCGTAGTTTTTGGCATCTAATGTAGTTTTAATATAAGCTATAAATCCATTTTAAGCCAATGTCTGATCCTCATTCAAGACGAAAATAATACTTACAAGAAGCTCCTTCTGGAGAAAATTCGACTCAACAACTTACTCACCGGGGCTGTAGATATATCAAATCCTAAATCTCGATTTTTGTCCTTAACCATTTATAAGTGTTTCCTTTTGGAGCCACTTCACCAGTCTCCGTGAAATTATCTAACAAAAAATCTTCATTATTAATTGGCGACCATTTCTGCTATTGACATTTTTTTTTTTTATCGTAAGTGTGACATTACGTACAATAACGTACAATTACGACATTTTTATGTCGTAAATGTGGACCGTCCATTACACCAGAAAGACATATGGGACAGAATCAGATTCTGCGATAGCCTGCTACTGACATCAGGGAAGATAATTGGTCTAATTTTAACTCCTATGTCCATTTTAATTAAATCCATTAACCTACAAATGTGGTTGAAAAAGATATTCATTTTATTTTTTTAACATAATATTAATTACCAATAATTACTGTACAAGCGGTTTCAATGAATATCAAACAGATCCACGCTTAATGATATGTTCATCAAGTAAATACAATCTTTGTTATTGTGCCACTGTGCAAAGAAGATTTCGAAACGATCCCATATTTCGAAACTGTAATTATGTATCGAAATAACTGTAATTCATTCTCGTTGCGTAAGTCATTTCCAAATATCTATCTCTTCACAAGGTTTTGCTCCAAAAATATTCTTCTAACTCAATTATTTTTTATAGTATTTATAGTTGTACTTAGCACTGTTTATTTATAGTAGAATAATCAAAGGTTCAGATTATTTTCATTTGATCCATTATCATCATCTATTTTATTTATTTCTGTTAAATACATTAGTAAAGTGGTTAATACTACTCCAGTGTGCCATAATATAATAATATAATACATTTCACAAGGTTTGGTAAAATAACATGAAACACTATTAATTTATTTACGTTTATTATTTATATATTTTATTTCTCTCAATAAAGATTTCATTTACCAACGTACACACATACACCGCTACAAGTGCATAAGCTTATGCAATTATCCTTGTATTATCTTAGCGCACTTTTCTTCTTTTTATTTTTTTTTTAGGAAATAATACTATATTTTATATATCGTCACTGTCAAAACAATACCGCCCATCTACAACTTTTTTATGAATTTTTTTTTTAAAATTTATTTATTGATATTTACAACTGTATTACAATTATACAACAAGTAAATAGAATGCGTGTTACATAATGACATGAGAATGACAAGTAGAGAAACTACCTACTGGTAGTACTTTTTATGAAAATGAGTTAGTAAATGTAACCCATTCTACAGGTTGAATTACACACTAAGGAAGGCAGGTATTAAGGCCAGCAATATGGGAGGGTATAATTTGTTGATACTTCTCTTCAATAGTTCTGAAAAAAATTGCCAAGTCTACATTCGGCGCGGTTTTTTTTCTCTCCTGTAAAATCGCTGGAAGTGTACATAGGCGGTATTGTTTTGACCGCGACGATATTTAACAAATATCAATACGTTTCAAACATACTTAACACTGGCGACCATTTTTCGTTATGGTGTAGAAAATGCTATAGGTAGATTTATAATTGTTTGAAATCAGTAAATTAAAATCATCTCAGCTAATGTTTGTATGAAAATACTCCATTTAATTAATATATTTTTAATTAAAACTCTCGTAATTAGTGCGTTCAGTTATATTCGTTCGAATAAGCCGGTTTAGTCTGCAATTAAACCGTGCTTTGCATGTTTTGCAGTTCTTTGTTAATAGCTATATAGAACCCAATATTATAATAGTAAATAACATATTTGTCATGTGTCAAATTAAGAAAAAATAATAGTAAAAGGTAATAAATCATTTTTGAAGAAGTAATAAAATTAGTTGGATTCACAAATCAATAAGTCCTTTAGCTTTCGAATCAGAATCTTTTCATTTTACTTTTACTTTTGCCCAGCTGTGGATAAGACATTTTTCTTTCCACGAGAAAAGAAAAGCGCATTCACTTGTTAGAGAAACTACCCATTAGTAGTACTTATTTACTACTTACTGGCTTTAGTTTCCATTAAATAAAATCTGTACCTGGAGATAAAGGGCACCATGTCACAATTCTGTATTTATTCAGGAAAGCGAATTTTCCATAATTTAGAAGTTTGTTCTAACCCTCATGAATATACTTAAAATATTATAAAATAAATCCATTATAATTTTTATTTATTTTATTTTTTATTAATTTCTTTTTTTCATGTGAGGCTACTACTAGGAACAACGTCATTTCAACTGTCATCTTTTAGCTGACCCAGCCTTATCTCAATACTCCTAATTTGGGGAAAGTCTAGTGTTAGAGTGTGATCTCGGCCAAATCATTCCCATGCACAATGATTCACTTATAAACAGTAGAGTCTCTACTTAGTATTGTATCCAAAACACTTCGTGGGTTGAAAAGGTATTGTCTTCTTCCTTTTTTTTAAAGCTATTTCCAAAGTGGAAAGAACATAAAGATCTCCTGATAAAGAATTAATAGACCAGGCCATCACATCATAAGGAACTGTAATAAAAATATAAAAATCTATAGCACAGTTTATGGAAGAGGCGAAGTAGGAAAGCGCTCCGTATAATTCGCTTTATTAGAAAGTTAGGGTCCATATTTTTTTTTTAAGGGCCGAACCCATTTTCCTAGCTAGGACCTATTAAAGATCGATCTAATGAGTGGCTTTGGACGATAACCTTTTCTAAAGTATGATTTATTGAAGCGATCGATTAGCTAAATAGTACCTACTACCCCCGCTATGATTATAGCCAACTATTTACAAATAATGTAGTCATAATTAGAATATTACCTTATGGATGGCTAGGAGATAATAAACTAATTGTCAAGTCATGATTTCGTTCTAACAGCAATCTCTTTTACAACTTTCACAAACAAGATAACATGTTACTTCAAAATTAGTCACTGAATCATTTACTTTATTTATAAAATCTCATAACACTATTTTAAGTAGTTAAGTTTTTTAAAATATCATTTAAATTAATTTCTTGTTTTCACGGGTCTTTAATCCTGGAAGGATCCCAAAAATGCAAGAAGTATTTACGATTATAAACAATCTATCAAGGAATTTAATTTTATTATAATTTTTTTGTAAACAACAAGGGTTTCACAAATTAAGGCAACTTTGAATATCAAGTTTAGATATCTCTATTATTAATTATTTTTGAATTATTTGATGAGGAGTTTTGGACCGTTTCATTAGTATGTACTACATTTATTTTTCATATACTTTGGTACATTATTATATTTAGTATTTTTTATTATATTATTTTCGGTGGCCGAAGAGTGTGGGAATAGCCAGGCAGACTTAACCAGACAACCCATTTCCATTTCCTCCCATTATGGGAAAAAACCTGCAAAAGTAAAAAAAGTAAGAATTTTTTATTAAATTAATTTGTTCCTGCCAAAATTTGTTATATGTTTTATAATTTGTTATTAGTTTTATAGGGAAAGCAATACTTAAGAGAATACCAAATATTTTATTTTTAGTTTACTTTTTATTTTATTTTTGAACTACATTAGGACAAAAAAGAAATAACATCAAAGAATACAAAGGGAACCATATTTCACATCTGGAAGCGGCCAAGGTTTTGAGACCTGAGCAGGTGTAATTGAGTCTATTCTGAAAGACCACTCTATAGGTAGCGCTTCTTATCAGCTCTTACATCAAAGTAATATATATTTGCAAATCATGGATACTGCAGGGGTTATTATCTCAACCAACACACTATCAAAATTACGCAAACAGTAATACATGTTCAATAACACCTACGGAGCAAATATGTTAAATCAACTATAAGTGGTAAATTAACTATAATTAATTAATTAATCGAATTTTTATATTAAAATTAATCGAAAATTGTATTTTCGATATATATAAGAACCCTCATTTGAGAAAGTGCGCATATTATCTTACGAAATGCTCCATTTTTTTAAAAAAGCTTCTCTTCAGGCGATTATGTTAGAGCCTATCATAAGGAAGTGATAAACAAATTAAACCTTTCCTGAGATATTATAAAAGTGGGATGAATTTTTTTTTCGGTCTAACGCGATTCAGGTATATTCCGACAACCTATTGTTAATAAATTATGATGTTTCATTTATTTCTCTGTCTTGAATGGCGTGCTGCTAACGTTGACGGAAAATATCCTACTCAAATATTACACACACAATATCTTTCTATGAATGTAACCTTCAGAAAGTAAAAGTTTCTGAAAAGAATTCACGGGAAATCCAACCCGCATGTCAGGTTTACAGTAAATAAGCTAGTGTTAGACAGTGCCTTCGATAACAGATATGTGCCGACACTTCAAAGACATAGAGGATAGTAAATTAGTAGACAATTATGTCGAAAAGAACTATCATAACATTCTATACCTGTCCGGTATCTTTCACAAACTGTATGAAAAGAATACCATAATCAGCATTTTGATTTTTATCCAGCCGATAGCCTACACCTCTCTGATGGCCTTTCAGCTGGCCACGTTCATAAGATCTACCATCAGCATTTATGGTATCAACACTCAGCTCTTCTGCCAGAACGTTCACATGACCCTCTTACTGCAGGTCGCCCTAATCGGATTGCTGAGTTGTCTGTGGAACAAGTCCAAAATATTCGACATCCTCAAGCTGTTGGCGATGGATTTCTTTGACTACGAAGAACCAGATGTCATTGGGGAAGAGCTCCTGCGTTCTAAAATAAAGAAAGAACGCCGGCAATTATCCGTCATCCCAATCGGAGTCGCTTGTGCTGGAGCTGTCCTCGTAATGGCGTCAACTGTCGACTTTAACCTAGGTTCCTACGATTTCAACAGCACCACTTCCATTTTCGACTACCAGCTTATTTTCCCGTACACGAAAAATCCATATTACGTTGCGGATGGCTTTGGTTACTATTTCGCAACATTAATGCAACTGTTAATGGGATACGTCTTGTGCGCTATCATCGGTGGAGGTGTTTTCAGTCTTATCCACATTGCAGAAAGCGTAATATTGCAGATGAAGATCTTGAACAACTCTCTGGGTAACATGGATAGCAGAGTAGAGTGCATGTACACGAAATTATTTGGAATGATGGATCCAAACAGTCTCAAGTCGCTCCGATACAACAGCCGTTACGTTTATTGTTATATTAAATGCCTGAGGAAGAATTTTCAGCACCACCAAGTTATACTTAGGTATTGTAGTTGTACATTGTTTATCTTGCATTCATTTTTTTCTTTTTTTGTGAATTGACCACATACTATTAACCTCCAATTTCATCGTAGTATGAAGTTTCCCCTCCTTCGAAAACTCTTCTATAAGGACCCTTTCGTATTGCTTTATTTTATTCCAGGCTCAATTCATTCCTTCAACCACAAACCTCTCCAGATCTTGAGTCAGGGTCCGAAACGTGATTCCTATGCAACATCTGACCTCCCTCCCCCCCCCCAGTATTTATTGGGCGTTTCAAGATTTTTAACGAAAATCCCTGTCGTCTCTTTCTTATATAACAAGTACATTTTTCTGCCTTTCCGCACTTCAGAGGAGTAAATGGTATACGAATGTTTGCAAGATATAAGAGGGAAATCTAAACGTTTATTTACTTTCTTTATTAATACTGCTGGTTCTCGATGTATACAAGTTATCGTTTTTTATCGGTTTGATACATTTTATTTCACTGATCTAATTCACACCTCCACATTGTTATGGGATACAATAGGGCAATGATATTTAATATCATAAACATTCTAATACATAAAAACATCTATAATATTCAATAAGATAAGCGAAAACACAAAAAGAGTTATATATTGATCAATTAAAATGCAATAGGAAATATCCCAAAATGCACAAGGCCTTTCGTCTTTAAAATATTGGAAAAACTAACCAACCAACGTTTCGCATTTTCAGGATATATCAGGACGGACAAAAAAAAAAAAAGAAATAACATCAAAGAATTCAAAGGGAATCACATCTCACATCAACAGACCAAACAGACTTATCAAATAGAGACAGTAACATTGCTGCGTTGGCGTTAAACAACCTACTGAATTGGCGAAACGTTTTCCAGCATTTGAGGCAATGTTTTGGGGATTTTTCCTATTGCACTCTGTTAGATTTTTATTAAAGAATCTAAGAAGTCCTAGGTGGTTAGAAATAAATAACATCAGATAAACTACGAATTTTAATATTTAATTTACGTTTCAGAGCTTTCCGCTTAATAGAAGACATCATTTCTCTCCCCATAGCATGTTCTTATTTCACTGGAACCATAGTTATACCACTGAGCTTTATATCAGCTGGTTCGGTAAGTAATAATAGAGTGAGTACAATTATTGAAATATTACATTTAGTTGAACTACTACGGCAATTCACACATACGGCCCACAAACACATTCACAGCATACATTTGTTTACTTGTACGTTTTGTATTCGGAACGTAGTTACTTGTAAGGAGATTATCAATTGTTCAAAATTCACGTCATTTTAAGTTCCGGAATCCTTTTGTCTTTTCTTTCGAGAAATTAATCCGTCCTGATTTTTTCATCTCGTATGAGGAGCTTTAGTACGTTTCCATCTTCAATTTACCCTGTTATTAAGCTATTCGATATAAAAGAATATGCCAATTAACATACTTTCTGAGGTGATTTCTGCTAAATCATCTACTATCTTATTACCTCCGATTCTGTCGTGTCATGGAATCCAAATCAGTACTCTTTACCCTTAGCTTATTGCTTTGGCATATTAATTATTAATATCATATATTAATATTAATCAATTATTCCGATTAGTTCATCAAATACGATATTTCGTTATGGTAAAGCATTCCCTAAATAATAAATGGCGTTTAGGTGGCATTGTTATTAAAGAAACTATGTATTTATTATCCCGATATTGTGAAAGTCTGTATAAGAAAAAAGTTTTGACAAGGTCTCACACTAAATTCAGCAAGTCAGCTTGAAGTAAAGAAGCTAGAGACATGGTCGTTCTTTTTATATCGTATGTGTAGAGTATGTGTAGCTCCGGCTCAAAGATTGTAAGGCTAACAGATTCTGTAGTACAGGCGGATATCAATATTCCCGAGGAGTGTCTTCATTTTTTTACCTAATTTTTAAAATATTTAACAGAGATTTAAAAATTTAACAGCTTCAGTGGCTTTTGTACATAATATGGTTTCCTGAACAAATGAGTTTGGATATATCCTCACAATTCGCACTGACTTTTAGTGGTTTAAAAAGATACCAAGACTGGGCCTTAATACAGAGCACACGTATGCATGCCTTTATCTTCTTTATAAGTAACTCACTCACAGGCGCTAGTCCTTGCAGTACCAGGGCCTCCTCTAACAGTCCACTTCAATGTTCCTTGTCTGCGGCCTTCTGTCTCCATCTCCCATTCTTCGCAGGTCATCCTCCCCATCATCCAGCTATCTTAAGCGTGGCTTTCTTCGTTTTCTGACCCCACCTGGATGGCCAAACATCAGTTTTATGGGGATTTTAAACTGTTCCATCCTTTCTACATGACCAAGTCGAGCCAGCCTTCTCTTCTTTATGAAAGTGATGATGTCGGGCTCTGTAGACAACTCCGTTAGCTCGACAAGGAACAATGTCTTCATTGTTCGCCATCCTTGACTGATCCATCAACTTTTCTCAGAACCTTCCACTCCCAAACTCTAAGAACTTCCTCCAGTGACTTGGTAAGGACCCAGGTTTTGCTGCAGTAAGTGACTTTAGGCCGGGTAATAGTTTTATAAATGATTCCCTTGGCCCTTCTTAAGAGGTTTTTATAAGAGGCAAACATGCACCTATTGCCGGCCACTAGCCTCGCTTTGACCTCGATGGTAACGTCATGATCACTCATTATCGTTTCTCCGAGGTACTTTAAGGAGATTTATCCTGGGAAGCTGTAGTCTTCGATATGGACTGTTCCTCTCTGGAAAACTTCTTTATCTAACTCGATATTTATTTGCTTATTTAAGCACCTTTACTATACTTCGGCAACATTAATATATCACAGTAGATGTGTACATTAATATTGTCTATAACCTTCCTTTTAGCTTTCTCTCTCTGAGCTATTTTCTTTGTTTTCTTGAGTCTCCAAGATTCGTTCGTATTCCAAGAAACGTCTTTTCTTACGAAATGGAAATAGATTATACCGTGTCTTGATACATTCTATCGACTTCAACAAACCAATAGGCAACCATATATCTTTAGAATTATTGCAAAATAAACATATTACTTCTAACTGAAGCACTTTTCAGTTATCTTCAATTTTTTTTTGTATAAAAAACACTTTACTCATTTAATGAGAGGCTTGGGCACGGGGGTAACAGAGAAAAATCTAAATACTTGGTGACAGAAAAGACAACTGTGCACATTCGGTGACTAAACATTTCAACATGTCACTGAATCTACATATTTAGGCTCAGTTATTTATTTAATTTTTCTTGACTTATTTCAAAGTTCTATTATCAGAAATAATAAACCACAATACGCTATTGGCAATTGATAAAGAAGGAACGTACAATAAATATTCATATACTTATCATTTAAGCTCATACTTAAACGAAACCTGAAAACTGAATACAACATTTTACCTCTAACTAAATATCTCTTACACACATCCTGTTACATACCTTCCTCGTCTAGTTATCCCTTCCCATTAGTACTGTTAATGACTAGCATTACCATAAATTTTCGTTTAAGCATTTAATTGCTTTTAGTAAGTGTGTGGTATAAGTACATAAGAGTACAGTAGATTCATATTAGGAGCAGTTAGTATTATTGTAGTTATATTATTTATTTACTGTCTAGTAAGGTAGGATGTAAATAAATAAAAGTTTACCCTTAAAGACTGGTGATTACTTTACATCCTCAGGTGAAAGAACTGCCAGGGACAAGCATCGCTTCCATAATACTCTGCATCGTCGAGATTGCTTACATGTTCCTCTTCTCCACCATCGGCCAGCGATTTACTGATCTGGTAATGCTATTTCCATCCATGTTACTAGTTATATATCATTATTATTTAACTGAGAGCTTCTATCTAACTACACCATATTAGGCTTTGAAAATTCTTCCTTTCTCCTAAAACTTATTATCATCCGTTCTAAACTGGTGTTCAGTGCTTATAATCCACTCCGAGAATTTTTAAAGACCATTCCAAAAAAAAATTAGATAGCATTAAATTTGAGTCTACTAAAGTATCACTACGTTGCATGGACAATGAGCACATTCATTTTCTCACATCTCTTAAAGGACATATTTCTAATAAAGTTAGAAGAATATCGCTCTTTCCAAAGAACAACACCATAACTAGAAAATTGACATTTTATATTAAGCCTTCATTAGCAATTATGTTATAAGCATAGTGTTATAATCATATTATTCCATTTCCAGCATATTTTTTTTTTTATTATTTAAGTCATATTTTGACATAAGATGAAATCAAAAAGTTTAAAGCTTTTAAAAATTTTATAACGGTTAATTAAAGAATTTCGACACAATCACAATTACAATGCACAAATTACAATTGGAATGCTTTGCTTTACCAAAACCCTTCTTTTTTTTTCTTTTTTTGTGGACACTTCTGGTTTATTTTTGACAAGAAGTGGACATATATATGGACATAGTTTCTTTTATTAAAAAATGCAAGATTGAGATGGTTGGAGCACGTTCACAGAATGGGCAAAAAAAGGCTCCCAAAGCTAATTCTAGAGGGGCGTCCAGAACGAGAAAGAGGAAGAGGAAGGCCTAGAATGCGATGGCTGAACGATGTGGAAGCAGACCTTAAGCTCCTGGGGATAAGAACATGGAGAAGAGCTGCGGGAGATCGTTCAAAGTGGAAAAAAACTGTCCAGGAGGCCAAGGTTCCGCGATGATATGATGATGATAATTTATATTATTATAAATGTCAAAAGCAGAAATATTAATGAACGTTCCATATTATGGGATAAAAGGAATATAAATTATCACAACCGATTACTATCGTGCCAAGAATATGAAGATTTGGCTAAAATAACTGAGACTACATGTAACACATTTATTTATTATTTATTTAGTCAATAGGCATACGTTGTTGGCAACATTCGGCAATATTCCTTGAATAGCAAAGGGTTGTGTTGACAAACAAACAAATTGTGATATTCCCCATAAATATGCCTTTCTAAGGGTACAATATTAGTTCTACTTCTCTGTCGTACATACTTCTTGAGTATTTGATATTTAAGTAATGAATTTTCCAGTAACATTTTTTTCCGTATGTCCGTGACGTATGAACAATGTCTACTGAAAAGTGGTGGTGCGGGACTCTTCGCGCGCACCTAGGACAGACCCGCAGAGGCGACCGCATCGCGTTGAATTCGCGCGTCCACCGCTTCGCGTATGCATTCGCTTTTAATCGCCCACGTAGGACGTAGGATTAGGAAGATAAAGAAGGTATGTACGTGTTATCTTTTGTAAAATTTGTTTTTTTGAGTTATGACATTGTTCTTTTGAGGGAGCGATATCCGCAATTATGTGAATGAAACGCGATTGTTTAGTTCCTGTAAAATTGAATAGTAAAGTAACTTTATTCTGGTACTAAGTCCCTTTACAATTTTTTTTTCTATATGAAATGATATACATCTGGCCGGAAGGCTACATAATAGACATCATAAACTATTTATAAAAGAGCTTAAAAATAATAAAATAAAAAAGTACAATTCGTGACAAAATACTAAGCGTATAAAGAGAATAATTAAATAAATAAATGCATGAGCTAGGATGTAATAACTTCTTTACATAATGTACATCTACTTTAGAACAAAAGGCTGTAAAATGTACTGTTTCCTTAATTAATCTAGTAGCAATGATTTAAATCTTTAACAATCCCCATTAAACAGTTGATGCTCCAAATCAAAATCAAAATATCATTTTGTCAACTATTAATGACTTTATGGCGATTTAATGAACAATCACTATTAAACTTATTTTTATCCCAAAAGAGAACATCTAGAAAGTTATGGTTCATAAACTCAAGCAGCCTGAGCCCTCTTATCTCGGATAGTACTCTTTTGTTCATTTAACTTCGGCAGTTGCTGGTGAAATGAAAAGTTTTATTTTCAATGAGAATTCGCTTTTTCTATATATTTTCGGCGTTAGCTATTTGTTAATTTGAAATCGAATTGTCTTCCAATATTTTATCGTATAGTGTAAACCAAATTTCTTCTTCTAGACTAGATTAATTATTCGGTGGTTTTAACACCATCTGTTAGTCAGATAAATGCATTTTAATTCACCTAAAAGTAGGATTATAGCAACTATGGGCTTCCTTATCATTGCAACTGCCCTTGTAGTTGGAATTATAAAAAAAATATATTATTAATTTTAAAATAATGGATGCAATTAAATTTCAGTTATAACAACAATTATTACATACCTTAAGATGTGTTAGCAACCTCGTATGTTTTTAGTTATGCCTATCAGTAATCAGATACTAACTGAAAGATACTAAACAGGAATTTACAAGATATTCTGTTTTAAAATAATATTAGAAAATATTAAGTATTATTACCATCATTCTTAATCCAATATTAAACTCACTAAATTAGTTCCTTAGTTTTTGATTAGTACTTAACCCATTAGAACATTAGAACAGTATAAACCATCAAACTGCTATCATATTAAAATTTATAAGTATTACGCTATAGACTTTAATATATTTTTATTGCTGAACAGATGCTTACCTATAATATTTTCAGAGCACTGAGCTTAGAGATAAAGTATACTACACGAGATGGTACATGTGCAGCAAAGAAATCAAAACCTCTTTGATGATATTTCAAGCAATGACTTTAAAACCTTTGACTCTTATCGTAGGTTGGGTCGTCCCAGTCAACATGGAGACTTTCGCAACGGTAAGGTCCTTAGAAAAACTATAGACATATGAATGATAGTTAGATACCTTATTTTTCAGTTTCAGTGGATTCCTTTTGATGCGAAAGTCAATCTTAATTTACTTTAGTTAATTATTTTAATGTCATAAATGCTGTATAAATACTTTATGGATCCATTAGTCAGGAAATCAGAAAAGATCAAGGGTTTGAACAGTAATGTCCTCTCCCTACACGCCACACGTTTGGGCCCCAGAAAATCCTCCAACAGTCCAGCACCTGGCTGCTGATAACAGTAACATGGCGTAGCTCATACCAATATTCATTTTAAATGATTAATATATCATGAAAGTATAATAAATTATTATGATTTATTTTATTGTTATATGATATAATTTTTTTAATATTTTATTTGAAAAGAAAAGATATATAGGATCAGTGGAAAGAAGAAATATGACTGGCCGAGAAGCGAACCAGGATGGCCGAGATGGTTAAGGCACCACCACAGAGAGGTGGGAGACCCGGGTTCAAGTCCCGGTCCTGGTCATATCTTTTGTTTTCAATTAAAAAAGTATATTTTTACGTTCGTTAACAATTGGATAAACAGATATATTGAACAAATTACAATTATTTATTTGATTAATTTAATATCCACCTCAACGTCCAAATAACATTTTCAATATTTATTTTTCAGGTAATGAAAAGTGCTTACTCATTCTACAACATAGCCAATGCAGTACATTTAAATTAACTCATAATTGAATATATTAATATCCATTTTCTTTATACGCTGTTAAATATATTAATATTGCATGCACTGTACTCATTCATTTTTCTTCCTATAAATCTCCTTGCTAATTAAAATAAATTTCGATTTTAGTTTTATACATCTATTTTATAAAAAGAAATTCTGGAGATAATCTGGAAATCTCTTGGGTGTGTTGCTGAAATTAATTGAAACAGAAGAAGAGTTCTATGCCAGTGGTAATATAAATATTTTGAAATATAAATAATTAATTTAGTTTGAAAGATGAATTCGAACTGTGCATTAGCTTGATGGAGGAATGGTGATCAAGGATGAAGTTAAGGATTAAACCACCGTCCTCAGAAACAGATGATTAAATCTATATCAATAACCAATTTGGAATGAAGATTGAAAAGAAGGACTAATTAATCGATGAAGATCCAAGCAGACGATGATTTTTAGAAATAAACGCTTATTCCAAATCTGACCCAAGTTCTCTGACTTTATATGATGTCTTCTTCGGCAGCTTCTTCCGGTTTCGATGTTGGATAATGAATGATTGTTAATTAAAGATGGCTAATATTTTTTTCTGAGATCGAAAGCGTTATAGTTCTCCAACAACCTTAATATACCGGAAATATCTTATATTCTTCTTATTAATATTTATCTGAAATCACGGATTTAATTCCGGGCCCGATAATGGTTCTCAAGTTTCCACTGATATGTGAGACATGTTCAAAAGAAAACAAGTTTCAGTGACTGGACCCTACCTATTTATCAGTTCATTCTTTTATTTTTTTTTAACGATTTATTAAAAATCTTAAATTCAATTTTTTCTAGTCATATCCCTTAAAAATGCCATTTTTTTAGTTAAGCCTTCAGTCACAATTGCATTAGTTGCAACTCTTTAATTGAGGAACAACATATCTGATATTCCATTTCTAGCATGTTTTTTTAAAGCCATATTTTGAGTTGTATCATGTTTGAACTTGAAGTTTATGGGAATAATGATATAAAAAAAAAAAACCTGTACCCTAACAACCCGTGAAAGGGTATGTGGTTCAGTACATTGTAGAGACTGTACTGTTTCATGGACAACGGTTCTGCAGGGAGGTGAACCCTATTTTTATGAAATTTTATAGAGGCTGGGTGAGCCCCAGGAGGGTCCTAGATCCCATATGATTCATCTCTGGCTGCGAACTGACTAAATAAATGTCTTGCCTGCAGCGGAATTTGAACCAGGATTTCCTGCACGGCAACTCAATGCTCTACTACTGAGCCACACCGCTCCCCAAATGATGATATAAGTTAAAATAAAAAAAGTTTCAAGCTTTTAAAAATTTTCAAATGATTTATAAAAGAATTTCAATCATTATAATAGAATGCTTTGCTTTAACAACACCCTCATTTTTATATTTTTAACTCTCATGGAACTTTCAAATACTTCTATTGAAAAATTAGATTTGTTGAGTTATGTCATCGATCTTTTGAAGGAGCGATGTATAACTTTTTTTTTAAATACTTAAACATCTGTTAAGTATTATAAATGTTTTGACTGCGATCGTCGACAGCGATGAATTCATTCCATGAACAAAAGAATAACTAACAAAGGGCGTGTTATGGAAATAAAACCTCTCTCAGGCACAAACATTAAGTAAATTTAGCTGGTTTCATAAAAATGAATCATTATATTAATTTCACAACAAAGGGAACGTTCTTTTAATTAGACTAACTGAGGACTCTCGTTCTGTTTTTCTACACGTAAAACACACTAAATAAAAATTTATATTTTTATATAAAAACTGAATCCTTTCTTACAACAACTAATGTAATGCTAAATAAAGAGTAAAAAAAAACAAACTGTACCAATTCAACCCATGGAAGAATTTAGGTCAGTCTACATTAAATATCGTCCTCAACCTTAGGTTTTGTAATCCTTACCTGGGTCGATCCACGAATACTAACTGATTAAATAATTTATACAGGTCTGCGATGATTTTTTTTTTTAGCATTTTTAACTAGTGGGTTTAACAGTATTTTTTGTGCTGAGTACGGAAAAAATAGTGAAAAAAAATCCATCACCCCTAGATAATTCACAAATTTCACCTATAATTTCTTATTTGATTCATCAAACAAGAATTTGAAAGCTGTACTTCTTCAAAATGGTAACCGATAAGCTTCTGTGGCTGTTGGACACTCCGTCCATTTGAAAGAATGTTACGAAAATCTTGAGTTTGTTCTTTATAAGCTCGGCTACCCTGACCATAAATGGACCATTTTTGGGGATATGAAAGTTATTTCCATGTTACTAGGTCAACAAAGTGGTTACTCAAAGTTCCCATGTTTCCTCTGTGAAGGGGATAGCCGTGACAGGAAACAACACTATGTCAAGCTGACGTGATCAATCAGAATGGCTCTTATTCCTGGAGTTAAAAATGTTGAAAGACAAAGTTTAGTGAATCCTAAAAACCACTTCATATCAAATTGAGAATAATGAAAAATTTTGTGAAAGCATTACCCAAAGAAGGACAGTGTTTCAAGTATCTTTGTGAACAGTTTTTTGGTAAATCCGATGCTAAGCTGAAAGATGGAGTCTTTGTTGGGCCTGGCATCACAAAACTTTTAAAAGATTAAAGCTTTGTCACTAAAATAATATGGAAGAAAAAAATACCTGGAATTCATTAAAACTTGTTGTAACAGGCTTTTTTGGAAACAAAAAAGACACAAACCACAATACTTTAGTTCCTGAATTGTTACAAAACTACAAAATGTTGGGCTGCAACATGAGTGTTCCCTCACATCTGGACTACTTTCCAGAAAATCTTGGGGCTGTAAGTGAGGAACAAGGAGAATGTTTCCATCAAGATATAAAAGAAATGGAGCGCAGATACCGAAGGAATGTCAAAATGATGGCAGACTACTGATGGATGTTAAAAAGGGAAAATTCACTAGAACAGCCTTATAACACATGTGCATCACTTTTATGCTCATTTTAGCTGGGTATCGTTGTTTTTTTTACTTTTACTTCATGTTAAAATAATACAAACCCAAAATTTTCCATTTTTGTACTTTTTCCAAAAATTTCAACTTTATTTTGTAGGTAAGCCTTAGGTGATAGAAAAAAAAATAATATAATTTTTAAATCACTGCAAAAACTAAATAAAGATCAGTCAACTAAACCATATCAATTTTTTAAATAAAGGTTTTTTCTGCAGACCTGTGTTATCTGCACAGCCGTTCATGCACCCTGGATCTATAGATTAATAAACTCTTAGACACTAACCTATTGCTTTCCCTATTATTTTATATTATGGTATTATTATATCTATAATGAACGTTGACAATTTTTCAATTTCAAAACTGATAACAACTTTAAAAGCTTGCAATGAATTTGTTTATTTAATGTGCCGTTTATTGTGTGTGCAAGATCACCTGTGGTCTAGTGGTTAGCGTAACAAACTACTAAGCCCAAGATCGCGGGTTCGTAGCCCGGCAGGTGGCCCTAGGATTTTTTTAAAGGGAGTAAAACATCCTTAGTTACGCCGTCCTTCGGAAGGGACGTTAAACAGGGGTCCCGAGCCTGTAAGATGTCAGGTACTCGTTAAAAATCCCTATCCTAATTAAACCTGGATAGGCAAAATTTAGAGCTCCCACTGTAGCATCGTCCGATTAGACATAGCAGCATAAAGTGACGTTAAATGAACAAACAAACAAACATTTTATGTGTTCGATTCTTCACCTCTCATTCTCATCTTCTCACATTTAAAGAATTAAACACAGCTAGGAATAAGAATTAAAACAGTTAGGTCAATAAATAAGTTTATAGTAAATTGTTAAATTGGTTTTAAAGGAATTAATTTATGCGGAATAACTATTCCGTCATAAACTAACTATTTATGAACAATACAGTGTTTTTGTTAATTGAACTTGAAATTGTTATTTTAGTAGATTTCTGAACAATCCTGAAGGTGGAAAATTTCTTCGAAAGTTCACCAGAAAAGTTTATATAAATTTAGTTAAAAATAAAACAAAAATTGTTAGTTCAAAGACAACAATAACTCAAATTTTAAAGGGTACATTAAAATGATAATATTCTTTCTTACTTTGTTATTCAAACATCTCTTATAATAATAATAATAATAGAAGAAAATAATATGTTAAAATAGGGAATAGAATTGCTAAATGAATAGGAGCAGTGACTGCAGTCCAGTAAGAAATATTAAGTCACCATGTTAAGACAGGCTAAGAAAGATGAATTCGATCTATTATATCATAAGCTGTATGACGTCATTGGGGTCTCTCAATTTTACTGTGTTGTTGTAGTACATTTTAGAATGGTCCTGTGGTGGAGAAATATCCTGAAACGTCTACAAGAAGTAATTTTTTTTTTAATTACACAAAAAAAAGTATTGTTGATAAAAGTAGTTCAGAAAACTCACCAAATTTATACTATATGTTATAGTATAGTATTATCTAATGTAATTTTAAAATACTTAATTGATAAATGATTATATTACTATACTGTAATTCAGTATAGTATAAATAATACATTAAATTATTTTATTGTATTCATTACACTAAGGTCAGTGAACTTGTAACTAATAGCAATTTATCAATCGCCAAGGTCCGTAGCCTCAAAAGGTAGTTGCATAAGAAAGCAGGCCTCAATGAAGGCCGGGTTGTTACGACATCACGAATTCGTCGGATCAAGTGATGGAAAATGGCTTTCGATTCTGCAGATTTTCTGCGAAGTCAGTCGATCTATCGATTATTTATCGCCGAGCTTCAATATCAAAAGACATAGGTCAAATTGAAGTTGAGATTGCCGAGCTAGGAGAAACCCGATATCGAAGATCTGCAATGAAAGGTAATTGATATCGCGACAAAGGACAAAAGAAAGAAATTGGAAGCCGACTTCAATCGAGTGTAGCTTCGTATCGAAGAATACTCATGTTGTAGGCTGGTATTTTTTTACCTTGTAATGTTCAGTGCTTTCAATACTAATATAAGGCCTAAAAATAATGATTACTTATTTGATTTTCATTTTATTATTTTAGGCCCTTTCTTAATAAATTATTAAATTAATATTATATTATATAATTAATTATTTTTGTAATGCCTTCAACTTTGTGGATAAATATTTCCTCCTTTGGAATTGAAGACTCTCCTGGGGCTCGTACAACCTCTATGAATGATAGCGTTAATTGAGGAAAACCCTGGTGGTTGAGAATAATTTCCGCCAAAGAATCTCCTTCATATTCGTTGGCTTATAAAAAATTTAGTGTAAACCAAGACCCTTCATGTGTTGTAAAGGTGCATACAGGTTTTCTTTTTATAATGCCTTCAACCAAGAAAATTTCATGTACTAAATAACTGGCTTTTGGGAAGTTTTAGTCGAGATGAAAACCCTAGTGTTCGTTCAACGCAAATGGATACCCGCAGTTGGAGAAAATTTGGCGATTGCCAGGAGTCAGTTCTATATGTGTCTTATTTATATTTTACATACTACATTAATAAGTAAATCAATTAATCAGTAAAGAATCTCGTTCATATTTCAAACTAAACAGGTTTCTAGAAATAAAAACTCAAAATATGTTGTGGACGCCGAGGGTAGAAATTATATTACGGTTTATTCAGATAACCTGAAAAAAGTATAATCGCTTGCGCAGGCGTCGAATGTTCATTATAGTGTACCAAATGAAAAAACTGGACTATGCTTGCTTTAAAATACTGTTTAAGGTTGGAATAACCTTCATTTTTCCTGACCACTGCGTGTGTTGCTTTTTTTTTCGAAAAATGTCCAGCATGTTGGAAATTCTTGACGGAAGAACTGAAGGAAGTCCGTTCGAACGGATAATTTTTCTGATCGGAGTGAGATTTTATGATTTATACTTCCACCATAAAACCTGTTTATGATCAGCCTTGAAGCTGACCTACCAGATAGTTCCTGAAAATCGGAGATCGAGAGAAAAGCGAGACCTCGCCATTTTGAATCTCCCCAAGCAGGAAATCGACGCAAGTATCATCAGCTGTTGAAACAGCTTGCGGTCCAGTGAAGGTAGAGAGGACTGGAGAGGTAGAGGTGCTGAATTTCACAGGTAACAGGTATTAGGAAACTTATACGGAATAGAATCCAGGTATCAAATACTCGAAAAAAATAGAATTGATAAATAATAAATATTGAGCAGTCACTAAATAGTACTAATACTACTACAACTACTACTGAACCCATCTTTTCCTAAACTCAGTTACCCTTCACCCTGTTAAATGGTATCTCCCCATTCAAGCAAACAACCCACGGCTAAATGCCACAAGAAATTAAGTAAGCAGCAGCCGCGGTAAGAGCATTTTAAAGTCTTAAAATACTTAATAAGAGAAAAGAAAATGGTGGGTGTATTGACTCCATTAAAAAAAACAAAAAACCTGTACCACTAAAACCCGTGAACGGGTCTGGGTTTCAGTAAATGGTAGGGTAGAGACTGTACTGTTTCATGGACAACGGTCCTGCAGGGATGTGGTTTGTACGAGATCACGCTCAACCGCCAGATTTCCCCCCCTTATTCTGGGTACCCTATTTTTATAACATTTTTTAGGGGCTGGGTTTGCCCCAGGAGGGTTCTAGATCCCTTATGATCCATCTCCGACAGCAAACAGACTAAATAAAAGTCTTGCCTGCAGCGAAATTTTTGACTTGACAACTCAGTGCTCTACCACTGAGCCACTCCACTCTCTGTTGACTCCATTAATGTCTAAAAATTCACTGCAATTTACCCAAACTTCAATAATGTTCTTCATAAAAAAGAATGGGCGATTTTTTAATTATTTTTTACTGATTTATTCTCGGGGGGGGGGATGGTTCAACGTCCTTTCCAACTTATAATAAGAAAAACAGGCCTTTTTACTAGAGCGATAAGATATTATTGAAATCCCAAATTGGTCTCAATAATTTCCTCCCATTTATTTATGAATTCGCAATTGGAATGTCCAGCTAATGCCAATATCTTTTCGTATTATGGTGTTTGTCTCTGTCTTCCTTTTTTTGTTCAATAAAAATGATTATATATTATTATACATATATATGTATATTGGTTTCTACTTATCTTGACTGTTATGGAAAATATATTGTATTTTAGTTCTTGAGTTTCAGTCTTTCTTGAACTTCTTAGGCGACGTTTCGAGACTAGGTTAGTCTCATACTCATGCCCTGACAATGAACAAATGAGCTTTTAGTAAAAACATTAAATAGCACACTAAAATAGATGTAAAATGACCTGTGTAAGTTGTAATAGATAGGGTGTACTTACAAGTTCTAAAGAATGAATCAGTTTTTCATTAATCAGTTGCCTCGCAAAACAGCATAAAATGTTTGTATTGCAATTGCTATGATCAATGAGTAAGTAATCCATTTTTTAGGAACAGCAGTTTATTTAATTGTTGAATCATATTAGATATTGTTATTTTTATATATTATGAATTAATTAAATTTGCATAACACGAGCTAAGACCTTGAACATCCGATTTTTTGTTTACAGCGCGATTTTTATACTTCTCTATAGTTATCATTTCTTTTATATTCCGTTTGAAACTATTTTTCTCTTGGTGTATTATTTTAGGTTTATCAAATTTAAAGGTATGTTGTGTATTTCTAAAATGTGTAGTGAGAGCTGTTTGATCTGGTTTATTGGGGTTTTTTATTATTGAATCACAACTATATTTGTGTTGGTACACTCTACGTTTTAAGTATTGTTCCGATGTTCCGAAATAGGATTTACCGCATTTATCTTCACATTGTATTTCGTACACGACATTTGATTTTAGCTCTAATTTATCCGAATCTTTGGTTTTTGTAAATAGTCTTGACACAGTGGCTGTGTTTTTGAAAGTAATTGCGGAGTCTTTTTTACTTTTATTACCGGTGAGTGTTTTTGCTAGTCTTTCTGAAAGTGTTGGTATATAAGGTAATGTATAGTATTTTTTAGGATTGGTTTCATTTAGGTTGTTTTGGTTAGAAAGTGTTTTTGTTGTTTTTAATAAATTGCGAAGGAGGCTGTGTGGATAACCATTCTTTAATAAGAGGTCCACTACGTTGTTTTCGGCTGTTTTTTGGTGTATTGGGGATGATAATTTTCTCGCGCGATTTATTAGGTTTTTAGCGGTATTTATTTTATATCTTTTGGGGCATTGGCTTGTGTAGTGTATGTATCGACCAGAGTGAATAGGTTTTTGCCACCATTTAGTTTCTATTTCTCCGTTTGATTTTCTGTTTAAGAGAACGTCTAAAAATGGTATTTTATTATCTTTTTCAAATTCAATAGTAAAGTTTAATCGAGTGGAATATTTATTAAATTCATTTAAAATTATTTCTT
This sequence comes from Arma custos, assembly GCA_037127475.1. NCBI lineage: Eukaryota > Metazoa > Arthropoda > Insecta > Hemiptera > Pentatomidae > Arma > Arma custos. The sequence goes on from CM073759.1 coordinate 186,494,540, forward strand.
TTTCATTATTTTCGGTTGGTATCGCTGTTATTATATCATCCACATATTTAAATAGAAACGGGATATTAAATGGTATTTTTGGTATGACTGTATTTAACAGTTCTTCTAAGTAAATATCAGCCAAGATAGGTGAAATAGGAGATCCCATAGGGCAGCCGAATTTTTGGATATAAAATTTTTCATTGAATTGAAAATATCCTCTATCTGTACATAGGGCCAGTAATTGTAAAAATAGTTTTTTGGGGATTTTTGTATGCGTTTTTAATTTATTCCAATTTTTTTCTATTATAGTTTTTATTTTGGAAATGCATATGTTAGTAAATAAAGACGAGGCATCTAATGAAATTAATTTATAGCCTTCAGGAATTTTAATATTTGTGATTTTTTGATGAAATTCAAATGAATCTTTAAGATTATATTTATTTGTAGATAAGTGATTTAACAATTCGGCTAAGTATTTTGAAAGCTCATACGTCGGTGAATTTATGAATGATACTATAGGTCTGAATGGGTTTCCGGGTTTATGATTTTTTATAACTGTATATAATTTAGGGGAAGTCGGGGAATTGGTAATGAGTTTTTTGTATGTTTTTATATCAATGTAATTATTCTTCTTTAATAATCCTAGAGTTATGTTGGTATCTGTCATCAATTTATGTGTAGGATTGGAACCGACCTTTTTATAAGTTTGGGCATCATTTAGCAATAACTGAGTTTTATTTATGTATTCGTCTCTGTTGATCGCGACAGTTTGGTTTGTTTTGTCTGTTTTTGTGATTATTATATTAGGTTGTGTTTTTAAAAATTGTTTGGTTTTTTTGTTCAATTTTTTTATGTTAAAATCTTTCTTGTTATTATTATTATGTTTAATATTTTTGTAATTTGTAATTATATTAACGCATTTGCCTCTTACTTCATCACGATCAGTTTCTTCTACATTATTTTGTATTATATATTCAATGTCACTAATGATAGATGTTACGGGTAATTGATTAGGTTCATAATTTATACAATATTTAGGGCCGAGAGATAAAAACTGTTTCACGTCTGATGGAAATACTGTATTAGTAAGATTAACAAACCACTTTTCATTTCCTATATTAACCGATCTTTTATTATTTACTTTTGATATCTTTTTTATTTGATTTTCTTTTATTTGATTAAATATTCTTTCGTATGTATTATTGATTGTATTATAAAATTTTTCGTAGATATTTTGTGGTATTTTTTTACGCAATTCGGTTTTGTAGTTTTCAATGTCTTTGTTTAATTTGTCCACTTTAAATATTGCGCTTTTTATTTCCATATTTAGAATGTGTTTTTTAAACCTATAGAGGGCTCTATTGAATTCTATTTGATATCTTTTTTCAATTTTACAAGTTGTATTTATACGTTTGAATGTATTGTCAATGTGTGGTGGTAGCAGTTGTTCTGACCGGCATCTTAATAAAAATGTTCTATTATTTTTAGCGGCGGCTAGTTTTTTATATGAGTTTTGAAAACCCTTCATCAGTGAGCATGTATGTGTATCGTGTGTCTGTTTAATGTCGTCGTAAAATCCCATTTCCTCGTATATACTGTAGATTATCAATATACACTCTTAAAGTAAATATTGGTTTCTACTTATCTTGACTGTTATGGAAAATATATTGTATTTTAGTTCTTGAGTTTCAGTCTTTCAGTATACATATATATATTATTATACATGATTTATATTTCATTCTATATAAGATATCTAAATTTTATGTATAAATAATTACAACAGAGAGCTCTAAATGAAAAAAAAACTGTTATTAGTATCTTAATTAGATGAAATATCAGTTAGATATATTCTTGGTGAAGCCTAATTTTCTTTGGAAATATGTTAGATGGGATATAATTCTTCTGAGAGATGATCTGATATTCCTCGAAGGATTCTTCCTCAAAGGCACCTTGTTATTCTCCATATCTTGGGTCCTGTAACATATATATATGGTGTTTAAGAATAATTTTGTTCTCTTCGCCAATTAAAAAAAATATCAGAAAGCACGTTATCATATACATAACTAATGGATTCTAATCCATCCTACGTTACAGTAAAAGTTACTGCTAAACAAGAGCCTAATTGGTATATAATTAAATTTATAGACTATTAGGCAAAATATACATTCGATGTATACATTCACTCCTGGAGGCTTTTATTCTTCAGGACTGCTAGTTGATTATTAGTAGCATTTATTAGCATCCAGGCTACTTTACAATAATCACTATCAACTAACATATGATTAATTAATGACATATTAAAATAAGGCGATACATTATTTATTTTAATGAAGTATAAACAAAAATAATATATTTAAAAAAGTGGTCTTATGCAGGTGCAATTATTGCTCTCTCAAACCTTGTATACGTTAGTAACAGAGCGGCTTCTGTTTACATTTAACATAGTTCGTTCCATGTCCTCCTTTTAGTTTTGTCTTGGGGATAACGCCTCTTTCCTGTAAAAAAATATTGCATTTTCTTCGTCTTTGCACGACACAAACAGCTCTATTAAATTTAACTAGTAATTTAGAAATTAGAAATAGAAATACTAAAGTAGAAAATAGTCATTACTAATCCACACATCGCTCCTACAAAAGAACTTTAGTAATGTCATATTTTGAGTTGTATCATGTAGGAAGTTTTATGGGAATAATGACATAAATTAAACTTTAAAAAATTCAAGCTTTTAAAAATTGTCTAATTGTTAATTAGATAATTTCTATACCATCATAACAATAGAAATGCTTTGCTTTAATAATACCCAAAATTTTATTTTTTTAACTCACATGGAACTATTAAATACCTCTATTGAAAAATTTTATTCATTGAGTTATGACAGTGTTCTTTTGAAGAAGCAATATATTTATGATAATTGTTTAACCGTTTTCCAGTTACTGAAAAATAACGTAGTTGATAGACTTTACTAAAAAGTACTAAAGTAGAAAATACCCCACTCCTTCTGTGATAAACTACCGGTATAAATTCTACTAAGTCTTCATATTTTCCTGACTTAAAAGGAAATATCAAAAGATAATTTTTTTGAGTTTATAACATGGAACGGCAAATAACTTATGTCTCAAAAACAATTAATTCATCATCTGTAAATAGAAATTAAGGTGCTTCGAATAATCATAGATTCTAAACAAAAATGATACAATGATACCCTTACTCAACGTCCGTTACAAATTCAAATAAACGAGGTTGCTACGGAACTAAAGCTAATCAACATTTTACGATCCCCCATTGAGACGGAGACTGGAAGGGACGCATTGTACCTCGATGAGATGCTGCGACACAAAGGTTCGAACCCGGCCCGCTCTTACCTGCCACCTGCTCCTCGCCTTTATAGTGTGGAGGGCAGATGTGTGTTAGCTATTGTAGGTCAAGATTGCTATAATCAGGCCTAGGTAGTTCCAAGTCCGATTACGAGCATAACTCAATACTGATGTATTATTAATTATACCATTTGAAATATTATAATATTTAATATAAAATTAACATACACGTCTTGATGCATACAATAAAAACTGACCTTAAAACCGTAAACAAATAAAAATAATAATTTAAGAAAAAATTAAAATATCCTTATTATTTATGACATTATAATGAAAATATTATCATATTTAGTATAAGATTACCAATAATAATATGAATCACAAATATTGCATCATAAATATTTATAATATACCATAAATATTTATGGTGTTAATTTTAGTTTAAGAACTTACGGAGCTCAGATCTATTCTTTCAAAAACTGCAATATTTTCAAATGAATGAAAGGTGAGTCTCATTTAAATTTCTAGGAACGTAAACCATATCAACCATCGACTAACCAACATATTCGTTCTCTTTATTCCCATTTTTACAATCCTCATAACCATTACAATAAACTAATATGCAATATGGCTGCGATAGATATGATTATCAGGTGATGGCTGACAAGAAGAAGGATGAAAAATCCACTGCGTTAAGGACTTACTCAAGACCATGAAGGATGAAGTGTTGTGTACAATATCATCCTTTTAAATCGCAATTGCTTATATCATCCTTCTGGTTGGTGCGATTGAACTTTTGAAAGTTGTAAAAAAAACAAAAAAAAAACGTGCAAAATAGAATGCACTGCATTATTATAGTTCTGGTAAAATTGGTATCAAATCTCCTTTATCCACAAGAACACAAATCCGCAAAGTTGTCTACTAAATTCTGTACCAATCATCAAATTAAATGTAATGTAAATGAAAAAAAAAAATGAAAAACCGAAACATTAAAAATAGTTCATTTTACACACTTATCTTTATCCTTAACTCATTTCTTTCCAATCTTTCACAAATCATCTTTATTTTATTATTAAAACTGTAAAAATAAAATAGAACAGAAAATAAACTCTCTCTGAAAATGAAACTCCAGAACATAAGCACCCAAAGTTCGGGAGGTGGTATATATATATTTTAATTTTATTTTATTTAACATCACTTCAACTGCTGAGACCATTAGCGATTACAGCTCTTCTTAACTTTCTTGAATTAACTTCGTGTGTTTTAAGTAGATCAGAGTCCTCTGTAGTTTATTACTACCTTCGAACGGTTGACACACATCAATATCCAAATTTATTCTTTCTATTTGACGCTTCTACCATTCAAATAGATGCTTCACCATCATTTCTATATTATCACAGCTTTGGCAGGTTTTTCGGTACTGCCCTGAAAGTAGATGGAGATGTGTCAGCTTTGTATGACCGATTCTTAACCTGCTTATTAAGCCTCATTCCTTAGGCCTCAGGCAGTTTGGAAGGATCCAAGCACTCCCACTCTTCGTCCGAATTTCTTTAATTTTATTACAAATCGCTTTTATACATTCTGACAAAAATGTGGATCTTTACAAGGGAACGTCATCACTTTCTGCAGCTGCTTTATACCCCACATTCAGTTCGTTCGTTTCCTACATGAAAAGGAACCTATAATAGTGTAACTATATTATTATTTTATTTTAAGGCAATATTCATGTTTTGACTTTTCTGTAAAACTGTTTCTCGTCCTAAGTTTTTGGTGGTATCTTGATCAATATTTTTTTTATCCTAGAAAAAAATAAATAAAAATACAATTTGTATTCTGTTATGACATTTAATCTTTTTAAAAAGGGCTTTTAATATTTTACAAAAGAAAAATTACCATATAAAATAGGTCTGCTTCGACGACAGGCAATCTATAATAAAAAAAAATTCTAATTATTTATTAAATTCTTTTTATTACTTCCTCAAAAACCCTCCCTAATTTGTTTGCATGATCTTGCAAAATTTATTTTGAGTTCAATAAACCTTATTTTCTTTACCTTTTTTTTTTTTATGGGCATGCATAATTCTGCGGTTATGTTTTAACCGAAATTTTCGTATATTAAGTATTTTTAATTGACCCAATATAATAACGAAAAATGAACAGAAGATAATGGATAATGGAATTGACAAGAAACAATATTGTGAAAAATATTGTAATAAAACTCGAGTATACCAACATATAATTAATACGATTCATAACTTCATTAAAATACATGATTTTGAAACGTATAATTCAAAACCCTCTCTTAGGATAAAAACTTATAAAGAATGCAAGCCTGTTATTCAGGACAATGCCTTTCCAAAATGGGGTATTTTGTGCTTCAGGTACACCAGTTACTTTTACTGTTAGAAAAGTAACAGCTTTTAATTTAATAAACATCTGTTTAAGCAGGTCTATAATCGTTTCCCAAAAAGAATTTGTTAGACCTACATTCTTCAATTCAAAACCAAAGGTTTACCAGAATCTTTTTAATAAGTAAAGAAATATTAAAAGAAAATGTATCTTGCAGTGCATTTGAAGAATTTTTCGTTAAGGAATAAATAAGTCGAGATGTAATTTGATAAGTTGCAGAGAGAAAAAAGGAAAGTTTAAAGGGACAAGTAGCATAGATCATATAAAATTAAATTTATCTACAATCATTTATATATTTTTTAATTATCTCTACGTATGTCTTTCTTTTATCATGTATTATCTATTAGTGAACGCACTAATGATGGAAAAGTAACTAATAACTTAATTTATTTTTAGTAAATGATTCAAAACAGTCACTTTTTAATCTGTAATAACTGGCGTACCTAAAGCATAAAGTACCTAAACTCTGAAATTAACTTTTCCTTCAGGGAAGGTAAAGTTTACATCAGTCACCCTCAACGGCTCTTGGACTGGCACCCACGTTCCATAAATCTTAAAAGAGAAACAGTTTTGTCTTAGCCCGGAGCGATGGATGACTCCACGTTTCGGCGTACAATCTCCGTTAATCCTTTCAGTTTGACCGCAACTATGACGTCGTCAGGTTTTTAATAATAGATCTTTAACGGAAGTGAGATTAGAACTCGGGCGTGAAAACGTTAGAGAGAAAAGAAAGATTAAAAAAGTGTGCCCCAAATGCAAATGTGCTTCTTTAAACTGCAGCGGTCGACCAACTTTCTCCTTAAAGCTATGCATTTATAAAGAATTAGATTTTCAAGGAGGTGGAAAGTGATTGAATTGATGGTTAGATAGATTAGATAGTGAAAAATCAATTTGCTGGATCTGTCCATTTAATATAATAATAACAATAATAATAGAAGCCTTAGCGAACCCGAGCCCCATACTACCAATCTATGTTTACAAACCTCCGATATACGAAACCTTCGACTCGACAAAAAAGACAAAACTTAAGACTATAAATAACGTTAAATAAGTAAGCAAAGATTATAGACTTATGTTTTTATTTTTATTTTTTGCAATAAAAGGAACAATTGAAAAATAGCTATTTTATGCCTTTAAATGGGTATTCATTTCCTCTTGAAGTTGATACTAAAAAGAAAACTAAACACTTTGTCCTAAATATTATAATTCAAGATTATCTTCTTCACAACACGTCTCTGAGCCATCTACGTTTCCACTTTTTTGCTTGGTGGTCGTCTGTTTTGAAATCCTTCGACTTCTTCGTCTGCGGTCAATGGAGGGTGTCATGTTGCAAAAGTGTTTGGATGATGAAGAGAGGGAGGTCTGTTTTGATCAACAAAGGAAATGAGTTGCTGTCCTAAGTATTTATCGAGGCATTCAAATGCCGAGGGCCAAGGACTCTCGTAAATCGAAAATGCTTTTTTTTCTGAAATTTCAGGTATTTTCCACCACTTTAAAGACCCTCAAGGTCAGAATGTTAATAGGAACTTATACGTTTATGCTTCAAAGCTCGTGCGTTCCTGGTTGATTTACATCACGACAATGTAGCTCACTTTTCTAGTTTTATTTATTATTGTCGTGAAGAATGTCTTATTCATCTCATTTGTAAACATTTGATTATTACTCATTTTCCGAATTGGAAGCTTTATAGGCTACAATACAAAAAAACACAAGGAAAACCGCAGTTGAGGAACATCAAATCAGAAGAGCTCCACTGGGCCTTTCAGCAATAGACATCGAGCTAACGTTTTGTATCTCAAAGCAAGTATTTTGAAGAGAACAATGTTAAAAATCGTATTTTTTTTTTTTTTTTTTTTTTACTGATTGAGAGTTTCCCTAAAGTTGATGTTTTATCCAAACAAATTTTAGAATAACATTTTTCCAGGTCTTCCGGTCTAATGCATCTTCTTCAGTAAGGCCATATCCTGCCATGTCGTCTTGGACTTGGTTTATCCATGAAATCCTTGATCGGCATCATCTTCTTCTTCTTCAGGGCACCAGGGTATGGTCGTTTTGTGTATTCTATTACTCTCCATCCTCAATATGTATCCAAACCACTCGAGAATTTTATTGTTAGTACCAATTACCTCTCGGACTACTGAATCGGGTATCCTATAACGCCAAGAAATTCAGGCTGCCCTTCACCAAAAGTCCATCTCCTCAACTAGAAGTTTCTTTTTCCTCCCCTTTCCTAATTTCTATGTTTCACGGCCATGTAACCATTATAATAATAATAATAATAATTATTTAAGAAATCATACAAATGCCATTTGGCACATATTGTACTATTATAATAGCATGGAATATCATTTTTTTTTTAGTTTTTAGAATGTTATTCCTAAACAATACCGAACGGAGCATGCTAATAACTTTTCTTCCTTCTCTGGTTCTTCGGGCTATATCCCCTTCAGATGTTCCACCTTTTTGAAGGACAGATCCTAAATATTTAAAATTGGTTTCATGTTTAATCTGTAAGCCGTTCACCTCCAATGGTCCGCCTTCCTCCATGTCCTAATATTCAATCTTTTGAAAGATCATCTTCATTCCCCACCTATTACATTCTTTCATGAGTTTCGCACACATATATTCTGCGTCTTCTTTGTCCTGGGCTATGATGACTTGGTCATCTGCAAATAATAGGTGATGAAGGTAAAAGTCATTCTGAATATTTAGCCCCATACTTCTACATTTCCTTGACCATTCACCTGTGGCACCTTGAATAAAATTTTGAAGTGGGTGAAATGTATGGAAATTCATAGTTAAAACTAAAAAAAAGATCACTATAGTACGAACTTTCAGGAACTATGATAATTTTAATGTCGCTTTATTCATTAAACCGAGTTTTTCTGAATTTCTGTTCTGAAAAATATGATGAAGCTCCTGATGGATCTTACTATAGTAAAGACATTCTCTATCTTATTGGACATGCTATATCGCTTTCATGTTTAATTCAAGATTATGAGTGGCCCAGTGTAGCTGGCCTATCTTACTAAATTCAGTAGCACTTTCTGTGGTAGGAAGATGTAATTTTACTTACAAAAGTTTTACATGGTTTAATGAAACCCTTAGATATGTCTGCAGTTGTATTATAGTAGTATTTGGGAGCGGGTTAGTTCAGTTATAGAACGTTGATTTGTCGCTGAGAATGAATTTTGAAAAGATGTTATGAACATTTAAAAAAACAATTTTTACTCTTGTTTATAAACATATTATCCTTCTTCTACAATGAATAAATTTCTAACTTAAGTAAATTAAAAAATCCAGGCAGATTTTGAAACCAGTGAAAATATATGTCCATCACTCACGAGATGGCAATACCAATAGCATGCAAACAAATATGCTATACAGAGGCTGTTCTTGGTTTTTCCCCTAATTCTTGCAACTCCTAACTAAAATAAACGCAACTAATAGCATAATGGATTCACATATTTAGTGAAAGGATTGTGAGTACTCCAGTGTCATAAATAAGTCCCTTGTTATTTAAGTTTAAATGAGATCCTAAAAGAAAAAATATTTTAATAACATTCGTCCAATTTAATCTAAAATATTATATCTATTTTTTTAAGGAACTAAATAGCCATCGATTGTAACAAATTTACTTGAATCTTTCTTTAAAAAGAAAACGGTAGTGGATTGATTCAGAAGCATTTATTTTAATTTTTTTTATACACTATTCAAGATTAAACAGGGACGTTGGGGACGTATAAAGTTGGCTATTTTCACGGAAAATATGAAAGGAGAACAATTTTTATTTATTTATTTTACCATCTAGCATTTTTATCCACCCTATAAATAAATGCCAAATGTTTTATAATAATACTGTAGGTGTATTTAAAAAAAATAACTTTTTCCTATTCAATTTAGTACAAAGTGTACATATAATTAAATGAGACAACAATTTTCATATTCCAATGTCAATTTTACTTTTGGCTTAGACAAAGACATTCGTTGAGAACAATACTTTTATTGTACTAAATAATGATATATCAGCAATCTGAGACAACAATGCCCAGCTACAAATCTCAGAATTATTTTAAAAGCAGAAAACAAGATTTTAGTCATTAAATATAAACTTGTTTTAAAAAAAAAAAAAGTTTAAAATAAAGTTTAATTTGTTATTTTTATTTAACCAGTTGTCAAATCGTTTACATTTAGAGGATTTAATACCGACATCACAAAATTGTTTTCTAATATTGAAATATTAATTAAAATCAATGAATTATATCACCTAGGCGGGTTCGTAGCCTTAGTATTTTTTAAAGGGATTAAAATATCCTTATTTATGCCATCCTTCGGAAAGTAGGTAAAATGGGGTACAGTGTAAGGTACTTGTAAAAGATCTCAATCTTGATTATACCTGGATATGCCAAATTTAGGGCTACTTCAGCATTGTCCGATTTACCATAGAATCATCAAGTAACGTTAAATGAATTAACATAAAATGTACTATTCCAGCTTATATATCATTATTAAGTTTGCTTAACAAATCAAATTACAAAAATAAATACTACGGCATCTATATTTGGAATTAAATCTTATTTAATTAATTACATTGATTCTATATAATTATCCATATATAAAAACAATGAATGTCAAATAGTTTTTCGATAAATTTTTTTAACACAATATGGCGGTAGTCAATTATAAATCTGTAACGGATCATATTCTACACGTTCGCGGATCACTACTATAAACGCAATCACTTTTACAACCTTGACTTTGTAAAGGAACTAATCTTGTGGGAATGTCAAAAGTCATATTGAGAGACCAATACAAAAGAAATATTTACAGACCAAGGTGAAAATCGAACCCACGGCGTTCTGAAGTGCTATGGTAACCTTTCATCCCCTCGAATATTGTATTCACATAGAATTATTCAGAAATGAATCGGAAGAAACTGTAAGGATTGAAATAATAAATTATGCTTTGAAATTATAAGAGGACTTAGGGTGATAACAATATAATAAATACCAATGATGTAAATAATTCATATTCCTGCGATTTAATATTTTATAACTAAAATATTAACAAACAGAAAAAAACTAATTTTGAGAAAATGTGTAGATGGGCATTGTTCTGTCACATTGCTGACGTATCATTATTATGTACAATAACAGTTTTGTCCCAAATGCTTGTCCATTGTCTAGCTCGAAAATTTATAAGAAAGGGAAGCATAGTTTTCTCATTTAGATTTAACTTTATTGAATTTTATTTATTGTAAGAGGCACTCTAATCGGTTTTATATGCATGGGTTATTTTTTAGGTAAAGGCTCTTATCATATTTTATCGAACTGATTACATTGATCTATAATTAAATGGTCATTAATTTCAAATTTATAGATTCTATTGATAACATTTTTGTTTGTCTCTACAAGAATATTAGAAAAAAAAACCTGTACCAAAACAACCCATGAAGAGCTAGGGTCCATTATATTGTATAGTTTGTCCTGTTTTAGGACAACGGCTGTGCTGGGAGGTGATTTGTCCTAACTCATCGTCAACCGCCAGGTTTTCCCCTAATTAATTGTATCCACTTTTTAGAGGCTGAATGAGCCTCTTGAGGGTCTGTAGATCACGCAGGATCCATCCCCGAAAGTTAATAGATTAGATTAATTATATAACACAGCCAGATTTGAACCCTAATATTTTACTACTAATTAGAAAAATAATACTAAAAAAAAAAATCATTCATATTATAAAAGATTCCTTCAAAGTCTCTGTGGGCGTAAAAGACTTAAAAGCTAGGAAGAAACTACCATTAATGAAATGTAACGACAGGTCATTAATGCCTCTTAGTAACTTACTTCTTAATTATTAACATTTAATAGTTGATAAATAAATAGACGGAAGAAATAAAAAATTGAATACGAGTTATGAAAGAATTGTTAATCAGATAAGGGGAAAAAAGTAAATAAATATTTTTCCAGATTGCAAATTATTTTTCGAAAATTTTGGTAGACGCACATAATAAAAGCGCCCACGACTGAATCGCAATGAAAGTCAAGTATTCTCTTTAATGTTTATTTCTCATCAAGGTTTAAGTAATAAAAATGCTTATCTTGCTTTAAGATGGTGAATTATTTTGTTTTTCATTCAGTAGAAGTAATGAGATGTAAATATTTATTTTAATTGCTGTTCTTTAAGGTAATTTTCCTCTCTATTTTTTTTTTATTAGTAAATCTATTATTTTGTTTCACAAGAATTATTTTCCTTTTTATTATTGATTTAATATCATTTGTGATTTTATTTGTGTATTTTTAAGTGAATTTCTAGTTGGATAGTTTTTTTCTTAATTTTGTTATATTTTTTACAAACATAGTCCCAAAATAATGAATTCTTTTTTAACCAATGTTATTAAATTTTTTATAACAAACCAATGGAAGATTAAATATTTTAGATCTTACATTACTCAATATACATATTCATAACAAATAATAAAGATTGATGAAAAATGCATAAGCTTAATTTATTAATACTTCATAATATCTATTTTTATATTATTTTTTGGAACCTAAATGCTTTCATATTTCATATTTAAAACTAAATTTAAAATTTACTACGTATTGCATGTAGAGAGGTACATAAGTGAAACGTATGATGGTGCGTACTCTACATTTTTAATTTAAATTTCCAAAAGAAGAAAAAAATTATATTTGTACATCGTAGCTGCATAATTATGTAAGTAGAGTGGATCAAAATTTTACTGACATAAGAAGAAGAATGAGAATTGATGATGACTTGGGGTCATCTACCTTGCTGTACTGTTCGCCTTTGAACTTTCACCTTGGTGGGAATCCTGTTATAGTGTCCTGCTGATTCAGGCATTTCCCTAGAAATTCCCCTACATTGTAGGGGTAGGTACATTGTGCATTGTGTGATAAGATGCAGGGCACAGCACTGATAAGTGTGTGCGCTCACAGCTACACCACAAATAATCATACGACATATTTCCGTGCTCAAGAGGCTCTTATATTCCTTACTTCGAAACTTCACCTAAAAATCTTCTCTAGAAATCTCAATATATCGTTATTAATGCGATTTTATTCTTACTTTCCTGATATTACGCACACCATTAGTTAAATTACGACTGAATAACTTTTTCTTTATCATATCCCATTGCCGGAGTTTATAGTTTCATAGTTAATAGTACAAATAAAATTTATGTTTTATTGAAAAGATATGTAGTATCTTATATTTAATAAATGCTTTAAACAAGGCTATAGGTTGAGGGCTAATTAGGAAATAAACAAAGAAATAAATGATAGATGGAAACCGACATAAGAATAAGAAGATTAATGTTCTACGGGCAAATGAGGATGGACCCAAACAGATTATATAGGGAAATCTTCTGGAGATATAAGAGTGCTGGGGGATACATCAAACAGATGAAAGAAGAAACTGAGCGACTGAAAATAACAGACCAAGACTGTTTCGATAGCGATGACTAGAGGAAAAGACTAAAAGAAATGAAGATCCTTGTGGGAAAGAGAGAAAAGGAATTGCGTGGACCGAGGAAAGAAGGAAAGAAGAGTGAGGAAAAGGTGGGAAGAAAGAAGGAAGAAGAGAATGAAGTGAAAATAATGATATTCGCATGGCTCTAAGGCTGTGCGGTGAAAAAAAAATGCTGTAAAACTTTTCATTCAAAAAATTTTTTTTTAAGGAGAATAGAATAATTTATTGATATTTACAACTGTAATTATATTACATCAAGTAAATCTGCTGTATGAACAAAGGACAAAACAAAAAAAACACTTGTGGAGAAACTACCCATCGGTAGCACTCCAATAAAGTTCTATAGTAGATGGTCTCGAGGCCATCTTCTTTTCACACGCCTCGGAGTGTTATCAGGAATAGTATGGGAAGCAAGTTGAGAGACTAGCGGATTCAAATGTGTATGGAACTTGTCATGGAAGGATAGGTATCTAGTTTGGTCCAAATCAGCAACATATGGGATATTAAGATCATGATGGATGAGTTTGTTTGTGACATAGTAAGGAGCATTGAGGATTTTACGAAGGATTTTATATTGTAAGGATTGGATACGAGATGGATTGGATGGTTAAAAACTGAAAAACGGATTTAAATGCCGATAGTGAGAGGACCATGAAGGATGTTAGGAGGGATTGAGTTCCATACAGTGGTGGAGCGGTCGAGAAACGAACGTTCGAATGATTTAGTTCTGTGGGGACGTACATAGAGATCGGAAAGGCAGGATCTTGTCTTATGGTGTTGAACTGAGGATTTAAAATGGAGGAGACTGTAAATATATGAAGAGTGTTGAGAGTGAATGGATTGGTATAAGAATGAACAGAGGAAATGTTATGTGAATGATAAGGAGCCTTATTCTTATCAAATCTCCACCTAAATAAATAAATCGTTAAGTTACCGTACGCTATTATTAGGACATAACTACGTTCCCGTAAAACGTTGACATAGTTTGGATTTTGTTTAATAGTACACCAGTTTCGAATATCAAACAGTCTTTTGGATTTACTTGTTTTTATCTAAAGTTGCATACCCTTGTTTCTTATTTAATATACACTTATCTACTTATGTAGCGACATTCTAAAAAATTATACCCGTTAAGGATATTTTGAACGGTTTATATTGACCCAACATGTATTGACAAGCCTGCATGTTATTTATTCCTAGTTTAGTTCCAAAAAAAAGTTTAACGACCGTTCCTAAAGCGAGGGAAAGCAGAGGTGCGTTATCAGGCTAAAGCGACACATGAGCTTGCGCTAACAACCTAACGGCGCACGCGGCTCTCATTGTCCAGCGATCGTCCGGATCATGGCCGGGATACCGTTCCTGGAACCGGTTTCGGATTTAAGTGACAGTTACTTGCAAGCGGCCAAAGTTGATACTGGATTAGCCCATGGCCTGAGAGTTAGTCATTCTGATATAGGATGGGTTGCTGCTATAGCATAGTCGCAATCAAGCTCAATATCTTAGCCATGCAAACAAATTATACCAGCCGAATATCGGAGTGGTTTGGTAGTTGTGCCAAAAAAAAGTATGGAAAACACACATCTCGTTCAAAATCATTGTGAATCGTCAAACGTATTTTTCCTGAGTCGTTATTCGAACTATTGAATATGGCATAAACGATAGTCTCCTTTAAAACACCTCGTTGTTTTGAAAAAATTGCAACAGCAAATACAAGAATATGCACTTTCAATACTTTGCTATGGAAGGTATTTTATTATGTAACTATTCGAACTAGATCAAACACGCGAATGTTGTACTGAATCTCGCAGTTCAAAAGAAATGTTCACAATGTTTAATTTTTTTATTCGTTACTTTGCTCTTGAACATCATCAAGATAGTTGCATATTCCACTTTTTGACAGTTATTCTTCATATTCATATTCAAGAATTCTCTATAAAATTCTTCAATACTGAAGGAATCATTAAATCGAAAAGGAAAAATGTGTTTCTTCCACAGTCGTTACTTCGCACTTAAGATATAATTGAAGTGAGAGCACCGCCAAGGTTGAGATGGGTTGTAATGTTGGTGGGCTTTAGGGATGATTTGTAGCTGATACTGAAAAGGAGTGGTATCGAATGTACCTGATACGAGTATCTCTTGGATATTTGACCACGCGAGTCAAGCGATATGTTGGGAGGTCCTACCAAGGTCGCCCCACCTCTCTCTAGATACTTGTATTCACTGACTAGTCAGTATCTACTACTAGTCAGTATCAATTACTAGTCAGTATCAATTACTAGTCAGTATCTACTACTAGTCAGTATCAATTACTAGTCAGTATCTACTACTAGTCAGTATCAATTACTAGTCAGTATCTGCTATAATCTCTACTCCCGCACCTGCTACCTGCTAGACCAGATAGGTACGAGAGCTGTATTCAAGGCCTGGGTTGTTAGAAGCATCAGCTATTCAGTATTCACGAATATATTCACTACCTACCTTATGCTATTTACTACTATAACATACGAATTAAAACTGGTGTATTATTTTTTTGTATCTTCATATTCAGTTGTTTTGTAATTATTATTATAAGTCTATATGTTGGCTGTGAAATTTTTTCTTAATTTAATAGTTTGAAATGAAAATTCCTTTTTCTACATTATTATAATATAAAGTAAAGGCAATCGACATAGATGATTGAAATCGGCTGCAAAAAAAAAAATGCTCGAAGAAATTGATGAATTTTTTCTCCAATTTTTTTACTATCAACAGTAACAAATTTTACATCGTTTTAACGAAAAAAATATTGTCCACAAAATTAAAAAAACAGCACCAGAATATGACGAGGATTATAACAGCTTTAGCGTTTTAAAGAGTTTAGCGAGTGGTGGCGGACACACAAATTTTGAATTACAATCCAAATTCTACTAGTCTTGGAACGTTAATAGCAAAGTTTAAGGTAGGGTTAACAACAATTTTTTTTTTGTTGAATTCCATAGCTTCCAAAAAATAATTAACCAATAAAAAACATGATTTTAATCATTTGATGCCTTGTGCAGGTTACTATTTCGGCGAATTACTCTTTAAAGATAACAAAAACTGATGCCCCAAGAAAGGCTTCTGTAGCGAATTAGAAGAGTAAGAGTCGGGATAACTGTATTCAATTACAAAAATATCAAATGAAAGTATCAGATACAGAAAAGTATCCGTATCACTTGTATTCAGATTCAGGAAAATCCAGTACCTAACCATGACTATTGGGCTTAGTCATCTCAAAAACAAATTTGATTGGAATCGAACTTATGATTCCATAGAGAATGATATATATATATATATATACAATATTCTAAACTTAGTAAATTCAATGTTTTAAATAATCAATTAATAAGACTTCAGTCCTTTCTGGTTGTTAATAATTAGTTTATAGATTTCTTTTCAAATGAGTTATATTACTAGATCCTATATATGGCCATTGATCATCATTCATATAATACAGATAAATCGGCAATACATACACGGAAAAAAATTCATGAAATTGTTAAAAAGGAAAATGTGAAGTTAGAAAAGATCAGGAAGGAATATATCAACGGTATGACCAAGTTAGAATTGAATATGATTCAGCCTACATTGTAAGGCCTCTATGGTAAGATAGGGGTATCATTAAAGCAAATGTATTACAATTTATCTTTTGTTGTAAACAACCTAGGTAAATAAGATTCAAAAAAATGAAAAAATGCCTGGTGAGCACCACCAAACCTTTCACTTACTTCTCTAATAAATTTGAAATTTAGTTTATACGATGATCACAATAGATAATAATATTATCTATTGTAATCATCATATAATAATACTTCATATTATGAAGTATTAATAAATTAAGTTTATGCATTTTTCACCAAACTCGAGAGTGAGAGAGAGAGAGAGAGAGAGAGAGAGAGAGAGAGAGAGAGAGAGAGAGAGAGAGAGAGAGAGAGAGAGAGCGAGTGAGAGAGAGAGAGAGAGAGAGAGAGAGCGAGTGAGAGAGAGAGAGAGAGAGAGGAGAGAGAGAGAGAGAGAGAGAGAGAGAGAGAGAGAGAGAGAGAGAGAGAGAGAGAGAGAGAGAGAGAGAGAGAGAGAGAGGGAGAGAGAGAGAGAGAGAGAGAATGAAAGCCTAGAAAGCTTGATTGAGTTGCTTGTCTTCCACTATTGTGTGAATACGCTTACAATAATAATAATATATTGAGTAATATAATATCTAAAATATTTAGTCTTCAATTGGTTTTTAAAGAAAATTTAATATAATATTACAGAAATCTTTATTCTGGGACTATGTTCCTTAAAAAATAAGATATTGTTATTTTTTTTAAAAATTACGAAAGTCATTTTATTTGTTTACAAAAATAACAAAGTAATTTTAAACCAATATAAAAAAATAATACTCGTGAAATAAAATAATAAAGTTACTAGTAAAAAAAGGGAGAAAAACTGTCGTGTATCAATAGCTATTTTTTATTTATTTAATTTTTTTATTTACTTCCATACGAATATTTTATTGCATTAGGAGCCAGATATTTATTTTTTGTTTTATATAATTCTGAAAATAATAAAATTTATTAAAATAAATAAAAGAATCCAGAGAGTAATTTTCAAAACAAATGTTATAATATATAGTTGATGTGTAAAAAACAAAATAAGATCTGCCTCAAGACATTCGCCGTATGAGAATGTGTTTGTTTCTCAACATATGAATTTGTTGCAACTCTCACTATCTTCTTCATCTTGATTTTTGTCAAATCTCCAGTAAAACCTCTCGCTATTTCCACCTCACCTTGGACTTACACTGAAAAAACAGATATATCATACATCGGAAGGCTGGATATTTTTAATTTTTTGAAACTTCTCATTTTAAAAGCCTGTGGGATGTTAGAAAAATACCGATAAACAATACAATATTAAATGTATTTTAATGAAAGCAAATGCCAAATGCTGTTGATAGCTAATAATTAGTAATTAGATCCAAGAACTGGAGGATGCGAGACGGAACAATGACACCAGGAAGTTCTTCCAAAAAGTGCAAGAAATACAAAGAAAAGTGACGAATCCGGCTTTTGGGATAACAGATGAAGAAGGAAACCTAAAGATCCTTCCTGATGATGTGCTGGACAGATGGAAAATCTACTTCTGCAATCTGCTGAACTCAGAAACGGAAAGAGTACCTCTATCAGGAATAGAAGGAAGCCAGGAACCTGGCGACGAGCACATCCCGCCAGATGCGGAGGATGTTGAGAAAATAGTAGAAAAGTTGAAGAACTGGAAAGCATCCGAAATAGATGGTCTCCCCGTGGAGCTGTTCAAAAATGCCGGAAGCAAACTAGAAAAAGAACTCCACGAGCTCATAGCGCAGATCTGGGAAGAAGAAACAATACCCAAGGATTGGTGGAAGGCATCATGGTACAAGTGTACAAGAGAAACGGTGACCCCTCGTTATGCTCTAACTACAGAGGAATAACACTGCTCTGCACGGCATATAAGGTGTTTTCAATATCAGTATACAATCGACTTCTGCCTTATGTGGAGAGAAAACTGGGGGATTACCAAGGAGGTTTTAGAAGTAACAGGTCGATAAGGATAACCAGATAAGGACCTTAAAAATTATCTGCGAGAAAATGAAGGAGTACGACCAGACAATGTGGATGCTGTTTATAGATTTTAAATCAGCATATGATCCAATTATAAGGGAAGAATTGTTCAGAGTCATGCAGGAGATGGAGATCCCTGAGAAACTAACACGGCTCGCACAGTGCACGATGAAAAACACATACTGTCGAGTAAACATTAGAGAGAGACTGTCGGAACAGTTTGAAATAAAAAATGGTCTAAGACAAGGAGATCCTCTTGCCCCTTTACTATTCAACATTGCCCTGCAGGCAGTTATGGAAAGAGCAGGATTACTTGGAGGCGGGAATATTTTTAATCGACTGACGCAGGTATTCGCCTATGCAGATGACGTGGTAGTTATTGGAAGGACATTACCTAGTATTAAGGACAACCTGCAAAGGCTCGAGTCGGAAGCAGAAAAGTTGGGGCTAAAAATAAATGAGGAAAAAACGAAACTGATGGTGCTGAGAAGAGGAATGCAAAATCAGCAAATTCGCCGGCAGCAACTCTACGTAATGGGAACACATACCTTCGAGTTGGTGAACAGCTTCCAATACCTTGGCTCTGTCATCAATGACAAACTAGATGAAACAGAAGAAATCAGAAGAAGAGTACTGGATGGGAATCGGGCATGCTTTGCCATTGCCAGTTTGTTGAAAAACAAAAATGTCGACCTCAAAACTAAGATCACTCTCTATAAATCGCTGATTCGGCCAATAGTGACATATGCTTGCGATACAAGGACCCTAAACAAGAAGGATGCATATCTGGTGAATAGATTCGAAAGGCGTATCCTCAGACGCATCGTAGGGCCCGTCCAGGAAAACGGTACATGGTTCAGAAGAAAAACAGAGAATTATGTGAACGCTATGATGACATGGCGATCACCTCTTTTGCGCGGTTACAGAGGATGAAGTGAGTAGTTAGAAACGACGGATTGTGCAAACGGGGTCAATGACCTAAGGTCATTGTAGGGCGGGGGGGTGATTAGTGAGGGCGGGAGGGGGTGACCTTGGGCTAGTGCCTGGTGTTTGTGTGCACAATGTGGCAACAGTGTAAGGAATTTATTAGATCTGGCAACGTCGCATTTGTTTACATTGCGTTTCATTCATGTAGTGGTTTGACCTTTGATGACGTCTGGTCTTATATTTGTTTACTTCCGCGTCGACGCGGCCGGTTTCGTCTGTGAGATCACCTTCAGGGCTGCTTTAAGTGGTTTATAATTTATCATCGGTAGTTAACCTGTTGCATTTGTTTGCAATGGTGGGGGTGATTGAACTTTGTACCGGTCTTGTGAGATGGGTGTGACGTAATTTCATTAAAAGAAAAACATCGTCGCTTTGTTTACATTTGAGTTGTAGTAGGAGTGTAAATAACCTTGTGACGTAACGGGGCATTGACCGTGTGACGTCAGAGCATGAACCTGGTGCATTTGTTTGCAATGGTGGGGGTGATTGAACTTTGTACCGGTCTTGTGAGATGGGTGTGACGTAATTTCATTAAAAGAAAAACATCGTCGCTTTGTTTACATTTGAGTTGTAGTAGGAGTGTAAATAACCTTGTGACGTAACGGGGCATTGACCGTGTGACGTCAGAGCATGAACCTGGTGCATTTGTTTGCAATGGTGGGGGTGATTGAACTTTGTACCGGTCTTGTGAGATGGGTGTGACGTAATTTCATTAAAAGAAAAACATCGTCGCTTTGTTTACATTTGAGTTGTAGTAGGAGTGTAAATAACCTTGTGACGTAACGGGGCATTGACCGTGTGACGTCAGAGCATGAGTCACAGCTGGGCCACCTCCCCGCTTCCCCAGTATGCGTTTCTCAGCAGTTCATACTTTATCTCACGGATGATAAGGCGCTGTAGTAGTGCGTAAAAATGACCTTGTGACGTCAGTTCCGTCAGAGCAGACACCACTATCGTACTTTGAATTATATTCAAAGTGATCAAGGGAAAGAATTTTACAACTCAAAGTTTAATTCTCTGATGAAAAAATACTCTATTAATCATTATTCTACTTTTACCTCAATGAAGGCTTCCATTGTAGAAAGGTTTAATATCCAGATGTATATCTTGTAGAAAAGGTTTTGAAGAGAAAAGGAAACAAGTTGTACGTGAAGTGGTTGGGATTGGAAGAACGCAGCTGGATTGACAGAAAGGATATTGCATAATGTTGTGAAAGAAGAAAAAAACACTCTGATATTAGACATTTATTTTTTTTTTTTTAATCCTGTTACAACAAAACGTTTATTAAAAACATTCCTAAAATATAAAATAGGATTTTTTTATTGACTTGTTGCTGCTATAACATGTAAAATAAAATCTAGTGATTGATAATTAATGTTCTTATTTTTTTTTTTGGTTTTTTAACCTACACTTCTATGATTTAAGTAATCATTTATTTATTCATTTATTAATGTTTTAGAATTAATTAATTACAACTATTATATACTTATAACTACAATTACATATAACAATTAACAATTATATAACTAATGCAATGAATAATGGCCGTAAGGTAGCGTATCTGTATTGTTAATTGCTGTATGGCGTTTATCATCATATGGGGAAAGAGACTTTTTATTTATTAATACTGTTTGCACTTGATGTCTTTTTGATTGTATAATTTGAAATTGACTGTACATCGACTCGTAATTTCTTATAGTATTTAAATAATCTTGAAATGTGAATTCACGAACTGCACATTTTTTAATCCCTTTGGATCGTTTTATAAGTAAACCATGTTTAGTTATAAATGAATACATTTTTGGTCTTAAGCCAACGTATTCAACAATTGGATCTCCAGCTGTTTCATCTTTGAGCATTCCTACAATTTTTTTGTTTTTGTCAGAATAAGAACGATGCTCTGTCGGATAATTACTTGTATCGAAATAGTCTTTTAAATTGTTACTTATGTCGTCGTATATATCTTCTGTATTAATAAGGTATAGAAGTGAATCGGTGTCTATATAGCACAGGTTTATATTTTGCGGACCATAAGCTTTTAAGAATACGTCATAATGTAATTTGTACATTAAAACCTTTGAAAGTTCCAGTATGCTAAAACCGACATAAAGGGGCTTATCAAATACAATTTTTTCCTTCTCTAACTGGACGGATACTACATTTTCAGTGAAAATTATTCTCTCTTTGAAATTTGGCTTTTTAACTAGTTTGTTTAACGATCTTTTATTTGTTACAATTTTTAGGTCTATTCGTTTTCTAACGTTTTCCATAAATTTCCCAAAACAGGAGTTGTTCATGAGTTTGAAAAAATCTGACTCAAAAGGATTGGTAGACTTAGCTCTATGTTTGCTATTTAAATTAATGTATGGAGCCAACCAATTCTTTTGGTTAAATTTTAAAACTCTATGTATTTTTTTCAATTTAATCCCGAGATTTATAGCTTGTTTCAAGTTAACATAATGCACGATATAACGGGTTTTTGGTGTGAGTGTCGTTAGTAACTTTTCTGTAGTTTTATTGCAAGGGGGTTTTAATCTTTCGGGTAATAAAGGTAGTTGACAGTGCAAATCGTGTATGTCTTTAGGGTAATCAATGTCTACATCAAGTATGTACCCAACTTCAGAGTCATCGGGAACGTTTAACACGTCTAAATCTTCATTATGCCATTTAAAATCACTATATGGAAGGAAACAGTTCATTGCATAACCATACAAATTATTTACATCAGCATACATTAGGTAGCTAATGGGCAGATTTGGATCATAATCATCTACGTAACAATTATTTGCTTTGGCATAACGCTTGACAACTTGTGTAATACCTCCTCGAATTCCTTTTTCGATAAATAATACCATATCTAGGTCTTTTATAATGTCTAGCTCAATGTTTGTAGTTTTTAACATTGCTTCATAGCTAAGGCCCGGAAGAGACATAAAATAGGCTGGATCTAAGCGATATATATCTATACAGAGTTTACGAAATTTTTCAAAGACTTCGCATAATAAAATTACATCTGTTTTTATATACATTTCGGTATACTCTTTTAAGTTCTTTATATTGAAGGTTTTCCAAATGGTTTGAGCATGTTGATAATCAGAATTAGAAATATTTTCTAAAGTTAAATTGTTGTAAAATTTCTCTATTGCAGGTAACTTAGTTTCCTCCAACCGCGCGAAAGAATTTATGTAAGAATACGGGTAAATTCCTTTTTTTGTCAGCAATTCAACTTTGGTTTCTTCAGAAAATAACTGGTACAAATGAGGGAATGTGATTGAATGATTCACAGAATCTTTCTTCATGTTTTGTACTAGGGTGTCTAGGCTAGCTGCTAAAAATTTATAACTGTCTACGAACCTTATTTTAGTTTTACAATTTTTAAATGTTTTAGTGAAACTTATGTATTTTTCTGTGTTACTTGGAATTACAGTAACATCTCCTTCATGGTCGGCTAAAAAAGGAACAATAAAGTGCGAGTCATAACCCTGAAAGTTATGCATAAATACCGGAATAAAATTGGAGTTTTTGCTTGTAAATTGCAATTGGAATGAGCCGCTCCAATAAACTTAGATGTTACATGATCGTGATGACGTACTTTCTCATCGTTATTTAAAGTTTTCTGGCATATAACGCATAAATCAGTAGATTGATAAATTAACTTTTCTTGCTCGGTCATTTCAGCCATAGGTTCGACATTTCCATATATTTTATCAGCTCTTTTAGCCAATTCATGTAATGCTTCCATAAACATTGACATACAGTTTTCACCGGTGAAAATTGATGGTTGTTGTTGATTAAATAATGGTATATCCGCTTTGACCATAAGTGATGCACAAAAGATTTTATGATTTTGAACTGATTTTGTCCAAGAAATTGATGGATTTTGTGAAGGACCCTCAATTGGTTCCAGATAGGATTCAAAGTCTGCATATGCTACAATTTTAATTTTTTGTGTGCATTCGAATTTTTTAAATTTGATTTTATCAGCAACTGGAAAATCCGATCTCACTGGTTTATGCGTACCGCAAAATAATAAATGCTCCTTTAATCTTTCTTCCGCGTTTTTTCCGCTTTTTGTTTTATATCCCCAGGAAATAGATGTTAAACATCTGTGACAAATTTCTTTGGCAGATTTGTCATCGGATATTTGTCTACTAACAAGCCGGCTTAAATTTGTGATGTAACAATAGTGCGAATTTCTTTCATTTTGAAGAAACAAAAGGTCAAATCTCTCCTTGTAGGTTTCTCTTTTGCTTATTCTTAAAGGAAATATATCATTTTTTTCATCTAAACCGTAAACATTAATTAAAACATTGTTTACATTTTCAAATTTTTTAATGTCTTTCATGGAAGTGGGATATGTAATACAATCGAAATTATAATTATTATCAAAATGTTCATACGACTTAGGATTGCTCGAACCAATAGTTTTGCTTAATATTGCTAATCGAAAACAATCATTGTTTACGTTTTTTACATTAATTACGGCATGCTTGTTTTCTATAACTTTTGGCAATTTAATAAATTGTTTCCCGCTGAGAGGTTTATATTTAGTTAAATGCAAGTATAGAAAGTTACATGATACAAATGTCCAACCAGAACCTTTAGCTTCAAAAGAATCTAATTCCAAGACTATTTTTTCGAATGATTCTCTAATATATTCGTCCAAATCGGTTGAAGAATCTATAACTTGCTGACTAGTCTTAAAATTCATATCGGACTTTTCCTCATTATTTTGACTTATTTTTTTATATGTACAGTCTAACTGTAGATTAACTTTAAATATATTCCATTGAGCCA